>CM062819.1:1237567162-1238767162 GCA_031772625.1 Pinus tabuliformis
GATCCAAGCCCATACACAACTGATATGATATTCACCCTATGAGTGACATCAGTTAAATATTTATTAAACTAAGGTATTACAGACTCCTGTGCTGGTGTGTGTTCTGTGTTATTGAAGCAACAGATCGATCAGATTTCCAATACACAACCAATAAAATGGAAAGACAACAGAGAAATACAGTAAGCAAACACAAAGACACAAGAAATTTTTAATAAGGAGTTCACCCTATTCTCTAGGGCTACATCTTCGGTCCAGCTTTCAGTGGTGGCCTTGTTTTATTGTGCCTTTAAGCAGAGAAATTACAATACAGGGACTCAGTGTGAGTTCTCCTGAAGCAGGTTTTTCCTGGCAGGGTGGTTCTTAGATTCCCCAAGCCACTTGAGTACATAGACTTCTTCTTCCTACCGGCTTTGTGACCTTCTAGTCTATAGGGGAGAGCCCAATGTGGTGCTCAGCCCAGATAGATCCTCTCCCGGATGGCTCGGATCTCTCAAGCCTCTGGTGCTCAATGCTACCTCTGGTCAGCTTGACCCTCTATCCTCTTCTGCTTTGCTTTACTGTTCTCTATGTTCAGTCCTCCTCTCTGGGTTCACTGTTCCACTTCTTCGTCTCTCGACTCTTGCTGTCTTACTTCCACTGATTTGACTGTCTTTGTTCATGGCTTTAGCCATTCGATCTCTATGCCTGTTCGGTTCCTCTTCTGCCTCTGTCAATTCGCCTTCTGCAGTTGCACTTGGAGTTCCCTGTTCGACATCATCATGAACGCTTATGGAGTGGCCACTTTTCTTCCTCTAAATGATGCAAACATACTTCGTTGATTCATTTCTTCAGTTATGTCATGGATGAATCTTTCCTCCACTGTGGTGGTCAAAACAGATTCCAAATCCCTTCTAAAACGTGGCGTATTCCTCTGTCGATTCTTCCTCCTCCATCGGGCGCAATCTCAGCCGTCAAATCTGAGCCCTCCAAATTCGATGTCATACACACGTTTCATGCGGTTGACTTGCTCGACTGATAGCGCACGATCAACAGTGGTTTTCTCTCACCTCCACTTGCCACACGTTGATCGATGTATGGAATTGCTTTGCTCTCGTCGAAAACCTCTTACCATTCATGGGCACCCCGATCAATACCACTGGTTTTCTAGAGCATGGGTCCCACCTTGTACGTTTAGCGCTTTTTTCTTTTTCCGCCCGTCGTCCTCCAGTTCCCAATGCAACTGAGTGCTCGAGCTTCCTCCATTTCAGCCCTGTTTGCCCAGTGATGCACAATTAGTGCTAGGTGCTAATCGCGCATAAAAATCCACCTCTATTTCCCGATCCGGGGATACCAGGGGCTACTTTGGCCTCCTGCGCAGTCTCCATGGTCCTTGGTTAACATGCTTTGACCGAGGTCCTCGTCGTTCCATGTCGGCTGCCATTGCCATTGGTTCAGGGTGTCTTTGATCACTATTTTGGATTTCTTTAGAGATTTGTTCGACCTAATATAGTCATGGTTCTTTGACAATCTTCTATGGATTCAATTCGGATCACTGCCTTCCCACTAAAAATGCTTTTGTACCACCAAAAGTTGGTTTTCAAGCATTGACTAAGTGAGGATATTATTTTCTCACTTGTCCAATCTCAATCCACTTTGCGCTGCTCGGCTTTGAACCTTTGAGCCCAATCCTGAGGTACTCAACATTTCCCCTGCACGTCATCCTTACCTTCCTGTCTAGCACTATGTCTTCCTGCAACTCATTGAGATATTTAGGTAGCAGGTCATTGATAGAAGGTAATTGACTCTGCTCTTCAGGGTCTTCAATCATTGAAGGTTCAAACAATCTTAAGAAATCTGCATTTACAACTGAGTAGATGTGCATGTAAGATGGTAAATCAAGGTGAAAAACATTTTCCCCAATCTTATCAAGTATCCTAAAAGGTCCATACCTGATAGGCTTTAGCTTTTTACCTTCACCTTGCATCTTGTCCTTGCTGATATACAGCTAGACTTGGTATCCAACCTGAAAACTATGCTCCATCCGATGCTTGTCATGCCTAGCCTTGTACTTGGTCTAGCTCTTTTCCAGCTATTCCTGTACTGCCTGGTGGATCTCCTGGATCTGTTTAATGAACTGAGTTGCCTTTCCCACATCACTGTGTCCATCAACTATGGTATCTTTACCAAAGACAAAATCCAAAGTAGACCTTGGTGTGAAACCAAAACAGGTCTCAAAAGGAGATCTCTATGTAGAAGGGTGCTTGGCTTTGTTGTAAGCATGCTGCACATAACACAAGTGTTCATCCCAAAGCTTAGGATGTTTGCTGCAATAACCTCTCAGTAACTAGATCACTGTCCTGTTTACTACTTTTGTCTGGCCATCTGTTTGTGGATGAAACGCTGTGCTTTTCTTCAACTTGGTGTCCATCAATTCCTATAGACTCGACCAAAACTTCCCCACAAATCGGGTGTCTCGATCAGATACAATGGAAGCGGGTAATCCAAAATGAACCCATACATGTTCAAAGAACAATTTTGTTGTCTGTTCAGCTATGATCTGTTTACTACAAGGTATCAAAATACACATTTTGCTGAACCTATCCACAACAACATATAGAAAATCATGACCTTTCCTAGATTTAGGTAGTCCTCCAACAAAATCCATGGAAACACTTTCCCAAGGGTGCGAAGGAACTGGAAATGGAGTGTACAAGACTAGTTTTCTGTTGCCGGGCTTGCTTTTAGCACACATGGCACACCCTCTTACATATATAGAAACTGTCTCATGAAGAACCTTTGTAGCTGTGAAACTATTTTACTTACCCCAAAGTGACCTGATATCAGAGAAGTGTGTGCTTCCCTAATTATCTTTACTCTCTCAGTTTATGGAATGCAGAGTTTCCCATAATGGTATAAGAGTCGGTCCTTCATATGATAGTCCAATTCTTCTACTCTTTTTCCTTTACTCAAAGTTGCATATACATCTTTAAAGTCCATATCCCGAGCATATTGTTCTATGTAGCTCTCATGTAGCACAAAATTATGCTTAAGTATGGTGGATGCATTTATAATGGGTCTAGATAACATGTTTGCAACCTTGTTATGTATGCCCTTTTTATATCTGATGACTAAACGAAACTATTGTAGAAACCCCATCCATCTATAATGTCTTGATTGCTGCAACTTAGTTTGGGAGTGTGGATATTGAAGTGGTTGATGATCAGTATGTATTACTGTCTCTTTTCCCATTAGATAATGTTTCCACTTTTTCACACTCTGAACTAATGCATACAATTCTTTATCATATGTAGGATAGTTAACTACTGCATGATTAAAAGTCTCAGAATGATAACATATGGGTTTACTGTGCTGTGTCAACACTGCTCCCATGGCATAGTCACTGGCATCAGTTTGGATCTAAAATGGTATTTGTAAATCTGGCAGTGCTAGTACAGGTGCTATATTGCTTCTCTCTTTCAAGGTGTCGAAGGCTTTCCGATGTTTGCATCCCCTCTGAAACACCTTATTCAATCCTGTTAAAGCATGCAAGGGAGCTGCAATTGAGGAGAAGTTAGAAATGAACTTCCTCCAATATTGTGCTACTCCTAAGAAGCTTCTCACTTCTGTAGTAGACCTGGGTTTAGGCCAGTTCACAATGACTGCCACTTTAGAGGGATCTATTTTTAATTCACCTGCCCCTACTATATGACCAAAGTAGTTTAGAGATGTTTTGCCAAATTCACATTTTTAGAGTTTAACATAATTTTTTTCTCTTTCCAAAACATCTAATGTCTGTTTAACATGATTTAAATGTTCTTCCCACATTTTACTAAAAATCATAATGTCATCCAGATACACAATAACAAAATCATCAAGAAAAGGTTTGAGTACATCATTCATTAATATCATGAAAGTAGCAGGAGCATTGGTCAACCCAAAAGGCATAACCAGCCATTCATACAATCCTTGCTTTGTTTTGAAAGAAGTCTTCCATGCATCTTGCTCTGCAACTCTGACCTGATGGTATCCACTATGCAAATCCAACTTGGTGAAATAAATAGCTTCCTTTAATTGATCTATAAGATCATCTATGTGAGGAAGGGGATAATGATTTTTGATTGTTATCTTATTCAGTGCTCTGTAATCAATGCACATTCTCCATGAGCCATCTTTCTTTCTCACCAAAACGATTGGTGACCCACATGGTGATGTGCTAGGCCTGATGAAGCCCTTCTTGAGCAACTCCTGCACCTGCTTTTTGATTTCAACATTCTCTAAAGTAGGAAACCTGTACATCATACTCTGAAACAACCTTTTCTATATAATCTTGCTATTTAGCATTATAGCCCTCAAATACATTGGTTTTATCAGGTTTCTTTTCCTTTACAACCATCAGTAAGAATTGTTTGCATGAATTAATAATTCTTTTCATCTGGCCTGAGTTTATGAAAGTATAATTATTCTTGAGCTTATGAGCTCTTACAAAGTCTTTGATTCCATCTTTAACAAGTAGATACTTGTTCTCAACTCTATAGAAAATAGCCTTCCTATCATACAAGTAAGGACTTCCTAAAACAATTCCACATATATCCAAAGGAATTATGTCTAACTCAACCTCATCTACAAATGCTGAACCAAAAGAAAACTTGAGTTTGCACTATCTAGTCACTTGTAGTTGTGCTTTATCATTCAACCATCCTAATGGGTATGGTTTCTTGTGAGGTGTAGTTGTTAATCCCAATTTCTTTACAATTGCTTCAGAAATCAAATTTACTTGTGAGCCACTATCAAACAAACTATCAATCTTTTGATTTTTGGAAATAACTCGAATATGGAAAAGCTCATGTCTTTTTCTCTCATTTTCTTCATCAATAATAGATTGGACATAATTACTAGTAGATGCTTCAGAATTCTTACATTTTATACCTATGGCTGCTATAGTTGTTTCATCTCCCGAGTCTGACCCTAAATTTTTCTGAATAGCTGCAGTTGTCTTCTTCTTCCTGCCTTCAGACTTATTAGGTCTCAGCTCTGGATGTAGAATCCAATAATGCTCATCATCATGCTCCTCCTTTTTACAGTGAGTGCATGAAGCTTTGAATTTCTGTGCAGTGTTTGCCTTCCTTGCTTTCCACTTCTACTTTCTTTTCTCCTTGCTCTTGCTTACAGTGGGTTGGGATGGTCCCCGACTTCTGGATTTCCATTCTTTCCTCTAGCTTCTAAATGAGTAGCTTGTACAGATACCTCATCTATACTAATGGGATTAAACATGAGAATGGTATGCCTCATGTAGCTGTGTAGGCCACCAATGTACTTCAAAAGAGTCTCTGGTGAGTCTAATGATATACCCAACATCAATGCTCTCTTTCTGAATTATTGAGTATACCCTTGCACACTTTTCCCTTTCAATTGTCGAAGATTTTGCCAAATCATCATGGCTTGTTGCATGTAGGCCAATGGATAGAACTACTTTTTTTATTGCAGAAACAAAGTCACTCTAGACAAAGATGGTCTTACCATGTCTTTTCATATTATCTTGGGTTCTGCCTTCCCACCAAACCAAGGCAGTGCCTCCTAGGCGTAGGCTTGCTAGCTAAATCTTACTCTTGTCTAAGTTTATGTTATGTACCCTGCAATAGACATCAATTTGTCTAATCCAATTGTACAACTTTTCATCATTTAGCTCTCCATCATATATAGGCAAATCAAATTTAACATCTAGCTTAGTCAAAGATGCTTTCTTATAATGCATAGGGCTATTAGGGGTTGTGAGAAAGCTTTCCTCTTTCCCCTTTCCTTTGGAGTGGTCATGGCAGTGGGACTCATCTTCTTCTTTATATAGTTTAGAACCTGATGAATCTTCAACCTTTTGCTTTCTAAAGTCTCTGTACATTTCTTCTACCATAGACTTTATAACTAGGAAACTCTCTATGAATTGAGGGTCTGGCCCAACAGAACCTTCCTCTGACATTGTCTTCCAAGAATAGACTCTCCCAATTTCAAGATTAGTTTCCACCACCTCTCCTTCTCCTAATTTGAGCTTTGATCTTGTGAACATTCACAACTAAACCAACACAAGCTTGTCTAACCTTACAGCCTAAAGCTCTGATACCACTTGATCTGATATTCACCCTATGAGTGACATCAGTTAAAGATTTATTAAACTAAGGTATTATAGACTCGTGCTGGTGTGTGTTCTGTGTTATTGAGGCAACTGATCGATCAGATTGCCAATACATAGCCAATAAAATGGAAATATAGCAGAGAAATACAGTAAGAAAACACAAAGACACAAGCAATTTTTAATAAGTAGTTCACCCGATTCTCTAGGGCTACATCTCTGTTCCATCTTTCATTGGTGGCCTTGTTTTATTGTGCCTTTAAGCAGAGAAATTACAATATAGGGACTCAGTGTGAGTTCTCTTGAAGTAGGTTTTGCTTGGTAGGGTGGTTTTTGGATTCCCCAAGCCACTTGAGTACACAAACTTCTTCTTCCTACCAGCTCTGTGACCTTCTGGTCTACAGGGGAGAGCCCAATGTGGTGCTCAGCCTGGACAGATCCTCTCTAAGACGGCTCAGATCTCTCAAGCCTCTGGTGCTCGATGCTACCTCTGGTTAGTTTGGCCCTCTGTCCTCTTCTGATTTGGTTTATTGTTCTCTGTGTTTAGTCCTCCTCTCTGGGTTCACCATTCCACTTCTTCGTCTCTCGACTCTTGTTGTCTTACTTCCACTAATTCGACTGTCTTTGTTCATGGCTTTAGCCATTCGATCCCTATGCCTGTTTGGTTCCTCTTCCGCCTCTGCCGATTCATCTTCTGTAGTTGCGCTTGGAGTTCCCTGTTCGGTGTCATCATGAATGCTCAGTGAGTGGCCACTTGTCCTCCTCTAGATGGTGCCAGCATACTTCGTTGATTCATTTCTTCAGTTACATCGTGGATGAATCTTTCCTCCATCCTGGTGGTCAAAATGGATTCCAAATCCCTTCTAAAATGCAGCATATTCCCTTGTCAATTCCGCTTCCTCCGTTGGGTGCGATCTTAGTTGTCCAATCTGAGCCCTCTAGATCCGACGTCATAAGCACATTTCGCGCAGTTGACTTGCTCGACCGATAGTACATGATCATGACGGTTTTCTCTCACCTTCGCTTGCCATGCGTCGATCGATGTATGGAATCGATCTGCTCTCATCCAAAACCTCTCACCATTCATGGGCGCCCCAATCAATACCGCAAGTTTTCCAGAGTGTGGGTCCTACCTTGTACGTTTAGCGCTTTTTCCTTTTTTCTCCCATGGTGCTCCGGTTCACAACGCAACCAAGTCCTCGGGATTCCTCCATTTCGGCCTTGTTTACTGAGCGATGCACGACTAATCGCACATCAAAATCCACCTCCGTTTCCCAATCCGGGGCTCACAGGGGCTACTTTGGTCTCCTACGTGGTCTCCATGGGCCTCGGTCAACACACTTTAACCGAGGTCCTTGTCATTACACGTTGGCTGCCATTGCCATTGGTTCAGGGTGTCTTTGATCACTATTTTGGATTTCTTTAAAGATTTTTTCGACTTGATATAGTCATGGTTCTTTGACAGTCCTTTATGGATTCAATTCGGATCAACAACACTAAAAACAACTCACTGATATTCAAAAAATAAGGAGGGACAAAAGACAGAAAAAGCGATGAAAAATTTAAGTAGATATTAAGAAGTAAAAAATTTCTAGAGCGAGAAATGAATGATGCATGAAGCTCCTCTAAAGGTAGTAGAGAGCACCTAGAGTTGAGAGGCATAGCACCGACTACTTTGAAACGAACTAATATTTTACAACTAAGCCCTAGTAGGCACACAGAGAGTATGGAAGTTGATGGATCTAGACCAACAATTCTACAATCCACTGTTGTGATTATATGATGTCCCATTATTAGAGAATTCCTCCAATAAAGACTCCATATTAATTAGGATATGCTTATAGTTTGGTATAGACAAGATAAGTACAAAAATATCAGAGATCATCTCGAAATTGAAATACCCATAGTTAACCAAACTTGAATAGGTAATGAAGAGGATGAAGACATAATTCTCCATATACAGAATCTCATGAATGTACCCACCCCTCCCCCCCGCCCCCATTGCAATTATTATCTGTTGAAGAAGAACAAAATAGATGTTAAGTTAATGAACTAACACAACCTCGTATGAATGGGTTCATTTAATACATATATAAAGAGTGCCAAACTACTAAGAATTTGATAAATTCCATAAGATTCAAAGATGCTAATAAATAAAGCACCCCATGTGTCACTCACTCATTAGTTGTCAAGGATTTAGTTGAAGCAGTTTAGTTGAATGGCCCCGAGTTAATAGAAAAAATAACTTTACCTCAAATAGAAACGAGATTAAACCATATCCCCCTCTATCAAGGAAATGAAGACCCTACAAAGTATTGGTTCATCTGTGAGAAATTTTGGATAACCAACAATATTACACATGAAGAAAAATAGATGGTACAATTTGTAACATCTCTTCAGAAGAGTGCTTTGACATGGTTTACAAAATTTCATAGAGAACCAAGACAGAAATAAGAATGACATCAAAAATATATTCTTCTTCTTCTTCAAAGCTTAGGATGTTAAAAATATTGTAGCTAAAAAGTTAAAATACATCAAACAATGACCAAATGAAATAGTAAGGGAATATGATAAAAGATTCAAGGATTTGTTAAGTCAAATCCCTTATAATATTGATGAAGTCTTACTAGTTTAGTGGTATGTTTCTAGGTTATTACAAAACATTCTAGGGCCATTAAAAATGCATGAAGTCTCATCATGCGAAGAAACGTTGAAAATTTCCCAATGTATTGAAACATATGACAACTCACAGTCAAATTCCTCAATGACTAATAAAAAATTAGAAGAAAATATTGAGTAGTTGCAACAATTGTTGTTAAGCTTATCATTTAAAAAAAAACTATGGTGCACCAATTGCAAAATTGAAAGGCACACAAAAGATAATTCCAAATTTGCAGACAATTTTGATCAAGACGTTTGATGCATTTAGGTAGACATATATTGTGACATATCTCAGGTCGCATCGAGGCATAATAATAGAGAGTGCCAATATATTACAATAAAATTAAAGCTTAAATGGTGCATTATATGTGAAGATAACACTCATTCTACATAGGAATGCCATTGTAATGGGAATAACAAGCCTAATTATCACACTATATATCACACAAAGGAACCTGATCAACTTAATGACCTAGCCACATAAGTAGGAAGAAGAAAAGATAGAGGAGGATTTGGTGCAAGATGAGGCAGACATAATTGACGAGATCAAGGCCAAGGTCAAGGTTAGCGAATAATCAATTGATTCACATGTTGGAAGGAGGGCCATGTTGAACCTATCTTCCCCTTGAAATATAAAACTGACCTAATATTTTGCAATATGTGCAGATTGGGTGATAATTGTTTAGAATATTCCTCTAAAATATTAGAAAAATAAATGAATAAAAAAGTTATAAATATCCTTTAGATTGTTCCAAAGCAGTAGGTTTTGAACTCTAAAAACCTTCATGTTATTACTAGATTAAGAGAAGGTCAAGAAAACAATCTCGGAAATCAATAAGTTTTTTGGCCTTCCAAAATCACTGCTTGATATCCAAATCTAAAACAACATAGTGATATAATGGAAGGACAATTGATTTTTTTTAAATTTGGCTAGACAATAGAATATGACAAAATATAATATATTAGAGGATTTTCAGGAATTATTAGAGGAAAAACAATCATTTGATCATTTTGTTAAGCTCCTCCACATATTGAAAGACTATAATGAGGAGAGGAACTAATGTAAGAACTTATGTCGGTTATCTTAGGGTATTTTTTTTTATGATTATGACCCTCAAGTAGACATTGATATAGATGGATATATGATCAAATAATTTTTAGTGGACTTTGGATCACAAGTGAATATCCTTCCTAGAGAAACATGGATAAAACTAGGAAGATTGTCTTTCTAGTGAACGACTAACTACCTCAAACTAGAAAACCATAGATTCATAGAACCCATCAGAATAGTGAGACAAGTGAAAACATCAATCATGGGAATTTTTTACTTTCATCAACTTTGAGATAACCAACTTAGTCTGCTATGTAACTAGCTCACAAATAGATAGATAAACTACTTACAAATTATCCTCTTTGAAGGGGAAGCCTCATTTACATTACATAAATGAACAATTCTTGGATGATACAAATGACAAGACCTCCTTTGTATATATAGGATTCTAATGGGTACCATTATAATTAGATCATACATAACAATAATAATGTAAGGGCACAACAATAACAATAGTGTTGGCATTATGATTCAAGTGTTGTCCTTGATGGCAACTCACTCAGAGGATGGTACAAGTGCTCAGAGGTTGGTACAAGTGATGGCATCTTAATCAGAAGACAGATCTCAGTACAGCATGCCAAGGAAGCTCATACACGCCGTTTCGTTAAGCCCAAGTCGCGTGTACACGCTAGTTCGATTCATAAAAAGCGCGTGTATGTGGAAAGGTTCCTTTGGTCCATGGTGGTTAGTCCTTGGAAGTTGTGCCTATGATTTCGGACCATTGTGTCTCGACGGGCGTGTCGATCCCTAGTTTTGAAGTTGATGGTATTGTGTTACTATGGTTTTGGCTCTTGGTATTGAGCTAGGCCTAAGACTATATAAGGAGAAGAAGATCATTAGGCAAAATCATCTTTCGACAAGGCTTGAATATCTAAGAGTGAAAGAGATCTGATTTGCAGGTGCTGGGTTGCTTGATCTAAGCCAAGGAGAGATCACATTGGTTGATGGAAGACTAGATCTAAGGATAGATCGGGATCTAATGGTTTGAAATGCACTATCATGATATGGTTGATTATGCTTATTTCTAGATCTGCATATTGTCGCAATGCTATGTTCTGGGTCTAACTAATGTCTGGTACAGCTGCAAATTGAGAAAGTTTATTTTTAGATCTGTACGCAGGTTGGCTTCGGTAAAAGAGCGTGTATACGCGGGTTTGGCTCCTTGAAGTAGCGTATATCTTTTGAAGCTTGTTTTGGGTTTACAGTGGGGTCTGACAGTTATTGCAGAGTTCTGTAGTCTGCTCTGTGTTCTGATAACTGGTGATTGACAGGGTTCAGTGGTTCAGTGATTCAGAGTTTGGTTGTTTTATGCTTCAATGATCTGTTGTGGAAATTGAATGAATTGTGGTCTTCAGATTGTAATGTTGTGCTTCAGGAATATTCAAGTCTGAAAATGTATGAAAGGTGATACCTGAAGAAAAGAAGATTGTAGGTCAGCACCTACGTACTAGTATCTTGGCTAGTACAAGAGCAAAGGGGGTTGGAGCTCCCTTCCAAGGAAGTTTGGAGAACGAGAGAAGGTTGTAGCCTTCTGCAGGTTGTAGCCTGCGTACTGGTATAAGGCTGCACCAGTACAAAAGATTGTAAACTGAAGTTTCTTAAAGAAAGATAGAGACAACTTGCAGCAGGTGGTTTTCACCCACATTGGGTTTCCACCTTATATCTTGGTGTTCATGTGTGTGGCTTTTGATCTGTTCTGTTATACTGCATCTGCTTACTGTTAATGTGGTGAATAATGTCCTGATGAACTTAACTGAAGAATAAGCTAACTAAATTATGAGTTTTCTGCTTATACGCTGTTTTATTTAGTCACAGTAGCGTGTACACGCTGTTTTACTTAACTGAAGTAGCGTATATGTTTCTGAGCATTGAAAAGGTTTGATTGATCTGATAATACTGATTCACCCCCCCTCTCAGTATTATTTCCAACAATTGGTATCAGAGCAGGTCCTTCAGAGAAGCTTGATCGCTTGAAGGTAGATCATTCATCATGAGCAACTACGAGAAAGAAGCATCAATCAGGCCACCGGTTTTTGATGGAACAAATTTCAATTATTGGAAGGTAAGAGTTACTGCATATCTTCAATCTCTTGGTACAGAAGTTTGGAACATTGTAGAAACAGGCTATGCTTTTCCTTCAGCTACTCCTACAGATCCAGCTGAGAAAAAGACATATGAAACAAATGCAAAAGCAGTCAGTACTCTATTAGGAAGTATATCCCAAACAGAATTCATGAAGGTCATGCACTTCAAATCAGCAAAAGAGATATGGGACAAAATGATCACTAGCTATGAAGGAGATGAACAGGTAAAGGAAGCTAAACTTCAAACTCTCAGGATTCAATATGAGACTCTCAAGATGTATAATGATGAAAGTGTGGCTAATTATTTTCTTCGGGTAGATGAGATTGTTAATTGTATGAAAAATTTGGGTGAAGAAATAAAAGAGACTATAGTAGTTCAAAGATTCTAAGATCATTATCCCCCAAGTTTGAATCTAAAGTATCTGCAATAGAAGAAAAGGAAAATCTCAAAGTTCTCACTATGTCTCAGCTACATGGAATTCTAACTGCTTATGAAATGAGAAAGGGAGGTCCATCAGACAGAAGGGAAGCTGCTTTTAAGGCATCAGGAAAAGAAGATTACTATGAAGCAAGCCATGTTCCAGAAGAAGAGGAAGAAGAATCAAATTTTGTCAGAAATCTTCAAAGGGGTGCTGGAAGGTTCAGAGGTAAGCTACCTTTCAAATGCTTTGCTTGTGGAAGAGTAGGTCATTATGCTGCAAAATGTCCTAATAAGGATAAAGGAAAAGAACCTGCTAGATGGAATAAGAAACAAAGTGCAAATAAGAAAAGCTACTACACCCATGAAGATAGTGATGGCTTATCAAACAGTGATGAAGATGAACAAGGTAATAAATATAAGCTATTAATGGCATTTGAAGATGATGATTATGAGGATGCTGTAGATGTGGATAATCTCTATAATGAAATTACTAGACTCAAGAGATGCATAGAAGAAAAGAGTGTGATCATTGATACTTTGCAATTTCAAATTGATGAAAAGGAAAAACATCTTGAAAAACTAGAAGGTGAAATTGTTGGTCTCAGAAAAGAAATTGAGAAAACAAAAGCTATTAATCTTAAGTTTGTCAAAGGATCTGAAACTTTGGATGAGATTATCAATGTGCAGCGGTCTCCTCTAAACAAGACAGGTTTGGGCTATAATGGAGAAACCTCTCAAGCATCCACCTCAAAAAGTTATCTTGATGCAGCAAGAAGAAATGAGCAGAAGAACAATGAAGATAATCAGGTAAAGCAGGGACGAATTACAAACAGAAACTATCAGGGACAATCCTTCTTAAGGGTGAACAAAAGCTACAACCAACCACAGGTAAAATCTTCTCAGTTTGGCACAAGAATAGATGAAAATAGAAATTACAATCAGTTGGCTGGTAGATTCAATAACCGCAGAAGCTTCTTCAATGGACAATGCTTTTCTTGCCATAACTTTGGTCACAAAGCAGCTCAATGTGTTGCATATAAAACAATCATGACTAGGGAAGCTCAAAAACAAAGAAGTATGACAGGGATTACAAAGAGGACCTATAACAACTTTTCGGTTCTTGAAAATGAAGTTGAATGTTCTATTTGCAATAATTTTGGTCATAAAGAATCTGAATGCAGGAGCAGGTTTCAGGAGAAAAAGGAACAAGCCACGAGCACCAAAAAATGGAGAATAAAAGAACCTCAGACAGAAAGATGTGGGATAGCGTTTTATGCAGAAGGACAGGAAAATCTATGGTACATTGACAGTGGATGTTCGAAACATATGACAGGTGATAAAGAAAAACTTGAATCTTATTCTACTTTAGAAAAGGGAAAGAAAGTTTCTTTTGGAAATGATACTCCTGCAACTATAAAAGGAAAAGGTATTGCTCCTTTGAAAGAAAAGGTCAAGGCTGGAAATGTTTTGTATGTTGATGGATTGAAGCATAATCTTCTAAGTGTCAGTCAGATGTGTGATCAAAAAACCGAGGTTATTTTCAGATCGAATGGATGTCTTGTTCGTGATCTTGATACAGGTAAAACAGTTCTCAAAGGCAAAAGAACTCCAAATAATCTGTACATATTTGAAGAAGGACAACAACAATGCTATCTTAGCAAGGATGAAGAGCACTGGTTATGGCATCGAAGGTTGGGACATCTAAGCTTCTCACAAATAAGAAAAGCATGCAAATATCAGGCAGTTCGCGATCTTCCAGATATCAAAATTCCAGACAACACCATATGCAAATCTTGTCAGTTTGGAAAGCAAACCAGAACTAACTTTCCAGAAAAGGAAGGATCAGCTAGCTTGCCTCTTGAGCTAGTCCATACAGATGTATGTGGTCCATTTAGGAAAAGGACACCTCGAGGAGAAGAATATCTGATATTATTCATTGATGATTTCTCAAGGTTTGTTTGGTTAGGGCTTATGAAGCACAAAGATGAAGCATTCGAAAAATTCAAATCCTTCAAAGCATTGGCTGAAAATGAATCAGGACACAAAATTAAGTGCCTCAGATCTGACAGAGGTGGGGAGTTCACATCAAATGAATTTTTCGATTTCTGCGATGAACATGGGATAAGAAGAGAATTCTCTACAGCTAGAACTCCTCAGCAAAATGGGGTTGTGGAAAGAATGAACAGAACTATCCAACAAATGGCTCGTGCTATGCTCGATGAATCAGGTACTCCTGCAACCTTCTGGGGTGAAGCTGCACATGCTGCTGTTATCATTCTTAACAAAACAAATGTCCGAGTAAACAGCACTCAAACACCTCATGAGCTTTGGAGTGGTAAAACTCCTTCCGTGAAGCATTTCAAAATCTTTGGGAGCAAATGTTATATTAAGAATACTGATGAGCAACTTGGCAAACTTGAACCTAGAGCAGATGAGGGCATTCTTCTTGGTTATTCTCCACATAGCAAAGCATACAAGTGCTACAATAAAAGACTTGGCAGAATTGTTGACAGTATTGATATAGTGGTTGATGAGAAGGGATATATTCCTAGGCAAGTTCATCATGAAGACATTGAAGAAGATGAAGGTTACTCTCAAAGGCGAAATGATGAAGAAGAAGAATCTCAAGAAGAACCAGAGGAGCAGACAAGAATAGAAGAGAAGACTCCATCCAGATATGTCCAAAAGAATCATCCAGAAACTCAGATTGTGGGGCAGAAAGAAGCAGGAGTACAAACAAGAAGGACACTTGCAGAAGCTTCAAGCTACTTGGCTCTACTCTCCTCCATTGAACCACAAAATGTGAAAGAAGCATGCAAAGATGAATGTTGGGTCAAAGCAATGGATGAAGAACTTGAGCAAATCGAAAGGAACAACACTTGGGAATTAGTTCCTAGACCAAAAGATAAGAATGTAATAGGAACAAAATGGGTCTTCAAGAATAAGTTAAATGAAAATGGAGAAGTAATTAGAAACAAGGCCAGACTTGTTTGTAAAGGGTATGCACAGCAAGAAGGAATAGATTTTGAAGAGACCTTTGCTCCTGTGGCAAGACTAGAGGCCATCCGAATGTTCCTTGCTCTCTCAAGCTTTCAAAACTTCAAGGTATTTCAAATGGACGTGAAATCAGCCTTCCTGAATGGAGACTTAGAAGAAGAAGTATATATTGAGCAGCCAGATGGGTTCATTCTTGGAAATGATCCAAACCTTGTATGCAGATTGAAAAAGGCACTCTATGGGCTCAAACAAGCTCCAAGGGCTTGGTACTATCGGTTGGACAAATATCTTCACCAACAAGGCTTTTCAAAAGGATCAGCAGATAGCAATCTCTATATAAAAGTTGAAAATAACAAATTGCTAATTCTTGTTGTTTATGTAGATGATATTATTTTTGGCAGCAATGAAGAGACCATGAGTCAAAACTTTGCCTTGGTTATGCAGAAAGAATTCGAAATGTCACTTCTTGGAGAATTGACATATTTTCTTGGATTGCAAATCCAACAAAATGAAGGAGGTATCTTCTTGTCTCAAACCAAATACCTCAAGCAGATCTTGAAGAAGTATGGCATGGAAGAGTCAAAACCAGTATGTACACCCATGGTTACAGGATGCAGCCTCAGTGCAAATGATGAATCAGCAGCAGTTCACCAACCCACTTATAGATCCATGATTGGGAGTTTGCTTTATTTGACAGGTACTCGACCAGATATTACACATGCAGTAGGAATGGTTGGAAGATTTCAAGCCAACCCAAAGGAAACTCATCTTCAGGCAGTCAAAAGAATCTTCAAATATCTTCAAGGGACCCAAAACTATGGCTTATGGTATCCTAGAAATACTGATCTCACTCTTCATGCTTACACAGATGCAGATTGGGCTGGAAGTGTGGATGATAGGAAAAGCACAAGTGGAGGTGCTTTCTTCATGGGTTCCAGATTAGTATCTTGGTTCAGCAAGAAACAAAGTTCGATTGCCTTATCTACAGCTGAAGCAGAATATGTGGCTGCAGCATCTTGTTGCACACAACTTCTTTGGATGATGCAGACCTTGCAGGACTTTCAAATCACTTGCACTCCACCTGTCTCTATCTTATGTGATAATACAAGTGCAATCAGCATTTCAAAGAATCCTGTCATGCACTCAAAGACCAAGCACATACCAATCAAGTACCATTTTCTTCGGGAACAAGTGCTTGAGCAGAAGGTCAAGTTGGAGTATGTTCCTTCTAAGGAGCAAGTTGCTGATATTCTCACAAAACCACTGCCCAGGGAAACTTTTGAATATCTCAGACAAAAGCTGGGAGTAGTTGATGCTTCATCCTGTTGTTGAAGATTGTTTGTTCTACAGAAAAGTTGGTATACGCAGGTTACGGAAGGGATATGAGCGTATACACGCGGATTTATGGTGGGTAAGTCGCGTGTATGCTGGACGCTTGTTGCAGAAAGAATATCCGCGTACATACGCTGTTTTATACAGGATAAAACGCGTATATGAAGTTCTGAACAGCAAGGGAAAACTCTGAAGTTCTGAAAAGCAATAGGAATGTCAGAATTCTTCAGGCACAGTTTCAGGGAGTGCAACAGGCACAGGTTCAGGGGGAGCAGCTCAAAAGTCTCATAAAGCATTGTTGGCATTCAGATGTTTTGGTTGTTGGTTTCAGGAGAAGGAGCTCAGAAAGAAATTCTGGTTGCTGATCTAACAAGATGTTTATCAGATGCTGCTGGTGTCTTTCCTAAGTCTTGGTCTAGATCTGTTGTCTCTATGTCATGTATCTCTCTTGTCATATCTCTTTTATGGTGTCAAGGTCATGTAACGGCCTATGTTGGTTTCCCCACTATGCCTGGGATGAATGCTGTAATATAATTGGTTGTTTCTGATATGTCCCCTCTTGGTAGGGAGTATGGATGTATGTATTGAGTCTTTTGGTGATAGGAAGGTCCCTTATGGTGTATAAATCTTGGTTCTTGTTGAAGAACATCTTTTTCAGATCTGGCCTACTGTCAGGGGGAGCACGAGTCAGCACAGCCAAGCAGAGGTATCAGCATGTCCTCAGGGGGAGCACAGCCCTTTGCTCTTGATGTCAAAGGGGGAGAGTGACTTGGTGTGGTGGTTGCCATCAAGTCCAAAGGGGGAGATTGTTGGCATTATGATTCAAGTGTTGTCCTTGATGGCAACTCACTCAGAGGATGGTACAAGTGCTCAGAGGTTGGTACAAGTGATGGCATCTTAATCAGAAGACAGATCTCAGTACAGCATGCCAAGGAAGCTCATACACGCCGTTTCGTTAAGCCCAAGTCGCGTGTACACGCTAGTTCGATTCATAAAAAGCGCGTGTATGTGGAAAGGTTCCTTTGGTCCATGGTGGTTAGTCCTTGGAAGTTGTGCCTATGATTTCGGACCATTGTGTCTCGACGGGCGTGTCGATCCCTAGTTTTGAAGTTGATGGTATTGTGTTACTATGGTTTTGGCTCTTGGTATTGAGCTAGGCCTAAGACTATATAAGGAGAAGAAGATCATTAGGCAAAATCATCTTTCGACAAGGCTTGAATATCTAAGAGTGAAAGAGATCTGATTTGCAGGTGCTGGGTTGCTTGATCTAAGCCAAGGAGAGATCACATTGGTTGATGGAAGACTAGATCTAAGGATAGATCGGGATCTAATGGTTTGAAATGCACTATCATGATATGGTTGATTATGCTTATTTCTAGATCTGCATATTGTCGCAATGCTATGTTCTGGGTCTAACTAATGTCTGGTACAGCTGCAAATTGAGAAAGTTTATTTTTAGATCTGTACGCAGGTTGGCTTCGGTAAAAGAGCGTGTATACGCGGGTTTGGCTCCTTGAAGTAGCGTATATCTTTTGAAGCTTGTTTTGGGTTTACAGTGGGGTCTGACAGTTATTGCAGAGTTCTGTAGTCTGCTCTGTGTTCTGGTAACTGGTGATTGACAGGGTTCAGTGGTTCAGTGATTCAGAGTTTGGTTGTTTTATGCTTCAATGATCTGTTGTGGAAATTGAATGAATTGTGGTCTTCAGATTGTAATGTTGTGCTTCAGGAATATTCAAGTCTGAAAATGTATGAAAGGTGATACCTGAAGAAAAGAAGATTGTAGGTCAGCACCTACGTACTAGTATCTTGGCTAGTACAAGAACAAAGGGGGTTGGAGCTCCCTTCCAAGGAAGTTTGGAGAACGAGAGAAGGTTGTAGCCTTCTGCAGGTTGTAGCCTGCGTACTGGTATAAGGCTGCACCAGTACAAAAGATTGTAAACTGAAGTTTCTTAAAGAAAGATAGAGATAACTTGCAGCAGGTGGTTTTCACCCACATTGGGTTTCCACCTTATATCTTGGTGTTCATGTGTGTGACTTTTGATCCGTTCTGTTATACTGCATCTGCTTACTGTTAATGTGCTGAATAATGTCCTGATGAACTTAACTGAAGAATAAGCTAACTAAGTTATGAGTTTTCTGCTTATACGCTGTTTTATTTAGTCACAGTAGCGTGTACACGCTGTTTTACTTAACTGAAGTAGCGTATATGTTTCTGAGCATTGAAAAGGTTTGATTGATCTGATAATACTGATTCACCCCCCCTCTCAGTATTATTTCCAACAAATAGTGGGCTTCTATGGGTCACAACAATAAAAATATGGTGCCTACATGGAAAAAACAATAATAATAAGGGGGCTACACTAACATTAACAATAAAAGGGATACATTAATATTATAGGGACCTAACTTGCCCCTCTCCTTCAAAAAAGTTGTCTTCAATGCTTGAGTAGTTTTTGATGCTTCTGTATAAAATTATCATCCTCCCATGTGGAATATTCAGCGGGTAATTTCTTCCACTTAATGAGATACTCCGTAATTGATCAATTCTATAGCTATCAGGTTCTTGTTTTCATGGTTTCGTTAGGCTCAAATATAATTTTTCCTTCTTCATCAAGTTCTAGAAACATTGTTTGAACTGGAAGCTTCTCACTGATAACATTATTTAAGCATGAAACATGGAAAACTGGGTATACTCGGGAAGATGCAAACAACTCCAATTTGTATGCCATAAGAGCAATCTTTTGCAACACCTTGTAAGGACTATAGTACTTAGGTGATAATTTCTTATCCTTCTTAGCTTGTGTTGATGGTATTGGACCTACCTACATGTGAGGGGATATCCCCGGTAAGAAGTCCCAATTATACCTCAGACTGTTTGGTGTAGGAGTCCCAATAGTGGCTCATTCAGTAATGCATTGACCACAATTTCGCACAGAGGAAAGTAAGATAACTCTGTTGGTAGCAAGGGTGTGACAGCTGCAATGAGCCAAGGAAGGTGCATGAGAGGTTCTAACACATGGGGGTTGAGATAAGTGCGCCCCTTGGAAACTTGTGATAGCACACAATTAAGAAGGGAACACATGAGCAAAGATGCATCACAACATGGAAGCTGTTATGTTCCTATACCAATAGGTGTCATAATTTTTTAATGAATGAGGTCAAAACTGTAATATGTACATACCTTTGCTTTAACAAATGTTTTCCATATTCAAAAAATAAAAAAAATAAAAAAATAAGAAAATGTAAAGAGGGTATGTCCTAAAAGAAAAATCAAAGGACAATGTTGACACCTAATCATCAGGGATAGGGTGAATAATTGAAAATGACGTAAATAAATAATAGAGAATATGAATAGTCACCAGGAGATTAAATGAACAGTCTCTCCCTCATGTATATAATAAACACCAACCTAAATGAAATCAATGAATTGTTTTGAGGAGTTATTGCCTGGTTTGACATGGTATCAGAGCTAGCTCTCGAAATTAGCTTTTGTGTAACTCCTAGTGTCAGTTTCCTACCTATATTCTGCCCAGTTGCCTGAAGCCTGCTCTAGGCAGTGTCATATACGTTTTAAAATCTGCGCCCTCTGTCATATGCATTTTAAAATTTGGCGCAGTTGATGTTTCCATTGTAGTGGCCTCCCTCCATACGCTGCTTCTCTTTCCCCACCCTCCATATGTTGCAGCTCCATACGTTGCAGCTCCATTGTTGCTCTCGGTTTCAAAGCTCATCTCCAGTGTGGAAGCCGAATAGATTTGTAATACTTTTGCACAACATGACACCTTGAGAAGATCTTGCAAGGCATACGAACTTTGAGTTGCTGAAATATCAAAGGGG
This sequence comes from Pinus tabuliformis, assembly GCA_031772625.1. Classification (NCBI taxonomy): domain Eukaryota; kingdom Viridiplantae; phylum Streptophyta; class Pinopsida; order Pinales; family Pinaceae; genus Pinus; species Pinus tabuliformis. The sequence goes on from CM062819.1 coordinate 1,237,587,706, forward strand.
AATTCAGAACATTGAAGTGATTATCCTTTATCAAAAGGTGATCTAATGTTGATATTTTAGCATAATTGGAAAGTGGTTCGTGTATTTGGAATCTAGGATTTCTGAAATGGAGATTAAATTAAAGAACATGATCTCCAGGATTCGCACAACCGTTGAAAATAATGATGGTAGTTAAGCCCCTTTATGCTTCAGCTACTGTTATGTTTTATGTTCTCTTGGTCACTATATATACTGTTATATATACTGCTATTGAATCTATTTGAGCCAATGTTATATGCATTGTGACTTTTATAAATCTATGAGGATGTCCTCAATCCCTCTAAACTAGTTTAATGTCTGGGCTGAGTTTGTACTCTTTTTAATAAGAAATTGGAATGAAGATTTTGAAGATCCTGATTGTCTTGATGTCCTATCAATTTCAGGCTTCTTCCTTTGAATTTTTGTTGTAGAACAACTTGGTTGGCTATTCTTCAAACTGTTAAGAATCTCTTTAGAAGACTGTTGATTACGTGTGGAAGGATTTGAATCTAGGGATAATGGACGAGTCCTACTTGATTGTTGATCTTTGAGGGCTCTACTGTTGACATGATATTATTCATTGTTTTCCAAAAGAAGCATTAGAATATCTGTGCAGCTTGTTTCTTGGTTTTCATAAGAATTCAGAATATTGCTACTACAGTACATTTTTTTTTTCCATCAAAAGCATAAGTTTTTTCTTTTCAGTATGCATTCAATCATATCTATTGTGGGAATAGTTCTCACTAGCAAGGAGAACTATCCTGAGTGGTCCCTGATGATAAAACACACCCTCATTTTCAATGAGTGTGGAAAGGAGTGTGTATTGGAGACAGAGACAAAGAGCCAGAACAACCTACCTCAGACAAAGAGCTCGCCATTTGGGGAAATAAGAACATCAAAGCCTATGCATTAATTGCAGCATCTGTAAGTGAAGAGGTGAGTTGCCATATTTCGCCATTTTCAACTACTTTTGAAGCCTTACAAAAGTTGAAACAACTCTATGACTCACATTCTGCACTTGAAGTTGTTGAACTCATGATTAAACTCTTGACTCTTGAATTGCAAAATAATGATCATCTTTCTCTTGCATCCGAAGTAAAATATATAATGCATGATATCAAAGCCACTAAGGTTGAATTGGAGATTCCTCTTATCGCTTTTCTCAAGGCACTTTATCCTACTTACTCCAATTATCTTGAGTCATTGCAAGCAAATGGAAATCTTAAAGATATTACCTTTGACTCTCTTGTGAAAAAAATTTGCTGAAAGAGAGAAAGCTTTTGGAATGAAGACACCCCCTGAATCTTCTGAAGAGGCTTTGTGCCTTGCTCATAAAGAAAAGAATCCTGCTCAAGATTCTTCCAGAGGAAGAGGTGGTTGAAGAGGAAGAGGAAGATATTTCAGAGGCAGGGGGGAAGACACTCTCAAGGAGAAAAGGCAGATTTGCACTACATACACTGCAAAAGAAATGGATCACATGATGCCTCTACATGCAAGTTACCATGGGACAATATTGAACAGCAAAGAAGCCAACAGAAAGGTAGAACTAATGACACAGAAAAAGGTAAAGCACCTGAATCCACTCATTATGTTGTGGCACAATGTAATATCAGAGTAAATGAAGAGTTATTTAATGCTTCACTTGCTTCCTGGAAAAATGATTGGTTGCTTGATTTAGGAGCAACTTGCCACATGACTCATAAAAAAGATTTTTTTTGAAGAATTTACTGACAATGTTGATGGAGCAGTATACTTTGCAAACCAATAAAAAATCAAGCCATCAGGGCTTGGCACAATCAGGCTTAAATTTCCTGGTCTTCCAGACTTTCTTCTGCATCATGTTCTATATCTCCCACAACTGAAGAGAAACTTGTTGTCCTTGGTCCACATTTGCTAGCAAGGTCACTCCATTCATATATTTGATGGCAAGCTTGAGGTAAGAAAAACATCTGACCACTCATTTGTCATGAGGGGAATAAAAGAAGAATGGCTTCTCAAGCTGCATGGTACCTCTGCTCCTGCACAACATTTCTCATATAATTCTCATTATGAAGAAGGTACACTTCCATCAAGTTTATTATGGCATGCTAGATTTGGACATTGGAACTATGACAGCCTCCACTTGTTGAAGAAAAATGGTGTTGCTAGTTTGCCTACAGTTCCTCAGAAATTTAAGCAATGTGATGCTTGCATTCTAGGAAAGCATAGCAAACAGTCTTTTCATGATTCACATTCAAGAGCACATAGAAAACTTGAACTCATTCATTCAGATTTATGTGGTCCAATGCGTGTTCCTTCTGCAAATGGAAATAAATATATGATGACATTTATTGATGACTACACCGGAATGTGTTGGGTTTATTTATTGATGAACAAATTTGATGCTTTTCAAACATTCAAGAACTTTCATAAATGGATTGAAAATGATGCATAATCTCATATTGGGTCTATTTGCACTAATAATGGAAAAGAATACACATCAAATGAATTTGAAAACTATCTTCACCAACATGGGATCAAACATCAAACAACTGTGCCTTATAATCCCCAACAGAATGGTGTAGTTGCAAGAATGAATAGGACAATCTTAAATATGGTACGCTCCATGTTCTTCTTCAAAAATGTAAAAATAATGTTTTGGGCTGATGTTGTTCTATGTGCTGCATATATAAAGAATAGACGTCCATCTAATGCTATTAGAAACAAGACTCCATATGAAATGTGGTATGGCCATGTTCCTTCTGTAAAGCATCTTAGGGTCTTTGGTTCCACTGTTATGCCTTGATACCAAAGGTACATAGAAGCAAACTTGGTGCAACAAGTAATAAGTGTATCTTCCTGGGGTATTCCAACACCTCCAAAGTATACCATCTCTATGATGAAGTTAATAAAAAGTTTGTTGTATCTAGAGATGTAATTTTTCTTGAATCATCCAAAACTGACAATGTTGTTAAGCAGCAACTTGATCACTTGGATAGATTTGCAAATGCAAAATCATTTCAAGAATTTGATAATCAGATTCCACATCTTGAAGGGGGGATTCCCATACTAGATCAACATGTGGAATATTCTTCTAAAGAACTCTCTCCCCCACATGAAACTCCAACAACAAATGATGATTTAAGTGATGTGATTGATATAATTGGGAGACCCAATCTTGATTCAGTCCCAACTCAATCAATGGAGCAGCTTGGACCATTTGAGAAAGGTCCTCCAAAGTGGCTGATAAAGACACTTGAAAGTGGTCATCTTGATGAGGTTGGAAAGACAGGAACTAGAAATTCAAACCAACAAAATGGAGGTGATGTAGATGACTCTAATTCACATGTTGATATGGATGTTTCTTATGATTGTGAATTGAATTCGTCTACATATTTTGAACCAACTTCCTTTAAAGAAGCTACTTCTCATGATGAATGGAAAGAAGTAATGAAAAGGGAGTATGATGCCCTCATAAACAATGGCACTTGGACGCTGGTTGATCCTCCATTAGGAACCAAACCAATTGGTTGCAAGTGGGTTGACAAGAACAAGTATAAAGCTAATGGCTCACTTGACAAGCACAAATCCAGGCTTGTGGCAAAAGGTTTTGCACAAAAAGAAGGGGTCAATTATGAGGAGACTTTTGCTCCCACAGCAAAATGGGCTACCATACAGACACTCTTTGCCCTAGCAGCTCAGAACGGTTGGAAAGTCCATCAAATGGATGTAAAAACTGCTTTCTTGAATGTAGATCTAAAAGAGAATGTTTTTATGTCCCAGTATGAAGTTTTTTTTGTGAAAAGACATGAACATAAAGTATGCAAACTTGTGAAATCCTTGTATGGCCTCAAACAAGCACTACGAGCCTGCTATGAAAAACTAACTGAGCATCTTCTGAAACTCAATTTCAAACATTATGATCTTGATGATGCAACTTTATTTGTCAAGAAAGTTGGCAAAAAAGTTGTATATCTTGTGGTATATGTAGATGATCTTTTGATGACAGAGAACAATGAAAGCTACATTGCATCCATAAAGAGGGAATTGGGGAAAAGTTTTGAAATGACTAATTTGGGCTATGTTCATTACTATCTTGGTATTGAAGTAACTCAACATCCGAACTCCATATTTCTTTATCAAAAGAAGTACATTGGAGATATGTTGAATAGGTTTGGCATGACAGCATGCAATCCTCTTACTACTCCAAAGGAACAAAACTTAAAGCTCACATTTATTGAAGGAAAAGAATTTGAGGATGCAACAAAGTATAGATAGCTTGTAGGAAGTCTCAACTACCTAACTACTACCAGACTAGACATTTCATTTGCTATTGGAATCCTCTCCAAGTTTATGCAAAAGCCTTGTGAGGGAAATTGGTCTGCTACGAAAAGAGTTCTAAGGTACTTGAAGGGAACTCAAGACTTTGGAATCAAGTATACATAGGTGGATGACTTCAGCTTGATTGGATAGTCTGATTCAGACTTTGATGGAGACAAAGAAACTGGGGTATCTACTTCAGGATATGCTATGAGTCTTAGATCAGGAGTTGTCTCCTAGAGATCATGCAAACAATCAGTTCTGGCAGATTCCACAACAGAAGCAAAATATGTGGCAACAGCTGAGGCAACAAAAGAAATTGTGTGGCTTAGGAAAATTCTTAAAGATTTGTAGGTAAAACAAGTACAATCAAATCCACTCATGATTGACAATACCTCTGCAATAGAGTTGGCCAAGAACCCAAAGTCCCATGATCGAACGAAGCACATCAATACTAAATATTATCTGATTCAACATCATGTTGAGGCCAAAACAATCCATCTCCACCATTGTTCCACGAACAAACAAATTGCAGACATCTTCACCAAAGAACTTGGAAGAGAAAAGCTTGAAAGATTCAGAATGATGCTTGGACTCACGAACATCCCTTCAGATTAAAGGGGGGAATGTTGACACCTAATCATCAAGATTGGGTGAATAACTGAAAATGATGTAAATAAATAATGGAGAATATGAATAGTCACCGGTAGATGAAATGAACAGTCTATCCCTCATGTATATAATAAAAAACAACCTCAATGAAATCAATGAATTTTTTTGAGGAGTTACTACCTGGTTTGATAGAAAAAAATAATAAAAGGGTAAAAAAAGATGAAAAATGAACCCCAATGAAAAACAAAAAAGACCATGAAAGTGTGCAAGTCCAAATGCCACTGCTATTTATTTTTCTACACAATAATGATTGTGTGCAACTTTTTATTTAAGCCACAATCCATGGTGACCAAACATTTTAATCTTGGTTATCCCATGTTTTGGATTTCATGCTTAGAGATAGAGAATAAAATTTGACCAAACTGTTTAATCTTGGCAGATAAGTAGATAGGTAGAGTAAATAAAAGGAGCTCAACAGTTTAATCTGAGCCCTTGGATGTAATAAGGATAGAATTAGATAGTTTTCTATTGTAAAAGAAAAGAAAAATGTTTTGATAAGGGTTTTCTAGCTTAAGTGCACCCTAATAAAGAGCAGAAAAAATGATAGGATGAGTAGATGGGTAAGTAGTTGTATGGTTGCAGAATTATAGTGATTGATTGGATAAAATCATATCATTTACTTTCATCATCAAGTTGCTAAAAGTATGGATGATAAATGAACATTTAAAAAGTCAAGTGATTAATTTCCCCATTCATTTTACCTTTAATTTCACTAATTTCCCATAAGCAATGTCAACAGTACCTAAAACGTTAAGTTAAAGGGGTTCAGAGCATTTCTCTAACTTCTGGAGGGATCGGACCCTTGACCCAATAACTTATAGGGTCTAAGTACTAAAGCCCCTTCACCAACATTCACCCCCTTCATAATTCATTCATTTCATCTAAAAAATCCCTTTTCCTAAGGTAAAATCACTATTTTCCTAGGAAAAGTAATCTCCCCAATCAAAACCCTTTTTCATAAAAACCCACAAATACATATTTAGCCTATGTCATAATGTTTAATGTGGAAAGAAAACAAATTCAATATACATTATACTTAGCGCATTTTATTCTCCGCTTTCATTTCATATTAACTTTTTATTAAAACCCATATGATAATATTTCACCCCCAAGGTTCAAAACATAAACCTTATTAATAAACTAAATAAAGGGGTTAATTAAGTCAATTAGTGACTAATTAATAACCATGACCCACCACCATATAAAGAAATTAATTAATCAATCAGTGATTAATTAATAATCTTTCCCCGCCAATCAAATCTCCCCCGACGTCATTAAGCGTCCTAATCCGCAGTTAATTAACCCTTCCACTCATTAAAACCCCATCGGGCCCCTACATTAAATCTCCAATCAAATCATCACCCCAATCACCATGCGATCTGACCCCTTCATATCCAAATGTCGAAACTTGTATTTGGCGGCCTTCGAAATCTAGCCTTTACCTGCCCATTATGAGTGGTTTCACTGTTCACCTCGCCGCTACGTGGTGTCCGATGAATGGCATCGTGCAGACTCCCCAAAAACCACTTATCCCAAAAAGTGATGTGATGCATTCCGCTTACCACCTCCGCTACATGCCAAAACGTCGCGTCCCCCATTGGCACTGATTGTCCTTTTCCCAATGTACCCACCAAAGTCATTGACTTTACACATAAAACCATAAAAATTATAGTTTTTTCATTTTATTGTGAAAAAGAACATTCTGATTTCCATGCAAAGCACAAAGTACGTTCAAAACATCAACTTGCTACCAACTTTCAACTAACTGAAGCTATTGAACTCTAGACTACCTCACAGACTCGTGTGCTTCCTATAAATAGTGCACAGTCGCCATTACTCCGTTCAAAAGCTGAAACCAGGTATTTACCACAATTTCACTAAGAAACCCTGGTTTCTTACCAAAACTGAACTAAATTACTTAAATACTAATTAATTTAGCAAAATAGGTTGCCTAGTGACTTTAAAATACCCTAAAACAGACCAACTTTTTCCAAATTTCTCTGAAACCCTTTGCCCCCATCCTTGAATCCACAAGAACCAAGGATGGATGCCCCAATTGCATTGAATGTCATGCCCATTATGACTCCTCACAGGGATTTAGACCATCTCCCACTTGTAGACAAATATTTCCAGATTAAAGATACTTCCGTCCAAAAATCCCCTTTGAAACTATTCTGCAAGTATAGAGACCAATACCTGAACCATGCAAACTACATTGGACTTTGGGAATCAGGTTTACCCAAGTACCAGTTCCCTAGAGTTCATATCTTCCTAGAGATTGTACATTACTGCCACATGAACTATGATCCCATCCAAAGGGTAGTGAGAACCCCTGACCAATCTATTCTATTTACCATCACTGCTGAATCTATTAACGAAATGCTACAATTACAACCAAGCCAAAGTCTGACTCCTCTTTCCATTGGAGATATGCTGAATAGATACCCTACCCTTACTTCAATCAGACTTGCTCAGTTGTACCAGACCTTCATCAGAGAAGAACAATACACCCCAAAGGACTCTCCCCCTTATTTGTGGACTATATTCTCCAACCTTGGCCGAGACATCATAGACATGATATCCAGTGTGCTAGGCTACACCACAAGTGAATTTGTTGATGAAATCATAATATCCTTTATGTCCATCTACTCTCCTGGCCAACCACCAGCCATCATGTTTGACTATACTAAGTTAATGCTAACAAAATGCATGTTCAATTCATGAGATTGGAAAATGAAAGAGTGTTTAAATATTCCTCAGTTATATATCATTTATTCTTGTATTATAAAGCTGATAGATTTCCAAGCGCCTTCCAAAAGCTTAATACCAAAGGCAACCCCAGATCAGTGATCTTCTAGACTTCATTAATCCATCAATTTGACTCTCAATATTCTTATACCGACTTCATAGATCTCTTTGTGTACCATGTGAAGACTATGCTGCTAGGAAGCCCTCCCCCTAGAATCAGTGCAGACATCAGGAGGGTCCTACATTTGTCTAAGCAATACAAAGTGGGGGATTGGTACTTGTACCAAAACCACACTAAAATTAGAATCTATGGATGTGAGCTGGCTCCCTACAAACTCCCTAGATACCTCCCCATGAGATTGTTTGCTCTGGAGTACTACAGGCAAATGATCAATTCAGATGAGTTTCATTTTGTGAAAGCCATGAAGAAGGCTCAATTTAGAAAAAAGATCAGCTGGGTCCATTTATTTGTAACAGTAGGGAAGCAGGAAAGGAAGTAGATGAAATCCTCCAAAGGTTGAAACTGAAACATAGTTTTATATGGAATTATGACCCCTTAGACCTCATTTGTAATAGGAGACAAATGAATAAATTATCTCCTTACATCCACCATAGAATCCATGAAATTGAACAATATGCTAATCAATCTGAATGGGTGGAAAACACTTTGATAGATCGAGATAGCACAGAGGTTGCTATTGATAATGTATTGATAGGTTTAGACAGAAGACTTGATGAGGATTCTTTTTTACAGGTGCTAGGAGAGTCTCAATCTCAGAGACAATCACAGGGACACAGTGGGCAGACAGCAAAAGTAGGGCCATTAGAACAAGTAGGGCCTTCAGAGCAACCAGAGATTTCAGAATAGCCAGAAGAATCAGAACAACCTGAGATTTTAGAGGAACTTGCTCAACCTGAGCAAATCATGAGAAATCCTCCTGTTTTATAGACTCCTCTAAATGAGGATAGCAACCTCAAAAGAGACAGAGAGGAGGTCACTCCTTCTAGCAGACATGTTGCCCAAACCTATGCTAAAAGGTAGAGGTTGAATCCATTTTCAAAGTAGGAATATACTAAGGAGACAGTAGGAACTACAGGCACAAAAAGAACAGGAAGCATGCATACCACTCCTTCAGGAGGGACGCAAGAACCTTCCACCTCATAGGCTCAAATGCTAGAAAGACAGCAGAGTGTGGAAGTATCCTCCTTCAGGGCTCCTACTAGCCAGAGCCAAGATATCAAAGAGAAATACAAGGAAATCAAAGCAAGGAATGAAAGGCTAAAGGTGCAAAGTTATGCACATTACCTGAAAATGGCTCCAACAAACCAAACAAGGCTAATGTCAGCCTTTGACATAAAAGAAGGGAAAATGCAAATGAGTTTTTTGAAGCCAACCACACAACAACCCAAATCAATGGTAGATTATCTTAAAACAAATTTTGAGGTATTGGCAAAGGATATCCATCCTATTAACCAAATTGAACTACATAAGCAAATTGGTGAAATGGTCTACTCCACTTTGACCAGCAAAGCAATTGCATCCCACCAACTCCAGAATTCGCTGAATAATATATCAGCACAATTCTAGTTGGAAAAGGCCTCTTCTAAAGCTAAAGACACCAGAATAAAGTCCTTAGAGGACTTGGTCATAGAACTAGGACATCATCCCAAGGATGTGAAAGTTGTAGAGAAGCTTATAAAGAAGAAAAATGACGACATAGTTGCACTAAAGAAGCATCTTAAAATTCCTCCTCTACATCATCCTCAAACAGTTGAAGTGTTGGAAACAGGGAAGGAGGAAGAGCTTATGGACCTAGTCCTTAAGTTGAATGAACAGTTGAAGGAAACTGAAAAAGAATTAGACAATTTAATATAGTCCAAATAGAGTGAGTTGGCCACCACTCCTTAGACTGTAATACCTACAGTTTCCATAGAAGTGCCCTCCACCTTGATTGTTGCCTTGGCACCCACACTTCCACCAGCAACACTGTTGCCAGTGACAACTACTTCAACATACATAGGTACATCAACAAGCATAGAGACACCAATAGAAAAGACTGTAGAATTGATCAGTGCCATGGAAGAAATGAGTATCCAGGCCACTGAGCTTAAGAAACTTAGAGAACAAGTGTCAAGTTTAGAGACCAATTGTAAACTTGCACAAATACAACAGAAAGAAGAAGCTCAAAAGAGCCAAAGGATGATAGAAAGTATAAAAGTCCTTGAAAAGGACTTAACATTGCAAGAACCATTGGGAGACATGAAAGAAATTCTTTGGGACAACATCATTGATTCCATCAATTATGTTTGGCCATCTATTCAAATTATTTTTGAATAGAATGAATTAGTCAAAGTAGACACCGAAGCAATCCACAAGACATTGGAGGAATTGGGAAATAATCCTAAAGAAGTCAATCAATTGATCACATTTTTGAATAGCAAAAACAGATATCAGCTTGATGAATTGGAAATAGAAGACATAATAGCAACAATCATAGAAATCAAAAAGGTTCTCACCGAAAGGAACCTAATGCTCAATCTGGAGAAAAGATGTCAGAGCATCCAAGCAGACATTGATAGTTTTATGACAAAGTATGACATCTTAAGAGAAAAGGGACTCCCCAGCCCTATGGTAATAAATGACAAGCTAATGACTCAATGACTCAAAATGATTACATTGAAAGAATGAACAAGTTAGCCAGTAGCCAAGCTAGTACTCCAGGGGTAAAAGATCTACCCACTGGAAAAGTACTATATGATAGTATTAAAAATCTATTTTACATAGAGCATGAGGTCAAGAACTTGTTCACAAGAAAACCAAATTTTTCCAAGTACACAGAAGCTGATGAGATTTATAGGAAAATGATAAGGATGAAATTACTTAACAGTGAATGGTGGACACAACTAACAGATTTACTATAAAATTACTGCAGTAAATCTATATGGTAAAACATAGCTGCCAGGTAAAACAGGTAAGACATGATCAAAGTAGAACAAGTAAAGAGTATCAGTAGGTAGAAGATAGAAAGTGATTCCAACACATAACTACAAAGCAATTGAAAGAGCCAAATCCGAACTATAATAGCCAGCAGAGTCACAATAAAAGGGATAGCAAGAAAACAGTTCTCCATCTGTCTCTATCTTCGTGTTGAAGATATTTTTTGTTTCCTAGAATAATTCTCATATGGTTATGAGATATTTTGTATCAATTTTTGTAGAAATACTTCAAAAATTGAAGTAATTAGGGTGGATTAAAATATATTTCTGTAGACATTTTATTTTGAGCTAAGGAGTTATTTTACTCAAGACTGGACTAGTTTTGGTGGTTGTGAAATAAAGCTGAGGACATTTCACTAGATTCTTGTGCACAGTTGGAACAAACAAGTATTATCTCTTCGTGTTTAAATATTGTTTTCTCTCCATGTTATAAATATTCATAAGTGTCTCTTACAAAATCTGAAAAGCAAACAAGGAATGATATCAACAGAATTAGATTAAGTGCTCTCTGTTTTAACTGTTTAGTTTCTTTATGTTTTCTACTAAATTGCCTTGGTCTGGGAATTCTTAATTGCTCCCCTACTTCGGTAGTTTACCCCCCCTTTGGTCCATAGTAAAGGATTCTTCATTAACCTTTGCTACTGATCATCGTTCCTTTCTTCATCTTAATCCCGGTTAACGATTCTTCATTGCCCTTTGCCTTGGTTAGGACTACTTCATCTATTTAAACCTGCAGATTTGCTTTTACTGCGCTAGCCTGCCCTGTGGACTCTTACCTTAGTGATAAATTAGATCCAGTTAAGCCTTTCTTGATTGACTCCATAGCGCAATGACCTAAATACTTGCTCTTCCCATCTATCTTCTTAATTCCACCACCCAATCAAAACAAGACAATCATGAACACTAAGAACTAGCCTGAAATCTTACTCAAACAATGTTAAATTATAAAGAGAGAGCCCTCTCTAGACTTAGGTTGGCTAGAACCTAAGTCTAAAAGATTAGATTTGTGGTTACCTCTGACTATTCTTTCTTTGATAACTTCTAAGGAAGAAATCTGAGTGATAACATAGTGGCAATCATACTGGGGATTCAAAACCCTCAGTCTTAATAAACCTTTGAGAAATTCAAATTTCTATTTTTAGGCATCTTAAAGGGTTATTAGAAGTTATTTAAAAAAAAAAAGTTCATAAAAAGCAAAATAATCATAAAAAGCTCGAAATCTGGCTTCAGGGAGAACTCACTATACTAGGGCCAACCCTGATCCAAATCCTCCCCCTGTATTTGAAAATCCCAACCTTATTCCAAGAATAATTAGAAGACAAGAAAGTTCAGTAAGCCCCAAACCTATTTTTAGATCCAATTCATGCCCTGTTGAGTGGTTATTCATTGAAGACATCCCTTTTGATGAGTATTTTGACCTTTCTCTGTTTAGAACCAAGTCTAAGAGTGAACTTGTGGACACAGTCCTAGATCCAGAATTCATAAGAGAACTTTAGGTCCAACGAGCCAACTTGTCAATTGATCAATACCTTCTGAACTCCCCTCAATCGTCCCTTAACATTGATAGACTCCCTGAACTTTTGGAAATAGATTCAACATATTTTAGTTCACCATCGTTTCCCCACACCTCTGAAGATCATCCCTCATCTCCATTCATACCTTCACTCCCCCATCAGCCCATCACTACCCTTCAAGTACCCATTACCCATGTTATACCAACTCCCCTTGTTGTCCCAAATCCTCTAGTTACCCCAAATCTTATTCTCAATCCTCTCCAACTTAGAGCTATGGCACTCAAATATGCCCCCCTTGTGATGCCTACTCCTCAAGGTGCCTTACCTGTAGATTATCAGAGTAAAATTACCTTATTCATTGGCATTAGAACCTACACAACACAACAACACACTAAGAAAATGACAGATTATTTTGAACTTCATGAGATTGACATAGGAGATGTCCAAATGAGAATCTTTGTCCAAACTCTAGCTGGAGAAGTGAGAACATGGTTTAGATCTTTGCCCCCCTCATAGCATAGATAGTTTAGAAGCTCTTTACCAAAATTTTTTAAATAGGTGGGAGAAGAAAAAAAATACCCTTCAATTTCTTTTTGAATATGAAAACTTTAAAACGGGACTAAATGAAACTGTTCAAGACTACTATACTAGGTTTAACAATGTATATAATGCAATCCCACTTGACCTTAGGCCTCCACCTGGCTTAGCCCTAATTAAGTTTCCAGATGGATTTGACACAAGTATGTCTTTTCAACTTAGAGAAAGGAATCCCCCCACACTTGAAGATATGCAAAGTGTAGTAGTTAGTGTAGAAGCTAATTTTCTATCCAAAAGGGCTATGGTTAGAAACGAGAGAAGAACACCTTTGAAAGATGAAACTTCACCCTTTGATCAAAAAATGGATGCTTTAGCTAAAGGAATGGAAAGGTTGATGGATAGAATATAAGTCATTGAAAGGAAACCTCACTGGGATAACCAACAGGCTAATCCAGTGAGGAATCCAAACTTTAGGAAAAACCAGAATCAAAATGCTGGTAAAAATGGGCCTGATCAGAAAATTAGACCACCTTTCCAAGAAAATTATGCTAAAACTTCCCACTAAGAATATCCTGAAATAGACACCCAAATCAACCTAATGGGATTAGATGATCAAGAAACTATTTTTCTAACTCAGGATGATCAGGAATTATACATGCTTCAATAGTTACAGACTCAAACTAGAGAATCTTTTGACTATAAGCAAGGGTATGAATCTGCTATTTTCGAATAAACAGTACAATTTAAGAAGCAAAAATAACACTGATGTTCCTGATCAGAATGAAAAAGCAGTACCTAAGCAGCCTAAGAAAGTAAAAGTTGCAAATCAAAATCCTCAAGTTACAAAAACTCTATAAATCCTTTCTAGACCACATCAAAACCCTCTCAGTCCCACCATTGAAGATGTAACTGATCACCAACCTTCCACTTCAGTCCCCCTCAAGGGAACAGTGGAACAACCTCCAGAAATCATCTTAGAAAATCCAAATAAAAACACTCTAAACAATGAAAAATAAGAAAAGACTACTCAGAACCTTGGTGCTAAAATTTCAAATGTTCAAATAGAAAAATCCCCTCTACCTTTCAATTTGGGAGTAGAGGTGGCCAAACTCAAAATCTCATTGCCTTTGATATAATTGGTTAAACATAAAACTTATAGATCTCAAATAAGTAAATCTCTAAACTTCGTTGAGAATGAAGACTCTGTGAATCTATTTGATGACCAACCTGAGTAATTTTTGAACCTGATGTTAATGGAAAACTAGTGGAAGTAGGGATACGAACCTTCTACATCAACCTTAACATCCATGATAAAATCCTACATAATTCCATGCTGGACTCTGGGGCTTCACATAATCTTATGCCTAAGTTTATAATGGAGAATCTAAACTTGGATATGACTAGGCCTTACAAGGATCTGTTTTCCTTTGATTCAAGCCAAGTTAAGTGCTCAGGACTCATAAAATATCTGTGTGTTTCCCTAGTGTAATATCGTACTAAGACCATACTTATGGACATAGTTGTTGCTGATATACCACCTAAGTATGGTATGCTATTGTCTAGATCTTGGGGTGCCAAACTCCAGGGATCTCTACAACTTGACATGTCATATGCTACCATATTAGTCTTTGGACATCCTAAGAAACTGTATAGAGAGACTCTGATGAAGTATGTAGTGAGTACCTAGGAGAGGCCTCAAAACTTTCCTATATATTCAGTACATTCTGATATTGATTCTTTCATACTTTACAATGCTGAAACTAATCAAGAAGACACTTCAAGCAGCATAACAACAGAACCAAAAGAAATTGCAGTATTAAAAGAAAATCAAAATGTCCAAATTCATGAGATTTCAGATAACAAAGATGACCTAGATACCTTAGTCAAAGAAGATTTTGTACCCCCAGACAGTAAGAATTATGAACATGAAATTCTTTGGCATCTTGAATTTGATGGGTCAGTCAACAAACTAGGTGCAGGAGTAGGTGTATGGATTTACAACTTAGAAAATGATCATTCAGAGGGTCATGCCTATAGATTGAACTTCAAATGTACAAACAAAATGGCCGAATACGAAGCACTTTTGTTAGGTCTGAAACTAGTCAAAAGGTTAGGAGCCATAAGAGTCTCTATTATGAGAGATTCTGAGTTGGTAATAAAACAAATTAATGCTATTTATATGACTGGGGATCCTAGGTTAGGATTTTATAGAGGAACAATTATAGAAATACTAAATACCTTTTTAGAAACCAAGCTTGCTATTATCCCAAGAAAACACAACATTCAAGCACACGGCTTAGCCATGTTTGCTAGTACTTGCAAGTTGCCATTTCAGCCCAACCATCAGTACACTGCTGAGGTTAGGCATAGACCTTCCATTCCTGACAACTTAAAGAATTGGCAAGTATTCGAGAATGATCAACAAATTAACAATTTTTTAACTTTCAATAATGAATTTGTAAATAGCAACATAGACGCCAACATAGCATTAGATTTTGATGGCTTTGATAAAGTAGAAATTAACAAAGTAGAAGATGATCAGATAAATAGATTTCATCCCACAAAGTTTACAAAATCAGATCTTCGAAATCTAAAACAAATGGAAATTGATGAAGCAATTGATGAAGAATCTAAAGTCATTAACCTTAAAGACAATTTTTTGCCCAAAGGATTAACTCCTTTTGAGGACTTATTTGATTCAAACGACAGTCCTAAAAAGCCTAAAATGTAACTCTTGAAATCAGACATTGAAGAATGTAATATAGGCTCTGAAGAAGATCCCAAACTGATAAAACTTTCAAGGTAATTATCTCTCAATGAAAAAGTGAAATATATGGAACTGCTAAAGGAATTCCAAGATGTTTTTGCCTAGAATTATGAGGACGTAAAGTCCTATGATACCAGCATAATACAACACACCATCCCATTAAAAGAAAATCAAAAGCCTTTTAGATAGAAGCTTAGAAGAATCAACCCTGTTCTACTGCCTTATATCGAAAACGAGATCGAAAGAATGTATGAAGCTAAGATTATTGCACCAATTAGGTTCTTAGACTAGGTTTCTAATTTGGTACCTACAAGAAAGAAAATTGGAAAAATTAGACTGTGTGTTGACCCTAGGAATTTGAATAAATTTTCACTTAAGGATAACTATCCTCTCCCTATAATGGATCACATATTACAGAGGGTAGTAGGTTCCACCAGAATTTCATTGCTAGATGGATTCTCTGGTTATAACCAAATCCTAGTCCACCCAGATGATCAGGCAAAGACTACATTCACTACCCCATGGGGCACTTTCATGTATGTGAAAATGCCATCTAGATTAAAAAATGTAGGGGCCACCTTTCGAAGAGCAATGTACATAGCCTTTGCTAAGGAAATCCATGACTTATTGGTAATATACCTTGATGATATCACATTATTCTCTAAATCAGATCAGCAACACCTAGATCATCTTAGGCAGGTCTTCACCAAGTGTAGGAAGTATAGAATTTCTCTGAATCCTAAAAAATCTTTATTTGGGTTGGAAGAAGGGAAATTACTAGGCCACATTATCTCCAAAGATGGTATCAGGATTGACCCAATAATAATTGAAGCCATTTTGCAGATACCACATCCTAGGAACATCAAAGAACTCAAGCATTTTTAGGCAAAATAAACTTTTTGAGGATATTTATCTCTAATTTAGCTGAGTTAATTAGATTACTAAACAACATGTTAAAAAAAGATTTGACTATTAAATGGACTATAGAGGCTAAAAAGTCATTTGAAGATATAAAGTTAGCCTTGACACAAACACTAGTTCTCATTAGTCCAATTTTTGATAGGGAATTCATCATATTTTCTTGTGCTTCAGAAAACACAATTGTTACAGTCCTCTTGCAAAAAAACGATAAGGCCTTTGAACAACCAATAGCTTTCTTTTGTAAAGCCCTAAGAGATGCACCTTTAAAGTACAATATAATGGAAAATCAAGATTTTGCTCTAGTTAAAGCTATTAAAGATTTCAGAGTTTATATCTTGTACTCTCATATAGTAGCTTATGTTCCCAATGTTGTAGTCAAAGACATTCTAACACAGGATGGACCTGATGGAAAGAGAGGGAAGTGGATAGCTACAATATTAGAGTATGATTTAGAAATTAAACCTACAAAATTGATCAAAGGCCAAGGTTTAGCCAAGCTTATGGCTGAATCTAACTACCAGGCCCTAAACATAAACTTCATTGTAGAACTAGATAATGAAGAGGAGATGGCAACTCCAAAGATCAGCCATGCCTTTACAGATTCACCATGGTATGCTGACACTATATATGTTCTACAAAACCTTCAAGCTCCTCCAGAGTTATTCAAGACTAAAAGTAGGTTCTTAAAAATGAAATCTTTGAAGTTTTGTATAATTGACAACGATTTAGTTTGGAAAAATCCTGAAGGCATCTTTCTAAATTGTTTGTTGAAGGAAGAATTTGATAACATTTTGCAAGAGTTTAAACCTATAGATTTGCTTTTGCTGTTCTAGCCTGCCCTATGGACTCTTACCTTAGTGATAAATCAGATCTAGTTAAGCCTTTCTTGATTGATTCCATAGCCCAATGGCCTAAATACTTGCACTACCCATCTGTCTTCTTAATTCCACCACCCAATCAAAACAAAATAATCATGAACACTAAGAACTAGCCTAAAATCTTATTCAAAAAAAGTTAAATTATAAAGAGAGAGCCCTCTCTAGACTTAGGTTGGCTAGAACCTGAGTCTAAAAGAATAGGTTTGTGGTTACCTCAGACTATTCCTTCTTTGACAACTTCTAAGGAAGAAATCTGAGTAATAAAAGAAGGCAAGTTAGCTAGCAATCCAAAGTGATGGTTAAACCAACAACACATTTCAAGAAGATTCATACATACATACACAGATAGATATAAATGCATGCATGAGTAAACAGATACATATATCATTTAGAGTAAACAAGATAGCCTAGAATAGAATACAACATATGCATGAAACGTGTTGGCTCTTGTTATATTAAGAAGTGTAAGTTCCAGTCATATAATACATCCATGTACAACCACTAGTTCCAACAATGGAACATTACAGCCACAACTGCCTTCTCCTCTAAAGAGATGTACTAGCTTTGCACAGAGGAGAAGGCAAGTCTCGCTACAATAATATCCAGGTTCTCTCCAGGTTAGTCTTATCGGAAGCTTGGCTGACCAAAAGCCTTTACAATGAGTTATGAGGTTCTATTTATAGCAAAGGGTGGGGTGACCCTTGACATTCCCCTTTGTGATAGTTCATCTACCCTCATGACTCTTCATCTACTCTATGATTGTTACATCCAACTATCGACACTTGAACTTCCACTTGACAAGACATTACATTACAATGCACATGTGCCCATGTGAGACAAAATGGCTTGAGAAAGCCATGCAAGACATCACTGACACTCGGTCCATTGTGGTGAGACCAATTCTTTGACATGCTTGTGATGGTGAAGGTGGTGAGCTGATGCCAAGCTTGGTCATCTGTGATGGTGTGCATGTGCTCTGTGGTGACATCTTGTTGAAGTGAACTCTTGCCTCTGTTGCATCCGAGTGCATTGGTATGGCTCCTCCATCCAACTCGTCTGCTAGCATGCACATGGTCTTTTAGGGTGAGGACAAACCAGCAACACATTGTTGCATAGTGTTCGTGCTGATCTTCCAGTGTTTGCTAGTGGTCATGCGCATCAACCGTCAACTACATGTTCAGCTTCAGTTGGACTTGCTTCTTGTCTTTTCCTTGGTGAGTGTGCCAAATGGGGTAGATTTCTATCATGCACACAATGACATGCATGTTGCCGAATTTCCTTGCATGCGATCAACAACACTACCCACCATGTCTGCTCCGTGTCAGCTACTGGGATGAATCTATAACTTGTACGGGTGCAGTTTCATCCATGTGTGCATGTTGTGCCCCCTGTTGTACCTGTTCCTATTGTAAATCAATCTCTTGTCTATGTAGCTCCTATTCTTCTGCGAGTTTCTGCTTGAGCACATGAAACTCCTTTGTTTTTCTGTTCTCTTCCTTTGCATGATCTTCATGTCGTGCCATCACCTCATAGCCCGAGTCTCCAAAGTTGCTTTTACCACAAGTGGATTTGCTTGAGCTTGTAACTTTGTTCCACCTCTATGTTGTCAACAACCTTCCTCTTTCTTTCGTTGCATCCAGTATGCTGCCTTCAGTTGTTATTCATGGTTCTTCTTGCTGTGATGTTGCTGCTGTAATATCTTGATGTCTTTGTCTACGAACAACTTGATGTCTTTGTGGGTAGGCAAGTTCATAGACACTTGATCGACTACATCCCCAAATGTGCTCTGAATGGTGTCTTCATGTTAGGCCCCTATACTACTATTGTAACCCCTTATTGTTATTAGTACAACCCACTTATTATATTGATGTACCCATGTAGTGCCCATATTGTTACTATTGTGCCCCATAGAAGCCCGCTATTGTTATTATTGTGCCCTTACATTCTTATTGTTATGTAGGCTCTGATTATATTATGACCCCTTAGACTCCTATATATAGAAAGGAGGTCTTTTCATTTGTATCATCCAATAATTGTTCATTTATGTAATGTAAAGGTGGTTGCCCCCTCAAAGAGGCTGAATTCTAAGGTGTTGATCTATCTTTTCTATCTTTTCTTGAGCTGGTTTCATAACATTTGGTATCAGAGCATTGGATTCTAGGGTTTTGCTGCTCCAAACAAATCATCGTGGCATTTTCGCTATAACGGTTTTTCTGCGACATTTCAGAAGTTAAAAGAAAACCATTTGAGAAGCAATCGTGCTGAATTGTAGGTCCGAATTTCAGAGCTTTTCACGCTATATTTGCGGAGATATGATCTGAGGAAGTTGGTCTTTTTGTAGACTCCTGAATTACATTCCAAACAGGTGACCTGGGGAAAATCATCATAACTTTCTCTCTGAGCATCGGATTGAAATTTTGTAAGAAGGTACAGAAAGAGGATGGACTGTAGTTTCTTGTATATCTTTTTCATATCCAAAAGTCAAAATAGTGACTCGTGGCACGTCATACAAGTTCACTCTACTGAACTAGTCTAT
The DNA here is from genome assembly GCA_031772625.1 of Pinus tabuliformis. Lineage (NCBI taxonomy): Eukaryota > Viridiplantae > Streptophyta > Pinopsida > Pinales > Pinaceae > Pinus > Pinus tabuliformis. The sequence goes on from CM062819.1 coordinate 1,237,607,593, forward strand.
AATCAGGTCATCTTGGGAGATTGTGCATAACTCTTTCTTGGAGAATCCAATTTGGATCAGACTGGTGGCATTGGAAAGATGACACAGAGGTCTACTACAGATTGCAATTTCAGATCTCAAAGATTTGAAAGTATAGAGTTACATTCGTTTCAAGATTGAGCTCCTAAAATCAAGAAAAAGCAAGATGAGGAAGTTTGATGGCAAGGATCCGGTAAATTGGATACTTCAGATGGAGCAATATTTTGATCTACATGGTGTACCACTATTACAAAAGGTATGTTTTGCATCTTCATATTTAGAACCAGATCAATTTTTATGATATGAAGGGCTTTGTTCTCGTAAAAAACTTGTTATGTGGTCAGTTTTCACGGAGGAAATGATAGCACATTATGAGGATACAAAGAGCAACACCTTCTTTATAGTAACACCACAACAATTGGAAAGAGTAAAAGGGCTTTGTGACATAGTGGAAAGAAAAATTATGGAAACCAGGAAGCATACCCCTCACAACTATAAATATGGAAGTGTTGTTTCTCCTAGCCTTCCACAACCTACAAGGGTTACACCACAACAATTGGAAGAAAAAAGAGAAAAAGGGCTTTGTTACAATTGTGATAGGAAATGCACTAAAGGTCATAAGTGTGCTAAGAAGAAATTATTTTACATAGAATATGAAGAGGAGGAAGAAAAGGATCAAGAAACATCAAAAGAAGAAGATATACACTAGGACCCCACCCCAGAGAAAGAAGAAATGAATCAGACCATATCTTGTAATTCATTGGTCGAAATTACCACTCCTCAAACTATCAAGATAGAAGGACATATCAAGAAGAAAAATGTTCAAGAAGTGAAAGATCACATCGAGCATCAAGAAATGAATCCGACCATATCTTGTAAAGGATTGGAAGAAATTACCACTCCTCAAACTCTAGAGATAGAAGGACATATCAAGAAGAAAAAGGTTCAAGCAGTGAAAGATCACATCGAGCATCAACAAGTTCTCCAAATTTTAAAGGATAATACCACTTCGGTGCAAAATCAAATGAAATACCAAGTAGATCAACATCGTAGTGAAAAGTGTTTTGATGTAGGTGATTGGGTATTTTTACTGCTACATCTCAAGCAAGCTATTTATGAGAAGGAAATGTTGGCAATACTACATGCACTTAAAAAATGGCGACCTTACCGAATGGGAAGTCTCTTCAAGGATGAGGATGTGGAAGCATTGTTTTGTGCCATTTCTATTATCCAACTAGATTGGATAAATGAAGCAAGGGATGAATGGAAGAAGGATGAAGAAGTATGGCCACTTATTCAAAAGTTGCAAAAGATCCCAATTCAAACAATATTGCCAGAAATTGAAGAGGAAGGAAAAATCATATTGGAACCTGGAGCATTCACTGAAACAAGAACCCGACAGCTACGAAATTGATCAATTTCAGAGTATCTCATCAAGTGGAAGAACTTACCTGCTGAAGATTTCACGTGGGAGGTCAAGAATTTTATACAGAAGCATCAAGAACTACTCAAGCATTGAGGACAACACTTTCTGAAGGAGAGGGGCATGTTAGGCCCCTATACTACTGTTGTAACCCCTTATTGTTATTAGTACAACCCACTTATTATATTGATGTACCCATGTAGTGCCCATATTGTTACTATTGTGCCCCATAGAAGCCCACTATTGTTATTATTGTGCCCTTACATTCTTATTGTTATGTAGGCTCTGATTATATTATGACCCCTTAGACTCCTAGATATAGAAAGGAAGTCTTTTCATTTGTATCATCCAAGAATTTTTTATTTATGTAATGTAAAGGAGGTTGCCCCCTCAAAGAGGCTGAATTCTAAGGCGCTGATCTATCTTTTCTATCTTTTCTTGAGCTGGTTTCATAACACTTCGACTCTTCTCTCCTAGAAACCATTGTACTTGTGCTATTGAGAGGCAGATGAACACCTGTGATACCTGGAGACATGACAACACTCATGGCAAGCAATTTGTTAGTAAAAAAAAAAAACTAAACTTGAGAACTGACTTGCAACATACCTGTGTGATTGATCATGAAGGCTGCGCAATTTCCTCTAGGAGGTTGGGAGACTAACTGCGAAGCCTTTGCAAGGCACAGTCTAGGTTGTTGGGAAGCTGAATGACTACTAGAACTGCATAATGCACAGCCTAGCCTAGCTGTTGACTCCTAGAATTACACAATGCAGAATCTCAGCTAGCAATGGTTGCAGGCTCAGTGACTGCATTGTACAATTTTTTAGGCTGGCAGTCACTGTCCCTCAGAATTGGGAAATACAAGATTGGAGGAAATTCACTGGGAAGGAATGTACATTTCCTGAGAGGAAGACATAGCCTTCCCTTTCATGATTTCACAATGCTGTCTTGGTGAGGCAGAGCCTGGGCCAAGGATTCCCAGACCTGCCGACATGCAACTGAAAGCGAATGTGAATGTGAATGAATGGCGATACTGAGTGTACACATAAGTGAATGATCATGCATGAAAATGATGAATGACAAATTCATAAAATGAAACGACATGCATGTGGGTGAGGCAAGTCACTGAATCAGTGATCATTTGTGAAAAATAGTTTCATGCATGAGACAACAGTGATATGTTAACGAAAAATGAAAAGGTGCTGGTACAAGCTAGTATGTATCAAAACAACAGCAAGCGCTCACTGAAATCAAGTAGAAAACATTCATACGAAGCAAAACACAAAAAGAGCAAGAAATGCAACATAAACATGGAAGGCAAGCTTACCCCAAAACAACAGAGCTGAATGTGCCAAAAAATTCTAGATGTAATGTGGGATGTCAGAGTTGCAAGGTTGATGTGAGGAATGGGATTTGTAGCATTTGGTTCATGAGTTTTGATAAAATCGAAGATGTGAGGCGCATGCCACAAATCTAGGAATAGCGACACTTGGTGGGAGGTTTTTGAAATCATCATTGCATGCAACCTCTAGCTGCTAAAAGTAGATTCCTGACTCAAGGGATGCCTTTGCATGCTGCCTTGGGAGAAGCAGCCCATGCATGCAAATCATTTTTTCTCAGTCCTGGAGGGAACTGGTCAACTTAATTGCACATGCAAGAGGCTGCTCAATTGCTAGGATAAAATGTGCATTTATGGAAGGGAGCTAAGATGGCTGTCTAGGAGATTTGTGAAATTTATGGGCAGAGCAGTTGACTGCTACCCAGGATTACACAATTCCTGGGTTGAGCATCTCTGCTGGGAAGAATTGTGCAATTTTCCTGATGAAGCTTGAATGGAAGAATTGCGCAATTCTGGAGCCCAGTAGGCTGCCAGACTAAATTGTGCAATTTATGGAGGGAGGGTTGGTTACCCTCCAGAATTGTGCAATTTCTTGAAGGAGTTGCTTAGGTTGTAGCTGGACTAAGTTTGGAGAAACAACCTGTGAAGGGAATGTACCAAGCTCTGATAGACAGGTTGCCTTTCTACAAGAAAATCATTGAAGTTTGTGTACTTGACGAAGCAAGACATGTTGTTGTGAAAGGTTTGTAGGGAGGCTCCAAAATGAAGCTAAGGAAAACTTTTAGAGGGTGGTTGTAGCCACTACAACCCTTGGCAACACACTGGTAGAACTCCAGCTCTCTGAATGGACCTTGTTCGTGGAAAACAAGTATAACACCTCCAGAAGTATTGTTCAGTTCTTAACTTGTCTTGGTTTCACACTAGCCTGATTGTAAGATGTAGCATCTGCCAAACTCTTGGTCGATTGACACACATTCCAAGCCAAGGCAACCCATTTGTTTTGATTGGGGTTGAGGGGTATATTGGTGCATAAGTAGTATAGTCGTCAGAGTCTTAGTTTCATCTCTGGTGTTGCTCCCCTGCCAGTTGGCTTGGACATTACCCTGGTGGAGCCACATAGGAACACAAGCATGGTTCCGCTGCCAACGAGCCTGGTCAGTACCCCAACAAACTTGCTTGCATCACCTCCCTGTGTAGGAAGCCTTTTTCTTCTTTCACCTTATTCATTTTTCATTTTTTTCAAACCTTTTTCACTTTTTTATTTTTTCATTTTTCCTCTTCATAACTGTGCATAGCACTTATTCATTTCAAAGGCAGAAGAGGGAACCTAAGTTATTGAGAGAAGAAGAGGTCATTCCTTCAGAAAAATAGTTTATGTATACCTCTGACGTACTTGTTAAGGTTTTCTCCCTCACCTTACTCTACTTGACTGAGATGAAAAGGATTAACGAAAAAACAACCGACTAGAGTGGGTGATACTTGTGCGCAAGCGTTGTGTTTCCATCAAGGTTCACTTCAAACAATACATATTTTCCTTTGACGTATCATGGACTAAAGATAAAAAGTTATTCATACAGAGGTAGGACGACAGATAACCAAGTAATGATAGTTGTACAAGGCCTCTTGTACTTTACCCAGCTTGCTTCAAGAGTCATATAAGGTTTCATGTGAAACTAACCTATGAACAAAACAAGCGAACAATCAACAAAGAAAAACTGAAAGAAAAGTGAGTAAGAAAACAAGCAAGTAGACAAACAAACAAATAAAACAAGTAAGCAGACAAGCATGCAAGCAAACCAACTGAAAGAAAACACTACTTCTACTCCTAAGCTAACGGTGCATGGGCCTAATCACGTGAAGTGATATTTAGAATATAGCCACCGATGCATTGGTTGACCCATGTTCATGAAGGATTGGTCCGTGGGTAACATAGTTGTGCAGACCAACAAGAAAGAAAGATATAAAAATGAAGATTTTGGGAGCGGGATCCCCCAAGGGTAGTTTTGGGGCTAAAAACCCATGTTAAGTCAAATTTTGTAATATAATTTTAAAAACTCTGCATTTTGTGGTTGCAGAGCACATAGGTGTTATAAGTCATAAAGGGTTGTCCGCCCTTAGTTTTTTAAAGTAAAGTCAGGTGTAAGAGATCTACCCATGGTCCGTGGACCATGGGATTGTATAAAAAGAGATAAGTTCTAAGCAGTTTGAAAGAGACAATGACACAATGTGTAAGAGAGTCAGAGCTCTAAGAAAGAAGTCTAAGGCTTGGGTTATAGCATAGGTAGAGGCTCTACAGCTAAGTTCATAGAGGCCTAGGGCAGAAGTCTACAACTGAGTGTGTGGACCCCTGTAGTTGTGTGCATAGGGTGGCTAGAGTCTGTAACACTTGGAGATATTACTAAAAGAAGTTATTCTGCAATTTTTGTGTCTTTGTTTTGTTGATGGGTTTTGGATATATTATGTATGAATTTCCTTTATTTTTCTTATAAGATGCATGAATGAATGCAATTACATTGAATAATTGAACGCAATCTCGAATATCTACTTATGCGCTGATAACTTTAAGTATTTGACAAGATAAGAAAATCACTTGGGATAATTAAGGAATCTGCATGGTATAGCAGTGCGAAAGTACTTGAGCCACAAGTTAGGGCTATGTGAAGGTCTATCATATACTTTTGTGAAGGTATTAAAGGCCAGAATAGAGGGTTTGTCTTACAAGCCCTAGAGCGAGACCCCCTATGCAAAAGTAGGGATAGAAGAAATCAAACGACATCATGACCATCTCAGGGGTGCGGAAACTTGGTTCCAACATTCCCCCATATTGCTTCAGGTGAGACTTCAGTCCGTGCTTTGCAGGTTGATGCCGTAAGGGCCAGTAGTGTAGGGATTTGTTTTGATAATTAACATTGAACCTGGGTCAGGCCCCTTAAGCTAACAAATGGTTCTGTTGCTAGGATTAGAATTTGCATCAGAGATGTGTGATGTCGTATCATTGGAATTCAACTAAGAAGGAGATTGGAGGCTGGTTGGATAGAAAGATCCACAAATTTGCGATACAAGAAAACAGAAACCTGCAATTGACAAAGGAACAGTGGTTGGACATATACCTATATGCAGAGATCCACAAGATCTTTTTCTGCTCCTTCCCTATTGAGTTATATGAGTGGATCGTGAAGCTAGCAAATAGCTAAGGAAGGTGGTGACTTGATGGTCCTATTGGGTGGACCCCAAAGCTAGTGCGAAGGTTGGAAGCATAAGAGGATAAGATCGTCCGCTTTCTTGATCATTGGCTCGATCATGTCATAGGAGAATTTGTGACTCAATTCGTAGTTGACACCTCAGTTTGCTACAGTGAGGCGGAGTGGTTCCTTTTCAAAGGACCGCGACGTAAGTACGTAAAATATTTTAATACCTGGATTAAAATGTTATTATGTGCAAAAAGGGTTATGTAGCTACCTTGATGTTCGAGAGTACACGAAGCGGAAAAACTTACAGGAATGAAGGAAAAACGAGTCTGGAGTATAGTCCCTTGATTTCACCTCTGTGAGGGGACGAAGAAGGGATAGAAAAGGTTTCTCCACGAAGAGCTATTCAGTTAATAAGACAAGGAGTGTCGTGAATACCACCACAACCCACACCACCTCTGACTTGACCACCCCGACCTCCAATTTCACCCATACCACCTCCACCTCCATCGCGGTTTAGTATGGAAAATACAGTGAAGTTTCCCTTGTTCAAAGGCTTGGGAAATGAGGACCCGAACCAATTCTAGTTCATTGTAAGGGTTGTATGGGAAGCTCTGGGTGGTATAGATGATCATGTAAAAAATTTGACACTGGTTAGTGCTCTACAAGGTTACGCACTAACCTGGTATATTAAGTACTCTAATGATAACTCGAATTCTAGAGTGGCAGACATCCAGGCAGCACTGAATAGGGAATTTAGTAGGCCTAAATCTGAGGTGTAGTCGATTGTGGGATTCAAAGAGATCGCGAAGCAACCAGTCGAGATGCCTTGGGAACTAGATCAAAGTCTCAAATGTATAATCCGTGAAACCAATATGAATTTGACAGATGGATAACATTGCGAGTTGTTTGTGGCTTCGCTACTACCGCACATCGCAACAGAAGATAACAACTTAGGCGGAGGCCTTGGAGATTACCATGAGACTACATGAAACTTCGATGCAAGATCCTAATCTAGGAGTTCAACAGATCCATGCGTAGCTGAATAATCTATGCCTTGAGATGCAAAGTCTAAAGCAGGACAGGACGGTTCGACCAGAGGTATGCGAGGAGGTATGGTGCTTGAAATGCAAGAGTCAGGGTCATGACAAAGACCATTTCCCGGTCTTTGCAAACTATATTGTAGGAGGAGGACCGATGCCTTTAAGGCCAGAAGCTCAAGCAGGACCTAGCGCAGGGCCTGCATTATGGTGCGATATTTGTCAGGTAGCTGGAAAACATGCCACAAATAACTATCATATGCTGCAAAAGTATGTAAAGACACTAAAATAGTTGTTCTGCAAATTTTGTAGATCGGTAGGGCATGATGAGCGTAATTGTAGGAGTTATGAATTGATAATGGATAAAACTCCCACCTATAATGTTTAGGCTAAAACACGGCCCCTTGACCAGAGTGAGGGAATGGCATAGACAAGATTTCAGGGGCGCGGAAGAGGCCTAGAAGGAGGAGGACCTAGTAGAGGTCGAGGATAATTGATTTGCTACAATCACGGAGGACCAGGACACTATGCCCGCGATTGCACTAATCCAATGCATCTATCATGCAATTATTGCACACTTTTTGATCATGAAATAGAAGACTGCCCTACACTGATAGCTAAGATACGCGACAAAGTGGTGATACCACCTCTGCCTACTCAAAACCTGCAGATGATGAGATCCGAGCTATGCGAGGAAGATCCAAACGTAAATATCTTGCTCAGAAGTGGAATCACAATAGGAGATGACAAGGGGAAACAACCCAAAGATAATACATGGGTTCATAAAGCCCCAACAAAGGAGGCTGAGTTCACTTTGGAGCGTGCATGTGAAACCTTCATGGAAGCTAGAAAGAGCTTCGCTGAGGCCTCCACCTCGGGAAGCAAGGATAAGCCTGAGTAGGAGATGGACCCCTCTATGCTCACAACTTTCCTGGAGATCTATATGAAGTTACTACGTGACAGTAAGGCTATGAAAGAGTTACAAGGACGCATCAATAGATGCGCTGGAACCGCACTAGGTGAGCCGCGCATAGTACGAAAGATTGGAAAACATAAAACAAGAATGGGACAAGAGATGAGACTAACTTCGCAGATAGGAGAGTATGAAATGGATCAAGTTATCATGGATCTAGGGTCAGATGCAAATGTGCTACCAAAGTAGACTTGGGAGTGAATGGGGAAACCTGCATTGCAATGGTCTCTGATTCAGCTAAGGATGGCGAACCAACAGAAGATCATCCCCATCAGGAGGCTGCAAGGGGTGACCGTGGATATTGAGGGAGTGAGCGCACTGGCAGATTTTGAGGTAATAGAGAAAGTGGATGACAACAATCCCTATCCTGGGCTCCTAGGAATTGACTGGGATACTGATATGAATGGGGTAATTAATCTGAAGAAGCAAAAGATGACCAACAATGTAAGCTTTGAAACGGGAACTCATACTGTTACCCGTTTTGTAGAGATAGCAAAAAAGTGACCCAATTTTGAAATGGGGTGATGTAGAACACACATGTGATTTTTAGAGCTTAGTTTTTAGCATTATAATTTTTTTTTATGTACATTTTGTTTTATAATGGTAGTGTTTTTTTATGCTGATTTATAAACGTGGTAATTCTACACCAGGCCCTTTTTTTAAAAGGCTTTTTTTTTTTCTAATGTATGAAATGTAAATAATTATTTTGTAAATTTAATAATTTTTGAGGTGGTCTTTTTCTTCATATTTTCTTGTTTTTATTTTAATTTTATTTTTTTGTAGTGAGGTTTTTATTGTTTCGCATATTTAAAGAAGAAGGTCGATATTTTGAATTTTCAATATTCTACATATTTGTACATCGTTAATTAATTTTTCAATCCAAAAGAAACAATTGTTTCTTAAAAACAATATTTTCTAACAATGGACATAAAAATAGCCATTTTTAACATAAATATAACTAAAAAACTACACGTTTTGATAATTTTTTTCTACAATTGACATGCGAAAATCACATATTACAAATATTGAATGCATAACAAACTTAATTGAGTGTATATTCTTCTCATAAAATGTCAAAGTCAAAACATTGCAAGTATAACTACTTAATAGTTACAAAAAATGAGCTTGATTTCCAAGCATAACTTAAATTTAATCAACAATGTCACGTAATCCAAACTCTTCGTCCTCTAGAGTTTCATCATTGTCTTCTTGCACAATATTTTCTGCTTCCTTTTGCTCATTTTCATATTCTAATGGATCTTTGATGTTTGTGAATCTCCCAATGTATGTCTCTCCAAACATCCCATGTAATGGTGGTTGAGGTTCCTTTGCCCTTTTTTCCACACATGATTCACTAAAGTCCCCTTTCTTCAACCCAATTTCTTGCATTGCATCTGGAAGAACTTGAAGAGCATTAATTCTTTACTAAATGAAATTGCGCTGTAATGGATCTTTTTCAATTGCAATGTAATTTCTTCCTTTTTGGAGGCAGCATGCTAGTGTTGTACCTAATTATCAAGCACAGAATAAATAATGAAGTAAATTATTACAATGACATATTAATTAAAAAGAGAACATATTGAAATTCAATTCTATATAATAAAACTTACCCGAGTCAGAAAATAAATCCAGAACCCAATCTCTTTCATTTGAACATATGTCTATAAGATAGTTAATCAATAATTGTGGTTTTTGATAAATGTTAACTATCTCTCCTTTTTCTTCTTTGTCTTCATATGTTAGTTTTATCACAACAGCATCATAAGTCAGTATTTGGCTATGACTCTTTCCGTCTACCCGATTAAAAATCATAGACATATAGCTATCATCTTTTTCCCAACTATCAATATGAATGAACTCACAATCATTTATAAATACTTGATCTTCATGGTTAAGAAGATTTGACTTTTTCTTGTAACATGAAATAGTAAAAGTTCAATCAACTTGTACATAAATGAATTTTTCAACATTAATCAAATACACATTTTAAACGTCTTACCATGTAAGCTGCATCCTTGATTTTTTTTTTCCCTTTGAAGCTTGAAAATATCATTGCCAATTATATGTCTGAATGAAATGTCACAAATCTCCATAATGGTGATGCCGTGACCTACAAATCCCGCAACCACTTTACCAAGAGCTTGATAAGTATAAGGGTCACTATGATAGTCAATGTTTGGAATATTGAAACCATGGGGAATATCTGCAATAACTAGGGCATACTCCCTTTTAGGTATGAGTTTAGCAATGTCTTCACAATTGCCTTGTATTACTTGATATTGAACAGTGTCTAGCCCATTCCAAATGAAATGAGTAAGAGTTGGATCAAGTTCAACATTCTTAATACGTTGCTTCCTCAGTCTTTCGATCTTTATTTTTTCAATAAAGGTTCTGAAGCTAGTTGGTGCTCCATTATCATCCTTCTTCATCTTTTATAAAATAAACAAATATATGTGTAAGTTATAAATTAAAAATAGTACACAGATGAATAAAAATGAATCTGAAAATCAAGATACCTTTTTAAATGCAAGATAAAAAGCTTTTAATGTTGATGTAGAACTTGAATATGGATAGTTGCGTATAACATCATCCCAACTATCTTCATTCAACAATTTAACCATTTGTTCTTGAATTTTCATGTAAACTTTGTGACTGCATAGATAAAGTAACAAAAAGTTAATATAATGATATGTATAACAAATACTACCAAGAACAACATGTTTTATTTAAAAGAAAATTATAATCTAGAAATAAATAAAAATAATTCAACAAACTTACTTTTGAAATTCCTCAGAGATTTCCTCCAATGATAATTCCCCTGACTTCACACGAGATAATATTGTTTTGACAATTTTTTCATCTTTCACTCCTTGCATTGCTCTCCAAGGTGTGATAGTCATATCTTTTGGAAGTGCTTCAATTCAAGTGTTGATTTACTGCCGCCACATATTAATGGCTTAGACTTTTTTACCTTCTGGTTTTTAATGCCAATGTTTTTCCACATGCTAAAAATCTCATCAATCAACTTCCAAACATCTCCAATTCTAAATGCCAATTGGAAAATGTTATCAACATCTCTGAATATATCACTAGGAAGGTTGCGTTTTCCACCTTTTGAATCAGGTTTCTCTTCAATTTGATAGCCTCTTTCCATACAACATTCCCTTCAGAAATCTGTAGTAATATTTATCCTATCCCCACCACATTTTTCTTGAAATTCACTATGAATAAATCTAACCCTTTGGATGAAAGTCATAGACATCCTATATTCATTATCCGAATTATGATCCCGTGCCACTAACTTTGCTTTTGTATCCGATAAACCAGCATAAATGATACATTTCATTGTTTCAAAATGTGGGTTATTGGGATAATCCTCCATCAATTGTCTTTGAGCTTCTATAGAATGGTTCCCCCCAAGCACATAATAATTGTATTCAAAACATTTTGACTTATCAAATGCTTCTTTGTTGGGAACTTGAACTGGATCAACAGGAAGCACATAATTAACCACATGAGCATATGGATTGTACCTCATAAATGTCTTCAAGTTGTGAACATGCAGATGGTGTGACTTTCTGACTTGATATTGACATTTTCCTTCACTTGCCTTATAGGTTTGTCTGACATTACGCTGAAATGTACAACCACCATCAATTAAGTTTCTCTTTGTAAAATTCTGTCAAATGGAATTTTGTTTTGTTTTGATAATGCCATCCTCTAAATTAGCTCGTGGTGTAACGATTTCTCTGCTTTCTTTTGAAGTTTCACTAGGTTCTTGACTGCTGGTAATGTCTACTTCAAAATCTTCAACTTTACTTTTCTTTTTCATAACATTCTCAACAGATTTATTCTTGGGCATTGTTACTTTTGGTATTTTACGGTTCTTCTAAGTTCCAATGTCATCTTTAGTAACGACAACATATGTTTCACTGTTAGTTTCAACTTCATCGTCCTCAAAAGTAACTTGTCTATCCTTGCTAGATTTATCCACTAGAGGCCTTTTTTTCTAATCCTTTGGATGTAGTTTTGTAGCATCATCAATTACTACATTTTGCTTGTTTTCCATATCTTCTTCTGACACTGAGTAAAAAATGATGACAACTTTCATGATATCATGCTCTATGAAATGAATGCTTCCCAACCTAATTAAACAACTTTCAACAAAATTTTGCCAAACAAAATACCATATATCAGTAAAAACAAAACTAAAAAAATATAGTGAGACACTTTCAAGAAAGCAAAATACAAATATAAATAACAATACTTACGATGTTTTATTTCATCTCATTTACGATTTGTTTACACAACTTTGTAGATACCTCTATCATGTCATACAATGAATATGATAGTCGATATTTAATCCTTTCATGTGACTTGGAAGCTTTTGTAAGTATGTAAACAACTTTACTGTTCGGTACCGAACACATATCTATGACTCTTCCCATCACCTTAAAAATTCCATTATCATTTAGTATATCAATATATAGATATATATTCACATTTTGGCTTTCTCTTTCATTCACATACTAGATTCTTGATGGGAATTTTACCTCTTTTGAATTCTTCCAGTCTGAAATCATCTTCTTATCATTTGAGGCATTTGAAAGATTTGTAGCCATGAGCTTAGGTAGAGTTCATTCACCAATGTTTTTTGAAGATACACCTTTAAGAGTCTTTGGTCTAGAAAGATTCACAGAAATCTTTTTTGATGCCATTTTCCTAAAAAATAGAAACACATAAGTCAGTAAACAACGAAAGCATATTAACTTAAATCCACAACGAAAATATATCATAAATTTTCAATTTGTATAATCATATAATTGAAATTAAAAAAATATTAACACTAAGAAATGGCAGAAGCCCACCGACACCACCCTGTCCATCCACAGAGTGGCGAGCGATTCCCCCACCCCCTACCCCCCTTCCCCCCACACCCTCCCTACCCCCCTTCCCCCTAATCGACCCATGCAATGCCACCCTACCCCACAATCGGACGGCCATCCAACCCCACCCCTCCCCCATACCCCCCACTCCCCAACCCCCACGCCACCGCATCCCTTTCCCTCCCCCCAACCAAGCCACCCCACCCCACCCTTACCCCCATTCCACCCATTCCCCATACCCCCCATGCCCCCCCAACTGACCCACCCCACCCTGCAATCAGATGACCACCCGACCCCGTCCTTAACCCCCTTCGATCCACCCCTACCCCCTACCCCCAAGCCACCCCCCTAAACCCCCCCCTCCCTCGACCCTCCCCCCTACCCCCCACCCCCTCTCCCTCGACCCCCTCCCCCACCCCTCTCTCCCACCCCCTCCCCCACCCTCTCTCCCTCGGTCCTTCCTCCTACCCCCTACCCCTACCCCTACCCCCTACCCCCCCCCCCCAGCCCTCCCTCCTACCCCCCAACCCACCGCTACCCTTACCCCTATGCCCTACCCCCCCCCCTCCCCCCTCTCTCTCTCCCCCACCCTCTCCTTCGGCTCTACCTCCTACCCCACACCACTGCCCCTAACCCCCCCTCTCCCTCTACTCCCCCTCTCCCTCCGCCCTCCCTCCTATGCCCCATCTCTACCCCCTACCCCCCTCTCACTTTACCCTTCGCTCTCCCTCGGCCCTCCCTCCTACCCCCTACCCCCACGCCCCCTTCCCCCTCCCTCCTACCCCACACCCCTGCCCCCTCCCTCCCCCATGCCTACCCCACCCCTACCCCCTATCCCGCCCTCCCCCTCCCTTCCTCCCAACCTCCTACCCCTTGCCCCCCAACCCCCATTCGAACCCCCTACCTCACCCTTCCTCCTCTCCCCCGGCCACCCCTCCCCTCTCCCTCCCCACCCACCCCACCCTCCGCCCCCTCTTCCCACACCACCACCCCCGCCCCCTCCCTCTGCCACCCCTTCCCCTACCCTCTGCCCCCCACCACTCCCCCAGCCCCCACTTCCCCCACCACCACCTCCGCCCCCCTCCACCACTCTGCCACCCATCCCTACCGCTGCCCTCCACCCCCTCGGTTGGCCACTCATGAAAGCAGGCGGTTCGTTGAGGTGGTGCGGGGTGGGGCGCCATTGCCCACCGTGCGCCACCCCAACGGCTCGCCCACCCGCCTAGGGTGGCCGTCCGATTCTGGGAATCAGACAGCCACCTTGAGCAGGCGGGTGGGCCGCTGGGGTGGTGCAGGGTGGGGCGCTGCCACCCACCCCATGCCACCCTGGCGGCCCGCCCACCCGCCCGGGATGGCCGTCCAACTTCAGGAATCAAACGGAAACCCCGGGCAGGCCGACGGGCCCCCGGGGATGCACGGGGTGGGGCGCGTGGTAGCCCACCCTGGCGGCTTGTCGGCCCGCCTGGGGTGGCCGTCTGATTCTTGGAATAGGACAGCCACCCCAGGCGGGCAAGCGGGCCGCTAGGGTGGCACGAGGTGGGGCGACGTCGCCCATCCCGGCAGCCTGCCCGCCTGCCCTAGGTGGCCGTCTAATTCCGGGAATTTGACGGCCACCCCGGGTGGGCGAGTGGGCCACCGGGGTGGCGCGGGGTGAGGTGCCACCGCCCACCCTGAGCCACCATTGCAGCTTGCCCACCTGCCTAGGTGGCTGACCGATTCCCGGAATCGGCTGGCCACCTGAGTGGGTGGGCATGCCACTAGGGTGGTACGGGATGGGTGGCGACGCCCCACCCCACGCCACCTCGGCGGCTCGCCCACCTGCCGAGGGGGCAAGGGGCGGGGGTGGGGTGGGGATGGGTGGGGGAGGGATGGGGGTGGGCGAGTGTGGGGGAAGGGGGGGCAAAGTGTGGGCTGGGGGGAGGGGTGGCCGAGGGAGAGGGGGGGAGGGCGGAGGAGGGGTGGGGGTGGGCAAGGGAGGCAGAACGGGGGGCGGAGGGTGGGGTGGGGTGGGGTGGGGGAGGGGTGTGGGTGGGCAGGGGTGGAGGAACGGGGGGGTAGAGGGTGGGGTGAGGTGGGGTGAGGGGAGGGGTGGCCGAGGGAGAGGGTGGTGGGTGGGGTGAGGGGGGAAGGTAGCGTAGGGGAGTGGGGGGTGGAGGGTAGGGAGGTGGGGTGGAATGGGGGGGTAAGGGGGTGGGGTAGGGTGGTGCGGTAGAGGGGAGCGTGTGGGGTAGGGGGATAGGTGGGGTGTAGGGCGGGTTGGGGGGTGGAAGCTGGGGGCAAGTAGGGGGGGAAGGTGGGGAGTTGGGGCGTGGGGGGTAGGGGTGGCGTGGGATGGGGGTTGGGGGGAGGGAGGTAGGGGTGGCTGTGGGGGGGAAGGGGGGGGCAGGTGGGCGAGCAGACATGGGGGGTAGGGGGAAGAGGGGTAGGGTTGGGGTGGGAAGGTAGGGGTGGAGTCGCTGAGGGGACAGGGTGGTTGAGTTTGAGGAGGGGGCCAGTAGGGTGTGCAGAGGGGGCGGGTGGTCGGCCGATTGCAGGATGGGGGTGCCATGGGCCCACCATACTCACGACAGAAATATTCAAGGAAAAAAATTTAATTGACCTTTCAATTGCGAGAATTCTTCGTTGAATATGTTGTTGATACCAATGTAGCTGCTCCACAAATTCGCTCCAAGTCTTTCAATGAACCTCAGAAAACCTTGATGTAATGTGAGTAATAGTGATAATGGAATGTAGTATATAGGTGAAATTACGAAGATGTTTTACTGTACGGTGAATGCAGGATTAATTAGTTTTAATAAGTTTTAACATGTTAATTTTTTTATAGCGATGAAGGAAAATATGATAAAGCGAATATGATGGAATTGTTTTACAGCAGGGTTGTTAAACACACATGGGCAACAAGAATAATCTGAAGGATAAATCATGAGAGTACA
The DNA here is from genome assembly GCA_031772625.1 of Pinus tabuliformis. Taxonomy (NCBI): domain Eukaryota; kingdom Viridiplantae; phylum Streptophyta; class Pinopsida; order Pinales; family Pinaceae; genus Pinus; species Pinus tabuliformis. Next base: position 1,237,623,393 of record CM062819.1, read on the forward strand.
ATTTTTATTAACAAATGATTTACATTTATAGTACATGTTGTGACCGTTGGGTTTCACATCCCAAGGTCTCTTGGACTCCTTTTGTCTATTTAGCTTCCACACTAACCCATTGAGGATTAGGTGTCCAACATTCCCCCCCTTAATCTGAAGGGTTATGTATGAGTCCAAGAAGAGAGCTGTAATACAAAATGTGCAAAAATGCATGGCAACACTAGGCTGAATGTTCTCTTTGAAATGTTGGTATAAAGGGCAGTGGTTTAAGGATGACCACCAACACTGGAACACTTAGTGCAGTTCCTGGAACTCTTCTAAAATTGGCAAGAAACTGAAGTATTTTGCTAGAGGAAGTGCTCCTATTGTTTTGAAGAGGGAAAACTTCAACCATGAAAGGGAGGTCTCACCCCGCATAAAAGGGAGAACTTCAACCTGAAAAGGGAAGTCACAACCTGTGATGGTTTAAGGATGACCAACAACTATGGAATGCTTAATGCAATTCTTGGAACTCTTCCAAAACTGGCAAGAAGATGAAGTCTTCTACTAGAGGAAGTGTCCTCAATTTTGTTCCTGGAATTCTTCCAAAACTGGCAAGAAGCTGAAGTCTTTTGCTAGAGGAAGTGTCCTAGATTACCAACTGAAGGCATGTTCATGGGCATCTTTGTCTCTGGCTACAACTCTGAAACTAGTGTGGCAGGTTGTGGCTCAGGCTCACTTGATGTGACTTTGAAGCTTGTATATGACCGACATTTCCCCCCCTGTCAGATACAAGGTGAGATGATGGAGAAAACTCAACTGCAAGATTGTTCAATACTCTGGAACAAGTTCTGACATGTGATTGGAATATCTTCTTAGCTATTGATGCCCATTGCCAAGAAGCGATCCATCCAAGATGAATCTTTGCTCTTGCAGGAGGTTTGTTTCTGAAGCATCTGTGTGAAGAATGGGTGGTTTTATGACAGTGCTTACATGGATGAAGATCAAAATAGTGATCTTTCAAATGGCCAACTTAGTCACAGTGTTGGCATTTCACGATCTGTTGTTGTTGGTGTTACTGTGGAAGAGGGGTAGAATCTGGAATAGCTGGCAGTGAACTGTCATGAGGAGTAGGTGCATTGTCATGAATGAATCCAACGCTCTAAAACTAAATGGGCTTTGAGTAGTCTGAAATATGAAAGGACAAGTCCTTGTCATATCCAAGACCAGTTCTGTGCTTGTTGTGGACAAGCTATTCCAAAGATCTGATGATGTGCTTGGGAAGTGCAGACTGAGTTCTGCATCTGCATGTACAATTACTGCTTTATCGGGCACTAGATCTGAATTAACTTCAACAATATTGTCTTGCTATTTATGGGAGTCTGTTTCATTGTTCTGAACAGAAATAGGTTCAAAATGATGACTCCTCTGTTTTAATTCTTCTTATGTAGCTGAGTTTCGAGCTGCAAAAATTCTATCTTCTCTTATGCATTTTACAGACGAATTCTAATGTCATCCAGAGAGGATTTGTTGATTTTTACTGTGTCAATAGTAGTAGATTGTATCAAAATTTTCAAAAACTCTAATACTTCATAAGCTTTCCCCATTTTCTCCAGTTCAAGAGTGCCAAGAAAAATTCAGAATAATGACATTTTTTCAAACCAACAATGCATTACTCATATATAATTCAAAGATTATAAAGATCACTATGAGAAAAAAATGAGGAGATATATGGAAGATTTGAATATACTGATATAGACCTATATACTAATACAAGGTCTATGTATATAGGGAAAATAAGGAACCTGTATATGCTCCAACGTGAGGACAATAAGGATCTTGATCACTAAATATCTTCAGCTTTCCATTTGAAGATAATTTGAGTCTGTTTATACTTCACCCACTAGACACTAAATATTCTAGACTAACGGAATTTAGTCCTTGTAGATGCTAAAACTGTGAGGACTGCGTCTGCACCACAGCAAAGACTCGCATGATATAAGTCTCTAGTCTCCTTTTGATTGTCCCAAAGATATGCGTGCTTGATACAGATGGGCGCCAATGTCAGAGACAGGTCTTGAATTCTCATATATCAATATTCTCTGATCTTGCCACTTTTATTGTTTGCAAAAACCTTTTTTTTTTCACTCTGGTAAAGCACAGTCAACAAGCATGGAAGACCGTGTTCATGCTGTTGTTGATGGAGGCACAAGTTTATGGAAATTCATATTTGTTGATACCATGTTACTTCATCTCAGGTTCTGTAAGTACTCCCTGGATCTGACATTCAGTGTCCATGGTACCTATATGTGTCACTCACGGATACATAAATAAACTATAAAGTAACCTTGCCCGAGTATATCCCGTGTGAGCGATAGAAAACCACTATTCCCTGCTATTACTTAGGACCTGACGCCTCAAACGAGGTGGTTTATGATAATATCTTTACCGGAAAATGAATTGGATGGCCGACAAAGGTGTTCTTTACATAATCCGATTCTCAAAAAGTGCGGAATACCTTTATTTACAATTCTAAACACAAATCGGCCAAAAATACTCTAACCGCTTCTCGAAACCCCAGTCCATGTTCATACCAGAAAGGATAGTTTAGGGCGATTTTTCACCAAATAGGTTTGAACTACTCGTGGCTTCTCCTCCAATTCCTAAAATTCTCAGGAGATAAAAATATCATCATTTAATAAACCAGCTACAAAAGCACCTAACATACTGCACAAGATTGATTTTCCCCAAACTGTTTGCTAAAATCAGAGCTTCGGGCATCAATCCCTTCAACGCACAGAGATAGAGAAGTGTATCTACAAAAACCCAATCAGAAGGAATTTCGACTGAACAGCGACTAAACTCCTTCACAAGAAAACGTGCATAACACTATGTCAAGCCAACAACAGTGCGTAACTCGCAAAGAAATTATGCTCCATTATGTTACTTCGAATGAAAGCTTTGCACTTCTGAAGAAATGCAATAGAAGCATTTCTCAAGAGAGGCAATGGAGAGTAAAATAGTAGTCTAAAACCACAGATACCATAGAAGTCTTCGACTTGGGATGAAATGCTAGCCTCATAAGAAGAAAGAAAACCAAATGCATTAATACTTGTGATTCTGGTATCTTATGTATCACTGTCGAATTCAAGGCGGAGTGGTGATGCCCAAGTGTAGAACATCCACCACGTAGTGCAGGAGGAGACAAGGCAATAAATACCACTGAATGTAGATTTGGATATTTGAAACATGTTACCAAAATACTATCGAACCAAAGCTAGTCTTGCTAAATTTAGCACAATGAAGTCCAATTGTACACACATCACAAACCAGTTGCAATGTAGGCGTATATATACCATTCAAACTGGTATAATGTATCATTGCCTATTTATAATAGCTCGAACGCAAAAGAATGCAACGTATACAAGTCACAACACCAACCAAAAAATTGTTTACACCACAACTTTTAATTCTCATTCATCAACAGGATACTCAGTCATTCACCAAAGTCACAATAAAAACTTCCCGGAGAGTGCACCAACCACGATACAAGAATGCACAGCCTCCAATTCAGCGCAGAGAAGTAATGCGGCCAGAAGATTCAGGACAGAATATGTGGCAGGAAAATAGGAGTTACAGGAGAATATAAAATGTCTATGACATTGATGCAGTGACACAGTGTTTGCAGCAGGTCTTTTGACATAGTGCCTTCATCATAGAGATTCGACACTAGGAGCTGGGCAGTCATCTTAGAGATTCAACGCTCCAGTTCTAGAAGACCAAGAGACGTTACACTCATAAAAAACGTGCCAACAATGATAAGTCAGAGGTACGTTCTTGCTGGGGTGGCAGAGATGGTAGGTCTAAGCAAGGATCATTTTTCGAAGGCAGGTGAACAAAAATGACGCTGGAGAAATAACAGGTTACAGCTAAAATTTAGCTGAGAAAATATTCATGAAATGCAGAATTGATGGTAGAAATGATCTGCACATAAAGGCCATAAAACAAATGGCTCAAAGTAATTATGCAGGGAAGGAATACGCCTACTCTAATACCATGTTAAACACACATGGGTAGCAAGAATAATCTGAAGGATAAATCATGAGAGTACAATTTTTATTAACAAATGATTTACATTTATAGTACATGTTGTGACTGCTGGGTTTCACATCCCAAGGTCTCTTGGACTCCTTTTGTCTATTCGGCTTCCACACTAACCCAATGAGGATTAGGTGTCCAACAGGGGTGAATGTGGGATTAATTTGTTTCAGAATGCATTATAAAAATTAAAAAAACATTCAATTGTTTAGTAAATATTATATACTTTGACTATTAAAATAATTTAGGTAGAAGTTGTAGTTTACAATTTTAACTTTAATGATTTATTTCATAAAAAAATTTAGTTTACATTTTTCATTAAATTGTAGAACAAAATAATGAAGAGAAATAAATCTCACAAACTTTTAGGAGGGAAATATTTTTGCGAATTTTTTTTTTTTTTTTTTGGGGGGGGGGGGGGGGGGGGAGAATTTTGGAGGGAAAATTTCATTCTCTAAGCTATATAATATCTTTAGGAGACTCTCCACTTGTATCATTCAACATCTTCTATTTGAAATGGATGGATTGTCCTGATAGTGAAGTTTCAATTTATACAGCATCAACATCTTCGTCGCATAACAACTCTATTCATATGGATAAATATAGCAGGAATTTTCGACTATGAATAGAAAGTCAATTCTTCCACTTAGTCCTAATCCTAAGGACTATGAGAGCAGCACTGATGAAAGAGGGGATGGAGAATTTCAAATAACTAAAGAGTCACAGATTCCACTTAGTCCGAATTTGAAGGACTATGAAAGCAACATTGATGATGAGCTTGATGACAAATTTCAAAAGAATGGAGTCTCATGGTGTCCACTTAGTCCTAATTTTAAAGACTATGAAAGCAGCAGTGATGAAGAGCATGATGGCGAAGTTCAAAAGAATGGAGTGTCACAATGTCCACTTAGTCCTAGTTCTAAGGACTATGAGAGCAACAACGTTGAAGAGCATGATGACGAATTTAAAAAGAATGGATTGTCACGGTGTCCATTTAGTCCTAATTCTAAGGACTATGAGAGCAACAATGATGAAGAGCATGATAACGAATTTGAAAAGAATGAAGTGTTCAAGTGTCCACCTAGTCCTAATTCTAAGGACTATGAGAGAAGCAGTGATGAAGTGCATGATGATGAATTTCAAAAGTATGGAGTGTCACGGTGTCCAGTTAGTCCTAATTCCAAGGACTATGAGAGCAACTTTGATGAAGAGCGGGATGATGAATTTCAAAAGTATGGAGTGTCATAGTGTCCAGTTAGTCTTAATTCTAAGGACTATGACAGCAGCAGTGATGAAGAGTGGGATGATGAATTTCAAAAGAATGTGTCATGGTGTCCACTTTGTCCTAATTCTAAGGACTATGAGAGAAATAGTGATGAAGAGCGTGATGATGAATTTCAAAAGAATGGAGTGTCACAATGTCCTTTTAGTCCTAATTCTAAGGACTATGAGAGCAGCAATGATGAAGGACAGGATAATGCACTTAGTCCTAATTCTAATGAGTATAAAGGTAGCAGTGATGAAGGACAAGATGATGCACTTAGTCCTAATTTTATGGACTATGAGAGTAGCACTGAAAATGTACATGAGGAAGAATATCCAATAAACATTGAGTCAAATTTTCCATTGAGTCCAAATTCTAAGGACTATGATAGTAGCACTGAAGAAGGGGAAGATGAAGAATATCCTCCAAGTTAGTATTTGAAAAGTACAGCTGATCATAGTGTGGATAATATTCCTCTTAATGATGATGAAAATCCTTATACAAATGATGATCCAATGATGGAGATGTTGCCAAGAAATATTGTATCGAGGAGTAGGAGCAGACCTTTTCATATCAATGCAAGATGTTCTAGTTATACAAGGGGTAGAGCAGAATATCTGATGAGAAGAAGTTCTATTAGCGCACTCATTTCAAGTGAATGTTTCCAAAAAGATTGCTTGAAACATATGGATTTCAAATTTGCATTAGAGAGCAGGAAGAGATATTTGTCAATGAATAAAAGCATGCAAAATTCATATTTAGTTTGGTGCATGCAATCTACATTGTCAGGTTATGATTATCATATTAGGACTTTATTTATCTGTAGAAAAGCTTTCAAAATGTTTCATTCGATTGTGAATTTTCATCTCTCAAGAATTCAAGAAAATTTGGAAAAGGATCCCACATTTTATTCTGAAGTACGTCATAAAAGACAGTTTGGGCCATTATCAAATACTGCAATGTCATGGATGAAAGATTTATTTTCAAAGCATGGAGAGTGTATGCCAAATAGAGAGACAATACATATTCCAGATAATTTTTCAAGACAAGAAATCTACAACTTATACAAAGAATATGCAGAAGGTGTTGAGGGACATGGCTGGTTTATTACATATCAATATTTTGTGAAGGTATGGAAGAAAGAATTCAACAATGTCCATATTCCTAAGAAGACAAGGATGGGGATTTGCAGTACATGTGCTTCTCTTAAATAAAAAAGGGACAAATGTGAAGGGTCAGAAAGAGGTAGGCATTCATAACTTTAACTTTTAAAATTGTATATTCATCAAGTATGAAAACATATTTCTTAATGGCTTTCTTTTATGTTGTGTAGATTCAATTGTCAAAGAACTTTAGGAGCATCGTGAACAACAAACAAATGAAAGGAAAAAGTTGTACAAGCATCGAAAGAAGTGTTATGATAATCTGAATAAATATTTGGGTTTGATAATTGATGGTATGGACCAGAAGAAAACACTTTTACCACATTTTGTTCGCACACCCAAAAATTTACAGGAGGAAATTTTTTTTCAGTATCACTTGGTCAGTTGTATGGTATTAAATGGGAAAATGTTTCCAAATATGTACTTCATAGCTCCAAATATTCATAATCATGCAAATATGACCATAACCATAATTCATGATGTGCTTTCTCATTGGTCTGGTAATCTTCCTGAAGTTTTGTATCTACAATTGGACAACACTTGCCGTGAAAACAAAAATCAAGTTGTTTTTGGATATCTAAACATGCTAGTTGAATTGAGAATTTTTCAGAAGGTAAAGGTTGTTTTCCTTCTTGTTGGGCACACTCATGACCATATTGATTAGATGTTCAGTCGTTTTTCAGTAACATTGAGGAGGAAGGAAGTTGGGAGCTTGCCATCATTAATTGAATGTATTAAGAAATCATACATGCCAGAGCCTACTTTTGATGTGTTGGAAGAAACTGTTGACATGCGAAGGTTTATTATGGGATAATATGGTGAGGGGAAATGAATTGAACAACTTAATGACATTAGCTTCCAACATCAATTTCATATCAAAAAAATTGATGGGAAAACACTAATAGGGGGCAAGAAGTATTCAACTACTGCAGAATGGGTACCGTCATTAGGTTTGCAATTTTTGAAGTTCATTCCAGATCATCCAATATTTGCATAAAAAATATTGTTATTACAATTAGTTGGTGAAGTTCATAATGCACGTAGACAAAATAGAGATATAAATTATTCTGATTGCTGAGAAGAAATTAAAAAATGTATTAGATATACATATGAGTACTTTGACATTGCTGATTCAGTTTGGTGGGAGTCATTTTTCAATAATCAAAGTGATATCATTTCAACAACAACAAATGAAGATATACCTTTGAAAAATCCATTTATTTGGCCACAAAATGTGTCGAATGCACATGAGGAAATAAAAATTGTTGAACAGAAACAATCTCAAGGTATTATTAATTCTTCACAGGCAGAGGAAAGAGAGATGTATATTGGTTCCCGAAGATCTCATGCACAACATGAAGCCATGGAAGACCTTTACAGGGGTTCAGTATAGGATATTAAGGAGGGTTGCATGATTGCAGTGCTAGCAGATGGAGACCCCAATGGCTATCCATTATGGATTGCTAGATTTATAAAGGTCTTTACAGAAAATGAGGATGTTACAAGTGTTGAGGTACATTGGTATGCCACAAATACACACCCATTCAATGGTGTGTATAAGCTAGAGATGGTAGTTGACAAAAAAAAATGGTGGAAAGAGAAAAAGAAAGGGTATGAATATAAATCGTTGCCGCACAGACATATTGAAATTGGAGGATGTTGAAATACTTGTTTATGACTTCAATTTAACAAAGAGAGGAACTCTTCGCTTCAAGACGATAGAGATTCTGAAAAGGTTGTTACCAGAAGGAACAGTGTTGACATGGGAGTCTGCTGAAACCAGTCATAGATCTAGAAGAATTTTGAAACCTGAAATGATGGGCATGCATGTGGACTCAAATGGGGCACTAGTTGATGAAAGAGAAGAATATGGAACATCTTCGTCAACATCTAGTCACTTATCTGAAGATGTGAATTCTGATGGTGTGCAAGAAAATATGAGTGATTTTGAATAATTGTTTAAGATAGTTTATCTAACTGATGTATGCATCATATCTTGAAATAAAATTTTTGATTTCCATATGGTGTTAAATGAGAAGTTATGAGTCATTTTTATGTTGTTGGATCATTTTACTAGAATTTTTTTTAAATTTTGAATATTGACCCTAAAAAAAAATCTTCATTCCAGTATAATCACTTTTTTGTTTTCAAGCTGTATTTTGCATGAAAATTTTGTTTTCACTGCCATTTTTAAAACATGTTAAAAATTGTCCCTAAAAAAAAAACCATCGTTCCAGTACACACACTTTTCGTTTTTAGCATTGTTTTTGATGTTCTTTTGGCTTTTTTTGGCCAGAGTTCCTGTTTTGAGTTTATAGTTCCTGTTTCAAAGTTTACATTGTTGACCTTTGAGAAGAAATCATTGTATGTAATAGTACCCCTTGATCCTACTAAATGATCGCGCTATACTAAACCTGTTTGCGATTATGAGAGTGATGACGACCTAGACTGTATCTATAAGATAATAGCGTGAGACCAAGATTGGGTGAATCCCACTGCAGATGGATGGATTACATGGGATCATGAGAGTTCCTGCACTTTGGACTCCGACGAAGAAATAGAATGCTGGTAGAATCGGTTACATGAAGTAACTACACTAAATTGCAACATGATGACCCAGTTGCTGCGTTGTGTGTCGTAAGAGGTAAGAAAGATTCCTACTTATGATGTTCTAAATGAGGTAGATATCTTTTTGGATGCATTTGAAAGGGAGGTACCAGAAAAGCAGCGCTTCCAGGCCTTGGACTAGGCACTACGCGCTATGCCCGCAAGATGGTGGGGTATGCACAAGGGAAGCTTTGATGATTGGTGCGAATGTAGGAGGATGATGAGAACTCAATTTGGGAAGCCTAAGATGCCACTAACAAACAAGTATGATGGGCAGAATGATCCACATGCACATCTGGCCAAATGGAAACGAGCTGGTGGAGAAGGATTGGACCATCCTATCGCATTCACAAGCCACAAATTATCCAAAGCAAAGAAGAATTATTCCACAACTAAGCGCGAGGGTCTAGCTATGGTGTATGTGCTCCAGAAGTATCAACATTACTTGCTAGGGGGGCATTTTAAGATGTATACGGATCACTTCGCGCTGAAGTACCTGGTCAATGAGCCTGTGTTAGGGGGGCGAATATGCAAATGACTCTTATTGTTCTAAGAGTAAGACTTTAAAGTTGTCGTGAAGCCTGGATGATTGAACGTGGGACCAGATCATCTGTCGCGTATTGAAATAGGGGAGGAACCTACTAACTTGGATGAAGGACTGCCTGATGCACAACTATTTGTAGTGCATGTCACGGATGGTCACTTTGAGGATATAATACACTTCCTAACAACATGAACTACACTGGAAGAATACACTGTCTAATAAAAGAAGGAATTAGTGGTGCGCATAGTAGATTTCTCTGTCATTGCTGGGCATCTATACAAGATGGGGATTGATGAGATATTGTGAAGGTATGTACTTGAGTTTGAAAGAAGCAGCATCCTCACAAACGCTCATGGGTCTGCCATGTGAGGAAATTATGCAGGGAGAGCAACCGCACAGAAGATTCTATGCGCAGGGTTGTGGTGGCCAACCCTTCATCAAGATTCAAAAGCGTATTGAAAGGCATGTGATATATGTCAAAGAATGGGTAGGCCATCGTAAGGGATGAAATACCTTTGAATCCACAAATGACATTGCAACCCTTCGAGAAATGGGCAATAGATTTTGTAGGACCCATTCAGCCCCAAGGAAAGACAGGAGTAAGGTACATTATCACTACAACAGAGTATTTGACTCGTTGGGCAGAAGCACAGCCGGTGAAGGATTGCACGGGCATGACTGCCATGAAATTCATATTTGAGCATGTACTAATGTGATTTGGATGTCTGAAGATCTTGATGAGTGATTGTGGTATGCACTTCCCGAATTAGACGATCAACGCACTGACGGAGAAATTTCAGGTATATCACTAGAAGAGTACACCTTATCACCCACCGGCTAACGAGATAGTGGAGGCATTCAACAAAGTGCTTGAAAACGTGCTAACCAAGGTTTTCAATGCTCAACGAAGTGATTAGGACCTACGCATACCTCCAGTACTATGGGCTTACTGAATGACATGCAAGAAGTTGACCGGACAAACCCATTTTAGGCTCGCCTATGGTGTGGAAGCGGTAATGCCTATGGAATACATCATACCTAGTTTGCGCATAGTAGCGCTCACAGGTATGATGGATTGTAGAGCACTGGAGGAGAGGCTTGCATAGCTGGATGAGCTCGAAGAAGAAAGGTTTTTGGCTAGATTTCACCAGCAGGTCCAAAAGCAGCGTGAAAAGGAATGGCATGATCGACACATCAAGATGCGCACATTTAAGGTAAATGACATGGTTTTGTTATACGATAGTAAGTTTGATAAATTTCCAGGAAGTTCAAGATGCATTGGTTAGGGCATTATGTTATTAAGGAGATTACCGATGGAGGGGCGGTACAATTAGTCAAATTAAATGGATAACCCTTCCCAGGAAAGGTGAATGGCAGTCTCTTGAAGCCATACACCGACAGTCCAGCCATGTGACTAAATGAAATAATCATAGTCTTAGCACTCCAGGCAGCTGAAAGGAGGAGCGGGACTATAAACTACATTGCCCGGGCTGGAGGAGCCGACACCCATCACCGATATGTTGATTCACAGAATAACGTGTCTGTCGTATACAGGTGACAATCCAGCTATGATCTTTGGTGGCAAGGGTAGCGAGCTAGCGCTCACAGAATCAATGAAGGATAAGTTCAAATTGGTGAAGAAGTTGCGCAGGTACGCTATCTCCAGCATCTACGACCCCGCTGTGAAGGTGGCAACGTAGATCCTTGCAGAGAATGTGATGCAAAAGTGTTGCGGTGATGAAGTGTCAGCGCCTATCATAGTGCTTGCACAGCAGTGCGTGGAAGGAGTCCAATTTAATTGGGCAGGATACCTTTGCAGAGAGTTCTTGGCAAAGTTCTGTGAAGCGCAAGAGTAAAGCAAGATCTTCCATTATGTGTGGCTCTTGCTATCAATCATGCTGGTAGCGTGGGAGCTACCAGAGGACAACTAGTTCCCTTCAGTCATGCCAGACCTTCCTGAAGTAGTGAAGTACACTTCACTGTGGGTGACCAAGGATGCAGAGCGAGTTCGGGACAACAAGATCTTCTAGATCTTGATGGAAATGAATATCAGGATGGTTATCAATCGCAAGCCATGATTTTCACCTAGGTATATGATAACTTGCACATCTATACTGATTTTAAAGCTAATTTCCATTGGATATCAATCAGGGCATGGAAGGAACCTATGCAGAAGTGGTACGATTTGCCGTACCTAGCCACAGATGATGCCATCGATGCGGTGTTGGATAAATGGCTGGCGGAGTGGCGCACTACCATGGACTTGGTAGTGGGTGGAAGCAAGTCTACCACACAGAAGAATAAGGAAGAGGACAAGCTGAAGATGGTGCAGCTAGTTAAAAAGAGGAAGAAGGAGGTTGTTGAGAAGGCCTAGGCGGAACAGACAAGAAAGGAGGCCAAAAAACAAACAGGTGGCATAGAGCAAGGCTCTAGCAAAGGCGTGCGGTCTCCTTCACCTGAGACTGAAGAGAAGGACACAGAGCAACATGGCGCGGACCCTCAGGAGATGTTTTCCTTTATTAAGCACCCGAGAGAGCTAGAGAAGGGCGGGTCCAGAAAGAAATCCAAGGCAACCAAGACCTTGCTGGACCCCATCACATTGATGGAAGGCGACTTGTATGACATCGGTGAAACAGTGAGAGATGTCACCACAGAGGCCCTACAACAATTTGAAAAGTAGTAGAAAATCATCCTAGGGGCCATCCAGACCGGGATAGAGTAGTTGTAGACCCATGTGACGCAAGCTGGTTTGTTATCCACCAACTTGGCTATTGGCACATTAGAGGATGCCGATATGCTATGCATGAAGGCTTCCAGTGTGCTAGTGCTGCTGGATGGAGCAATGAATATAGAAAATGAGGCTAACAGGCCCACTATTAGTGCCTTGAAGGGAGTTGGACTGAACTTGACAGTGGTACTGCAGGAAGCACTCCACCTCTTGTAGGATGGAGTAATTGTAGCACTGAGGGCCTGTGAGCACCACACCCTTTAGGTGATCAGTGAACAGAAGATAAACAATGAGTAGATGGCCTTACAGAGGAATGTTTCCATCACCGCTGAGGCCAAGGTAACTAGCCAAAGCAAGAAGATCATACAGTTCATGGAGTAGGCATGTAGAATGGTCCTAGAGTTGGCCATTTTGGAGGAGGAGACAATCGAGGTCCGCATCTGCAAATTGGCCATAGGGGTGTGCGACACTCAAACATAGATGGCACAGGTGAAATTGGAGCTGAACCTACAGATTATAGAGCTCCAGTTGGGGACCCAACCTTCAACACTGCTAGAGGTAAAGGAACAGCGGGCGGCTGCTGTCACAGGAGTAGTTGTAGTGGTGGTGAGTGCATTAGCAGACTCCACATAGTTGTTTGAACAATCATTTGAGGTCCTAAAGATCTTGCAAGAGGACCCAAACATCCAGAGGCTAGAGACAGAAGCGCGTGAGGCACGTGAACTCCAATAGCGCTATGACGAAGTTAAAGGCACAATGCAAACCGTCACACTGACATAGAGGCTAGCTAAGTTGCATTAAGCCAAGCAGCTGAAGGAACAGGTGGATGCAGTGCTTCACAAGGACGTAGTGCTGAAGGTGCAACTAAAGGCATGGTTGGAGGAAGCTCACACAGTCACATGCAACATTGAAGGCAAGCTTGTGACTTTGGAAGAAATGCAACAACAACTTCACGCTGACAGTGGAGGAGCAGTAATTGAGAAAATAGTTGAAGATGCGAAGTAAGCAGCAACTCAGTGCACAACCGAAATTGTGGTCATCAGGGTTGATTGGGATGGGGCTTCGTGCAAATATCTCTACGCTTACTAAGCGACTCGAGGGCAAGTCACGATGTTTGTGTTGGGGGCTTGTTGGGAGCGGGATCCCTCAAGGGCAGTTTTGGGGCTAAAAACCCATGTTAAGTCAATTTTTGCAATATAATTGTAAAAACTCCACATTTTGTGGTCGCGGAGCATGTAGGTGTTATAATTCATAAAGGGTTGTCTACCCTGAGTTTTGTAAAGTAAAGTTGGTTGTAAGAGATCTACCCATGGTCTGCAGACCATGGGATTGTATAAAAAGAGATAAGCTCTAAGTAGTTTGAGAGAGACAATGACGCAACATGTAAGAGAGTCAGAGCTTTAAGAAAGAAGCCTAAGTCTTGGGTTGTAGCATAGGTAGAGTCTTTTTACCTGAATGTGTAGAGGCCTAGGGTAGAAGTCCGCAGCTAAGTGCGCAAACCCCTGTAGCTATGTGCGCAGGGTGGATAGAGTCTGTAACACTTGGAGATATTAATAAAAGAAGTTATTCTGTAATTTTTGTGTCTTTGTTCTATTGATGGGTTTTGGATATATTATGTATGAATTTCCTTTATTATGCTTATAAGATGCATGAATGAATTATTACAATTACATTGAATAATTGATCGCAATCTTAAATATCTGCTTACGTGGTGATAACTTCGATTATTTGATAAGATAAGAAAATCACTTGGGATAATTGAGGAATCTACATAATACACTTCCATATTAGTGTGAAAGTACCTGAGCCACAGGTTAGATATGTGTGAAGTTCAATCATATACTTTCGCAAAGGTATTGAAGGCCGGAATAGAGGGCTTGTCTTACAAGCCCTAGAGCGAGACCCCCTATGTGAAAGCAGGGATAGAAGAAATCAAACGACATCATGACCATCTCAAGGTGGGGAAGCTTGGTTCCAACATCCCCCCATACTACTTTAGGTGAGACTTCGGTCCATGCTCTGCGGGCTAATGCCAAAAGGGCTAGTAGTGTAGGGATTTGTTTGGCTAATTAACAGTGAACTTGGGTCAGGCCCCGTCAAGCCAACAAATGGTTCCATTGCTGGGACTAAAATCTGCATAAGAGATGTGTGATGTCGTATCATTGGAATCAAACTAAGAAGGCGATTGGAGACTGGTTGGATAGAAATATCCACGAATTTGTGGCACAAGAGAACAGAAACCTACGACTGACAGAGGATCAGTGGTTGGATAGATACCTGTATACAAAGATCCATGAGATCTTTTTCTGCTCCTTCCCTATTGAGCTATACAAGTGGATAATGAAGCTAGAAGATAGCCAAGGAAGGTGGAAACTTGACAGTCCTATTGTGCGGACCCTAGAGCTAGTGCGAAGGTTGGAAGCATCGAAGGATAAGATTGCCTATGCTGTCGATCATAGGCTTGATCACGTCATAGGAGGATTTGTGATTGAATTTGTGGTCAACACTTGAGTCTGCTACAGCGAGGCGAAGCGATGCCTTTTCAAAGGACTGTGAGGTAGGTACGTAAATCTTTGAATACTTGGATTAGAATGCTATTGTGTGAAGAAAGGGTTATGCAGCTACCTTGATGTTCAGGACTACATGAAGTGGAAAAACTTACAGGAATGAAGGAAAAAAGGGTCTTGAGTATAGTCCCTTGATTTCACCTCCATGAGGGGATGAATAAGAGATAGCGAAGGTTTCTCCACGAAGTGATATTTAGTTAATAAGACAAGGAGTCTCGTGAATACCACCTTCGACCACACCACGTCCGACTTCACCACCCTCACCTCCAACTTCACCCATACCACCTCCACCTCCACTGCGGTTCAATATGGAAAATATAATGAAGTTTACCTTGTTTAAAGGCTTGGAAAATCAGGACCCAGACCCATTATAGGAGTTCATTAGATCCATGTGTAGTTGAAGAATCTGTGCCTTCAGAAGCAAAGTATGAAGAAGGACAGGACGGTTCAACCAGAGGTATGCGAGGAGGTATGATGCTTGAAATGCAAGAGTCATGGGCATGACAAAGACCATTGCTCGGTCTTTTAAAACTATATTGCAGGAGGAGGACCGATGCCTTTAAGGCCAAAAGCTCAAGCAGGACCTAGTGTAGGGTCTGCATTATGGTGTGCTATCTATCAGGTAGCAGGAAAACATGCCACGAATAACTGTCATATATTGCAAAAGTATGTACAAACATCGCAACAATTGTTTTGCAACTTTTGTATATCGGTAGGGCATGATGAGCGTAATTGCAAGAGTTATGAATTGATGATGGATAGAACTCCCACCTATAGGGTTCAGGCTGAAACGTGGCCCCTTGACCAGAGTTCCAGAATGGTGCAGACAAGATTTCAGGGGCACAGAAGAGGCCAAGGTGGAGGAGGACCTGGTAGAGGTCAAGGACAGTTTATTTTCTACAATTATGGAGGACTAGGACACTATGCCCACGATTGCACTAATCCAACGTGTCCGTCGTGCAAGTATTACACACTCTTTGATCATGAAACAAAAGACTGCCCTACGCTGATAGCTAGGATATGTGACAAAGGGGCACTACCACCTTCGCCAACTCAAAACCTATAGATGATGATATCCGAGCCGTGCAAGGAAGATCCAAACGTAAATATAGTGCTCAGAAGTGGAATCACGATAGGAGATGACATGGGGAAACAACCCAAAGACAATATGTGGGTTCGTAAAGCCCTCGGAAAGGAGGCTGAGTTCAATTTGGATTGCACATGTGATTTGGAGCGCATGCGTGGATCTAGACCAACAATTCTACAATCCACTATTGCAATTATATGTTGTCCCATTATTATAGAATTCCTCCAATAAAGACTCCATATTAATTCGTATATGCTTATAGTTTGGTACAAACGAGATAAGCACAAAAATATCAGAGATCATCTGAAAATTGAAATACCCATAGTTAACCAACTTGAATAGATAATGAAGAGGATGAAGACATACTTCTCCATATACAGAATCTCATGAATGTACCCCCCATTGCAATTATTATCTGTTGAAGAAGAACAAAATAGAAGTCAAGTTAATGAGCTAACACAACCTCATATGAATAGGTTCATTTAATACATAGGCAAAGGGTGCCAAACCACTGAGAATTTGATAAATTCCATAAGATTCAAATATGCTAATAAATAAAGCACCCCATGTGTCACTTGCTCATTAGTTGTCAAGTATGACATATTAGATGAAGCAGTTTAGTTGAATGGCCCTGGGTTAATAGAAAAAAAACTTTACCTCAAATAGAAATAGGATTAAACCATATGCCCCTCTATGAAGGAAATGAAGACCCTAAACCGTATTGGTACAATATGTAACATCTCTCTAGAAGAGTGCTCTGACATGGTTTACAAAATTTCATAGAGAACCAAGACAAAAATAAGAATGACATCAAAAATAGATTCTTCTCCTTATTCAAAGCTTAGGATGTTAAAAATATTGTAGCTCAAAAGTTAAAATCTATCAAACAATGACCAAATGAAATAGTAAGGGAATATGATAAAATATTCTAGGATTTTTTAAGTCAAATCCCATCTAATATTGTTGAAGTCTTACTATTTTAGTGGTATGTTTCTAGGTTATTACAAAACATTTGAGGGCCATTAAGAATGCATGAAGTCTCACCATGCAACGTAACATTGAAAATTTCCCAATGTATTGAAACATATGACAACTCGCAGTCAAATTCCTTAATGACTGATAAAAAGTTAGAACAAAAGATTGAATAGTTGCAGCAATCGTTGTTAAGCTCATCCTAAAAAAAAAAAAAACTATGGTGCACCTATTGCAGAACTGAAAGGCACACAAAAGATAATTCCAAATTTGTAGATAATTTTGATCAAGACGTCTGATGCATTTAGGTAGACATATATTGTGACATATCTCAGGTCACATCGAGGCATAATAATAGAGAGTTCCAATATAATACAATAAAATTAAAGCCTAAATGGTGCATTATATGTGAAGATAACACTCATTCTACATAGGAGGGCCATTTTAATGGGAATAACAAGCCTAATTGTCACACTATATATCACACAAAGGAACCTAATCAACTTAATGACCTAGCCAAATAAGTAGGAAGAAGAAAAGATAGAGGAGGATTTGGTGGAATATGAGGTAGAAATAATTGACGAGGTCAAGGCCAAGGTCAAGGTCAGGGAAGAATCTATTGATTCACATGTTGGAAGGAGAGCCATGTTGAACCTAGCTTCCCCTTGAAATATAAAACTGACCTAATATTTTGCAATATGTGCAAAGTGGGTGATAATTGTTTAGAAGATTCCCCTAAAATATTAGAAAAATAAATGAATAAAAAAGTTGTAAATATCCTTTAGGCTATTCCAAAGCAGTAGGTTTTGAACTCTAAAAACCTCCATGTTATTACCAGATCAAGAGAAGGTCAAGAAAACAATCTCGGAAATCAATAAGTTTTTTGGCCTTCCAAAATCACTGCTTGATATCCAAATCTAAAGCAACATAGTGATATAATGGAAGGACAGTTGATTTTTTTAAAATTAGGATAGAAAACAGAATATGACAAAATATAATATATTAGAGGAATTTCGGGAATTATTAGAGGAACAACAATCATTTGATCATTTTGTTAAGCTCCTCCACATATTGAAAGACGATAATGAGGAGAGGAACTAATTTAAGAACTTGTATTGGTTATCTCAGGGTAATTTTTTTTATGATTATGACCCTCACGTAGACATTTATATAGATGGATATATGATCAAATAAGTTGTAGTGGACTTTGGATCACAAGTGAATATCGTTCCTAGAGAAACATGGATAAAACTAGGAAGCTTGTCTTTCTATTAAACGACTAACTACCTCAAACTAGCAAACTAGAGATTCATAGAACCCATTAGAATAGTGAGACATTTGAAAACACCAATCATGGGAATTTTGACTTTCATCAACTTTGAGATAACTGACTTAATCTATTATGGAACTAGCTTGCAAACAGATAGATAAACGACTTAAAAATTATCCTCTCCGAGGGGGAAGCCTCCTTTACATTATATAAATGAACAATTCTTGGATGATACAAATGACAAGACCTCCTTTGTATATATAGGATTCTAAGGGGTACCAATCTAATTAGATCCTACATAACAATAATAATGTAAGGGAACAACAATAACAATAGTGGGCTTCTATGAGTCACAACAATAACAATATGGGGGCTACATGGCAAAACCAATAATAATAAGGGGGCTACACTAACATTAAAAATAAAAGGAATACACTAATATTATAAGGACCTAACTTGCTCCTCTCCTTCAAAAAAGGTGTCTTCAATGCTTGAGTAGTTCTGGATGCTTCTATATAAAATTATCGTCCTCCCATGTGGAATATTAAGTGGGTAAGTTCTTCCACTTAATGAGATACTCTGAAATTGATCAATTTTGTAGCTATCAGATTCTTGTTTTCATGGTTGCTTTAGGCTCAAATATAATTTTTCCTTCTTTGTCAAGTTCTGGAAACACTGTTTGAACTGGAAGCTTCTCATCGATAACATTCTTTAAGCATGAAACATGGAAAACTCGGTGTACTCAGGAAGATGCAGACAACTCCAATTTGTATGCCATAGTACCAATCTTTTGCGACACCTTGTAAGGACTGTAGTACTTGGGGTGATAATTTCTTATCCTTCTTAGCTTATGTTGATGGTAATGTTCTCGCCAACATGTCAGGGGATCTCCCTGGTAAGAAGTCCCAATTAGACCTCAGACCATTTGGTGTAGGAGTACCAATAGTGGGTTGTACGGTAATGCCTTGACCACGATTTTGCACAGAGGAAAGTAAGATAATTTTGTTGGTAGCAAGGGTGTGACAGTTGCAGTGAGCCAAGGAAGGTGCATGAGAGGTTCTAACACATGGGGGTTGAGATAAGTGTGCCCCTTGGAACCCTATGATAGCACGTAGTTAAGAAGGGAACACACGAGCAAAGATGCATCACAACATGGAAGGAAAGTTAGCTAGCAATCCAAAGTGATGGTTAAACCAACATCACATTTAAGAAAGATTCATACATACATACACATATAGATATAAATGCATGCCTAAGTAAATAGATACATATATCATTTAGAGTAAACAAGATAGCCTAGAATAAAATACAACATATGCATGAAATGTGTTGGCTCTTGTTATATTAAGAAGTTTAAGTTCTAGTCATACAATACATCCATGTCCAACGACTAGTTACGACAACAGAACATTACAGCCACAACCTCCTTCTCCTCCAAAGAGATGTACAAGCTTTGCATAGTGGAGAATCCAATGCTCACTACAATACTGTTCAAGTTCTATCTAGGATAGTCTTATCGGAAGCTTGGTTGACCAAAAGCCTTTACAAAGAGTTATGAGGTTCTATTTATAGAAAAGGGTGGGGTGATCCTTGATATTCCCCTTTGTGATAGTTCATCTACCCTCTCATGACTCTTCATCTACTCTATGTCTGTTACATCCAACTATCGACACCTGAACTTCCACTTGACAAGATGTTACATTACAATGCACATGTGCCCATGTGAGACAAAATGACTTGAGCAAGCCATGCAAGACATCATTGACACTCCGTCCATTGTGGTGATACCAACTCTTTGACATGCTTGTGATGGTGAAGGTGGTGAGCTGAAGCCAAGCTTGGTCTTCTGTGATGGTGTGCATGCGCTCTGTGGTGACATCTTACTGAAGTGAACTCTTGCCTCTGTTGCATCTGTGTGCATTGGTATGGCTCCTCCATCCAACACGTCTGCTAGCATGCACATGGTCTTCTAGGGTGAGGAAAAACTGGTAACACATTGATGCATAGTGTCTGTGATGATCTTCCAAGGTTTGTTGATGGTCATGCGCATCAACTGTCAATTATATGGTCAGCTCCAGTTGGACTTGCTTCTTGTCTTTACCTCTGTGAGTGTGCCAAATGGGGTAGATCGCATGCTTGTGCACAATGACATGCATGCTACTGAATTCCCTTGCATGAAATCAACAACACCACTCACCATGTTTGCTCCGTGCTCGCAAACATTGATGCATAGTGTCTGGGATGAATCTATAACTTGTACGGGTGCAATTTCGTCCATTTGTGCATGTTGCGCCCCGTACTGTACCTATTCCTGCTACAACTCAGTCTCTTGTCTATGCAGCTCAAGTTCTTCCATGAGTTGCTACTTGAGCACATGCAACTCATTTGTTGTTCCGTTCTCTTCCTTTGCATGATCTTCATGTCGTGACATCACCTCATATCCTAAGTCTCCAAAGTTGATTTTACCACAAGTGGATTTGCTTGATCTTGCAACTTTGTTCTGCCATCTGTGTTGTCAACAACCTTCCTCTTGCATTTGTTGCATCCGGTATGCTGCCTTCAGCTATTGTTCATGGTGCTTCTTGCTGTGATGTTTCTGTCGTAATATCTTGATGTCCTTCTATACGAACAACTTGATGTCTTCATGGGTAGGCAAGTTCGTAGACACTTGATCGATTGCATCCCCAAGTGTGCTCTAAATGGTGTCATCGACTCTGCTCTCCTGGAAACCATTATACTTGTGCTGCTGAGAAGTAGATGAAAACCCGTGATACCTGGAGACATGACAAAACTCATAGAAAACAATCTGTCAGTCGAAAATAAAAATGAACTTGAGAACTGACTTGCAACATACCTGTGTGACTGATCATGAAGGTTGCACAATTTCTGCCGAGAGGTCGGATTAATGACTACCAAGACTTCACAAGGCACAGTCCGGGCTGTTAGGAGGTTGATTGAATGCTAGAACTATGTAATGCACAGTCTAGCTTGGCTGATGACTACTAGAATTGGGCAATTTACAATCTTAGCTAGCAATGGTTGTAGGCTTAATGATTGCATTTTACAATTTTCTGGGCTAATAGTCACTATCCCTCAAAATTGGGAAATATAAGACTGGAGGACATTCACTGGGAAATAATTCACATTTCCTAAGAGGAAGACAAAGCCTTCCCTTTCAGGATTATGCAATGTTGTCTTGGTGAGGCAGAGTCCAGGCCAAGGCTGCCTAGACCCACCAATGGGCAACTGAAAGTGAATGTGAATGTGAATGGATGGCGATACTGAGTGTACACATAAGCGAATGATCATGCATGAAAATGATGAATGACAGATTCAAAAGTTGAAACAACATGCATGTGGGTTAGGCGATGCACTGAATCAGCAACTGTTGATGAAAAATAGTTTCATGCATGTGACAACAGTGAGATGTTAACAAAATTTGAAATGGTGCTGGTACAAGCTAGTATGTATCAAAACGATAGCAAGCACTCAATGAAATCAAGTAGATAACATTCATACAAAGCGAAACACAAAAAGAGACATAAATGCAACATAAACATGGAAGGAAGGCTTACCCCAAAATAGTGGAGCTGAATGTGCCAACGACTCCTAGATGTGATGTGGGATATCAGAGCTGCAAGGTTGATGTGAGGAATGAGTTTTGTAGCATTTGGTTCATGAGTTTTGATAAAATCGAAGATGTGATGCGCATGCCACAAATCTAGTAAGAGCGACACTTGGTGGGAGGTTTTCGAAATGATCATTGCATGCAACCTCCAGCTACTAAAAGTAGATCCCTAAATCAAGGGATGCATTTGCATGTTTCCTTGGGAGAAGCAGTCCATGCATGCAAATTGGTTTTTCTCGATCCCAGAGGGAACTGGTCAACTCAACTGCACATGCAAGAGGCTACTCAACTGCTGGGAGAAAATGCGCATTTCTGGAAGGGAGCTAGGTTGGCTACCTACGAGATTTGTGAAATTTATGGGCAGATCAGGTAACTTCTACCTAGGATTACACAATTCATGGGTTCAGAAACCTTGCTGGGAAGAATTGCACAATTTTCTAGATGAAGCTTGACTAGAAGAATTGCACAATTCTGTAGCCCAGTAGGCTTTCAGACTGAATTGTGCAATTTTTGAGCCCAGTGAGCTGCGGACTAAATTGTGAAATTTCTGGAGGGAAGGCTGGTTTCCCTCTAGAATTACGTAATTTCTTGAAGGATTTGCTCAGTCTGCAGGTAGAGCAAGTCTAGAGAAACAACCTGTGACGGGAATGTACCAAGCTCTGATAGACAGGCTGCCTTTCTGCAAGAAAATCACTGAAGCTTGTGTACTTGACGAAGAAAGACATGTTGTTGTGAAAGGTTGGTTGGGAGGCTCCAAAACGAAGCTAAGGAAAACTTTTGGAGAGTGGTTGTAGCCACTACAACACTGTGAAACACACTGGTAGAACTCGAGCTCTTTGAATGGACCTTGTTCGTGGAAAACAAGTCTAACACCTCCGGAAGTATTGTTCAGTTCTTAGCTCGTCTTGGTTTCACACTAGCCTAATTGTAAGATGTAGCATCTGCCAAACTCTTGGTCGATTAACACACATTCCAAGCCAAGGAAACCTAGTTGTTTTGATTGGGGCTGAGGGGTATATTAGTGCACAAGTAGTATAGTCGTTAGAGTCTTAGTTTCATCTCTGGTGTTGCTCCACTGCCGGCAGGCCTCGACACTACCTTAGTGGAGTCACATAGGAATACAAGCATGGCTCTGCTACTAGCAAGCCTGGTTAGTACCCCAACGGAGTTTCTTGCATCACCTCTCTCTGCAGGAAGCCTTTTTCTTCTTTCTCCTTATTCATTTTTCATTTTTTTCAAACTTTTTTCACTTTTTCATTTTTTCATTTTTCATCTTCATAACTGTGCATAGCACTTATTCATTTCAGAGGCGAAAGAGGGATCCCAAGTTATTGAGAGAATAAAAGGTCGTTCCTTCAAAAAAATAGTATATGTATACCTCTGACGTGCTTGTTAAGGTTTCCCCCCTCACCTTACTCTACTTGACTGAGATGAAAAGGATTAACCCAAAAACAACTGACTAGAGTAGGTGATACTAGTTTGTGCACAAGTGTTGTGTTTTCATCGAGATTCACCTTGAACAATACATATTTTCCTTTGATGTATCATGGACTAAAGATAATAATTTATTCATACAGAGGCAGGATGACAGATAACCAAGTAGTGATAGTTGTACAAGGCCTCTTGTACTTTACCCAGCTTGCTTCAAGGGTCATATATGCTTTCATGTGAAACTAACCTATGAACAGAACAAGGGAACATACAACAAAGCAAAGCAGAAGAAGAAGAAGAAAAAGCGAAAGAAAAGTGAGTAAGAAAACAAGAAAGCAGAAAAACAAACAAACAAAACAAGTAAGCAGACAAGCATGCAAGAAAACCAATTGAAATAAAACACTACTCCTACTCCTAATATTATGGTGCATGGGCCTGATCACGTGAAGTGATATTTCCAATACAACCACTGGCGCATTGGTTGACCCATGTTGGTGAAGGCTTTTTCCATGAGCAACCAAGTTGTGCAGACCAGCAAGAAAGAAAGATATAAAAATGAATACAAACACACTTCATGTTTAAAAGTGTCCACGGGACATGAGTGAGTGCAAGTGCATGATGAGAAGTCCGTGGACTTATCATGGTGTTGTGTGACATTGTGTGCAACTTTGAAGCATATGCACACTCTTGATTGTGACATGAAAGCAAACGAAAGAAGCAAAGACAACTTGCATCATGCATGCATGCTTGTAATGTAAGATTCCTCTAATGCATGAGTGATAGGATCATGGAGTATGAGTGGAGGAATCATGATATGTGTGTGAGATTGGTCTTCAATGAATACAAATGAGTAATGAGGAGCCTTGGGTGATTGAACAATTTCCTAATCAGAAGTGAAACTAACCCCAAGAGAGAGAGGGCCTGACATAACCATCAGCTTGGGCTGAAGTGCCTCGACAGTCTTGGGTGTTTCAACTTCATCGTCAGATAGATCATCATAAACCGGTGGCTTTGAAAAATCGACTGCGATAGAATCATGATCATGATCAAATATGGAAGTAAATGGATCACGATAGCCATGATCAGAAAAATCGATGTTTTCATTGGCATCCTCATGATCTGATGAATCAAACAGAGGGGTAGATGAGAAGTGAGCAAATCCATCCTTTGTGTTTCTGGAATAGGAAGATGAAAAGTCAAGTGGGTTTTCAATGAACAACTTATCCTCTTCTTTGTCAGATGATGGACTAACATCTGGTGTGTCCTACGAGTGATCAAGAATGGGTTCATCCGTAGATGAAGATACACATGCGAAATCATGGATGGCAGGTTCACCAAAGATTTCAGGGAAGAACGTAGGAGGCTTAGATGGAAGGGAGTCATCCTTTGCCGATTGTTGATGCTCAAGTTCCCAGTCATACACTTCATGAATGATAGTGCATGTTGGTTGTGAAACACCAACCTCGTCGACGGCTTGATCCTAGTCCACAACAAGTGTAGAGTCTAGAATGGAAGAACACAAGACAGTATCATCCGGAGGAATAGCCGAGTACGAAGACAGAGGTTGTGGAACAAAATCCATGTGACAACTTGATGGACTCACAACCAAATCCATGCAAAAATTAATTTAAATGATGTTGGGAATATGTGACAGCTGAACTAATGTGTAAGAATGATTTCCCACATCACTTTGCAATGGTGGAGCTGTTTGATGAGGGGACGATAGACAGTCACTTGTGACAATGACCGTCTCCATCTGAGATTGTGCAACTCCATCACTGAAGAATGTTTTGCGGGGCTTGATTTCAAACTTCTTCGTGGGATGAGTAGGTTTCTTAACTCAATACTCGAATCGGTCCCAAAGATAGAAAAATTTCATCTGGCTCTTTGATGTTTGAAACTGCAAATCACGGAAGCGCTGCCAAAAATCCATAATCGATTCATGTGGAGCCTTCCATTGTTGTAGCAGTTTTTGGTTAATATGTTCTGGATCAAAATGATAGAAAGTGTCTTCAATGAGGTGACAGAAGTGCTAAAGTGAGTGAACATTGTTACCATTAGACTATACAGCCACAAATGTGGAGATTCACTAAGTGTGTATGCAAGTAGCAAACTGGCCTGTTCATCTAAACATCCATCTTCCTCATGAAGCATGGAAAGAAATTCATATAAGAACTCAGGCCAGACCACTTCGCGTTCACCATCATACGTGTAACTCGAAAAGTGATCGAAAAACTCCCTTGCGATGGTGACATCTTTGGGATTCGAAAAGAATTACGGAGGGAGAAGAGTGCAAGAATCCATGATAGATATGCAAAGGCTCAAAACCGGATGAGAGGAAACAACTTGTCATCTGGCCCTCCTTCTAGTGCCAGAAATGTTGACGATGCTGGACCTACCAACATCTCAGGGGATCTCCCTGGTAAGAAGTCCCAATTAGACCTTAGACCGTTTAGTGTAGGAGTCCCAATAGTGGGTTGTACAGTAATGCCTTGATCATGATTTCACACAGAGGCAAGTAAGATAACTCTATTGGTAGCAAGGGTTTGACAGCTGTAGTGAGCCAAGGAAGGTGGATGAGAGGTTCTAACACACAGGGGTTGAGATGAGTGTGCCCCTTGGAACCCTATGATAGCACTTAGTTAAGAAGGGAACACACGAGCAGAGATGCACCACAAAATGGAAGGCAAGTTAGCTAGCAATTCAAAGTGATGGTTAAACAAACAACACATTTTAGAAAGATTCATACATACATACATAGATAGCTATACATGCATGCGTAAGTAAACAGATACATATATCATTTAGAGTAAACTAGATAGCATAGAATACAATACAACATATACATGAAATGTGTTGGCTCTTGTTATATTAAGAAGTGTAAGTTCCAATCATACAATACATCCATGTCCAACCACTAGTTCTGATAGCAGAACATTACAATCAAAACTACCTGCTCCTCCAAAGATATGTACTAGCTCTGCATAGTGGAGAAGCCAAGGCTCATTACAATACTATCCAAGCTCTCTCCAAGAAAGTATTATCCGAAGCTTAGCTGACCAAAAGCCTTTAAAATGAGTTATGAGGTTCTATTTATAGAAAAGGGTAGGGTGACCCTTGACATTCCCCTTTTTGATAGTTCAACTACCCTCATGACTCTTCATCTACTCTATGACAGTTACATCTAACTATCGATACTTGAACTTCTACTTGACAAGACGCTACACTATAATGCACATGTGCCCATGTGTTACAAAATGGCTTGAGCAAGCCATGTAAGATATCATTGACACTTGGTCCGTTGTGGCGAGACCAAATCTTTGATAGCCTTGCGATTGTGAAGGTGGTGAGTTGATGCCAAGCTTTGTCGTCCATGATGGTGTGCATGCACTCCCTAGTGACATCTAGCTAAAGCTAACTCTTATCTTTGTTGCATCCAAGTGCATTGGTATGGCTCCTCCATCCAACTCATCTACTAGCATGCGCATGGTCTTCTAGGGTGCCGACGAACTGGCAATGCACTGATGCATAGTGTCCGTGTTGATCTTCTAGTGTGTGCTGGTGGTCATGCGCATCAACCGTCAACTAAATGTTCAGATCTAGTTGGAATTGCTTCTTGTCTTTGCCTTGGTGAGTGTACCAAATGGGGTAGATCGCATCCCTGCACACAATGACATGCATGATGCTAAATTCCATTGCATGCGATCAACAATACCACTCACCATGTCTACTCCATGCCAGTTGCTGGGATGAATCTATAACTTGTACGGGTGCAGTTTCATCCGTCTGTGCATGTTGTGCTCCCTGCTGTACCTATTCCTACTACAACTATTATCTTGTCTATGTAGCTCCTATTGTTCCTTGAATTGCTACTTAAGCACATGCAACTCCTTTTCTGTTTTGTTCTCTACCTTCATGTGATCTTCATGTCGTGTCATCACCTCATAGCCTGAGTCTCCAAAGTTCCTTTTACAACAAGTGGATCTCCTTGACCTTGCAACTTTGTTCTGCCTATGTGTTTCCAACAACCTTCCTCTTGCATTCGTTGCATCAAGTATGCCACCTTGAGCTGCTATTCATGGTGCTACTTGTTGTGATGCTATTGCCATAATATCTTGATGTTCTTGTCTACGAACAACATGATTTCTTCGTGGGTAGGCAAGTTCATAGACACTTGATCGACTGCATCCCCAAGTGTGCTCTGAATAGTTTCTTCGACTCTGCTCTCACAGAAACCATTGTACTTGTGCTGCTGAGAGGTAGATGAACACCTGTGATAACTGGAGAGATGGCAATACTTATGGAAAGAAATTTGTTAGTCGAAAGCCAAAATGAACTTGAAAATTGACTTGCAACATACCTGTGTGACTGATCATGAAGGTTGCATAATTTCCACCTAGAGGTCAGGAGGCTTACTTAAAAAACTGCGTAAGGCACAGTATGGGCTATCAGGAGGCTAATTATTGGAATTACGTAATGTGCAATCTCAACCAGCAATGGTTGCAAGCTCAGTGACTACATTGCGTAATTTTCTGGGCCAACAGTCATTATCCCTACAATTGGGCAATGCAAGACTGGAAGATAGTAACTAGGCATAAGTGTGCATTTCCTAAGAGTAAGATATAGCCTTCCCTTTTAGGATTTCGATTGTGCAATGCTATCCTGGTGAGGCAGAGTCTGGGCCAAGGCTGCCCAGACCCATCGACGGGCAATTGAAAGTGAATGTGAATGTAAATGCATGGTGATACTGAGTGTAAACATAAGTGAATGATTGTGCATGAAAATGGTGAATGATAGATTCAGAAAAAGGAACAACATGCATGTTGGTGAGGCAAGTCACCGAATCAACGACCATTTGTGAAAAATAGTTTCATGCATGCGACTAATCCAAGAGGATCTTGTGAGTATAGCATGAGTGGAGTCTTCAGTGGTTGAACATTGAAGTGATTGTAAATTGATCATTGGTCGATGAGGTCTTGAACTTTATCAGCTTCACCAATTTTTTCGTCAGCATTCAGTGTTCGATGTCTTCAACTTCAACAGGAAGTTTATGGTTCAGGTTATCCAGTGTTGGTTTTCACGGTGATATGGTTTTTTACTCGGATGTTGACATATGTTTGTCTTCAGTTCCCTCAAGGTTTGGAGTGTCAAGAATGATCCATGGTTGTCATATTCAGGGTTTGTAACCTAAACCCTAATACATAACCTGCACCATGCATTAAAGTACACTTAACCTAGGATCTACAAGACCTAACACCTAAAAACCCTAACCTAGAACCTAATCCATGCAATAAAATACATTATCCTAAATTTCTAACCCTCTCGACTATTACAAAAAAACCATATTAAAACATTGCAATTATAAAACAGTCGTAACTGCCAGGCTTGGAGACTACAGTGGGAACGCAGCGTGTGAACACCACACAGTCATCGTGGTTAGACCGTAGCAGAAATGTCAGGATGATCGTCAAGGTAACCGTAACTGTAGAATCCACATAACCTTGGCATGTGAACGGTGCAAACCCAACCACCATCAGCTAACCACGTCAGAACTGCGTAGTGGGTTGACAGTTGTGGTCAGGGTTAACTGTGATATGTGAACGTCAGGATTAAACAACTATCAACCATTAGCAGATCAGCGAAACCACCGAAGCCCAAACCACAGGGGTTACCCACCTATGCACATGCGCTATTAGCACTTTTGCTTGGTTAGCTAACTGCTAACAGATTTAGGCTAATCGAAAGTATAAAAATGGGTTTTTTTTATGTGTTATTTTCGGTATTTGTAATTACAACTAGGCCATGTAACATTATCTCATAACCAAAACCCTAATTTAACCCCAAAAGTAAGCTAGTTCATTCCTAAACTTGGCATGAAGGAGTTTAAATGCATTTGCAGGGTTATAAAGGCAGTTTGGTGCTTTGAAGAGAGGAGGAGTGGTTTTGAAGTTTTATGTACAGATTTTGGAGGATAATATACTATTTTGTGTTTTCAGTGTAACAGGAGCATCAAGAGTCAGAATTGGGAACCATGACAGGCATTGGAAATCTATTTCGGAGAGATTTCTTATGACAGTTACCAGAAGTGCCTATGTGCACAATCAATCTGGTTAATTTGCTATGTAATCGACCACCTCGGATTCAATCCTAATAAAGCGGTCACCCATCTTGAAAGTGGACCCGGAGACGTAGTCCATTAAGGACGAACTCCATAATCAATCTTATTGTCTGGTATCACTGTGTCTTTGCTACTTTTCACTTCTATGTTTCTTCTTGCTTATGTTTCTCATCTGTCGTAAAGTCTTTCCTTTCAAATAGTTCTCATGATTAAAGCACTTTAAGTTAACATTTAGTTCACTATTGGCATAATCAATCCTACTTCAGTTTAACATATGATCATTTCAGATCATATAATTTGGTATCTGAGTAGGTTGTGTTTGTAGAATTTTCCATTGAATGTTAACCAGGTCAAAGTCACAACGTGGAGAAGGAATCTTCGAGGAGATAGATCTAGAGATTGGAAAGCGAAGAGTCGCTCATAAGTCGACCATGACAGGATTTGATGCAGGTGATAATCCTTAAACTAAGATGAGCGAGGAATAGTTTTAGCA
Organism: Pinus tabuliformis; assembly: GCA_031772625.1. Classification (NCBI taxonomy): domain Eukaryota; kingdom Viridiplantae; phylum Streptophyta; class Pinopsida; order Pinales; family Pinaceae; genus Pinus; species Pinus tabuliformis. The sequence goes on from CM062819.1 coordinate 1,237,653,333, forward strand.
AGCATTCTTGACTATGCAATAGATGTTGGGAGAACTTTATGAAGATAAGAAGGTGAGAGATGCAAATTCTTCTTTAAATACATCAAATAAGGATAAATGTAAAGGCAAGGATGATAAACCTCCTTCACCTCCATCACCTCCATCATCATCATCATCTTCTTCTTCCAGTGCAGAATCTGAAACATAAAAGAAATGTAAGGAAACATCTCTTTTGAAACTTGATGTAAAATTTGAGTTACCTATTTATGATGGCAAAATGAATCCTGAAAAGCTAGATAATTGGATTAAGCAGTCAAAAGTGTATTTTCGTATTCAGAACATTTCTAACGATAAAAAAAAAATTCAGTTAGCTACACTTAGAATGGGGGGAACAACTTTAATTTGGTGGGAAAGTAAAACTCAAATAGATGTAAAGTGGAAAGGCAAAGTCATCTATTCATGGTCTAAGTTTTTAAAAGCTCTTAGGAAACAATTCTATCCTTTAGGATACATTCAGTAAGTTGTTATTGATTGGCATCATTTGAGGCAAGGTAAAGGGAAAAGTGTTCAAGAGTTTACTTAGGAGTTTAGAAAGAAAGCATTGGTGGTTGGTATTTCATTGGATACACGTGAAACTTTATTAAAATATATCAGTAGTTTAAATTCATATTTGGAGCATACATTATTGATGTTTAATCCTAATGATTTTGATGAAGTGTGTGTTCATAACATACATATTGAATCAGGAGGCAGACCATTAAAATTTTCACCGCAATCATCCAAAGAGTTGGAAATCAAGGATTCCAATGACAGTAAATGGAAGCACAATTCGAAGAGAAAGAAATTAGTGACAGCTCAAAAGGAAAGACCTAATTCTTCTCATTGCTAGAGAATCGGTCATGATGAATCTAGGTGTTGGAAACTTCATCCTGAACTTAAGCCCAAAAAGTTCCTTAAAGAGAAGGATGAAAAGAAAGCAATTGTAGCAATCCAGCAAGATCTAGGTTCCGATTCAGGTGATGAAAGGAGGATAACTGCCATAGTTTCGACAGGTAAAACTTCTGACACTGGTTCAAGTTCGAATACTATTGCATCTTCATCAAACATAAATCCTTCAAATGAGGATAAAAGAGTTGAATTATTTAACATAAGGATAACTTCTAAGCACACAAAGATAGATACAATGTTTGACAGTGGATCACAGGCCAATTTAATATCTGAATATTTAGTTAAGAACTTGGGTTTGGAGACACGGAATCATCCAAGACCTTACCCATTAGGATGGATAAATAAATCAACTCAGATAAAAGTCAAAAAATAGTGTAAATTAAGATTTTCCTTTACAACTAATTACATTGATGAAGTGGAATTAGATGTGGTTCTAGTAGACATATGTGGAGTTGTCATAGGAAGTCCTTATCATTATGATCATGATGCAGTATTTTATAGAAGAGAGCATAAATATCACCTTAAGAAATATGGAGCTGAATTTATTTCCAGGGCACATGAAAGTAGAAATCACTTGAATTTAGTTGTTGCTAATCAGATGAAGCGATTAATAAGTTCAAATAAGAGATTTGTAATCATGTGTGTAAAGGAACAACATAAGAATCGACACGTTGTTTGTTGGAATTATGATACAGGTATGATACAGGTGTTGTCCTTGATGGAAACTCACTCAGATGACATATCATAGTGCAGCAGGTCAATAGCAAAGAATTAATGATCAGAGATAGGTATACGTAGGTTCACCATGACAAAGGAGCATATACACGTAGGTTAACAGGCCAAAAGGAGCGTATAACGTACACACACACTTTCACAAAGGGAAAGGTGTGTACATGTTGGAAAACTAAGTTTTGGTCCATGGTATTTTGTTCCATGGTATTGGTCCAAGATATTTGGTCTGAGGTATTGACCCTAGGTATTAGGTCCAAGGTATTGGTCCTAAGTGGTTTTGGTCCACGGTATTGAGAGAGGCATAAAACTATATAAGGAGGAGAAGATCATTAGGCCAAGTGTGTAAGATGAGAAAGTATTGAATAGCTGATGAAGTGTGAGATCCAACATGTAGGTTATGGGTTTGTGATGCTTTGCTAAGGGTGCACCTATGTGGCGAATGAAGGTTGATGGACCGGGATCATGAAGACTAAAATGCATTATCATTATATGGTATGAATAGTTCATATCTAAAAACTGACGTATGTTTTATCCTTTATGTATGATGATCTGGGTATGTCTGAAGTAGAAAATTGCAGCAAAGGTATAAGTAATTATTTTCAGATCTGTACGCTGGTTGGCTTTGGTAAAAGCACGTATACACGTTGGTTTGGTTCATCAAAGTAGCATATACATTATGAGATTTTATATTTCAGATTGCTATTGGTTCTAGTGGTTGTTGCAGAGTTCTATGTTTCACTCTATGTTTTGGTGACTCTGTTTTGATGACAGGGTTGTAGTGATTCAGTGTTCGGTGATTTAGAGATTGATGGTGTAGGTGTAGTTGATGGTTGTATTACAGTGGTCATTGATTTTGTGCTTCAATGTTGTTGATGGGTCTAGTATGAAAAATGGATGAAACATGGCCTTCAGATTATGGTGTTGTGATCTAGGAGTATCCAGTCTGAAAATTTATGAAACATGGTCCCTGGAGGAATAGAGAAGGTTGTAACCTTCCGTAGGTTGGTGTCTATGTGCTGGTAAACATATCAGCCAGTACAAGAGCCAAGGTGTTGGAGCTCCCTTCCAATAGCAACTGGAAAATGGGTCAAGGTTGGAGCCTTTAGTAGGCCGGTGCCTACGTACTAGTAAACATATCGGCTAGTACAAGAGTTAGGGGGTTGTAGCTCCCTTCCAGTAGTAGCTGGAGAATGAGAGAAGGTTGTAGCCTTTTGCAAGTGGGTGCTTGCGTAATGGTATGAGTCTACGCCAGTACAATATTGTAAACAGGTTTTTTTTATATTAAAGGAAGACGGCAGCAGGTGGCTTTTGTCCCACCTTAGTTTTCCACCTTATATCATGGTGTTCATGTGTGTTTCTTATGTGTGATGATCTGTTTTGTTTTTACTGTACTTGGTTACTGTTTATATGGTTAATGAAGTTTTGATGCACTAATTAAGGATCAACATGTGATGAATTAACTGAATTATAAGTTTTCTAGATATACGTTGGCTGCCTTAAACACAGTTGCGTGTACACACGAGTTTCCTTAACTGAAGTAGCATATATAAATCAGATTATGGAAATGAAAAGTGTTATCGGTAAATCTAGTGTCTATGCAGAGATGTTAGTCCCACTAAGGCTGGTAGCTAACTTAGAAACAAACAAACTAAAACCACTTTCGTTTTCCTTTATGAGAAGTAGATAAGAGGGGAACAAAGGAGACCAACCTCTGTCTTACGCTTGGCTCCTTGCTTGATTCCTCTCCCTTCTGATAGATCTTTGCCACTCGCTTCCTCGCCTACCCAGCTTCAAAGAGCACCTGTAGAATCAAAGCAGCATAACACTATCCAGGAACATAGATCTACTATCATAAACAATATAGGACTAGATATATATTGACCACACAAATGCATATATCATCAATCATACAAAAATGTGGAGGAAAACTTGAATAGCTTTATTAATAATCAAGAATAGAAAAGAGGATTACAACCAATTTTTCTGACCCAGCGTCATCCTCTCAGCAAGAAAGCCCTTCTTCACCTCATGAAAAGCTTAGATCACCCAACACTATGATGTTACACCAAGAAACTAGCAACACTTCCTTACAAGATACAAAATTCCAGCCTCTGGATCTCTGGGATGAGGGATCCATATATAGATGTTTGCAAGGGGGTGAGTCAGCTTCTAAGATTTGATTAGTGTCCTCTCTCTGATAGTTCTTGATTCCACTTGGAGATTGATGATCTCTTACTCATCACTAGGCGAATGCAGAGAGGCAAGTATCACAGGAGAAGTTTCTGGAAGATTCCATGATCCTCCACCTTACAGATTGACCCTGCCATTTGTCCACTCTCGCCCATTGCACCCCATAGAAGGGATTTTCAATATGCATCACACCTCCCGTGTGCATTTAGGTGGGATGCAGTGCACTTTGACCATGGAGCAGGTGAGATGGTCCAGTTTTGACCAATTCTGAGTAGTTTTTCATGGAGAACTTCTGGGAGATGTTGTAATCAGTGACCTTGTTCTTTTAGGGGTTGGAACAAAACTTTTAGGGTCTTAGGAGCCCTTGGTTTATGGACATTTATGATTGGGGTTGTAGTGCCCAAAAATGTCTATTACAGTTGCCCCCTAAAGCATGAGGTCATTAATCTTTTGATGTCGGGTGAAATGCTTTATCATGAGGATCCGAAGTTTTTTCAAGCTGGAAGGCGACCTGTAATAAGATACAATACAATACATTATCTTCATAATATTTTCATGATCTAGCTGAGGCAGGCATTCCCATGCTCAACTTTATAAATTCATTTTCATGTACATAAGACAGACAATCGTCTGAGTGCAGACTGATGATTCTGGTAGAGCCATCATCCCTTGGATTGGATGATTATCTGTGTAGTAATGATGTACATTTGATGTCTTTATTTTCCTGAATATATATCGCAGCCTGGATGGATGAAACTAGATCTGGGGTCTTCAATCTCGTTCGATCTTCACTCAAAGTACAAGTCGATCCATGTGAGAGATGTTCTGGAGTCGAACATGGAAAGACATCGCCTGATTACCAGCCAATGATGTAAGCTATTAACAAGCGCGAGAGGAATCATCGATAATGATGATGACCGTCAAGGTACTACAGTACAATTCATGTGGTGTGAATAAGGGAATTGGTGTCGAACACCACGCAAAATCTTTCGGTTGAAGGCCATTGATGTAAACCTGTCGCCGGAAGTGAGAAACTTTCCATTGAGGCATGCAAGCTTCAAAGTACTGAAAGGGTTGTTCCTAGATCGACTTCCTGGATAATGAGCTGATGTCGACAAGAAGCGATCCGTCATAGGAGGGCCTTAGTGAATCCCACATCAATGACATGGAATGGAGCAAATGATTTTAATGGAGGTGAAAACGATCTGATGACATAGGGTTCAGGGTGGCGGCCATGAAAGAATGGAGCGTAAATGTATTGCAGTGGATGAGACACAGGTGAATTCTTTGAGCGACTTCTCTTGAACATATCAGCGACACTAACATGATGGATTGGTAGCGTTAACCCCAAATATGGATGGTGTGATGGACCAATGGTGATATGACCAGTGAACGGAACAACCCAACCCGACTCGGCTACAGAGCGAAAGTGTCATGTTCAAGAGCGACTTGCTACCAATAAAGTTTCTTCAAGTTTTCTTCCCAATTTTTCCCTAGTCATTGCTGAGCAGTACCTCTTTATTTTGTCAAGCTTGAGGAGGATAAAATATGATTGTTCTATAATGTGCCCTTTGGGCAAACCCATCGCTATGTTTTAACGAGCCTAGCGATAGTGAAACTTGTTCTTGTCTGTATGGACAAGTTTGTCGCTATTCGGTTTTAACGAGTTTAACAACAAACATAACTCGGTCCTTTTCAATTTTGGAGAGTCTGAAAAAAGGGACGTAACGAAAACTCCGACAATCCTTTTTCGTCATATAACCCCTTAAGTCTGAAAAAGTATAAAACAATACAGAAGGGATGAATTTTCGGTAATTTTAACGAGCTGAACAAAACAAGCTCTCGATATTTTGTGTAATAATCCCTCAGGTCCAAAAAGATTAAAATCTAAAAGGGGGATAGCACTTCCGGTCACTTTAACGAGCTGGAGAGGCCAATCGCTCGGCAATCTTTTCATATTTTATGAGTTAGTTGGAAAGAGCTTAAAGGAGACTCGTTTTTCGACGAATGAGTGATAAATTCGGGTAGCAGCTAATTCCAGGTAAGGTTTGGAATTTTCCAATCACGACAGCGTCACAAGGATGGCTAACAGGATCACTCTTCACAGTTGTTCCTCAAAAAGGCTAAACAATCAAATGGAGGTGAATGATTGGCCAATATAGAGTGGAGGTGATGATGAGAACACAACCAAGGCTTCAAAGGCTGATGATAATGCATTCACGATGATTATTTACCAGAAATTGGTTCATTTTTTAATGAGCTTAAACTCTCGGGGAACATTTTCTCATTTCTTATGTTTATTTTTTAATGAGCTTGAATTCCACGTTAAAACTGCTCGATCCAGTCGTATAATAAGGATGTCTCATTTAAAATGGCATTTTTTCAAAGCTTTGCCCCGCATCCTTTCTTTATGCAAGTTAGGAAACGACCAATCCTATGAGTTTAAAGGGTTAGAGGACCTACAAATTTAAAAAAATAAATGGTCGCTCTTCACTTGCACGCCAAAAGGTTTGCATGCCCTCGGGTATAGCGAAAAATTTCCGGGTTACCAAAGACTGTTCTATCCATACTTCAGACAAAACACTTCCTCGGCGATGTCTACTGAAATAAACAAAGGTGAGTGGCACAATTGGCTCCACTCACATAATTTTGACGAAGGAATCTTATTCCAGTCTAATCTCCTAAACTGGTCATATATCCTTCGCGGAAACCTACTCTATACCCAAGGTTTTCCTGTCAAAACAGGCCAGGGTGCATGCCTCCTGGGTTTCAGTCATGTCCTCCGAATCACTCGCGCTCATCAGGTGGATGGACTAGGGATTGATGAGACATTCCTTGCGTCAAAAGACCTGTCAGGGATGGTATTTGACTATTTGCTATGTGTGAACTGGGGAATGAAAGCTGGTCTACGAGCTTGACCACTCTTCCTTCATGTGGAAAACACATTACTCTAAAGAGTGAGGAGACAATGGCTCCCATGCAATAAATATAGTCGTGTCCAAGGAGTAGATTATAATCTAGGGGTCCTTGGACTACCATTACATTCATGTGAACGGTTTTCCTTCTCAATGTTATCGGCGCATTGGGAAGGATCCCTGACGGTCGACTGGTTCCTTTGTCAAAGCCTGTTAGATTTCTCATTTCAGGCAAAAGCGATGGCGAACCAAGCGTTTTCCAAGCAGTTGAGGAAAGGATACTTACAAAAGCCCCTTCATCTATGATGGTACCGGCCATGACCATTCTATATATTTGAGCAATGATTTGAAATGGTACACTAGCTGGTAAACGGGGTCTGCCTAGCAGATTCCAGTCAAAGGAAACAACTAGGTTGCTTGGAGGTGGGACCGAATAGACGGTCGGATATGACTCTGACGAACTTGCTTCCTGTGGTAAAGGAATGGGTAAACTACCCCCATGTTCGTCGGAGTCTATGCTTAAGAAGAGAATTTGAAAGGTGTCGTTCTTGTTCTCTCTGGTGACTGTATCATCCGAAGATGGACCTTCTAAAGGCAAGACCGGGTCAACTGCCGCCTCGACCTTTTGACTTTCGTCTAGTGTGGATTCAGAGGGTTTGTCTTCAATGATAGATGCTTCAGCCGACCACAATGGCGTGTCAGCCGGATTTTCAACTAGTGACTGACTCGGCAAGAGTTTCTTCTATGCAGGAGGATGTCGTAATGGTGAAAACAGACGGTCGTCCAAAACTCTTTTAGCTTCGTCTAAGAAGGGACAACAGTGGACGGCGTGATTGCCTTCACATAGTTTACAAGGAAATTTACATTTTCCTTTTTGTCCAGGGGCTTCACTTTCGCTAGTTGATGGTGTATTCTCAACATGATCATCAGAGGTTGATGACATCGGATTGTGCAAACGAGGAGACCTGTCCCTTAGGATCCGAGGGATGCAAGGACAATCTCGATGATAGTGATCTCCTTTGCAAATGACACATGCCGATTTAGGCCTGGACAGTGCAGTGTGTGGATTTTCACTAGATGATGCCTGGTTTCCCCTTTTCGCCTTTGGCTCCTTCTTCTTCTTCTCTTTCTTCTTCTTCTCCTTCTTCTTCTCAGTTAGTTTATTTTTGGCTTTATCAGCTTCATCAAGCGAAGAGGAAGGAGGAGAGGGAGAATTGGACGAAGTAGAAGGTTTGGGGGTAACTCTGGTATCATTTAGTTTCTGACTTGATTGTTCAGGAATCATGGTGTTCTAAACGACAGAGGTCGAGAAGAGCCATACGGGGAAGCCGATTGTCAATCCTGGAAGCGACAATGTGGCCATATGGGGTGCACCAACATCTCCCCAAGAGGAGAAAGGACTAGGATTTCCTCCAAGGGGGAATCCTTGGTTGGTGGACTCCATTTTTCTCAACCTAAGACTAATGTAGGAAAGGTGATGTTTATTCCGATTAAAATAAACTTTAGACGCTTTGACACAACTTGTTTTTTCAATTTTTAAGAGTCGAGAAAAACAAAAGATGACTCTAGTCGCCTTTGATTTTTAATGAGCTTGAAGTGACGAGTGCTCAGATGGACCTTTTCCTTTAAGGACTCTGAAAAGGAACGAAAGAGACTACTCTGGAAATCTAGACAGAGGGATTACCAAACCAATCGCAAAACTGCAGAATACTTTTTATGGTACGGCAGTCAATATTCCCGAATGCTGTGTTCAGTGCATTGCGATCGATAGGGCGGCAGACACAGCTTCCTATGGATAAAGGATAAAGCCTATTGTGGTCTCCAAATATATACTCGATGGTACGTGGGAGTACAAGTCCGTACTGGCACTTGTTGTCTCAAAGTGGAGGAATCACCCAACCAGCAATGAAAACAACAGTTACCAGGCTTTACGATGCCAGAATACATCTCTAGCCTAGACTTCTAAATGTTGTGCGTTAGGTTCCAAAGCGTTTTTAGATTCATTAAATTTATTTTACAGTTGATCTTGCTTAAGAAATTTTCCTTTCAGGTTCACCGCGTGATGTAGATATACAATTTCCTAAAATGCAATCTAAGATGATAAACAATCATTTAATCTTCTTTTTGCAATGAAAATCCTAGCTACTAAGGAAAGAGAGACGATATTCTTTCAACATAGAGCAGAGAGCACACACTATATGCACTGTTCTAAATCAAACCAACAAACAATCTAAATGAAAATGCACATGCATGTATTTTTTTTTAGCCTTCTTAATGTGTGAATGATAAAAAGAAAGCTAAGCGCAAATCTGAATTATTTTCAAAGCGACATTACTAACAAGTTTCTTTTCAAGACAAAATGAAGACAATGACGACACTTTGTTATTTGGAATTGAAAACTTGCTTTCGACACTTGAAAAACTATTAATTCAAATCAAATACAAGAGTAACAGTGTAATTGACTATCAAGAACAATCAGATTCTCTTCTATGACTAAAAACGACACTTGCAACACTTCCAGATCAAGAAACGACAGTTCAATTATGCTACTTCTTTGTAAAAGAGAACTGAAAATGGATCACAGTACATAAAAACATTTACAGTTATTTGCACAATGGAGGCAGAATAATGGCAAGGAAGGGGGTTTCCAACAGAGGCATACTGACTATAGACAGGCAAACTCTTGAATAGAGCTGAAAAGAGTGAAAAAACCAAAGTCTGAAGACAAAATTAGCCCTTTCTGATCAGCGCACCTGTTACACAGGGATTCCAGTATGCATCCCACCTACAGCACACGGGAAGTACGATGCATACTAAGATCCTTGAAGAGAGGGTGCGATGGTACAGTGCGAGACTTTTGATCCAGTTCTTGATCACAGTTTGCAGCACAGTTCAGGGATTTTGGCCGAGCAAGTGGTAATCAGTAAATAAATCACAGGGGTAGATCTAAGGAGGTTACTAGAGCCACCACTAGGGCAATTAGAGAGCTTGTAAATCGATTGTTCAGTTCATAAACAAAACCTGGAGATAGACTGAAGCAGCATTGATCTACTTTGCACTTGCATAGCAAATGCAGTTCGAAGGCTAGCTGGCTTGACTTCAGCCTCCATCTGTAAGTTTATAAAGCAAACAAATATGGACACACAAACATTCTATTCGCTCCCCAATGGAGTCGCCATTTTGTTATCAGGAAATCTAGTTTCTATGCAGAGCTGCTAGTCCCACTAAGGCTGGAAGCTACCTTAGAAACAAACAAACTAAAACCACTTTAGTTTTCCTTTATGAGAAGTAGATAAGAGGGGAACAAAGGAGACCAACCTTTGTCTTGCGCTTGGCTCCTTATTTGATTCCTCTCCCTTCTGATAGATCTTTTCCACTCGCTTCCTCGTCTACCCAGCTTCAAAGAGCACCTGTAGAATCAAAGAAGCATAACACTATCCAAGAACATATATCTACTATCATAAACAATATAGGACCAGATATATATTGACCACACAAATGCATATATCATCAATCATACAAAAATGTGAAGGAAAACTTGAATAGCTTTATTAATAATCAAGAATAGCAAAGAGGATTACAACCAATTGTTCTGACCCAACGTCATCCTCTCAGCAAGAAAGCCCTTCTTCACCTCATGAAAAGCTTAGATCACCCAACACTATGATGTTACACCAAGAAACCAGTAGCACTTCCTTACAAGATACAAAATTCCAGCCTCTGGATCTCTGGGATGAGGGATCCATATATAGATGTTTGCAAGGGGGTGAGTCAGCTTCTGAGATTTGATTAGTGTCCTCTCTCTGATAGTTCTTGATTCCACTTGGAGATTTATGATCTCTTACTCATCCCTGGGCGAATGGAGAGAGACAAGTGTCACAGGAGAAGTTTCTAGAAGATTCCATGATCCTCCACCTCACAGATTGACCCTGCCATTTGTCCACTCTCACCCATCTCACCCCATAGAAGGGCTTTTCAGTATGCATCGCACCTCCCGTGTGCATTTAGGTGGGATGCAGTGCACTTTGACCATGGAGCAGGTGATATGGTCCAGTTTTGACGAGTTCTGAGTAGTTTTTCATGGAGAACTTCTGGGAGATGTTGTAATCAGTTGACCTTGTTATTTTAGGGGTTGGAACAACACTTTTAAGGACTTAGGAGCCCTTGGTTTATGGACATTTATGATTGGGGTTGCAGTGCCCAAAAATGTCTATAACAAAAAGTTATTGACTTGCTAATATTGATTCACCCCCCCCCCCCCCCCCCCTTAGTGTTATTTCCAACAATTGGTATTGAGCAGGTCCTTCAGAAGAAGCTTGATCACTTGAAGGAATATCCATCATCATGAGTAATCAAGAAAGAGAGGGATGCATCAGACCGCTAATCTTCGATGGGAGAAATTTTGTTTACTAGAAGATAAGAACCACAACCTATCTATAATTGCTTGGAATGGATGTTTGGGAAATCGTGGAAGGAGGATATACATTTCCATTAGAAATTCCTACAGATATGGCAGGTAGAAAGCAATATGAAACCAATCCCAAAGCTATAACTATTTTATTGGGAAGTTTGTCAAAATCAGAGTTTGTCAAGGTCATGCAGCTCAAATTAGCCAAAGAAATATGGGACAAAATCATTCTGAGCTACGAAGGAGACTCTAAGGTAAAACGTGTTAAGCTTCAAACTCTCAGAATTCAGTATGAAACTCTTAAGATGCATAGTGATGAAAACATAGCTAATTACTTCCTACATATAGATGAGATTGTCAATTGTATGAAGAATCTGGGTGAAGAAATTAAGGAAGTTGTCTTAGTTGAGAAAGTTTTGAGATCCTTGTCTGCTAAATTTGAACCCAAAGTGTCTGCCATAGAAGAAAAACAGGATCTGCAGAATATTACTATGACGCAGCTTCATGGAATCTTAACTGCCTTTGAGATGAGAAAAGGAGGACCATCAGATATGAGAGAAGCCACATTTAAAGCATCAGCAAAGGGAAAAGAAAAACTCTATGAATCAGGACACATTTCAGAAGAAGAAGATGAGGTAAATTTTGTCAAGAAGCTTCAACGAGGTTCTGGAAGGTTCAAAGGTAAGCTACCTTTCAAATGTTTTTCTTGTGGTAGAGTTGGTCATTATGCTGCTAGATGCCCTCATAACAAAGGAAAGATGTCTGAAGGAGGTAATAGAAGTTATTATACTCATGATGATAGTGATGGCTTGTCCAATAGTGATGAAGATGATCAAGAAATTAAACTACTCATGGCATATGAAAATAATGGCTTAGAAAAGGAAGATTTCCTTAAAGAAATCAGTCAACTTAAAATCAATTTGGCAGAAAAGGATATAGTCATAAACACAGTGACACATCAACTCACTGAAAAGGACAAACACAATGAAGTGTTAGAATGTGAAGTAGTAAGTCTAAGAAAAGAACTTGAAAAGACAAAGACTCTGAATCTTAAATTTGCTAAAGGATCAGAAACATTAGATGAAATCCTCAAAGTTCAACATTCACCCCTTATAAAGACTGGTCTTGGTTTTCATGAAGGTGAATCTAGCTCACAAGGTAAGGTAAGAAACTCCAATGAAAAATCTGAGATGCTCAACAAGGAAATAAAAGGTCAACCCCAACAACAACCAAGGAAAGAAATTCTTCAAAGAAAATCTTTTACTCCTAACTGTGGAAGTGATAGTTGGTTATTTCCTTCAAGGAATGATGTTGAATGTTTTATATGTCATAATGTTGGACATGTTGCAAATAGATGCAGAAGTAGAATGGTTCAAAACCATCACACAGAAAGATCATCACATTCCAGGTACTTTAAGGGATATTGTTTTGCTTGCAATATGTTTGGTCACAAAGCTATTGATTGCAATAAAAGGAATATGAAACATGTAAGATGTTATGCATGTAACAAGTTTGGACATAAAGTAAAGGAATGCAGGAGAAAAATTTAGACACCAAACCAAAAGGAGCATACATCATCACAATCCCAGGTATTGAAGAAGACATAATTATTGTCAGAAAGATGTGGCATAGCTTAGTTTGCAGACATAACAGACCCAAGGGAAGTTGAAAGTGTAAACCTTCAATATTCGAATTTTCATACAAATCTATTATGAAGAGAAGTCACGTATATACGTGAGTTATAGGCTACACAATCGTGTATATGGTGCTCTGAAGAAAAAGTAGCAGGACAAAATCAGGAAAAGAAGTTTGATATGGTTCAATGATGGTATGTGTTGGTTAGCACAAGTTCAGGGGGAGCATATGCTTCAAATAATGCATTGTTGGCATTATGGTTAGAAATCTTTGGTGATAATGCTTATGTGGCTAAATGATACATCTTGCTACTTATTGTTGGTTGGCCAAGAGAATGGTATTACAGGTTACAGGTCTAGATGCTGGTGACAGATGCTTATGGTGCAGATCATATATGGTGTATGATCGTTGCTGATGACTATCATGGTCTTGTTTAGGTTGTTGGTAATTGTTATAAAAGTCATGTATATCATTTGATGTAAAGGTCATGAAAAGACCTAAATTGTAACCCCACTTTGCATGGGAAGGATGATGTAATAATGTCTATTTCAGTCATGTATAAACATTTGGTATATCCCCACTTGGTTGGGTGGATGAGTCAAAAATGGTATATCCCAACTTGGTTGGGTGGATGAGTCAAAAATGGTGTATCCCCACTTGGTTGGGAGATTGATGTATTTATGAGCCACTGGTGTTAGGAAGGTAATATTCACATAGTTGAGTCATAGAATCATTTTGTTCTTTCGAATATATTTTTTCAGACTTTTCATGTGCTCAGGGGGAGCAAGGATGGTTTAGTACATCTTAGCATGTACAAAGGGGGAGCTCAATCAGAGATTTCAGCATGTACTCAGGGGGAGTATGGACAACATAATGTATATCTAGGGAGAGAATATCTTGGTTCGCCCTTTGCCCTTGATGTCAAAGGGGGAGAGTGACTTCGTGTTGTTGTTGCCATCAAGTCCAAAGGGGGGGATTGTTGGCATTATGATATAGGTATGACACAGGTGTTGTCATTGATGGCAACTCACTCAGATGATAGATCATAGTGTAGCAGGTCAATAGAAAAGAATTAATGATCAGAGAGAGGTATATGCATGTTCACCATGACAAAGGAGCATATACACATGGGTTCACAGATCAAAAGGAGTGTATAACTACACACGGACTTTCACAGAGGGAAAGGCACGCACATGTTGGAAAACTAAGTTTTGGCCCGTGGTATTTGGTCCATGGTATTTTGATCCATGGTATTGGTCCAAGGTATTGACCCTAGGTATTGGGTCCAAGGTATTTATCCTAAGTGTTTTTGGTCCATGGTATTGAGAGAGGCCTAAAACTATACAAGGAGGAGAAGGTAATTAGGCCAAGTGTGCAAGATGAACAAGTATTTAATAACTGATGAAGTGTGAGATCCAACATGCAAGTTATGGGCTTGTGACACTTTGCTAAGGGTGCACTTATGTGGTGAATGAAGGTTGATGGAACAGGATCATGAAGACTAAAATGCATTATCATTATATGATATGAATAGTTCAAATCTAAAAAATGACATATGTTTTATCCTTTATGTATGATGATTTGGGTATGTTTGAAGTAGAAAATTGCAGCGAAGGTATACATAATTATTTTCAGATCTGTACGTTGGTTGGCTTTGGTAAAAGTGCGTATACAAGCCGATTTGGTTCATCAGAGTAGTGTATACATTATGAGATTTGATATTTGAGGTTGCTATTGGTTCTAGTGGTTGTTGCAGAGTTCTGTGTTCTCTATGTTCTAGTGACTGTGTTTTGATGACAGGGTTTCAACGATTCAGTGTTGGGTGATTTATAGATTGATGATGTAGGTGTAGTTGATGGTTGTATTGTAGTGGTGATTGATTTTGTGCTTTAATGTTGTTGATGGATCTAGTATGAAAATTGGATGAAACGCGACCTTCAGATTATGGTGTTGTGATCTAGGACTATTCAGTCTGAAAATTTATGAAACATGGTCCCTGGAGGAAGAGAGAAAGTTGTAGCCTTCTATAGGCCAGAGCCTACGTACTAGTAAACATAGCAGCCAGTACAAGATCTAGGGGGTTGGAGCTCCCTTCCAGTAACAGCTGGAAAACGAGTGAAGGTTGGAGCCTTCAGTAGGCTAGCACCTACGTACTAGTAAACATATCGGATAGTACAAGAGCCAGAGGGTTGTAGCTCCCTTCCAGTAGTAGCTAGAGAATGAGAAAAGGTTGTAGCCTTCTGCAGGTGGGTGCCTGCATACTGGTATGAGTCTGTGCCAGTACAAGATTATAAACATGTTTTTCTTGTATTAAAGGAGGATGGCAGCAGGTGGTTTTTGTCCCACACTAGGTTTCCACCTTATATCATGGTGTTCATGTGTGTTTCTTATGTGTGATGATCTGTTCTATTTTTACTGCACCTGGTTACTATTTATATGGTTTATGAAGTTCCGATGCACTGATTAAAGATCAACATATGATGAATTAACTGAATCAGAAGTTTGTTGGATATATGCTGGTTTCCTTAAACACAGTTGCATGTACACGCAAGTTTCCTTAACTGAAGTAGCGTATATAAATCTGATTATGGAAATGAAAATTTATTGACTTGCTAATATTGATTCACACCCCCCCCCACCTCTCAGTATTATTTCCAACACTTACCCATTATGATGGATAAATAAATCAACTCAGATAAAAGTCAAAAAATAATGTCGATTAAGATTTGCCATTACAACTAACTACATTGATGAAGTGGAATTAGATGTGGTTCTAGTAGACATATGTGGAGTTTTCATAGGAAGTCCTTATCTTTATGATCATGATGTAGTATTTTATAGAAGAGAGCATAAATATCACCTTAAGAAATATGGGGTTGAATTTATTTCCAAGGCACATAAAAGTAAAAATCACTTGAATTTAGTTGTTGCTAATCAGATGAATCGATTAATAAGTTCAAATAAGAGATTTGTAATCATGTGTGTAAAGGAACAACATAAGAATCGACATGATGTTTGTTTAAGTTATGAGTCTCAGCTTTGTTATCGGGAAATCTAGTGTCCACTCGGAGCTGATAGTCCCACTAATACTGGAAGCTATCTTATAAAAAGAAAACTAAAACCACTTTCATTTTCCTTTATGAGAAGTAGATAAGAGTGGAATGAAGGACACCAACCTCAGTCTTGCGCTTGGTTCCTTGCTCGATTCCTCTCCCTTCTGACAGATCCTTGCCGCTTCTCCTTCATCTACCCATCTTCAAAGAGCACCTGTGGAATCAAAGCAGCATAATACTATCGAAGAATAGGATCTACAATCATAAACAATATAGGACCAGATGTATATTGACCACACAAATGCATATATCATCAAACATACAAGAATGTGGAGGAAAAATTGAATAGCTTTATTAATATCAAGAATAGAAAAGAGGATTACAACCAATTGTTCTGACCTAGCATCATCCTCCAGTATGAAAGCCCTTCTTTCACCTCATGAAAATCTTAGATCACCCAACATTATGATATTCCAACAAGAAACCAACAACACTTCCTTACAAGATACAAAATTCCAGCCTCTGGATCTCTGGGATGAGGGATCCATATATAGATGATTGCAGGGGGGTGAGTTAGCTTCTGGGATTCTGATTAGTGTCCTCTCTCTGATAGTTCTTGATTCCACTTGGAGATTGATGATCTCTTACTCATCCCTGGGCGAATTCAGAGAGGCAAGTGTCACACAAGAAGTTTCTAGAAGATTCCATGATCATCCACCTCGTAAACTGTCTCTGCCATATGTCCACTCTCGCCCATCGCACACCATAAAAGGGATTTTTAGTATGCATCGCACCTCCCGTGTGCATTAGGTGGGATGCATCGCACTTTGACCATGGAGCAGGTGAGATGGTCCAGTCTTGACGAGTTCTGAGCAGTTTTTCATGGAAAATTCTAGGAGATGATGTAATCAGCCGACCTTGTTCTTTTAGGGTATGGAACAAAACTTTTAGGGACTTAGGAGCCCTTGGTTTATGGACATGCTTCATTGGGGTTGCAGTGCCCAAAAATGTCTATAATAGTTTCCCCCTAAAGCATGAGGTCATTAGTCTTTTGATGTCGGGTGAAATGCTTTATCATGAGGATCCGAAGTTTTTTCGAGTTGGAAGGCGACCTGTAATAAGATACAATACAATACATTATCTTCATAATATTTTTCATGATCTAGCTGAGGCGGGCATTCCCATGCTCAGCTTTATAAATTCATTTTCATGTACATAAGACAGAAAATCGTCTGTGCGAGAAACTGATGATTCTAATAGAATCATCATCCTTTGATTTGGATGATCATCTGTGCAGCAACAATGTACATTTGATGTCTTTATTTTCCTGAATATACCGTAGCCCGGATGGATGAAACTAGATCTGGGGTCTTCAAACTCGTTCAATCTTCACTCGGAGTACGAGTCTATCCATGTGAAAGATGTTCTGGAGTCGAACATGGGAAGACATCGCCTGATTACCAGCCAATGATGTAAGTTGTTAATAGGCGCGAGAGGAATCACCGATAATGATGATGACCCTCAAGGTACTACAGTACAATTCGCATGGTGTGAATAAGGGATTTGGAGTCGAACACCGTGAAAAATATTTCGGTCGAAGGCCATTGATGTAAACCTGTCGCCGAAAGTGAGAAACTTGCCATTGAGGCATGCAAGCTTCAAAGTACTGATAGGGTTGTTCCTAAGTCGACTTCTTGGATAATGAGTTGATTTCGACAAGAAGCGACTCGCCATAGGAGGGCCTTAATGAATCCCACATCCATGACACAGAACGGAGTAAATGATTTTGGAGGTGAAAACGATCTGATGATACAGGGTCCAGGGTGGCGGTCATGAAAGAATGGAGCGTGAATGTATAGTAGTGGATGAGACACAGGTGAATTCTCTTAGCGACTTCTCTTGAACATACCGGCGACACTGACATGGATTGGTAGCGTTAACCCCAAATATGGATGGTGTGATGGACCAATGGTGATATGACAAGTGAACGGAACAACCCAACCTGACTCGAATGCGGAGTGAAAGTGTCATGTTCAAGAGCAATTTGCTACCAATAAAGTTTCTTCAAGTTTTCTTCCCAATTTTTCCCCAGTCATTGCTGACCAGTACCTCTTTATTTTTGTCAAGCTTGAGGAGGATAACATATGCTTGTTCTATAATTTTCCCTTTGGGCAAACCCGTCGCTACATTTTAACGAGCCTAGTGACAGTGAAACTCGTTCTTGTCTGTATGGACAAGTTTGTCGCTATTCAATTTTAACTAGTTTAATGACAAAGATAACTCGGTCCTTTTCAATTTTAGAGAGTTTGAAAGGGACGTAAAGGAAACTCCAATACTCCTTTTTCGTCATATAATCCCTTAAGTCTGAAAAAGTATAAAATAATACGAAGGGAATGAATTTTTGGTAATTTTAACGAGCCGAACAAGACAAGCACTCAATCTTTTTGTGTAATAATCCCTCAGGTCCAAAAAGATTAAAATCTAGAGGAGGGATAGCACTTCCGGTCGCTTTAATGAGCTGGAGAGGCCAATCGCTTAGCAATCTTTTCATATTTTACGAGTCAGGTGAAAAGAGCTTAAAGGAGACTCGCTTTTGAGGAACGAGCGATAATTTCAGGTAGCAGTTGATTCCAGGTAAGGTTTGGAATTTTCCAATCACGATAGTGTCACAAGGATGGCTAACAGGATCACTCTTCACAGTTGTTCCTCAAAAGGGGTAAACAATCAAATGGAGGTGAATGATCGGCTAAAATAGAGTGGAGGTGATGATGAGAACATGACGAGGGCTCAAAAGCTGATGATAATGCATTCACAATGGTTATTTACCAGAAATTGGTTCATTTTTTAATGAGCTTAAAATTTGGGGGAACGTTTGCTCATTGCTTATGTTTAATTTTTAACGAGCTTGAACTCCACATGGAAACTACTCGTGATAATGGTCATCGATTTAATTTCACCATTAATCACTTTGTTCCTTCAAAGGTTGTACTGCCTGTTCAATTGCTTCATCAAATCGATTAGAAATGAACAATATATGTTTCAAAATAAGTTAAAACACTAATATTTTACTCGAATTACGTGAAAAGTAATTTAAAAGTGATTTTTACCCCTCATTTTACCATTTCATTTGAACTTTGGTTTGTTGGAGCTCTGGAGGTGCTTTTCCCCCTTGATTTTCACCAGCTAATTTCGGGAGATTCTATGGATGATTCTTGGTGCCGTTTGGACCAGGTAGGAGCTAAACCTGAGCTCTTCAATTGCATTCCTTCCTTTTTGAATTTTGTGCATGTTTCCCTGTTTTTTTGAGCCTCTGGGGTTTGAAAAATTCGCCTTGGCTCCATCGCACCCTTTCTATATCGAAAGGTGTGATGGATACTAGCTTGGCCATTGGCCAGTCAGTATGCATCCCACCCAGTACACTACTGGGGGTGCGATGGGCGCGAGAAGGCAAATTTTTGCATTGTTTTCTCATGGAATTTTTGCCTATTTTTTGCCAAATCAGGATCTTGACTCTTCTCTTGCTTGTTTTGCAGAGATTTATTGGAGAAAAATGGTTGTTACATGGTGAGAACATGAGCATGAAGAAGAGGACATGCTTGCTCTACATGATCCGGTTACGGTAACTGCATTTTGGAACTGTGGCATGTTCAAGTTTTTCCGCATTTCTAGCATGAGGCAACAAATCAACTTGTTGCAATATTTTCTCGATGCATGGGATCCTACCAACCAGGTGTTTCAAATCAGAGGCAAATCTATCCCCTTGACTATCGTGGACATCTATTTTTTGACTGGTTTATCGAGGCGTGGTGCCCCTCTTTCACTATCGGGCTCCGCCCGTGGGGGCGAATCCATGAGAGATTATATTCGCCAGTTTTGCAAAGAGGGATCTCAGCCGAGTTGAGATGGCTAGATCAACATCCGAGATGTTGATGACCGGTCCTTGAGGACCATTCTGTTCACTTTTACTAGACTGGCTCGTAGTGCGGCTCCTCACGTGGCTAACAGGTCCTATATGCAGTACGCCTTGGAATGCCTTGAACCCAAGGTGTTCAACTGGTGTGACGCAATACTCCCTGTGATGAAAGAACAACTGACCAAGGTAAAAAATGGAAAATTGAAGAACTTTGACTATTGTTCTATTTTGATCGCTTTCGCCTTGGAAAAGATCCCACTGATGCAGCCGCAGTACATCTCACTTGGCATACCTCTACCGACTGAGCCACGGATGCAGAGATGGGTCGACCTTATGGGCCGACATGCTGGTTAGTCCCAGGTTTCCTTTTTTGATACCTTTTTTGAGTGGTTCAACCATCAGGAGATGGTTTTCTCCGAGTATCCATATGCTGGTATGGATTTCTGGGGTGACCCGGATTTGGTATTGCCGGCTGGTGAGTAGTGGGGTGCTATCGGTAAATTCTCTGACCATATCTCTGTTCATCATTTCTTTTTATCATGTTCTTGTTCTTTCTTCTATCAGGACTAATCAAAACTCATGTGCTCATGCAGATATTGGACCAATTCGGCCAGTAGTATGTCTGAGAGTACCAGCTGCCGCTCTAGTAGGAGAGGCTATGGGGAGGGCTATCCTTCATGACCTTGATGTGGCCAAGACTCTTTCAGCATTGCGGGATCAGGTCAAGGGCCTCACTCTTGGTATTTCGGATGTGAGGACCGATGAGCTACCTCTGAGGTTGCAGCGACATACTACTGGCATGCTGAGTCGATGGACTAGGCTTTTACGCATGATTCACAGGCGGTGACTTGTTATCACCAACACCATTAGACTAGGTTGCCCCCTACCATTTTGAGTTTTGGGTGATTTGACCGATTTTGTCTTGGTTACAAAGCATTATGTATGAACCATAAATAGTTATATATAGATTTTTGATTTTCGGAGCTTTATTTTGGTTGAGTTACGTGATCTTGATGCAAATATTTGATGAAATGCTTCTTTTATAAATGTTGCAAATGTCTATCTAACAAATAATTTTCCAATGAGTCTGTTAATGTGTTTAAGTTTTTGGAAATATGCTGATATTGAATAGAATCAAACTGCCTTTCCAAAATCTTGACCCTTAGGAACATGTGATAGATATCTGGATTCCGTACAGAGTAGATACCAGTGAGCTGTAGGATGACGAGTTGTAAGTCTAGCCTAACGACTAGTTGGCATATGCCACGTGTAATGACATCAAAGAGGAGCTCTATCAACACGCTATATTCAGCAATATTGTTTGTTGACCGACCAATACATACCCCTTTGAAACTCACTAACTTGCCGCTTGGATCGAATATGGCCCAAGCTACAGAAGATAGGTTCCGGGAACTATGACTCGCTCCGTTGGCATATCCAACAAATAATTTCAATAGGTTCAACATCTGTAGAAAATGTAAAAGTAGATCACTTAACCAAAACAATTACCCTTAGCGAAAACAAAAATGTAACAAAAGCATAGGGGTTACTATCTTGAGTCAAGCATAGTAACGCTTAAGGTACAACCCGTGCGAGGTTGCGCCAGTGGAATCCCAACATAATCTACTACCTCATAGGCTCCTTTTGCGAATGCACATTTAACATTATAGCAGCCCATCCATAAGGATTTGAACTTACCTGCTCCCAATTTGTCGAATTCCTGTTCGTAAAGTAAGACCAGGTCACCTTCTGAGAAGGCACGGGGTTTGACATTGATGTCGAACTGCACCTTGACTCATTTCTTATGGGCTTCGCTTAGCTAAAGCGGCATCACAATGGGTTTCATCCAATTGGATTAGTTCCAAGAAACAAGCCTCTTCTTCAGAAGTTCCGGGGAGAAGGTCGACTGCGAGTTTGAGGGACGAGATTTCACACTGAACTGGTAAGATTGCTTCCAGGCCATACACCAATTGAAAGGGTGTAAACCCGGTTGCATTCCTCACCGATGTCCGGTATGCCCACAAGGCTGAGTACAAGATCAGGTGCCAACTCCTTTTGTGGACTCCAATCATCCTTTGCAGCATCCGCTTCAAGACCTTGTTGATTGCCTCAACTTGTCCATTAGCCTGCGGATAATATGAAGTAGAGCTGTCGTGGGATAGCCCTAACTTGGCAGCCAACTCAACCATCATGTGATTGCGAAAATGCGATCCATGATCTGTGACTATGGCCTATGGAATGCTGAATCTGGAGGCTACATGATTGAAAAAAAAGAGGGTAGTCGTTTCGTCGCTATTGTTTAATGTAGGCATCGCCTTGGCCCATTTGGTAAAATAGTCTATTGCGACTATGATATACCCATGCCCCCTAGCCGAGGTGGGGTTACATGTCATGAAATCTATGCCCCATTTGGCAAATGGCCCAACAACAACTACTGGTTGTAGAGGTGCGGGTGGTATTTTGGTTTTTCGATCAAATATTTGACATGCATGGCAACTTCTAACTACGATTATGCAATCTTTAAACATTGTTTCCCAGAAGTATCCTGCTCATAAAATCATTTGTGTCGTAGCGTAACTAAATTGATGCCCCCCCACACGCACCTGAATGGCAATCATTCATGACTTTTTTGGCCTCCTCATGGGTGAGGCACCTCCTCAGAACTGTATCGACACCATGACAGTAAAGTGTATCACCGACGATAATGTAGTCTTTTTCTTGGTATCAAATGTGTCGTTGTTCCAAGCGAGAGGTATTAGACCTATATGTTTGGGTTTGGAGATATATTATTATGTCTCCATACCACGGATTGCTTGAAGGTATCAGAAACAAAGATTCGTCCATGATTGCTTCTTTTGATGTTACATCGTTGGATGATGATGGGAGATCGCATAGTAACTCCGCGAAAACCAGGGATTTCTTCGATTTGGATTTTATAAATTCTATATCAAACTCTTGTAGAATTGCTATCCATTTTGAATATTTTCCCCCCAGCAACTGTTGCGACAATATATAAGTCATGGGGTTGCAATCTGACAGAATGGTAGTTTTTTGAAAGAGGATATAGTGTTGAAATCTCTGTATCGCTTGAACAGTTGCGAGAGCTAGCTTTTCAACGTAGGAGTAATTTCTTTCTGTATCATTTAACTTTCTACTTAAATAATATATAGGATGTTCAATTCCATTGTCTTCTTGAACTAAAACCATTGTGATGATTGTATCCACTGCAGCTAGATATAGGTTAAAGTCTTTTTGATAATCATGAGTGTACATTAATGATGCTTTTATTAGGGATTCTTTTAAAGCATCAAAGGAAGCTTACGCGACCTGATCCCAGACGAAGGGTACTTATTTTTTCAATAGACGAGTATAACCTTTAGCAAGTTCGGCGTAATTTGGAATGAACCTCCTCAAAAAGTTTGCTTTCCCTTGCAGTTTCTAAATCTGAAGCAAATTTGAAGGTGGAAGCAAATTAATGATTGCCTAAACCCTACATGGTTCAAGACGAATCCCGTCCTTTGAGACCACAAAGCCAAGTAAACGACCAGAACTGACACAGAATACACATTTGTGTGGATTGAGTCGTATCTTGTAGTGTCAGCAACGTAGAAATATCGCTCTCAAATGCTACGGATGATCAGTCCGCTTTTGCGAATGAGCTGGAAGATCGTCAAGATATGGTTGAACGATGTTTTTGATGTCATGGAAGGCATAATTCATTGCCCTTTGAAATGTTGCCCCTATGATCTTTAAACCAAATGGTAGCTTGCAATATGCAAATCTGCCCACGGACAAATAAATGCAGTCTTTGACTGGTCCTGTGGGCAGATATTTATTTTATTATACCTGGAAAATCCATCCACAAATGAGAAGATTTCACATCCTGGGCATTCATCAATTATCTGGTTAATGAAGGGTGTAGGGTAGTTGTCTTTCGGATAAGCTTGATTTACATCCCTATAATCGATGGACACTCTAATCGTTCCCTGTTTTTTTATTACAGGAACAATATTCGATACCCAATCGGTTAGAGGAACCGTGTAAATAAAACCAGCATGGAGAAGTTTTTCAACTTCTGCCTGGGATGGTCGCCATTTTGTTATCGGGAAATCTAGTGTCCACTCAGAGATACTAGTCTCACTAAGATTGGTAGCTATCTTAGAAAAAAACAAACTAAAACCACTTTTGTTTT
Source organism: Pinus tabuliformis (assembly GCA_031772625.1). Lineage (NCBI taxonomy): Eukaryota > Viridiplantae > Streptophyta > Pinopsida > Pinales > Pinaceae > Pinus > Pinus tabuliformis. The sequence continues at coordinate 1,237,677,298 of CM062819.1, forward strand.
CCTTTATGAGAAGTAGATAAGAGTGGAATGAAGGACACCAACCTTAGTCTTGCGCTTGGTTCCTTGCTTGATTCCTCTCCCTTCTGACAGATCCTTGCCGCTTCTCCTTTGTCTACCCAGATTCAAAGAGCACCTGTGGAATCAAAGCAACATAATACTATCGAAGAACAGAGATCTACAATCATAAAAAATATAGGACCAGATGTATATTGACCACACAAATGCATATATCATCAAACATACAAGAATGTGGAGGAAAACTTGAATAACTTTATTAATATCAAGAATAGCAAAGAGGATTACAACCAGTTGTTTTGACCCAACATCATCCTCCAGCATGAAAGCCCTTCTTTCACCTCATGAAAAGCTTAGATCACCCAACACTATGATATTCCAACAAGAAACCGACAACACTTCCTTACAAGATACAAAATTCCAGCCTCTGGATCTCTGGGATGAGGGATCCATATATAGATGATTGCAAGGGGGTGAGTCAGCTTCTGGGATTCTAATTAGTGTCATCTCTGATAGTTCTTGATTCCACTTGGAGATTGATGATCTCTTACTTATCCCTGGGCGAATTCAAAGAGGCAAGTGTCACAGGAGAAGTTTCTGGAAGATTCCATGATCATCCACCTCACAAACTGTCTCTGCCATTTGTCCACTCTCGCCCATCACCCCCTATAGAAGGGCTTTTCAGTATGCATCACACCTCCCGTGTGCATTAGGTGGGATGCATCGCACTTTGACCATGGAGCAGGTGAGATGGTTCAGTCTTGACGAGTTCTGAGCAGTTTTTCATGGAGAACTTCTGGGAGATGATGTAATCAGTTGACCTTGTTATTTTAGGGTATGGAACAACACTTTTAGGGACTTAGGAGCCCTTGGTTTATGGACATGTTTGATTGGGGTTGCAGTGCCCAAAAATGTCTATAACAAGCCTAAGATAGTTTGATCAAAGAGGTAGAAACTTTTTCATTTCTATTTAAAGAAACCAAACATCTTACTCATAAGCAGGGAATACAACATGAGTTACAGTTAATGCCTAAATCTGCTCTTCCTAATGTCAGAATGAATCATGTCAGTCCAAGTTTTGGAGTTATAAGTTACAGGGATGTAGGTTAGAATTGGGGAAAGTCAGTGTTAAATTTATCTTATATTGTGTTACCATTTCATGTTTCAAACAGTTTGGAAGCCTCCTTTCAAGTGGAGAGGAAGCCCATTTGTTTTCATGTTAAAGCCTTTTCTAAAGCAGTGTAAAAGTATCCAATACATCTAAGGGAAACTTATGCATCAAGGGAAAGTGCTAATCAATGGAAACATCATTTAATAAATGAAGAAATAGTGATTCAAACAAATCAACAGCCACTTCAATACTTTCAAAATCAAACTAAGTTGCAGCAGTTTTCACCTTATAGTTTGATGAGTTTATTGCAGCAAGTTCACTTAGTACTCAGGGATCAAGAAAGTATATCAAGTCAAGTAGTTGGTTTGATGTCAAAAATGTCTTTGATTGTCTCTGTCATTCCGCAATATAGATTTTTAATACATGTCAATAGTACTCAACAATATTCTGTAGAGACTGTTTTCAAAGATGTGTATGAATCAGTAATTCATGCTACTTTATGGAAAGAATTCAATTGCCATGTTCATAACAGGTTGTTTGACCATCTTCGTAAGTTGTGCATATTGCAGATGGATGGAACAGTTCATAGATTCAAAATGTGCCATGATCAGCATCATCAGGGTCATCACTTTCAAGTGGTTGATCAAATGTATTGGTACATCATTAGGGCAAGTTGGAGAGTGAGGGAGCTCTACTCTCATTTATTATCTGTTTAAGTCAAACTTTTGTGTCCAAAATCTTTCAAGTGGAGAGGATTGATCCATGAGGATCTTGTTAGTTTAGCATGAGGGGAGTCTTTAGTGGTTCAACATCGAAGTGATTTTCAACTTATCATTGGTCGATGAGGTCTTAAACTTTATCAGCTTCACCAATTTTGTTGTCAGCATTTAGTCTTCGGTGTCTTCAGCTTCGACAGGAGGTTTATGGTTCAGGTTATCTAGTGTTGGTTTTCATGGTGATATGGTTTTGTACCTGGATGTCGACATATGTTTGTCGTTAGTTCCACCAGGGTTTGGAGTGTCAAGAATGATCCATGGTTGTCATCTTCAGGGTTTGTATGTCACATTGTGACAAGTTGTATAAAAGGGTTTTTAGGACAACAAATGTTGTTAAGTCCTAACCTAAACCCTAATACATAACCTACACCATGCATTAAAGTACACTTAACCTAAGATCTACAAGACCTAACACCTAAAAACCCTAACCTAGAACCTAATCCATGTAATAAAATACATTATCCTAAAGTTATAACCCTCTCAGCTATTACAAACAAACCATATTAAAACATTGTAATTATAAAACAGTCCTAACTGTTGGGCTTGGAGACCGCAGCAGGATAATAGGGTGTGAACACTACGTAGTCACCACGGTTAGACTGCAACAAAAATGTCAGGATAACTATCGGGGTAACCGTAACCACAGAATCCACATAACCTCAGCATGTTAACAGTGTAAATCCAACCAGCGTCGGCTAACCACGTCGGAACTAGGCAGTGCATTGACAGTTGCGGTCAAGGTTAATTGTGATATGTGAATTTCAGGATTAAATAGCCATCAACCGTCAGTAAATCAACAGAACCGCTGGAGCCCAAACTACAGGGGTTACCCACCTGTGCTAATGCCCTATCAGCACCTATGCCTAGTTAGCTAACCGCTAATAGATTCAGGCTAATCCAAATTCTAAAAGTGGGTTTTTAATGTGTTATTTTGGGTATTTGTAACTACAACTAGGCCATGTTAAATTGACTCATAACCAAAACCCTAATTTAACCCCAAAAGTTAGCTAGTTCATTCCTAAACTTGGCATGAAGGAGTTCGAATGCATTTGCAGGGTTATAAAGGCAGTTTGGTGCTTTGAGGAGAGGAGGAGTGGTTTTGAAGTTTTATGTGCAGATTTTGGAGGATATAGACTGTTTTTGTTTTTAGTGTAACAAGAGTGTTGGGAGTCGGAATTGGGAACCGTGATAGGCATTTGAAAGCTACTTCAGAGAGATTTCTTATGAAAGTGACCAGAAGTGCCTGCATGCATAATCATTCTAGTTAATTTGATGGGTAACCGACCTCCTTGGATTCAATCCTAATAAAGTGGTAGCACATCTTGAAAGCAGATCTGGAGACGTAGTCCATCAAGGACGAACTTTGTAATCAATATTGTTATCTGGTATCATTGTGTTTTTACTACTTTTCACTTCTGTTTTACATATTTCTTATGTTTCTCATCTGTCGTAAAGTCTTTCCTTTCAAACCATTCTCACGATTAAAACACTTTAAGTTAACATTCAATTCACCGTTGGCATAATCAATTCTACTTTAGTTTATCATATGATCATTTCAGATCAACGACAGTAGTGAGATGTTAACAAAATTTGAAATGGTGGTAGTACAAGATAGAATGTATGAAAACGACAGTAGGTGCTCATTGAAATCAAGCAGATAGCATTCATATGTAGCGAAACACAAAAAGCGCCAGAAATGCAACACAAGACATGGAAGGTAGGCTTACCCCAAAACAACTGAGTTGAATGTGCCGATGACTCCTAGATGTGATGTGGGATGTTAGAGATGCAAGGTTGATGTGAGGAATGAGCTCTATAGCATCCAGTTCATGAGTTTTGATAAAATCGAAGATGTGACACGCATGCCACAAATCTAGGAAGAGCGACACTTGGTGGGAGGTTTCTAAAATGAAACTTACATGAAACCTCCAGCTGTTAAAATTAGATCCTGGAATCAAGGGATGCCTTTGCATGCTTCCTTGGGAGAAGTAGCCCATGCATGCAAATTGGTTTTTCTCGGTCTTAGAGGGAATTGGTCAACTCAACTGCACATGCAAGAATCTCTTAACTGCTGGGAGAAAATGCGCATTTCTAGAATGGTGCTGAGCTGGCTGCCTAGGAGATTTGTGCAATTTCTGGGTAGAGCAACTGAATGTTGCCTAGGATTGCGCAATTCTTGGGCCGAGTAGCCCTGCTCAGAAGAATTGTGTGATTTTTTGGATGAAGCCTGTCTTGTAGAATTGGATAATTCTAGAGCCCAGTAGGCTGCCAGACTGAATTGCGTAATTTCTGGAGGGAAGTCTGGTTACCCTCTAGAATTGCTCAATTTCTTGAAGGAGTTGCTCAGCCTGCAGTTGAACCAAGTCCGGAGAAACAACCTATGAGGTGAATGTACCAAGCTCTGATACACAGGCTACCTTTCTGCAAGAAATCAATGAAGCTTGTGTACTTGACGAAGTAAGACATGTTGTTGTAAAAGGTTGGTAAGGAGGCTCCAAAATGAAGCTAAGGAAAAATTTTGGAGGGTGGTTGTAGCCACTACAACAACTTGCTTGAGAGAGATTTGTTTGTATGGTTGTAGCCATAATAATACCCAATCACCTACATTAAAACTTCTTTCACTGTGATGTTGATCTGCTTGTTGTTTCATTCAATTTCGTGGTAGAGTGAGGTTATCCTTTAAGACTTAGAGAACTTCTTGTTGATTCTCGATGTGATCTTCCACTGCTTGAAACTTAGAATTTTCTCTTAAAGATGATGTGATGGATGGTGGATGATATCCATAAGTGTCATAAATGGGGTCATTTTTGTTGTAGTATGGAAGCATGGCGGCTTCTCTCGGGGAGAAATACCATACCACATGTGTTCATAATGGGGGATTTATATTGAGGAAAAAATGACATAATATATTGGGTGATATATAGGGGGTAAAGGGTTTTTGTATTGGTGGGTATAAAAATGGAACTCAATATTAATGATAAAATATAAAGGGGTATAAAAAATGTTAATGAAAAAATGGATACCTACAATATCTAGTGGAAGTAGGGGTTTCTTAAATTGGGAAGGTGTATTGGGTTTGTATTAGTAGGGGGTTAAATAATTTGATTTTTAAGGATGTTTTCCAATATGTAGTCAAATTAAGAGTATTTTTTAATATGCCATGAACGCACATGATAAGTTAGAGGTTCATTGAGTGAATCCCCCATGTATGGAAGGAAGTGTTATACCACCATTCAGCTAGAGGTAACTACTTGACCCATTGTGTTTATTTATTAGATACAAAGAAATGAAGATATCCTTCCAAACATTTGTTCACTATCTCAGTTTTCCCATCATATTGAGGATGATAAGATGATCTATGAGCTAATTGAGTACCAAGGCAAGAAAATAATTTCACCCAAAAATTCCAGTGAAAATGGGATCTCTGTCACTTACTATATCTTTTGGGTTTCCATGAATCTTTTGAATAGTTTCCATAAATGCAGTAGCAACTGTGCTGGCTTTAAAAGGATGAGACAATGCAGAAAAGTGTGCATACTTTGTAAGTCTATCAATTACCACCATGATGAAACTCTTTTCTTCAGAATTAAGTAAACATGTGATAAAATATATTGAGACCTCCTCCCAACACTGACTTGGAATGGCTAAAGGTTGTAACAGACTCGAGGTCTTAATTGTCTCAACTTTATTTTCTTGGGAAACCAAAAATTATTCCACAAACTTCTAAATATCAGATTTAAGGTCATCCCAAAAAAAATCCTTCTTGACCCTATGGTAAGTTTTTAAAAATACTGAGTGCCCTCCTAAGGAAGAGGTGACCAATTCCAAAGGAATCTCTTGTTTGACTTGGGGAATTCTTACAAAAATATAAGCGATCTTTGTACCATAATGAATCATTCTTCTAGCTAAATGTATCAGATGTACTTGGATCTAGCTGCAATTTTTGAATGAGTGTGCACACCTCTTCATCATTCTTCAATTCATCTCTTGCTTTTGTAGAAATTCCTTGTATATGCAATCTTCTTATGTAATTTTTAAAACAAAATCCTTGAATATACTCTACTCATTAACAGAAATAATAAATGATCGTTGAAATCACAAAGCATACAAGAGAAATAATTCAATCAAACATAACACAATTATTTCCCGGGGAATGCAACAACTAAAAACCCTGGCTATCTTTATATTGCATTAATAAAAGATATGAGAAGATTACAATGCTTTTCTGAAGCCCAAGCAACCTCTGCACTATATCTATCTATCTCACTTCTTCTCGTAAAATATCAATCCAATACTTAGCCAATTCTATTGCATTCCAAGCTCCTATTTCCTTGTGTAGTTCCCTTAGGAGTTAACCCATATTTAATTGGGAAATTCCACAATTATGAATTGCACAATCTTCCTAAGCCTTCCTCTGATTGCATGCACCACTTGTACAACTCGAACAATTATAAAACTGATAGTACATTGTCACTGAACTCCAATCTCAATTGGGTAACTCTTAAATCTTACATGCATGAGTTATTTATGAGTGAATCATCAGTTAACTAGCTAAACACATGAAGCGACATCCTACCATCTAACCTCCTACTAGTTCCTCCATCAGGTGGAACTAGTTTAACTGGCTTTAACTCAGTTAAACTGAATTAATTAATTACAACTCAAAATAAATTCAACCAAGGCTCTTGTAAAGTAGGAGACACTCTACATGACTCAATTTAGACCCTCAACTAGAATTAACTGGGCCAACTATGTCAAAATAACTTAGTTAACTATTACAATTTTTCATGAGATGTGGAATTACAATTTAATTCCTAATTTAATTCAAGGACAAAATTAAATTAGGACTTTCTTGATGCTATTTTTAACACTCCCTCTCAACAAGAAAGGGATTCTCTATTACCCCGATCCTGCCACTATGAAACTCGAATTTTCATCTTAACAATGCCTTTGTCAAAATATCTGCATCCTTCTCCTCTGTAGGAATGTACTCCAACAACATAATTCTCCTCTGCACAAAATATCGTAGATGGTGATACCGAATGTCGATATGCTTTGACCGATCATGAAAAATTGGATTCTTAGAGGGTTTGATACAACTCTAATTGTCACAATAAATCACTGTAGGATCCATCTATTGACCAAACAACCCAACAAGGATCTTTATCATCCAGATAACCTCACAAGTTGCTTGACTAGAAGCCATGTATTTTGCTTCTACTGAACTTAGTGCAATTGATCTCTACTTCCTGTTGTACCAAGAAGCAACTACTGAGCTAATACTAAAAATCTCCCTTGATGTTCTCTTCTTGTCGGATGGAATCCCTTCCCAATCTACATCTATAAAGCCTTGAAGCTTCACTCCATCTGTCTGTATGTACCAAAGACCAAACTAAGTGGTGCCTCTTAGGTATCTCAACACATTTCTGGTTGCCTTCCAATAAAGTTTGGTTTTCTTAACCATGGCTTGAATAATTTGGTTAACTGCAAAACACATGGTCGGTCATGTGTTCACCAAATACATAAGTGAACCCACAAGATGTCTACAAATAGTAGCCTCCACTACCTCACTTAAAGTAGCATCTTCCTTTCCCCAATTAACTGTTAGAGGAGTCTCCATGAGTTTTCTACTCTCCATGTTTAACTTCTTCAGTATCTCATTGGCATACTTTCCCTAAGAGACAAACAATTCCTCATCTCATTGTCATACTTCCATACCAAGAAAGTAATTCATGAGCCCTAGGTCCTTCATCTCTATTTCTCTTGCAAGATCCTCTTTGCAAGATTTTATCATCTTCTCATCACCTGTTAGAATCAAATCATCGACATATAATACTATAATCAACAATTTACCTTCAACTACAATATGGTAAAGGTTCACATCTCCTTCACTTTTGGTGAATCCCAACCTAGTGAAATAACTATTAATTTTGGTGTACCAAGCATGAGGTGACTATTTTAGTCCATACAACACTCACTTGAGTCTTCACACATGTGACTCTCTATTGAAGGTCTCAAATCCTTCAGGCTACTCAATATACACCTCTTCCTCAATCATACCATTAAGTAATGTTGTCTTCACATCCATCTGATGTATCTTCCATCCCATCTGTGCTGAAAGTGCAAGAATAGATATGATTGAAGAGTACCTTGATACTAGAGAAAAAGTCTCATCATAATCAATTCCCTCCACCTCAGAGAATTCTCTGGCCAAAAATCTGGCCTTGAGTTTTTCAACACTCCCATTTGTTGCTTTCTTTACCTTGTAAATCCATCTAGAAATCACCACTAACTTGTCTGCTAGTCTTGGGACCACTTCCCAAACATTGTTTCTGATAATGGAGTCATATAGCTCAACCATGGCGTCAACCCATAGTACGTTTCACATCCTCCTAGAATGAGGATGGCTCAACCTCTACACTCTAGCTCATCAGATCCATGTAGCCAGTGTACTAATTTGGTGACCTCCTCTTCCTATGCTGCGATGTGGGTGCTCCCACATTCTCTCTAGCAGCATGTATCAATCTATAATCCTCTCTAGTGTGCCTCCTTCCATCTCTGGAAGTCCCTACATGAGTGGGTACTTCCACTCTCTGCTCTTCTGCATATGGCTGCTTCACATCATCCCAAGGTTCCTCCTTTGGAGCTAAAATCTCATCATCTGCATGTAACTGAACGTCCCTCTCAAGGGAATATCTCATGAACTTTTCTTCGTCAAACTTCACATCTCTAAAAACCACTATCATCTTGTTGTATGGTAGGTACACCCGGTAGTTGTGAGGTGTATCATTGTACCCCACAAATATTCCCAGCTTAGTTGTTGGCTTTGGTGTTTTCCATGCATCCTTGGTAACATGACAATAGAATGATGAACCAAAGATCCTGAAGTGTGCTGCATCTGGCTTCTTACCTAAAAAATATTCTTCTGGTGTACTGATCACGCAAATTCGATGAGGGCTTCTATTTTATAAATAAACAACTATGTTGCATGCTTTAGCACACAAGTGCAATGATAGGCCATGATCATGTAATATTTCCCATGCAGCTCTCGCAATACCTTTTTTCTTCCTTTTAGCCACCCCATTCTGCTATGGGTTATGAGGTGCTATTAACTCTCATTTAATGCCTTTTGATGCACTGAATTTCTTGAATTTATTCGACATGTATTCTCCACTGTTATCACTTCTGAGAGCTTTAACTTTCTTGCCAATATCTTTCTTGACGAGTTCTTTAAATTCACAAAATTTAGCGAACGTCTGATCTTTCTTCTACATGAAGAAAATCCATCACTTATGAGAAAAATCATCAAAAAATAATACATAATACCTGTTCTTACTTTGGGATGATGTTTAGAATAGTCCACACACATCTGAGTGAACTCTATCAAGGATCACTTGCACTTGACTTTCTTTTTCATGAAAGGAAGTTGTAGTGTACTTCCCAAATGTACACCCTTTTCATGTGTCTCTCTGCTCTAGTGTACCCTTGGGAAGTTCTATAGAAATTTGCTACATGATCTTCAAAGCTTTGTGGTTCAAGTGACCCAATCTTCTATGCCACAACTCACCGATGTCTTGGCTCTACACCTTCTCTGCTTTTGTGCTCAAAGGAACACTATCTTCAACATCCAATTTGTACAAGTTATTTATCTGAAACCTGATATACTTCACCTATCCAGAGGCTATGTGATGAATGAGTTCCTTTCCCTTTCTAAATATCACAATGTAGCCACGGTCCTCCAACATGGAAACTAAAACCAAATTATTATTCAAATCAGGAACATACATGACATATTTTAAAGTGAAAGGAGAAATAGAATCCCTTTGAAAGGTAACAATACTGATGCCAGTCACTCTATACCTCCCATCATATCCCATTTCAATGTGCATATGGAGGTCCTTCTCCTCCAAGTCACTGAAGAACTCTTTGTTGTCTATCATATTGAATGAGGCTCCACTATCTAAGTACCACACACTACCCATCACCGATGTCACCATACAAGTGATAAGGGTGAAATCCAGCTCGAATTATGAAGCAAGAGCTTCACCTACCGATCCTCCTAAGGGCTTCTTATCAGAATTCTTATGCGGACACATTGTGGCATAATGTCTCAGCTCGTGACAATGAAAACATTTAATCTTCGACATGTCCTTCTTCTTGCCACCCTGACTAGAACTTGATTTGGAATCAAATGACTTTTCCTTCATTTTCTTCTCCTTTCTAGCTAAGGCATAGTTGTCCTCATCATCATGCTTGGATGAGGATCCATATTTGGTGTTCTACCGAATCTCTTCTTGTACCAAGTTAGACCATAATCGCTCCCAGTCTGGTAACTTCTTCCTCCCATTAATTGATTCTTGGTAGTTGTGCAAGCTCTTGGGAAGGCCTAGAACTGCTAGGCTTACCATATTGTCTTTAGAAACCATAATAAAAATACTTCCAATCTCATCCTGACATTGGGTGAACTTGGTTAAGTACTTTAGTATTGTGTCACCCTTATCCATCTTGATCTTTCTAAGCTTCTCCTTCAGTGCCAACTTCCCGTGGTCACAACTGTTTTGAAATAGGTCTGTCAAAGCCTTCCACATTACAAATGAAGTTTCCTTATCATGGATTTTCAATACCATATGATCTCAAAATCCTTCTAGATCCTTCTTGCCTTTGCCACAAATTTTCTCCACACTGTCAAATCTTGAGCATCAACTGGCTCAGGAATATATTTTTCTATGAATTCCTCAAGCCCGTTGTCTTCCAACACTTCCTCCATCATGTCATTCCAAGAAATAAAGTTTGACCTACCCTCAAGGGAATATTCGAGTCTCAGTCTATAGAATGACATCCTTCTGTCTCTGAAGTATGGCACTGCAAATTCAATTTCTCCTGCAAAAGACAAACTTGTATTCTCCTCTTCTATAGTGATTTCAGTTCTGATACCATGAAGAAATTCCTTGTAGATTCAAACTACTTATGTAATTTTCTAAAAAAATACTTAAATCTACTATACTCATCAGCGGAAACAATAAATGATTGATGAAATCACAAATCATAAAAGAGAAAGAATTAAATCACACATAACACAATTATTTCCTTGGGAAATCCACAACTAAAAACCCCTGCTATTTGTATATTGCATTAATCAGAAAATATGACAAGATTACAATGCTTTGCTTAAGTTCGAGCAACCTCTATACTATCTCTATCTATATCACTTCTTCCTAGACAAGCTCAAGCCAATACTTAGCCAAGTTTTTTGTCTGCCATGATCTTATTTCCTTGCATAGTTCACTTGGGAATTAACCCATATTTAATTGGGAAATTCCAAAATTATGAATTGTAGAATCCTCATAGGAATTCCTATGATTGCATGCATTGCCTGTACAATTCAGATGATTATACAAATGATAGTACATTGTCCCTGAACTCCAATCTCAACTAGGTAACTCTCAGATCAGACATGCATGAGTTATTTATGAGTGAATCATCAGTTAACTAGTTGAACTCATGAAGCAACACCCCATTGTCTGACCTCCTACTAGTTCCTCCATCAATTGGAAGTAGTTTAATTGAATTTATATCAGTTAAACTAAATTAATTAATTACAACTCAAAATAAACTCAACCAAGGCTCCTATAGAGTAGGAGACAATTTACATGACTCAAGATCGACCCTCAACTCAAATTAACAGAGCCAACTAGGTCAAATTAACTCAGTTAACTATTACAAGTTGTCATGATATGTGGAATTATAATTTGATTCCTAATTTAATTCAAGGAAGAAAATAAATTAGGATTTTCTTGATGTTATTTTTAACTGTTTTGGTTATTCACTTAGGTTAGATAATATAAATGGCACAAAGAAATGGTTCCACATCCTCATCCTTTCTTGAGAGTGAATTTGCAACAACATTTTTCTTCCCTTTTTTGTAGATGATTTCAAATTCATAACCCAACATCTTTTTCACCCATTGTTTCCTCTATTTTGAAGATAATATTTGTTCCAAAAAGTATTTAAGGATATCATAATTTGTTTTTATCTTGAAGTGTCTTCCCATTAGGTAAGGTCACCATTTCTTTAGTGCATGTAGTATTTCTAACATTTCCTTCTCATAAATAGGTTTTTGTAACTAATTTCCTTTGATTGGACGATTTTTAAAAGTAATGGGTCTTCCTTCTTTCATTAAAACAACACCAATTTCATTTCTTGGGGCATCACATTCCACAATAAAGGTTTTTGTGAAGTCTGGCATAGCTAAGACCGTTGTTTGGCACATTTCATCTTTAAGATGTTCAAAGACCTTAGTTGCTTCTAGAGTCCAAGTAAATGCATCTTTATTTAGTAATGATGTTAGAAGTTTCGCTATTCTCCCATAATTCTTAACAAACTTGTGATAATACCATGTCAACCCGAGAAATCCTCGAAGATTCTTTATGGTTGTGGATATTTTTCATTCCTTAATGGCTTTAATTTTGTTAGGATCTACTTTAACACCCTCATGAGGTACAATATGACCCAAATATTCCACCTCTTGTACTCCAAAGAAACATTTGGATGTTTTTGCATATAATTGTTTTTCCTCCAATAGTTTGAGCACCTTGTCAACATGTTGAACATGTTCCTTCCAAGGCTTATTGTATATTAGTATATCATCAAAAAATACTAACACACATTTTCTAAGGGTTTGAAACTAAAATTCATCAAACCTTGAAATGTGGAAGGTGCATTAGTAAGGCCCAAAGGCATGACCAAAAATTCATAATGACTCGCATGAGTTCTAAATGTTATTTTCGAAATGCCTTCAGTCTTCATTCTAATTTGATAATGTCTTGAATGTAGATCCAACTTGGTGAAGTAAATTTCTCCATATAATTCATCCAAAAATTCATCAATGACATGAATGGAAAATTTATGTTTAATAGTGAGATTTTTGAGCTCCCTATAATCCAGAAACATACGCCATGATCCATCCTTCTTGTGCACCAATACTACCGGAGCAAAGAAAGAAGTCTGACTAGGTTGAATTATACTGGCCTCTATCATTTTTGCAACCATACATTCAATCTCACTCTTTTGGGCAAAAGGATATTTGTAAGGCTCGATGTTTGGAGGAACACTTCTTGCAATGAAATTAATAGCATCATCATTATCCCGAATAGGTGGTATGCCTTTGGGAGTTTCAAACACCTTGGAATGATTGTCCAAGACTTTTTGGAGATCTAGAGAAATAGATGATTTCAATGTTTGAGCCTCTAGTGAGAATAATTGTGAAATTACACCCCATTGTTCTTTATTTAGAAGCTTGGTCATGTCATTAGAGTTTATTATCTTTCCTGGTTTCCCTGCGATACCCCTTGATTCAACTTCCTTTCCTTCCTAAAAAAATTCAAGAAAATTTCTTGAAAATTGAAAGTTATTGTCCCCAAAGATTGTAACCATTGAACTCCTAGTACAACATCACCAACATCCATTGGAATGGAAATAATTAGACTATTCAATACATATTACCCCATGATTAGCTTTATGTTATGGCTCTCTCCCGAGAAATTTATAGTTCCTCCATTTGCAACCATCACTTGACACTCTGGTGCTAGATATACGAAGCAATTCAATTCCTTAGCTATCTTACAATAAATAAAATTACTAGATAAATCAACACTATTACCTTTTTCTTCTTGATATATCCTTCTATATTGAGAGTTTGAGGAGTGGTAATTCCCTCCATTGCATTAAAATATATGGTCAGATTCATTTCTTCTTTCTCTAGGGTTAGTTCCTGGGGTATATCCTCCTCTTTTGATGTTTCTTGTTCCTTTTCTTCCTCTTCTCCATATATGTAGAATAATGTTGGTCAATAATTGTCATTGATGAAAAATAACACTCTTGATGGAAATTGATTTGATGAAATATGATGTCATGGTTGGAAGTCACCAAGGATAATGCATGGTTGATTACATGAATGCAACCATGATCACATGGAAAACTTAGATGACACACCATGATGAGGAACATTATGATGAGGAGCTTAGATTCATGATGATGTCACACTATGATAAGGGTTGTCTGCATAAAAAAATTCATGCACAGTCACAAAAACAATTAAATTTGGACACTTGGAGGAATCCTTTTGAAATGAACCCTAGATAATCTCAAATATTATTTTTTCCTCTTTCTAATGAGTCTTCATTTTCGTTGAAACTCCCAGTGGTTGATGAGATAAGGAATTTTTAAGGTAAAAAATATGAAACTACAGGCTAGCCGAGCTACACTTGTCATACATGTCGGCTCACTGTATGAAGATGTGTCCCTTTGTTTTATTGACAAAAAACCACTATAAATACAATGATATCTCTTCATTTTCATTCATCCTTTTTGGTGATCATCACATGAAATACATTCACTGTTCACAACTCGTGAACAAAAGGAGAAAAGAAGAATAAATCTTGAAGAAAGAAGATAAGGGTATCATGGAACAACAACTCACTATGATTTTCGGGCTAACTGTGGCAACTTCTGTAGCTCAGACTGTACCGAAGACTATTCCTTAGATCTCTTGAACAGAAAGGGACAACTTAGAAGTGCTCTGACATCTCTTGATTATAATCATCTAGATTCTTGAACAATGGTAAATCTTCTTGCTTAAATAGTGAGACTAGCTCTTTACAAAGTTGTTTAGTGCAACAAAAGAACGTTAAGTTCCAGTGTCACTACCTTCCTCAGACAATGGTAAAATGTTCGTGATGTGACTTCTCAGATAGTGGAGGATTATCTATGGTGCATTGTGATGCACCAAGCTATTTGACAGTGGCTTGAAGCATGTGAACTCCCTTTTCACATATAGCCTATGGTGTAGTATATTACTCAGGTTAATGACCTCCTTGATTGCAACAACTTCAAGTAGTTAAGTGAAGACAAGAAGAAGGTACAGTGAAGTTAAAATACTAGTTGGTTTGGAGCATATTGAGAAGTTGAAGAGTGAAGATTTTTGATGAAGATATTCAAGTAAGTACATCATACATTTTTTTATCAAAACAAGACTAGAGGATTGGTGTCCTAGAGGTTGGTGCCTCTAAACACAAGGTTTGAGCCTTGGGAAGAATAGGGTCAAAGCCCTAGAGATCAGAGCCTCATTAAAAGTCCAAGTTGGTGCTTGGCTATAGGTTGGTGCCCGCAACTATTATTGTACTCAATTATTTGAAAATAGAATTGAAGTCCTCTCTCTTAATGAAGTTATTGTTATTAATCATTTCATTCTGATTATAATTCTGAATAATCTAAATAGTAAAAGGAACAATTGAAAACAAATATTGATTCAGCCCCCTCTCAATATTTCCAACAATTGGTATTAGAGCCAGCTTCTTCATTATTAGCCTAACAACTGGAAGAAGGATTCACAGGTCAAAATGAAGAATTAGGAAATGACAGGAAAGATTCCCTTATTTGATGGTACAAACTTTGGTTTTTGGAAGAAGAGGATGTCCTACTATTTAATGTCTCTTGGGCCTAAAATATGGCTATATGTTTTGGATGAGCACAAAGCTCCTCCCACTCTTCCGATTGATCAAGATGGAAGGAAAGATTGCATTGCAAATTCCAAAGCATTAAATTCCATAACTAGTGGAATTAATGACTCTAAATACACAAAAGTCATGGGTTGTGATTCTGAAAAACAAATGTGCGACAAGCTCATTTCTTTATATGACGGGGACTCCAAAGTTAAGAAGGAAAAGATCCAAACTCATAGAATCCAATTTGAGAGTCTTAAAATGGATGAAAAAGAAGACATTGCATCATTCTTTCTTCGAGTAGCTAAGGTCGTCAACTCACTTTAAGGTTTAGAAGAAAATATTGAAGAAAGCACAATTGTTCAAAATGTCTTGAGATCTCTTCTAGATGGATTTGACTCCAAAGTAAGCCCCATATAAGAAATGAAGGATTTGGATACTTTAAAAATGGATGAAATTCATGGAATTCACATTGCTTATGAAATGAGAAAAGGGATCACAAATTCCAAGGAAACAACATTAAAAGCTTCAAAATCAAAAAAGAATTGGAATACTAGCAGTGATGACTCCGATACTGAATCTGAACTTGCACAATTTTACGAAAGATAAGAAAAGGATCCAAGCTAAAATGTGAGTATCCTCTCATTTGTTTTAAATGTAGATGGATAGGTCACTATGCTACAAAATGTCGTCATAAATATGATAGTGATGAGGAGGACGAATATAAAAAGGGCATGTTCAGAAAGAAAGGATTTAACAAGAAGAAATTCTTCTCCAAACAAGACGATTCTGATGAAGATGAATTTGTAATCACCAAGAAGAAATCAACTAAAAATATCACTTTTCACAAAAGAAATGATGATGAGTCAGATGAGGAAAACAATTATTCTGGAATTATTATTCATGGCATTTACAAATGATGATGACTCCAAATGAGAAGGCGAAGGAAATGTGGATGAGTTACTAGTGAGTGCCATTGAAGAAAATGAGAAATTATGGGAGAAGATTATTTCTCTCAGAGTAGAAAAGGAGGAAGAAACAAGGAGGGAGGATTTCTTGAAGAATAAACTAAAAGAGAAATAAGATATTTGCGAAAAACGTGAAACTAAAATTGTTTCGCTAAGAAAAGAATTGGATCAAGTTAAAAGGAGTTGGAAAAGCTCTCAAACACTTGATAACATCCTTAATACTCAAAGACCTCAATATGAAAACTATGGGATTGGTTTCAAAGGAGAATCATCAAGTACAAAGGGGAATGTCAATGAGGAAATCCAAAGAAGCTATGTTGACATTCTTTCTAGTCATCCAAAAGAAGAAAATTCATATCACCAAGAACAAAAGTTCACCTTTATCAATCTAACGAATGAAGGAAGGACAACTCCAAGGAAGAATACTACCTCAAGTCAAGGCTATTCTAACAGGTACCAAACAATCTTTCTTTGTTATTTTTTTATTGTAAAAACATTGATCATCAAGCCAAGCATTGCAAGGCTCGTAAGGACAATGCTTCAAGAAATAAGAATTAACAAATCAAGCCACTTGGCCTCAAAGAACAAGGACAAATCAATACTTACAACTCTTTTGATCCTTTCGCTAAGTATGATCCAATTTGCTCAGTTTGTAATGATTATGGTTGTGATGAACATAATTGTCCATTCAAAAGGAAAGATCTACAAAAGGATGAACCCGCTATTGACAAATTTGGCCTAGCCCTATGTGCTCATAGTTATGAAAATCAATGGTTCGTAGATAGTGGATGATCAAGACACATGTCAGGGACCAAAATAAATTTACCCCCTTAATCAAGAAATATGGAAATGTGTCTTTAGGAAGTGGATCTGCCAAGATAACTGGAAAAGGAAAAGCCCAAAATGCATTGTTGATGGAAGGACTCAAACACAATCTTTTGAGTGTGAGCTAACTTTTTGATCAAGGACACAAGGTTTTCTTTAGTACGAAAGATTGTGAGATAAGGAGCTCCTCCTCAGGTGAACTTATAGCTAAAGGAATAAGAACACGAGATAATGTATACATTTTGAACAAAATTCAAGAAGATAAATTTTATGTAAGTCGAGTAGATGAAAGTTGGCCATGGCACAAACGATTGGGACATATAACCTTTGAGAACTTGATCAATATCAACAAAACAAATGCAGTAAGGGACATTCCAAAAATCACAAAGCCATATCAAGTTGTATGTGGACTATGTCAACATCGAAAACAAACAAAAATTAGTTTCAAGACCAAGGAGTTCTCTACATCAAAAACTTTGGAGATCATACATGCATATTTATGTGGACCAACCATAACTCTAGATCTACAAGGTGAAAGGTATTTTTCTTTATTTGTTGATGACTATGCTAGAATGATGTGGGCATACTTTACAAAATTCAAATCTGAAGCTTTTGAATGTTTCAAAAATCTTAAAGCTCTAGTAGAAAATGAAAAAGAATCAAAGATTATATTCCTTAGAACGGATAGAGGAGGAGAATTTACTTCAAAAGAATTTGATGAATTTTGTAAAGTGTATAGAATCAAGAGAGAGCTCTCTGTTGCAGGAACTCCCAAACAAAATCGAGTAATAGAAAGAAGAAACCAATTGTACAAGAGATGGCAAGAACAATTCTACTAATAGTTGATTTGCAGGCCATGTTTTGGAAAGAAGCAGTCAAGACAATAGTTTATACCTTGAATCGAACTCAACTAATACCAAATAACGATAAGACACCATACAAACTATGAAAATGGAGACATGCTTTCATAAAGTAATTTAGAATATTTGGAAGAAAATGCTTTATGAATATCAATGATGACTCACCAGGAAAATTTGATTCTCGGGTTGATGAAGGAATACTCCTTGGATATTCTACAAGAAGCAAAGCTTACAAATGTTACAATAATCAACTATGAAAAGTAGTTGAAAGCATTGATGTAAAAATTGATGAAGCTCTTCTAGAAAAATAAATTAAAGTCCATGAAGAATATCCTATCCTTGAAGAATTTGAAGAAGAAGAGTCATCAAAAGAGGAAAAAGATCAAGAAAATAAAAAAGAATAGTCTCAAACTCCTTCAAAGTGAAATTCCTCCAAAAACATCATCTGAAAGAGTATATTATTGGCAATGTAGATGAGGGAATACAAACCCGAAGAAGGATGACAAGTCCACCAAGGAAAAATGATATTTCTCTCTTATCTATGATAGAACCAAAAAAGTTTACTCAAGAAAGTAAGGATCGTCATTGGGTAGAATCCATGGAAGAAGATGTTATCTCAAAATCAGGCCCTGGAAGGCTGCTGGTCAGGTTGACTCTAAGTAACTATTTCAAACCTACTTTAGGCTGAGGCCTAGCCTCCTCAACCTGAGAGGGCTCTCTCTTGATGGATTAATGATTTTGATTAAAGATAAGATGGCTAACTCTTATAGAACAACTGTGAAAAATATGAATGCTGGAAACACATTAAACAACTATCCATTGGGCTTATGGAGTCAACAACACCTCAATATAACAGTGAACTCAACCTTACATAGAAGTCAGGGCACTCAGCATTTAGACATTCAGAACATAACTCATATAGGACCACAGTTTATAAATGCATACAGGAAATCAGAGCACATTCAGTGAATTCTTAGTGATTATACATCTATACCACTGTAAAAATTATGGAAAGGACAAGATCACATATTCTGAACATAAGAAATCCTTCATGAATCCTGAGAAGTAAAGTCAAAATTATATTACTGAAAATGAGTCTTTACATAAGCCAAATACAAGCTGTATCATAAAATTTTCCAACCTTGATTACATTGCTGTTTCAGCTATATATAGAGTTCTTATTCTAACTGATCGAGATTCCTCCTCCAGCATGAGGGGAATTCGAAAACTACTTCTAATGACACCTATTAACCCTTTAACTAACTAATAAATACAACAAGGTGTTGACTGGAGTTTTTTTAGAGATCTAAATCAACTATGACTCTAACTCCATATTACATGCATGATGGCTTCTCCTCGTTCTTTGACATCTGGATTTCTTTCAGTTTGGCTGAGATGGGTGTTTAATGCTCCATGTTGACCTTGGATGCTGAATCTTCTTAACTACCCATAAATACTAGGAGACTATCCTTGCTTCTCGGCTTCAGTTTTCCCCAAAATATTCGAATGCAAAGAAGCATGTCCTTTATCTTTTAATCACCCAAAATGTAGAAGTCTGCCACGTCCTTGATGCATTGTAAGCTTTTTCCCATGTACATGTGTGCAGGCAAAAGTTTCTTGTAAACTGTTTAACATATCCTGAACTATGGTAAATTGCTCACTTTACGACAAAAATTTAAAGTTGGATTTTGAATATATCTTTTCTCCACTTGTCTTGACCTGGTTGACTGTTGATAGCTTCAGATGATGCCTTGTATGCCTTTTAGACGTTTCCCTTTCAGAATTCCCGCTTATAATTCAAAACTGCTTGATTTGCGTTAAAATCATCACCTTCAGCAGTTTCGTAGCGCGCTATGAAACTGCTGAGTTATTTAAAACAACTTGCTTTTAACCCGAGACCTTTATTAGCCGAGTACTTGATTGCCAAAAACTCCTTTAGACTTTCCACATGTCGAATAGGGATTTATATTTCCTCAGAAAGATGAAATCAAGCAAATTTGTCAAAATTTTTAAAACAAAATCTTACTTGAAATGAAAACTCATTTAGCAGGTAGCTGACTTGGCTGTGCCTTCAGATCTTCAATTTGTTTCTTCATAGCCTTATTCCCAGCTCTCAGTTGCATATTGATCCTTCTGATGTACTTGGCTTCTTTGATTGCTGGTACTGTCCATGTGTGAAATTGTGAATGGCCATCAACCACTGAATTCAGCTGAGCTTCTACAGCAGCATTCCCTTCCCATAGAGTTTTATAATACTTTGCATGTATGGCTGCATGTTTTCTAGCGGCTTTCTTCAATTTGGCAATCTCATATTTAGCTGATTTCAATTGGCTCTTCAGGGCTGCTATATTATTTTCTTTAGCTGCAATGACTGTTTTGCCTGTGTCTTTTTGTGTCTCTTCCCCCGTTTCCTCTGTTCTTGGCAGTGCTTCCTGTACTTGCTGGAATCTCCTTGTCATAGGTCTTCTAGGTTTAAAAACGAACTCTTCAGCTGGCTCATCAAATTTAAGCCTTTTTGAGGCCTTAGCTTTCTTGGTGCTTTCTTGTTCTGACTGTATCAATTCGATTTGAACTGGTAGAGACTGCTCGAATTCAATAGCCTGTAATAAATCATTTAAACTTGCCTTGGACACTGGACTTTCTTCAACTGCTATAGCTTTACCTTTTTCTTTATTTATCTGACTTCTTGTTCTTACCCTTGAGACTACTTCAGATGTGCTTGTTTCAGGTACAGTCTTTTTACCATGAGCTTTTTCCTTAGTTGATTGCTGAGGTTGATCTTGGATGATAAGTGGCTTCACTTGTTTTCTTATTTGTGACTTTGGAACTCTTTTAGCTCTTGCTTCTGTTTGGAGCTCAGCTATTGTAAAATCTCTAGCAGGTTGAGGAGTGAGGCCAGTCTGGCTTTTGAAGCCAGCCAGAAAAATAAATGAATTCCAATCTCTGTTTACCTTTTGGAGCCCATCTAAAACCAGTAGTTTAATCAAACCATGATGAAACAAAGAGGTTTCACAATCCTCTTTCCTCAGCTGTACCTTATCACACATCTTACTCAAACTACGGAACAGATAAAAAGGTAAGTCTATGGAGACCTTCCCGGTGAAATGCAAAAGGAGTTTAAAATGGTAAGAATAAACCTTGTTATACCTTCCTTCACAAGTCAGATATTTCTGTATGCAGGTGAGTAAGTGAGCATAATATTCTTTGACATAATTCCTGGGCACTGCCTTACTTAAATCTTCATTTACATAATCATCCTTCAAAAACTCCTTGCAAGGATTCATGTCAAATTTGAAATTTTTAAACCATTCCTCTTTTCCTCGTGGGATCTCTGTTATAGTAGATATCACTTCTGGCGAAACCTGCAATTCTAACATGGCTACCTTTGAATTCAAGCCTGTGAAGTTAAGTGCAAATTCCTTAGTTACCTTTGTGTGTCCTCCTTGTAACTTTTTGCAAAACTTCCAGCACCCGGCCTTTTTAAATGCTTTCTTCACCTCTTCATTTCTCAGCGTTATATCCAGGCCTTCAGGTTCAGTCCTTAGACATTTACCGGATCTGTGCTCTTTTTTCTCCATTGATTCTTCCAGATCTTCACAAACAATGACTACCAGCTCCGGTTGGAATTGTGATTCGGCTTCTATTTGAATTCAGCCTCGCTTGAATTTTGAATTTTTCCGTTTAAAACCTTTCAAGATGTAATCTTGCAGATTTCTCACTCATGCAAGACTTACGGCCATCATTAAGGTTTATGCACGGTTGTCTTTCTTGGGAATGATAATTCGTGCGTATCAACAGATCTAGTGGTGGTGATAGTGGCAATGAGAGGTAAAATGTGATAAGAGGGCTACATGAGCTGACATGAGAAGACATGGCCTATGACTCACCTAACAGACTTGACATTTCGGGAAAGATTCGCTGCGGAATGTATGAGTCCATTATTTCGTAGCGCTGTCAGTTTAAAATTTTAATGATGCGCTGCGAAACTGCCTAATCATGATACACTGCGAAACTGCCTAACTATGATTGCGCTGCGAAACTGCCTAATTGGCATTGCGCTGCGAAATTACAAAAAGACACGGTGACTGACATAAGATAACCGGTGGCTATAGAACAATGGTAGATGGAGGGGAACCAATGGGAGCTGAGAATAACTTGACTCAAAAACTCATCAAAACTCCAGATTCTAAGGGAAAAAATTAAAACCAAATTAAACTAACACTGACCTTCGTCATCGGGCTAGGATGGAAAGTTACATGTATCAAATTTAGTTCTAAGTGATAACAGAAGAAATGTATCAAATCGAGAAGAATGAGACATGGGAGCTAGTACCTCGTCTAAAAGATGAAAATATAATTGGAATCAAGTGGGTCTTCAAAAAAAAAATGAATGAGGATGGAAAAATCATCATAAATAATGCAAGGCTTATTTGTAAAGGTTATTCATTGTTGGGATAGGGTCCCCTACGGTCAATTTTGGGGCAAAAGCCTAAGTTTTTTTTATGTAAAGTGTAAAGTCTCCGCAAGTTGTGGTTGCGGAGTGCGTAGATAGAAAAGTTTCATAAAGGGTTTTTCCCTTCTTTTATGTAAGTTGTGTCAGCTTTAGTGGATCTACCCATGGTCCACGAACCATGGGATTGTATAAAAAGGAGAGTCTTAGAGATTCTAAGGTAGATAGATAGTAACGAAGACAAATGTAATGGGTGAGTAGAAGTAAAGAGTGAAGAGTCTTAGAGTAGAAGAGAGGCTCAACAGCTAAGTGCACAAAGGCCTAGAGTAGAGTCTTGCAACTAAGTGCATGGACCCCTGCAGCTTAGTGCGCAGGGTAGTCTTGAGTCTGTAAGCAGAACTGAAGTATCAATAAAGAGATTATTCTAGAAATATCTGTGTTTTTTCCATTTACTTCTGTTATGAATGAATGTGTTTATGTTATGATGAATAATGGGGTTATGATTTAATACTGTATTGATGCATGATTTTGCATGGTTTACATTGTTATATGAATGCAAGTACTAATATAATTTTACGCAAAGAATATATTAATACATGTTAAAGGTTTAAGATAATTAGGTCGATGTGGGTAAATACAGAACTAAGCATAATTACAGAGGCACGTAAGTAGTTGATTCACCTATTTAGGGTCCGCGAAAGACAGTCGTAGACCTTCATGAAGGTCTGGAGGTTGATTAAAGGAAGTATATTGATAATCCCTATAAGGCTTATCGATTTGCACGAAGGCAAGTTTAGGACATAAAATGACATCATGCTCATCTCTAGGTATGGAAACTTGGTTCCAACATCCCCCCATACTGCTTCAGGTGAGACTTCAGTCTGTGCTCCACGGGTTGATGCCGAAAGGGCTATAGTGTAGCAATTTGTTTGGAAAACTCAACTCTAAACCTGGGTTAGGACCCACTAAGACAACAAATGGTTCTGTTTTCGTGATCAGGATTTGCATAAAACATGTGTGATGTCGCACCACTAGAATGCAACAAAGAAAGAAATTGAGGAGTGGTTGGATAGAAAGATCCACGAATTTTCGGCGCAAGAAACAGGAACCCACAATTGACGAAAGAATATTGGTTGGACAGGTATCTATACACATAGATACATGAAATTTTCTTTTGTTCCTTCCAATCGAACTATACGAGTGGATTGCTAAATTAGTGGATGGATAAGGCAGGTGGAGGCTTGACGGTCCAATAGTATGGACCTTGGAGTTAGTGTAGATATTGGAAGCCTCTGAAGATAAGATCGCACGTGTTCTTTATCACTGGCTTGATCATGTCATCAGAGGGTTTGCGATAGAGTTCGCAATCGACACCTCAGTCAGTTATAGTGAAGCAGAGTGATGCTTCTTCAAGGGACCGTGAAGTAAGTATTTAAGATCTTTGAATACTTGGATTAAAATGGTATTGTGTGAAAAGTGGGCTATCCAATTACCTTGATGTTTGGAGCTATGCAAATTGGAAAGTTATTCAAGGATAAAAGGAGAACAGGTCTTGAATATAGCTCGTTGATTGAGCCTCCTCTGAGTGACGACGAAGGAGCAGCAAAGGCTTCGCTGCAGAGCATTGTCCAGTTAATAAGGCAAGGGTTCTGGTGAATACCCCATTCGCCCACACCACCTCCATCGTCACCTCGACAACATACACCTTCACCCACATCGCCACTACCTCTACTACCATTCAATATGGCGAATACAATGAAGTTGCCTGTTTTCAATGGCTTTGGAAATGAGGACTCGGACCAGTTTTGGTTCATTGTGAAGGTTGTGTGGCAAGCCAAAAACATTACAGATGATCAGATGGAGAAAGAAACGTTGGTTACTGATTTATAGGATCACGTACTAACATGGTACATTAAGTACTGCATCGATAATGGATAGCTACATTGGCAGACATTCAGACTGCATTGAATAAGGAATTCAGTAGGCCCAAGTGTGAGCACAATCAATCGTTGGATTCAAGGAAATCATGATGAAGTCGAGCGAGACACCCTAGGAGCTGGATCGGAGACTAAAATGCAAGATCTGCGATGCTAACATGAATCTTATGTATGGGAAGCACTATGAATGGTTTGTGGTTTCACTCTTACTTCATGTAAGGGTTTCTTTATGACAACAAAGGATTGGGACCCATGCAGAAGCCCTGGAGATTGCGATGAGACTACATGAGACACCGATTCAAGATGCTCCTTTGGGAGTTCAACAGATTCACACGAAGTTGTGGAATATTTGACTAGAATTCTAATGTTTGAAGAAGGATAGAGCGACTCAGCTAGAAGTACACGAAGAAGTTTGGTTTTTGAAATGTAAGAGTTAAGAGTATGATAAAAATCATTGCCTTGTCTTCACAAATTATGTTGTAGGAGGAGGGCCGATGCCTTTGAGGTTGGAAGATCAAGCAGGGCCAAGTACAGGGCCCGCACTATGGTGTGCTATATGTTAGGGAGTTGGAAAACATATGACAGATAATTTTCACTTGCTGTATAAATTTGTATAGACACTGCAATAGCTCTTCTGCAACTGCTACAAATCAGTGGGTCACAATGAGTGTAACTGCCATAGCTATGAACTGATGATGGAAAGATCACCTGCATAGCAGATGTAAACAGAAACTCGGCCTCTGGATCAAGGTGCTTAGGGAGCAGAAGGAGGATATCAGGGGCACAGATGAGGCTGAGGCAGAGGAGGACCTATGAGAGGCTGGGGACAAGTTATTGGCTACAATTGTTGGGGGCCACGACACTACCCACGAGAATGTACGAACCTGACGTGCTTGTCATGCTAATACTGTGCTCAGTTTGACCATGCGACAAAAGACTACCTGGTATTAATAGCTAAGATGCACGAAAAGGAGACACAACCTTAGCAGCCTACCCAGAACCTATAGATGATGAGGGCTAAACCCCGTGAAGAGGATCCTAATGTGAATATTGTGCTGCGAAGTGGAATGACAACTAGTGAAGACAAGGGAAAGAAGCCTGAAGAAAGTGAGTGGGTCTTCAAAGATCCAAAGAAGGAGGTTGGCTTTGATCTAGAGCATGCAAAAGAAACCTTCATGGAAGCAAAGAAAAGCTTCAATGAGGCTTCTACTTTAGGAAGTCAGGATAAGCAGTCTGAAGAAATGGACTTGTCCATGCTTATTACCTTTTTATAGACCTATATGAAGCTGATATGTGATAGCAAGGCCATAAAAGGATTACAAGAGTTGATAAACAAATGTGTTGGTAAAGAAAATGCTCCTGAGGGACCGCATGTGGTCAGGAAAATTGGTAAGCATAAGATGAGAATAGGGCGTGATATGAGGCTCATCACGCAAATAGGCGATTATGAAATGGACCAAGTTATTTTGGATCTTGGATCGGATGTGAATGTTTTTCCTAAACAAATATGGGAGAGAATGGG
The DNA here is from genome assembly GCA_031772625.1 of Pinus tabuliformis. Lineage (NCBI taxonomy): Eukaryota > Viridiplantae > Streptophyta > Pinopsida > Pinales > Pinaceae > Pinus > Pinus tabuliformis. The sequence goes on from CM062819.1 coordinate 1,237,703,260, forward strand.
GAGACCTGCACTGCAGTGGTCTCTGATTCAATTAAGGATGGTGAATCAACAAAATATTATGCCCATGGTAAGATTGTAGGGATGGATAGTAGATATTGAAGGCGTGAGCATGTTGGTTGATTTCGAAGTGATAGAGATTGTCGATGATAACAATCCCTACCCCATGCTCCTTGGGATCGACTGGGCTATTGACATGAATGGGGTGATCAATTTGAAGAAGAGAATAGTGTCCTTTGAGAGGAAACCTCTCTGTGTAGTAGTACCTCTAGACCCTGTAGAAGGACCGCACTATACTAAACCTGTCCGTGATTATGAAAGTGACAATGATTTGGACCAAATCTACAAAATAATAGCACAAGACAAGGATTGGGTGAATCTGACAGTAGATGGATGCATTACATGGGACTGCAAAAGTTCCTATACATCGGATTCAGATGAAGAGTTGGAACACTAGCAGAATAGGTTGCACAAAGTATATACGTTGCACTGTAACATGATGACTAAATCGTTACGCTGTGTATCATCATAGGTAAGGATTTTTCCTTATTATGATTTCCTAACTGATTTGGATAAATTTTTGGATGCATATGAAAGGGAAGTGCTTGAGAAGCATTGCTTCCAAGCCTTGGATTTGGCGCTACATGCTACGCCCGCAAGATGGTGGGGTACACATAAATACAATTTTGATGGATGGAATGAATACAGAAGAATGATGAGGGTGCAGTTAGGTCATCCAAGGGTGCAATTGATAGAGAAATATGATGGGAGGAGTGATCCACACGATCACTTAGCAAAATGGACTAATGCTTATGGAGTAGAATCACAACTGGAGTGGGTGCATTTGTTCTGTCACACTTTGGATGTAATACCAATGAACTGGTACTTGGAGACGGAGCTCTGCCACGACACAGAGGAATGGGATATTTTGAGACAGGGATTCTTGATGACATTTAGCTTTTATGATGGATTCGAGTGCATAAATAAAGCACCACAGGAGGTTAAGGAAATGATCTTTAGAATCCCCCAGGATCCCTTGGATTTGATTCAACCAGATTGGACCACCTAGCTGTGCCATGCACTTGAGTGCTACAATGTGACTACTGAAGAAGAAGACGAGGATCCAAGGAACATTAATATTCCAAATGAAGAAGGTCATCGCGAAGTTGAGGAGACGCACATGGAGAACCCAGATATCACCGCGCTGTTGAAAATGAGACAAGTGAACGTTGGAACAGAGGCGAAGCCGAAACTTACGAAGATAGGAGATTATTGAGATGATGCTATGGTCGATAAGGTTGTTGAGTTGCTCCGTGAGTACCAAGATCCATTCCCTACAAAGTTTTCGGACATGAAGGGGATAATTGGCAACTTAGGAGTGATGAAAATAATGTTGAAACCAGACGTGAAGCCTATGAAATAGAGGCCATATCGCCTTAATCCTAAGTACAAGGAAAAGGTCTACTTGGAGTTGGACAAAATGTTGGCAGTAGGTATTATTGAACCAATGGAGGAGTCCAATTGGGTAAGTCCTATGGTAGTTCAGGAAAAGAAGCAGAAGGATGAGATAAGTATTTACGTAGATCTCAGGAAGCTGAACGATGCTTGTGTTCATGATCCTTTCCCAACCTCATTCACAGATGAAGTGGCTGATAATGTTGGCAGGCAAGAGGCCTATTCATTCACTGATGGGTTCTCTGGATACCATCAGATAAAGATCGTGCTGGAAGATAGGAGTAAGACTACCTTCGTGACTGAATGGGGATGATTTTAGTCTATGGTAATGCCTTTTGGACTTAAGAATGCGCCAGCAATATTTTCACATGTAGTCATTTCGGAATTCAAGGAGTTCATTCACAAGTTTCTAGAGGTATACTTTGATGATTGGAGGGTGTTTGGGCTCCTAAAATGCCATGTAGCTAGTTTGTGCTTGATGCTGGATATGTGCTGAAGGTATCAGATCACGTTAATTTTGAAGAAGTGCTTAATTTACATTCCTTTTGGAATTTTTCTGGGTCATGTAGTGTGTAGACAAGGATTAATGGTGGACCCAGCTAAGATCACAGTTATAATCAACTTGGAGGCACCTAGGAGTGTTAAGTAGTTGCGCGCAACATTGGGACATACTGGATACTATCAAAAGTTCATCAAGAGCTATGCCTAAATTACCACGCTAATGGAAAAGCTATTGAAGAAGGACACTACATTCTATTAGAGTGAAGAATGTCAGTGGATCCTCGATGTGTTAAAGGAAAAGATGGTCATTGTGCCGATCCTAGTCTTCCCAGATTGGAAGAAGAAATTTCATGTGCATGTGGATGTGTCATGTATTGCACTGGGAGTCGTGTTGACACAAGCCAGTGAAGGAGAACTGGATCACCCAATAGCATTCACGAGCAGGAAGCTGGCAAAGGCTGAAAATAATTATTCGAAAATAGAGCGTGAATTTTTGGCTATGGTGTATGTGCTCTAGAAGTTTAGGCATTACTTGCAAGGTGGACACTTTAATATGTACACAGACCATTCTGCATTAAAGTACCTAGTCAACAAGCTTGTGTTGGGGGGGGGGGGGAATATGCAGATGGTTGTTGCTATTTTGGGAGTATGATTTCAAAGTAATTGTGAAGCTAGGGAGATTCAATGCAAGACCAGATCATCTGTATCGCATTGAAATAGGAGAGGAGCCTACTAATTTGGTGGAAGCACTGCCTGACACGTAGCTCTTTGTGGTGTGCATGGAAGACAATAATTTTGCAGACATCATCCACTTCCTGACTACGGGAATGGCTCCAAAGGGGTACACTAGTCAAAAGAAGAAGGAATTAGTGGTGTGCATGACAGACTTCTCTATTATTGCAGGCCACTTGTATAAGATGAGATCAAACAAAATATTGTGATGCTATGTGCCTGATTTTGAATGAAGCAGCATACTATCTGAAGGTCATGGAGGAGTTGTGGGAGGCCATTATCCAAGAAAAGCAATAGCATAGAAGATTTTACGCACTAGGTTGTGGTGGCCAACATTGCATAAGGAATTGAAAGCATATTATAGGGCGTGCGATGCATGTTAGAGGACTGGTAGGCCATCACGGAGGGATGAGCCGCCTCTAAATCTGCAGGTATCATTGCAGCCTTTTGAAAAATTTGAAATTGATTTTGTAGGACCGATTAAGCCTCTAGGAAAGAAGACGAGTGCGCAGTACATCATCACCGCGACCAAGTATTTGACCAAATGGGTGGACACGTAGCTTGTAAAGGACTGTACAGAAACAAAAACAACGAAATTTATGTTTGAGTATGTGTTGACCAGGTTTGGTTGCTCGAAGATTCAGATGAGTGACTATAGTACACACTTCCTTAATGAAACGATTAGCACGCTAACAGAAGAGTTCGAAGTTCATCATCCAAAAAGCATGCCATATCATCCTCAGGCCAATGGGATGGTGGAGGCGTTTAATAAGATTTTGGAGAACGCACTGACAAAGGTTTTACAATGCGCAAAGGAATGATTGGGATGTGCACGTATTGGCGATTCTATGGGCTTATAGAACTACTTGTAACAAGCTGACTAGACAGACACCTTTTAGGCTGGTCTATGGCGTATAATCTGTGATGCTAATGGAATACATTGTGTCTAGTCTACGCATATCGGTGTTCATAGGTATGGTGGATCGCAGAGCCTTAGAAGAGCGGCTTGCCTAGCTGATAGAGCTAGAGGAAGATAGATTATTGGTTGGATTCCATCAACAAGTTCAGAAGGAGCACGAAAAGGCATGGTATGATTGGCACATCAAACTACGCACCTTCAAGGTAAATGATTTAGTTTTATTATATGACAACAAGTTTGATAAGTTTTTAGGAAAATTTCAGATGCATTGGCTGGGGTCGTATGTTATCAAGGAGATTACCGACGGTGGAGTAGTTCAGCTTGTGAATTTGAATGGAGATCCATTTCTGGGAAAGGTAAATGGTAGCTGATTGAAGCCATACACCAAGGATCCGGCCTGATGACTATATGACAGTCGCATAGTCTTAGCACTCTAGGCAGCTACAAGGTGCAGGACTATAAACTAAATTGCCCAAGTTGTAGAGCTACGCAACAAGGGGTCTCCGTGAAATAGGAGGATGTCACAGTACCAATAGAGGCATGAAGGGAGCTGCGCTATAGGGATGGAGACTACACAACGCAGTTAGAAAGTGACCGTTACCATCACTGTTCATGATTTGACTGTCAGAAGACGGTTAAGAGGAGCGAGCAGCCAACATTTAAGGTATTTAAGGCTAAAATCAAGTGTGAAATCTTTGGATATTTGCCACCAATCTCGCATTTATGAATGGAATTTTGGGGGAACGGTCGAATTTGAATTCAAAATTTCCTATAAATTACAGGTGGCCATCAAGTGTGAAACACTTTGTATTCTGAGAATTTCTGAGTCATGTTGTCTGTTACATGAGCTCTTTGAGAATTTGTTTGCAAGCCCCATGTCTGAGCAATATAATGAGTCCGATCAGCACCTCATTAGTAGCTTCATGTCTGCACCAGCTGAGACCACTAGTACTAGGGGCATTGTTGCCTCTGAGTGAGATGCCCCTAAGGTCGTGAGTATGGAGGTTCCTGCAGCAGCGCCTAAGGGGCCGAGGTTACCTAGGCTGAAGCCTACACCGACGAGAGAGGTTCCCAAGTCGAAGAAGGATAAACAAAAGAAGATGTTGTTGGTGCATTAGTCACCAAGGAAACATCCATCTACACAAGATCGGAGAAGAGAAAATCCAACCACGTAGGAGAAAGGCAAAGTGGTAGACTTGGAGGCCGAGGAGGGTGCAGAAGACATAGATATTGAGGGGGTAGACCCTATTTCGAAGCTGCCAGAGTATATCCCTTTGCGCCAAGGCAAGGTGAAGGTCTTGAAGGACCCAGATGAGGGATAGTTCCTCCTTAACACACCCCTGCTGCCATAAAATATAACTTTTGAAGGTCTGTTCTTAGTGTGGATCCCACATTTGAAGCTTGAAGATTGGGATTTGGGGGACATCGAGCAGTTCCCCCACCTAGCTACTGATACCTTCATGAAGAGAGTTTTCTACAAGGAGTCTGGTGTCACCGCATTGGAGCCGGTGGAATGGATTCATGGGGTAAACAAGGCAAGGTTGTTGAACCTACTATGGGTGCCTCACTACCACTGCACCCCCATAAATTTGACAGTCATTAAGTAGTTGTTGTGCCTTGTGCATGATGGGTGCTTTTGGTTGAGTGAACCGATAGCAATCACTAATATGATGATCCATACAATCACCTTATTGCCTCATTTAGGACTAAATCAGGAAAAGGCGTTTGGCAGAAAGGTGGGAGAGTGCGACCTCACCGAGAAGATGAAGGACAAGTTCAAACTTGTCAAGATGTCGAGCTGGTATTCCATTTCCAGCATTACTGACCCTGTGGTGAAGGTTTCCACTTAGATCTTAGCTAGCAAAGTGATGAGAAAGTGTCACACGAATGAGGTTCTGACACCAATGGTTTCGTTAGCATCTAAGTGCACGAAGGGCGTATAGTTCAACTCGGCATGCTACCTATGCAGCGAGTTCCTCGCGAACTGCAGAGAGGCATAAGACCACAATAAAAATTTCCATTATTCATGGTTATTACTATCAATTGTGCTGGTCGTGTGGGAGTAGCTGGAGGACAACCAATTTCCTCTGATCAAGATAGATTTTCCCGAAGCTGCAAAGTTTGCATCTTTATGGGACACCAAGGATGCTGACTGGGTTAGGGAAAGAAAAGTGTTTTGGGTGCTGATGGAGACAAGCATCCGTGCAACCATCAACTAAAATATGTAGTTGTCACCAACCATCTTTGAGAAGCTATCTGGGTACGTGGAGTTCAAAGCATACTTCCACCGTGTTTACATCTAGGCACGGAAGGATCTAAATCAAAAGTGGTATGATCGCCCCTACTTGGCTACGAATGATGCCATTGCCAAAGTCCTTAAGCATTGGCTAACAGATTGGAACACAACCTCAGATTTGGCCATTAGGACTAAAAATTTGGTGGAGAAGTAGAAAAAAGAAGCGGCCCAACTGAATGTTTAGCATTTGGTAGACAAGAGGAAGAAGGAGACTAAGGAGAAGGCCCACGCAGAAGCGGAGTGCGCCACAAAGGAACAAGCAGAGCAGGAAGAGTGCAGCTCTGACAAAAGTCAGAAATCTTCTTCGCACCAAATGGAGGAAGAAGAACTGTCAGAACAGGGTGGCAGAGATTAGGAGAGCACTCCTTTCCATGTAAAGCGACATAGGGAATAGGAAAAGGAAGGACAATGAAAGAATACCAAAGTCTCCAAGTCATCACTTGACCCAATCACCTTGACAAAGGGCGACTTAGATGATATTGGCGATAAGGTAAGGGATACAACTGCAAAGCTACTGCATCATTTTGAGCAGTGGCAGAAGCAAGCATTGGTCACCATACAGACGGGTCTGTGCGAGTTGTGGATCCAAACAACTAGACTCCACGTAGGTGTAGGGCAGAGCAATGCGACATTAACTAGTTTGGCATCAGGGACCACTCAAGCAGCAGAGTTGGTTCGATCCTTAGATCTCTGGGCAGTTGCACTGCCTAATGGAGCTTTGAGCATAGAGGTGGACGCTGACAAGGCTACTGTTAGCACTCTAAAAAATATTGGTTTGAACTTGGCCGTGCTCCCCAGTGAATTCCTTCACACGCTAGAAGTAGGTGTGATCACAGAGCTTAAGGCTCGAGAGCAGCGCATGCTGAGCATGATTAGCGAGTACAAGGTCAATAACGAATAAATGTTCTTTGAGAAGATGGTAGCACTAGAAGCCTAGAAGAAGGTTTATGAGTAGAACAAGTGAACTGCAGCCGTGGTGGCCAAGACATGAAGAACCAATCCAGAACTACACATACCAGAAGAAGTGACATTGGAGGCCAATATTTGAAAGTTGGCTACAGGTGTGCGTGATGCAAAGATAGAACTAGCCAAGGTTCAGTTTGAACTGAACCTTAAAATAACAGAGCTTGAGTTGAATTCACAGCCTTCAACTCTACTAGAGTTTAGGGCATAGCGTGAAGCCACTGTGAAGGATGTAGTTGTAGTAGTAGATGTCATGGTGGTGGATTACACCGTGCTCTTTGACTAGTCTATGGAGGTCATTGTGACTCTGTAGGAAGATCCTAACCTGCAGAGGTTGAATAGAGAATGCCGCGAATTGAAAAAGCAGTATGACAAATCAAGAGTGATGGCGTGCATCGTCGCTATATCAAAACAATTGGCTAAGCTACATGAGGCAAAGCAGTTGCTAGATTAGGTGGAGGCAGCGCAACAAAAATTGGTGGTCCTCAAGGCTAGATTGGCGCCTTCACTGGACGAGGCCTATGTTATATCTGCCGGCATTGAGGAGAAGATGGCGAGCCTACATAGGACACATTAGAAGGTAAAGGAAGACAGTACAAGACCAGAAACAGAGCAGTTGGTGGACCAGATCAAGGAGGCAGCCACGGAGAGCATGACAGAGGTAGCAATGGTGCAAGTCGAGCTGGGAGGTATCTGCAGCAAGATCTCCATGCCAGCAGAGTGACTCAACGGTGAATCACGATATTTGTTTTGGGGGCCTATTGGGACAGGGTCCCCCGCAGTCAATTTTGGGGCAAAAGCCCAAGTTTTGGGGCAGAAAGCCCAAGTTTTTGTTATGTAAAGTGTAAAGTCACTGCAAATTGTGGTCGCGGAGAACATAGATAGAAAAGTGTCATAAAGGGTTTTTCCCTTCTTTTATGTAAGTTGTGTCAGCTTTAGTAGATCTACCCATGGTCCGCGGACCATGGGATTATATAAAAAGGAGAGTCTTAGAGAGTCTAAGGCAGATAGATAGTAACGAAGATGAATGTAATGGGTCAGTAGAAGTGAAGAGTGAAGAGTCTTAGAGTAGAAGAGAGGCTCTGCAGCTGAGTGCATAGAGGCCTAGAGTAGAGTCCGCAGCTAAGTGCTGGACCACTGCAGCTGAGTGCGTGGCTAGTCTAGAGTTTGTAAGAAGAATTGAAGTATCAATAAAGATATTATTCTGGAACTATCTGTTTTTTTCCATTTACTTTTGTTATGAATGAATGAATTTATGTTATGATGAATAATGGGGTTATGATTTAATATTGTATTGATGTGTGATTCTGCATGGTTTACATTGTTATATGAATGAAAGTACTAATATCTATTTACGCGAAGTATATATTAATACATTTTAAAGGTATAAGATAATTAGGTCGATCTGTGTAAATATAGAACTAAGCATATTACAGAGGCATGTAAGTAGTTGATTCACTTATTTAGGGTCTACGAAAGACAGTCGTAGACCTTCGTGAAGGTCTGGAGGTTGATTAAAGTAAGTATATCGATAAGCCCTATAAGGTTTATCGATATGCGCAAGGTAGGTTTAGGGCATAAAATGACATCATGCTCATCTCTAGGTGTAGAAACTTGGTTCCAACATCCCCCCATACTACGTTGGGTGAGACTTCAGTCCATGCTCCACAGGTTGATGTCGAAAGGGCCAGTAGTGTAGGGATTTGAATAAACCTTTGTATCAGTAGCACATATGGAGGTTATAAGGGTGTTTTTGGCATTTTCTTTCTCAAAAGGATTCAAAATATATCAAATGGACGTAAAATCAGCATTTTTAAATGGGGAACTCATGGAAGAAATCTACATGGAGCAACCAGAAGGGTTTGATCTAGCAGAAGCAAAAGGATTTGTATATAAGTTGAAAAAGGAATTATATCGATTGAAAAAATCTCCTAGAGCTTGGTACGCAAGATTGGATCACTATCTACAACAACAAGGCTTCAAAAAGGCAGTGGTAGGAAGTAATCTCTACATGAAGATGGACAAGGATAAATTACTAGTCACTCTTGTATACATTGATGATTTGATTTTTTCTAGAAATGATGATGAGATGAGCCATGATTTTTCTCAAAATATGTAAAAAGAGTTTGAAATGTTAATGATTTGTGAGTTATCTTACTTCGTTGGACTACAAGTATCTCAAACCACAACAGGCATGTTCATATCTTAAGAAAAATATCTTAAAGACATGCTTAAAATATATGGGATGGAAGAATGTGCACCTATGAGCACACTGATGACCACATACTGCAAATTGAGAAAAGATTATGAATCCCCCTTAGTAGATGCAACTCTTTACAGGTCAATAATTGGAGCTCTCATATACTTAACTGCTACAAGACCCGACATTATGCAAGAGTAGGAATGGTGGGAAGATTTCAATAAGCTCCTAAGCAATCCCATTTGTTGGCTATGAAAATAATTCTCAGATACTTGAAAGTAACTCTTGACTTTGGTCTTTGCTATCCCAAAATCACAACTCTTACAGTGACATCTTACACTGATTTTTATTGGGCTGGAAACATTGACGATCGAAAAAGTACTGGCGGAAATGCATTCTTCATGGGAGATTGTCTAGTATCTTGGCTCAACATAAATCAATCATCTGTATCTCTTTCCACAGATGAAGTTGAATATATAACTGCTGTAGATTTTTGCACACAAATACTATGGATGAAGGAAGCTTTGAAGGATGTCAACATTGAAACTAAACAATTAATCACTATCTATTGCAACAACACTAGTGCCATCAGTCTCTCAAAGAATCCAGTGATGCACTCAAAGACCAAACATATTCCAATCAAACATCACTTTCTTCGTGAATAGGTTGCTAAACAAAACATCAAGTTTGAGTACATCAATAAAAAAGAACAAATTGTAGATATCTTCACAAAGCCTCTTCCACGAGAAGCATTTGAACATCTTCGCCAAACAATGGGGGTTATTGCTCTTGCAACACATTAAATAATCATCTTCACAAGAGTAGGAGCAGCATGTCTAGGGGAGCAACATAACTAAGAAACTAGTTTGATAGGGGGAGTACTTGGGCACCCCATTTTCCATTGATGCCAAAGGGGGAGAGGATGTTCAAATATTTCCATCAATGAAAAAGTAGGAGACTGTTGGTCAATAATTGTCATTGATGAAATATAACTCTCTTGATTGAAATTGGTTTGATGACGTATGATGTCATGGCTGGAAGTCACCAAGGATAATGCTTGTTGATGACATAAATGCCACCATCACCACATGGAAAACTTAGAAGACACACCATGATGAGGAACATTATGATGAGGAGCTTGGAGTCATGATGATGACACACTATGATAAGGGTTGTCTACAAAAAAAAAATCATGCATAGTCACAAAAACAATTCAATTTAGACATATTGGAGGCATCCTTTATAAATGAACCCTAGATCATCTCAAAGAGGATTTTTTCCTCTTTCTAACGAGCTATCATTTTCCCTAAAACTCCCAATGGTTGATGAGATAAGGAATTTTTAAGGTAAAAAATATAAAACTACAGGCTAGACAACCTACATTTGTCATACACGTTGGCTCACAGTATGAAGATGTGTCCTTTCATTTTATTGACAAAAAACCACTATAAATACAATGATCTGTCTTCATTTTCATTCATCCTTTTCGGTGATCATCACAAGAAATACATTAATTATTCACAAATTGTGAACAAAAGGAAAAAAGAAGAATGAATCTTGAAGAAAGAAGATAAGGGCATCACAAAACAACAACTCATTGTGATTTTCGGGCTAATTGTGGAAACTTCTACAGCTCAGACTGTATAGAAGACTACTCCTTGGATCTCCTGAATAGAAAGTGAAAACTCAAAAGTGCTCAGACTTCTCTTAAATATAATCATTTCGATTCTTGAATAATGGTAAATCTTCTTACTTAAACGGTGAAAATACCTCTTGACAAAGTTGTTTAGTGAAGCAACAAAACGCTAAGTTCCAGTGTCACCTCCTTCCTTGGACAATGGTAAAAGTGTTTGTGATGTGACTTCTTAGATAGTGGAGGATTATCTATGGTGTAGTGTGGTGCAACAAGCTATTTGACAGTGGCTTGAAGCATGTGATCTCCCTTTTCACATCTAGCCTATGGTGTCACCTTAGCTCAAGACTGTGGACTAAAGAACAACTTAAAGATCAGATTGTGGTGCAATATATTACTCGGATTAGTGACCTCCTTGATTGTAGTAGCTTCAAGTAGCTAAGTGAAGACAAGCAGAAGGTACAGTGAAGTTAAAACACTAGTTGGTTTGGAGCAGATTGAGAAGTTGAACAGTGAAGAGTTTTGATGAAGATATTCAAGTAAATACATCATACATTTTTTTATCAAAAGAAGACTAGAGGATTGGTGTCCTCGAGTTTGGTGCCTCTAAAAACAAGGTTAGAACCTTGATAAGAATAGGGTTGAAGCCCTAGAGGTCGAAGCCTCATTAAAATTCCAAGTTAGTGCTTGGCGACAGGTTGGTGGCTGGAACATTTAAGGGTTGGTTCCCTCAACTATTATTGTACTCAATTATTTGAAAAGAGGATTGAAGTCCTCTCTCTTAATAAATTTATTTTTATTATTCACTTCATTCTAATTATAATTGTGAATAATCTTATAGGTAAAAATAAAAATTGCAAATAAATATTGATTCACCCCCCTCTCAGTATTTCCAACAAATAATTTCTTCTCAACACACTTATGAACTTTACTATATTTTCTATCACAATTGTAACAAAGCCCTTTTTTTCCTTTTTCCTCCAACTGTTGTGGTGTCAACCTTGTAGGTTGTGGAATACTAGAAGCAACAACACTTCCATATTTATAGTTGTGAGTGGTAGACTTCCTTGTTCCCATAATTTTTCTTTCAAATTTTCTTGCCACCCTGAATGCCTTCTCCAATGAATCAGGGTTCCCAAATATGAACCTCATGTTGGATGCTATATTTTAAATTCCCTATGAATACATCAATCCTATGCTCCTCTGCAATATTGTTTACCCTAATATTCATTTTTTGGAAGTCTTCAATGTGCTCCACCATTGAACCCTTTTGTTTGATATTTATCAATTAGCTAAAGAAGGTGTTTCTCTTTGTATATTCATAATGTGCTATCATTTCCTCTGTAATAATTGACCAGGTGACAAGTGGTTTACAAGAACAAAGCTATTCGTACCATACAAACTAATTGGGTTCTAAATATAAAGACGCAATATGTGCCTTTTGTGAGGGTTGCACATCATGTAGATCAAAATATCACTCCATCTATCCATGTTACTAGATCCTTGCCATAAAAATTCCTGGTTGTTCTTAAACCCATATTGGAGTTTCCAAAATCATAATTCATATTCCTTTTTTCCTCATCATGATTTTTGTGGATTGCCTTGTCACCATCGGGAAGCCTTTCTTGCAACAAGTTTGTCAACCCTTCTAACTTGAAATTCATCGCATCCATGTCTAATTTAAGAAACTCCATGTTGTCTTTCATACAATCCATGTCCCATTTTAGTTAATCTTTGGTTGCTCTTTGTGAGAACGAAATTTGTTGCACTTGGTCCCGTAATTTTGAAATATGATGCTAAAATTCTTCCTCTACGTGCACCATAGTAGAGCTTTCTGAGGGCTTAATGGGTGTATAATTATTTTGTTGTGGAGGAATTTTAGAAACCAATACTGATATATATGTTTCAATATTCCCTTGGAGTCACTTCAAATTGATTTTTCAAACGAAAGTTATGCAATTTTTAAAAGACAATACACACCTTTTTCTTACTTTTAGGAGTTCGATCTTTGAATGGTTGTAGCTCTGTAATTTCGAATATCCAAGGTCTAAAATTACTTCCTATTGTAGTCCTCTGAGTCTTCTTTCCAATGCCATAAATCAGACCAAAATTGGATTCTTCAAGGTAATTTTATGTCAAATCTCCCACAATGACCTAAATATGGACTCATTTAGTAGAGAGAACTCGTACATAATGCCACATGTCATTGTTTTAGCCTTCAGCCCTGAAATTGCTACACAAGAAAATCCAGTTTGTTCTCTTCCTTTCACTTTTTAAAAACTCCAATATGATTCTTAAAGATAAGGTTATGGTTATTTTCCCTCATTCCCTTGTTTGAGACTAAATTCTAGAGCATGAAGAAACCTTAAGGTATTTGTACCATATATCTAAACATATAGTGAACCAAGATATGAAATTTTGGTATGAAGTTCACCAATATTTTGGCACCATGTGGTCGAAATTTTTGTTTCTAAAACTTCTTAAATATAAATATATATATATATATATATATATATATATATATTATATATATATATATATATATATAGATATAGATATAGATATAGATATAGATATATATCAAAAATGCCACAGTGACTTGTTTGAAGTAGAGAAACCCTAGAATCCAAATCTCTAAAACCAAATGTTATGCAACCAACTCGCAAATAGGTAGATCAATGACTTAAAAATTATCCTCCTCGAGGGGTAAACCTTATTTACATTACATAAATGAACAATTGTTATATGATACAAATGACAATACCACTTTTGTATATATAGGAGTCCAAGGGGTCACAATATAATTAGAGCCTACATTGTAAGTTTTAACCTTGTACAGAAATTACCTACAAATGAATTCTTAAAAGCATAAAATAACCATTGGTGAGGGCATAAGACAAAAAATAGATATACACAGATATTTTCCCCTGGATCCTAAAACCCTGACTACCAGATTGATTTTTCATTATGTTCCTTTCAATGTTACAATACATATATATACATGTTGAAGTATCGATAAACCCCAATCCATTAACCTTGGGTTAGAACATAACCATAGTTCCATTGACCAAATCTACAAGATACCATGGGTAGAAAACCATCATTCCCAAAACCATGGGCAAATCCCATGCAAAAAACCATAGGTAGGTCCTCCCACCTAATATAGGATCCAAAAAGAATTCACGGGACATTGCTATGAACCTCGTAGAGGGGTGCTACTTCCCCCCCTTAAACCCCTCGACAGGGGGGGCTGCTACCCCCGCACTATGCCCAATGAAACGAAGGGGGGGCTAGCTGCCCCCCCTCTCACCCAGATTCTCGCACTTGTTGTTTCTTGCCACCCTGAATGCCTTCTCCAATGACTCAGGGTTCCCAAAGATGAACCTCATTTTGGATGCTATATTTTAAATTCCCTATGAAGACATCAGTCCTATGGTCCTCTCGAATATCGTTTACCCTAATATTCAATTTTTGGAATTCTTCAATGTGTACCACCATTGAACCGTTTTGTTTGATATTTATCAATTGGCTAAAGAAGGTGTTTCTCTTTGCATATTCATAATCTGCTATCATTTCCTCTGTAATAATTGACCAAGTGGCAAGTGGTTTACAAGAACAAAGCTATTTGTACCATACAAACTAATTGGGTTATAAATATCAAGACGCAATATGTGCCTTTTGTGAGGGTTGCACATCATGTATATCAAAATATCGCTCCATCTGTAGTATCCATGTTTCTGTATCCTTTCCATCAAACTTCCTCCTGTCTATCCTTATAATGTGGTTTTTCTTTTACCCCACATTGGAGTCTCTAAAATCATAATTCATATTCCCCTTTTCCTCATCATGATTTTCGTGGATTACCTTGTCATCACCGGGAAGCCTTTCTTGCAACACGTTTGTCAACCCTTCTAACTTGAAATTCTTCACATCCATGTCTAATTTAAGAACCTCCATGATGTATTTTATACAATCCATGTCCCATTTTAGTTCATCTTTGGTTGCTCTTTGTGAGAATGAAATTTATTTCACTTGGTCCCATAATTTTGAAATATGATGTTGCAATTCTTCCTCTACATGCATCATAGTAGAGCTTTCTGGGGGCTTAATGCATGTAGAATTATTTTGTTGTAGAGGAATTTTAGAAATCAATACTAATATATGTGTTTCAATATTCCCTTGGAATCACTTCAAACTAATTCTTCAAATGAAAGTTATGGGATTTTTAAAAGACAATACACACATTTTTCTTACCTTTTGGAGGTCGATCTTTGAATGGTTGTAAGTCTGTAATTTCGGATATCCAAGGTCTAAAATTATTTCCTATTGCAGTCCTCTGAGTCTTCTTTCCAGTGCCACAAATCAGACCAAAATTGGATTTTTCAAGGTAATGTTATGTCAAATCTCGCAAAATGACCTAAATATGGACTCATTCAGTAGAGAGAAATTGTACATAATGCCACATGTCATTATTTCATCCTTCAGCCCTGAAATTGATACACAAGAAACTCCAGTCCATTCTCTTTCTTTCACTTTTTAAAAAACTACAATATGATTCTTGAAGATAAGGCTATGATGATTTTCCCTCAATCCCTTATTTGAGACTGAATTCTAGAGCATGAAAAAACCCTAAGGTATTTGGACCATATCTCTAAATATATAGCAAACCAAGATATGAAATTCTGACACGAAGTTCACCAATATTTTGGCTCCATGTGGTCGAAATTTCTACTTCTGAAACTTCTTAAAAAAACATTTATAGTAAAAATGCCACAATGACATGTTTGAGGCAGAGAAACCCTAGAATCCAAAGTTGTGAAACCAAATTTTATACAACCAGCTCACAAATAGATAGATCAATGACCTAAAAATTATCCTCTTCGAGGGGTAAACCTTCTTTACATTACATAAATGAACAATTGTTATATGATACAAATGACAATACCACCTTTGTGCATATAGGAGTCCAAGGGGTCACAATATAATCAGGGCCTACATTGTAAGCTTTAACCCAAAAATTAGCTACAAATGAATTCTTAAAAACATAAAATAACCAATGGGAAGAGCATAAAACAAAAAATAGATATACACAGATATTTTCCCCTAGATTCTAAAACTGGGACTACTAGATTAATTTTTCTTTATATTACTTTCAATGTTACAGTACATCTATATATATATATATATATATATATATATATATATATATATATATATATATATATATATATATATATATATATATATATATATATATATATATATATATATATATATATATATATATATATATATATATATATATATATATATATATGCTGAAGCATCCATAAGCCCCAATCCATTAAACCTGGCTTAGAACATAACCATAGTTCCCTTGACCAAATCTACAAGATACCATGGGTAGAAAACCATCATGCCCAAAACCATGTGCAAATCCCATGCATAAAACCATAGGTAGGTCCGCCCGCCTAATATAGGATCCAAAAAAAAATTCTCGGGGCATTTCTCTAAACCCTGTAGAGGGGCGATGCTTCTGTTGGGGGGCTTCTTCCCCCCCACTGTGCCCAATGCAATGAAGGGGGGCCTAGCTACCCCCCCCCCCCCCCCCCCTCTAACCCACATTCACCCAGTTGTTGTTTTCTTGCCACCCTAAACGCCTTCTCCAATGAATCAGGGTTCCCAAAGATGAACCTCATGTTGGATGCTATATTTTAAATTCCCTATGAAGACATCAGTCCTATGCTCCTCTGGAATATTGTTTACACTAATATTCAATTTTTGGAAGTCTTCAATGTGCTCCAACATTTAACCCTTTTGTTTGATATTTATCAATTGGCTAAAGAAGGTGTTTCTCTTTGTATATTCATAATGTTCTATCATTTCCTCTATAATAATTGACCAAGTGATAAGTGGTTTACAAGAACAAAGCTATTTGTACCATACAAATTGATTGGGTTCTAAATATAAAGAGGCAATATGTGCCTTTTATGAGGGTTGCATATTCTGTAGATCAAAATATCACTCCATCTATAGTATCCATGTTACTGGATCCTTGCCATCAAACATCCTTATGTCTATCCTTATAATGTGGTTGTTCTTAAACCCCACATTGGAGTCTCTAAAATCATAATTCATATTCCTTTTTTCCTCATCGTGATTTTCATGGATTACCTTGTCACCACCGGGAAGCCTTTCTTGCAACATGTTTGTCAACCCTTCTAACATGAAATTCATCACATCCATGTCTAATTTAAGAACCTCCATGTTGTATTTTATACAATCCATGCCCCATTTTAGTTCATCTTCGGTTTCTCTTTGTGAGAATGAAATTTTTTGCACTTGGTCTTGTAATTTTGAAATATGATGATGCAATTCTTCCTCTACGTGCATCATAGTAGAGCTTTCTGAGGACTTAATGGGTGTAGAATTGTTTTGTTGTGGAGGAATTTTAGAAACGAATATTGATATATATGTTTTGAATATTCCCTTGGAATCACTTCAAACTGATTTTTCAAACGAAAGTTATGCAATTTTTAAAAGACAATACACACTTTTTTCTTACTTTTAGGAGGTCAATCTTTGAATGGTTGTAACTATGTAATTTCGAATATCCAAGGTCTAAAATTACTTCATATTGTAGTCCTCTGAGTCTTCTTTCCAATGCCACAAATCATACCAAAATTGGATTCTTCAAGGTACTGTTATGTCAAATCTCACACAATGACCTAAATATGGACTCATTCAGTAGAGAGAAATTGTACATAATGCCAAATGTCATTGTTTCAGCCTTCAACACTGAAATTGATACACATGAAAATCCAGTCCATTCTCTTTCTTTCACTTTTAAAAAAAATCCAATACGATCCTTGAAGATAAGGTTATGATGATTTTCCCTCAATCCCTTGTTTGAGACTGAATTCTAGAGCATGAAAAAACCCTAAGGTATTTGGACCATATCTCTAAGTATATAGCGAACCAAGATATGAAATTCTGACACGAAGTTCACCAATATTTTGGCTCCATGTGGTCGAAATTTATGTTTCTAAAACTTCTTAAAAAAAAATTATAGCAAAAATGCAACAATGACCTATTTGAAGCAGAGAAACCCTAGAATCCAAAGCTCTAAAACCAAATGTTATGCAACCAAATCACAAATAGATAGATCAATGACTTAAACTTATCCTCTTCAAGGGGTAAACCTTCTTTACATTACATAAATGAACAATTTTTATGTGATACAAATGACAATACCACCTTTGTATATATAGGAGTCCAAGGGGTCACAATATAATCAGAGACTACATTGTAAGCTTTAACCTTGTATAGAAATTACTTGCAAACAAATTCTTAAAAACATAAAATAACCAATGGCGAGAGCATAAAAGAAAAAATAGATATACACAAATATTTTCCCTTGGATCCTAAAACCGGGACTACCAGATTGATTTTTCATTATATTCCTTTCAATGTTACAATACATATACATACATGCCGAAGCATCCATAAAACCCAATCCATTAACCTTGACTTAGAACATAACCATAGTTACCTTGACCAAATCTATAAGATGCCATGGGTAGAAAACCATCATGCCCAAAACCATGTGCAAATCCCATGTACAAAACCATAGGTAGGTCCACCCACCTAATATAGAATCCAAAAAAAGATTCTCGGGGAATTTCTCTGAACCCCGTAGAGGGGTGCTACTATCAGGGGGGCTGCTGCCCCCCGCCCCCCACCCCCCCCACTGTGCCCAATGCAACGAAGGGGGGGATAGCTGCCCCCCCTCTAACCCACATTCTCCCACTTGTTGTTTTCTTGCCATCTTGAATGCCTTCTCCAATGAATCAGGGTTCCCCAAGATGAACCTCATGTTGGATGCTATATTTTAACTTCCCTATGAAGACAATAGTCCTATGCTCCTCTGGGATGTCGTTTACCCTAATATTCAATTTTTGATGTCTTTAATGTGCTCTGCCATTGAACCCTTTTGTTTGATATTTATCAATTGGCTAAAGAAGGTGTTTCTCTTCGTATATTCATAATGTGCTATCATTTCCTCTGTAATAATTGACCAAGTGACAAGTGGTTTACAAGAACAAAGCTATTTGTACCATACAAACTGATTGGGTTCTAAATATAAGGATGCAATATATGTCTTTTGTGATGGTTTCACATCTTGAAGATCAAAATATCACTCCATATGTAGTATCCATGTTAGTGGATCCTTTCCATCAAACTTCCTCATGTCTATCCTTATAATGTGGTTGTTCTTAAACCCCACATTGGAGTCTCTAAAATCATAAATCATATTCCTTTCTTCCTCATCATGATTTTCATGGATTACCTCGTCACCACCGGGAAGCCTTTCTTGCAACAAGTTTGTCAACCCTTCTATCTTCAAATTCATTGCATCCATGTCTAATTTAAGAACCTCCATGTTGTCTTTTATATAATCCATGTCTTATTTTAGTTCATCTTTGGTTGCTCTTTGTGAGAACGAAATTTGTTGCACTTGGTCCTGTAATTTTGAAATATAATGTTGCAATTCTTCCTCTACGTGCATCATAGTAGATCTTTCTGAGGGCTTAATGGGTGTAGAATTAATTTGTTGTGGAGGAATTTCAAAAACTAATACTGATATATATGTTTCAATATTCCCTTAGAATCACTTCAAACTGATTTTTCAAATGAAAGTTATGCAATTTTTAAAAGAATATACACACCTTTTTCTTACTTTTAGGAGGTCGATATTTGAATGGTTGTCACTCTATAATTTCGGATATCCAAGGTCTAAAATTACTTCCTATTGTAGTCCTCTGATTCTTCTTTCTAGTGCCACAAATCAAACCAAAATTGGATTCTTCAAGGTAATGTTATGTCAAATCTCCCAAAATGACCTAAATATGGACTGATTCAATAGAGAGAACTTGTACATAATGTCGCATGTCATTGTTTTAGCCTTCAACCTTGAAATTGATGCACAATAAAATCTAGTCCGTTGTCTTTCTTTCACTTTTTAAAAAACTCCAATATGATTCATGAAGATAAGGTTATGATGATTTTCCCTCAATCCCTTGTTTGAGACTAAATTATAGAGCATGAAAAAACCCTAAGGTATTTGGTCTAAATATATAGTGAACCAAGATATGAAATTCTGACACGAATTTCACCAATATTTTGGCTCCATGTGGTCAAAATTTTTGTTTCTGAAACTTCTTAAAAAAAAAATTTATAGCAAAAATGCCACAATGACCTGTTTGAAGCAGAGAAACCCTAAAATCCAAATCTATGAAACCAAATGTTCTGCAACCAGCTCACAAATAGATAGATCAATGAGTTAAAAATTATCCTCTTCGAGGGGTAAACCTTCTTTACATTACATAAATGAAAAATTCTTATATGATACAAATGACAATACCACCTTTGTATATATAGGAGTCCAAGGGGTCACAATATAATCAGAGCCTACATTGTAAGCTTCAATCCCATACATAAATTACCTACAAACGAATTCTTAAAAACATAAAATAGCCAATGGTGAGAGCATAAAACAAAAAATATATATACAAAAATATTTTCCCCTGGATCCTAAAACCGGGACTACCAGATTGATTTTTCATTATATTCCTTTCAATGTTACAATATATATATATATATATGTATATATATATATATATATATATATATATATATATATATATATATATATATATATATATATATATATATATATATATATATATATATATATATATATATATATATAGATATACATGCCGAAGCATCCATAAATCTAAATCCATTAACCTTGGCTTAGAACATAACCATAGTTCACTTGACCAAATATACAAGATACCATGGGTATAAAACCATCATGCGCAAAACCATGTGCAAATCCCATGCACAAAACCATAGGTAGGTCTACCCACCTAATATAGGATCCAAAAAAAAATTCCTAGGGCATTTCTCTGAACCCCATAGATGGGTGCTACTTCCCCCCTCAAACCCCCTGACAGGGGGGGCTGCCACCCCCCCGCCCCCCCACTGTGCCCAATGCAACGAAGGGGGGCTAGCTTCTCCCCCTTTAACCCACATTCTCCCACTTGTTGTTTTATTTTCCAGATAGGGCATCACAGGAGAGCTTATTCATTGGTCTAGCCCTGCAACGACCATTGTTTCTCTACACCAAGAAAAATTCTCTGTACTCACAGTCTTCGTCAATGCATCTGTAGTATTCTTCAAAGTGTCCACCTTTACCAACAACACATTTTTGTCCTCAACCATATCCCTCACAAAGTGATACTTAACATTAATGCACTTTGTCTTTGAATGATAAGCATGGTTCTTCTCCAAGAAAATTGTACATTAGCTATCACAGTCTATCCTTATAGTTTGTTGTACTAGCCCTATACTTGAACACAATCTGTATAACGAAACTTCTTCCTCGCTTGCATGAGTGGTTGCCCTGTATTCTGACTTTGTAGTTTAAAGTGCCACTACATATTATCTCTTACTCATCCAACTAACTACACCTCCAAATAGGTTAAACACATACCCACTTCTAGGTCTTCTTTGATCTAGATCTCTAGCCTAGTCGGCATCAACAAAGCCATGTATGTCCAAAACTCTGTCCAATCTTGGTCTACCTTGGTAGCATAAGCCATAATCAATAGTGCCACGCAAATACCTAAAAACCCATTTCACTGTTGTCCAATGCTCCTTCCCTCGTTTTGACATAAACCTGCTCAATATTCCCACTGCACGTGCAATGTCTGGTCTAGTACATACCATTACATACATCAGGTTACCAAGTGCACTTGTGTATGGAACACGAGCCATTTCCTCATCATCTTCATGTGTCTTGGGACACTCTTTAGCAGATAAATTTACACCTACAAGAATACGAATCTTCACCAGTTTACTATCTTGCATATTAAACTTCTACACTATTGTCTCAACATACTTCCTCTGGTTTGACCAAAGCTTCCTCTTTTCCTAATATCATTTAATTTCCATGCCCAAAATATAGTTTGCGGGACCAAGATCCTTCATGTCAAATTTGGAGGACAATTGGGTCTTCAAATCCTGGATAATTTCTTTGTCATTTCCAATCAACAACATATCATCCACATATAAGACCTGATACATAACATGGTCACCAATTAATTTAAAATACATAGAGTGATCTGCTTTGCTTCTGGTGAAGCCAAGTCCCCATATAAATGTATCAAACTTCTAATACCATGTCCTTGGTGATTGTTTTAACCCATCCAAAGACATTTTTAACCTTCATACCAGTTCTTTCTTACCTTTCACCACAAAGCCTTCAGGTTGCTTCATGTAGATCTCTTCCTCCATATCCTTGTGAAGAAATGGTGTCTTCACATCCATCTTTTCTACCTCAAAATCAAAAGTAGCAACAACAGATAAAAGTAATCTAATAGAAGCTACCTTGGAAACATGAGAAACAATATCACCAAAATCAATTCCAAACACCTGGGAATAACCTTTTTCTACCAACCAAGATTTATATTTCTCCACCTTGCCTTCTGCATACATCTTCTTCTTAAACACCCATTTTCTTCCAATGGGTTTCCTTCTAGCCGAAAACTCCACCAAATCCAAAGCCTCGTTTTTTTCCAAAGATGCCATTTTTTCAGCCATTGCCTCTTTCCAGAGTTTACCATCCTCTAAATCTACTACCTTTTTGACAGTTCTAGGATCATAACCAGTAATAGATAAAGAAAATTTTGAATAGAAAGTAGATGGACTATACCTTTATAGTTGCCTTCTTTCTCAAGTTGATCTTCTCACAGCTGGAGCCTATGGCTCTTCATATTTTGATTCCTCTTCTGTTGTAGATCCCAATTCTTCCTCCTTTAGCTCAAACTATATCTTCTTAGGTTCCTTTGGTAGGAATTCATGTTTAATAACATCTTTCACCTCTCTAGACATTGCATCTCGGTTGTACACAACTTTATTTGTTTCTGGGTTCCAAATTTGATAACCTTTTAAACCATCCTTATACCCAATAAAGATGCACCTTTCATATTTACTATCCAACTTGGTTCTTTTAACCTTTGGAACATGTACATATGCATCACAACTAAATACCCTTAGATGTGAAAGAGATGGTTTCTTACAAGTCCATACCTCATGTGGAGACCTTTCCTCCAACGCTGATGAAGGTGATCTATTAACTAGGTAACTGCAGTCTCCACCGCCTCTGCACAGAATCCCTGTCCTAACCCGACACCACTGAGCATTCTTCTTGCCTTTTCCATCAGTGTTCTATTCATTCTTTTTGTAACTCTATTTTTTAAAGTTGTGTATGGAGTAGTCTTCTTTCATGTTATAACACACTTTTTGTAGAACTATCCATTGTTCTCTTTCCATGACACCTTTATCTTCTTCTCTGTCTAGTTTTCCACTAGAGCCTTAAATTATGTAAACCTGTCAAAGACTTCAAATTTCTTCTTTGGGAAATATATCCATGGATTCCTTAAGAATTCATCTATAAATGATACGTAGTGCACAGACTTACCAAGTGATGGAACTGACACAGGTCCAAACACATCACTGAGCATAAGCTCTAATATCCCTTTCACCCTCTTAGCACTAGAGGGGAAAGTCACTTGATTCTACTTCCCATATACACAATGTTCACAGAAATTGAAATCCAGAGAGAAATTAAACATACCTTCTACCATACCATTACCATGAAGTATTTGAAGGCCCTTCTCTCCAATATGTCCAAGCCTTTGATGCCATAGCATGGAATTTTTTCCAGAGACCACTAGGTTTTCTGCTCCACTTTTAGGAACCATAGAACTGTTGCACCCATCAATAACAATGCTACCTAGAAGCTTGTAAAAAGTTCCAATCTAAACACCCCACATTAATACCAGTACTCCCTTAACCATCTTGCAAGTATCTTTCTTGAACATTGGTTTTACACATGCATCATCCATCTTTCTTACATAAATGAGATTTTTGGCCAATGTAGGAATATGCAGAACACCTGGAAGTGTTCTAATCCTTCCACCTTGCGACTTAAACTTGAATTTTCTACGACTGAAAACTCTACCATTCCTGTCATCTCCTAAGAAGACATCGCCACCATCATATTTCTCATATTTGCAGAACCAATCCTTATGGGGAGTGAAGTGAAAGGATGCACCTGAATCAATCAACCATGCCTCATGATCTACATGTCTACTTGAAGAAGAAACCAAGTACACATCCCCATCTTCATATGAGGTTATTTTTTCCTCTATAGAAGGAGCATCATCATATACCTTTCCTTTCTCAGGAGCTCTAGATCTACAATCCTTTTTGAAGTGCCATTCCCTTCCGCATTTCCATCACGCCTTTACAGGTTTTCTTGGAGATTTAGGTCTCCCACTTGAGGACTTATTTTTGTTTCTGTTCTGTGACCGTCCGCGTACAAATAATTCATCTCCATTATGGCCCTCCATAATTTTCTGTCTTATCTCCATAGATAATAAGGATGAGACTATTTCATCAAACTTCAAGGTAGTTGTATTTCTAGCTATTACAACAACTAGACTATCCCATGAGTCTGGTAGAGAACACAACAAACTGATGCACTTATCTTCATCTGAAATTTTAATATGAATAGATAACAACTGATTTACCACAGTATCAAAGGTGTTTAGATGCTCTGTCACCGAGTCTCCATCCTTTGTCCTCAGGTTATACAACATTTTCCACAGGAACAATTTGTTCATTGGAGACTTAGATTGGTACAAGGTCCCTATATTGTCCCACAACCTGATACATTCAACAATACTGAATCTTAGACGCACAACCATATTGTTTTATTTTCTTTTTGATCCAACTTAATCCAGTCTTCATCTAATGTTGTCATTGGTTTAGTACCCAGATCTACCATGATCCACTGATCTTTATCCACCAATAGATCCTCCATCTTGAGTTTCCACAACTCAAAACTCTGACCATTAAATTTCTTGATCTCTACCTTTTCACTGCTCACCATCTTCGTTCATAGAAAAAATTGATCCCGCAAATCTCCCACTAAACAAGGTCAACCACAAGCCCGAGAAAAACCCCTCAACAACAAAGCTTTCCCCTTGAAGCCAAAACAACTCCGATACCAAATTAAGGTTTTAACCCTGCACATAAATTACCTACAAATGAATTCTTAAAAATATAAAATAACCAATGGAAAGAGCATAAATCCTAAAACATATATACACATATATTTTCCCTTGGATTCAAAAATTGGGACTACTATATTTATTTTTCATTATAGTCCTTTCAATGTTATAATACATATATATGCATGCCTAAGAATCCATAAAACCCAATCCATTAAACCTGGATTAGAACGTAATTTTAGTTCCCTTGACCAGATCTACAAGATACCATGGGAAGAAAACTATCATGCGAAAAACCATGTGGAAAATCCATCCACAAAACCATAGGGAGGTCTTCTGACCTAATATAGGGTCCAAAAAGGAAAAATCCAAGGCACTGCCCCAGACACCGTAGAGGGAGGCTACTGCCCCCCTTATACCCCTTGATAGGGGGCTCTGTCGTGCCCCTTGTAACAGCCCCATTGCACCTAGCGCAATGAAGGGAAGGTTGTCCGCTCCCCCTCTAACCACCTGCCTTCGCGCATGGGGATAATCATGGAAAGAATATAAAACACACCCAGCATGCATAACAATAATAATGTAAGGGCACAACAATAATAATAATGGGATTCTATGGGGCACAACAATAAGGGGGATACACTAACGTTATAGGGACCTAACATATTCGATGGGATACTGACATTTCCAGGTCTAGATGGAAGACCACGGGGTTGAAAATTGAAGGCGATAATTTTGTTAGAAAAATACAAAATAAAATTAAAAGGAAATAAGAAAAAAATATAATCCCTCTTGACCCTTGCGAAGGAAACCCCTAAGTAGAACCATGGGAGGATGATATATGAATAAAAATTCTATATCAAATACTACATGGCGGAAGAGACAATAAGGAGCCAAACACAATTCAAAGAAATTTTATTAGGCTTCCCCCTCCCCATAGGCCAAAATTTAGACACAGTTTTATGAATTGAAAATTGAAAATTATGAATCTAAAGTAAAGGAATGAATGTTGGTAGATTGAAGTTGTGCTTACTAATAATGTCTAATCTTACTTCATGATAAAAGTAATGCCCATTATTCAAGAAATAATGATAAAAGAAACTCCTATATTTCTACCATTTGACTTAAGCAAGGATTGTGGTGGCCCACTGAGGTTCAAGTGTTATCACCTAGATTGACCTCAGGCTAAAGGGAGGCAATGCCAGGGTAACCACAAACCAAGCTTACCCAAGTAGCTAGGCCTACTAGTCTAGGAGAGGGATCTCTCTATAAGGATCTCAGTCAAGATGACTGGATCAAGTAAACGATTTAAGGCTAGGTATATTAGCTCGAAATTTTTTATTGGATTTTGTATAGGTTTTTCCGGATTAGGAGGAGCTGGGCAATTTAGGTCTGAGAAATTAGGTTAGAAGTGCAGGGTGTTCTATGGGGCAAGGTAGGCATAGGCTTTAGCACTATAGGGCTTGATTAGGTGAGATGTTTAAGACTAGTGAGAAGCTAATAAGGGCATGTGAAAATCATGGATCCTTCATGCACTACAGAAAACATGAAACAGTGAATGGTTTCCCAAGGCAAAGCACTGATGCAATGAAATCTGCCTATCAAACTTGAAAACATTCAACTAGAATCAATGAAATGATTGATGGCATACATAGAACATATAAAAATATAATCACAGAAGAAGAAACTGTACTTAAACTCCATAACATAGGGATCCCATAAAAATGGCTGCAATTCTTATTAATTTCCTGCTAAACTGCTTACAAAGGTGTACAATCAAGCTCTGAGCATCCACACTGAGTCCACCCTATAAAATGACTGAGAAACTACATGATATAGGCCTCAAAACAACTAATCCTAGCCTCAGGGGTTGAATCCATGAGAGGAGGAGCAGTTGCACAAAATACTGAACTGATAGCTAAAGACTAGGGTGGTCAAACTGATTCATCCCTATTATGAAGCAAACTAATTCATTACATGCCACTTAGGCCATTAATCTAATGTATCTACCCTATGTAACAAAAACAAACTTTAGTTCCATCATTATTATGAATTACATCAGTGAAAAATCAAAATCCCACACATGAAAAGTATTTTCTAAGAGAAATAGTGAAAAATTTGGCTACCTATCAAATGCACAGTGCCAGTGTCAAACGTGTAGCGCCTGAAGGAAGTGCACAACGCCATCTTGAGGGTGAGTTTTGACTGCCTTCCTGGTGTCCAAATATAGCTCAGGATAGCTCATTGGAAATTTTATCTTGTCTAGTTTCCACAAATGCCCTTAGTTTCTAAATTGAGCCTGATTTGCCCCTCCAGAACTGCAATCTCCCAAGACTGCTCAAATGCACAACTCCTGGCTCAGAAAATAGGCAGAAACATGATTTTTAGGTGGCTTCTTTTCCTTTTCCACCTAGTAGTTTTGACTTTCAAATATGGAAACATGGTTTTCTTGAGTGTAAATGGTATTTTGAATCTAATGGTGGTGGCAATTCCTCCAAAAGATGCCCTAAAAAAATGTGCAGCACCCTAGGGGCTATGCGTTTGACCAAGGGACTAATACAAAAATTTCCTGAAGAAAACAGGAAATGCTAAAAAGCAAAAAATTGAGTTTAGGGTCTTTGAAAATGGCTGACATAGCTGATGTTAAAGGTGACTAAGCATGGATTGAAGCCTCCACTAATAGGTCAATCTTGTCCTTCTCCTTCTACCTTCTATGACAAAGCCACTTGTGGACTTTCGGTTCCGATAAAATTAATTGTACTACAAGTTTGCCTTTCATAGATTCTGTCGGATATTTTTCCTCTTGAGTAGCTACAACCTCTTCTTGAGTGGATTTGATCTTGGAACACTAGAAAGATAATGACATCTGTGTCCACATGGATGCAAGCTCATCGTTCTCATCTTCATCACTTTCAGTCTCCACATTTCTCTGCCATGGTAAATCCATTTGGGAATCATCAGGAAAATCAGGTTCCAACACCATACACTCTGCAGCCTTTACAAGTTTCCCCATTTTACTCTCAACTGATTTCTCCATATTCCATCAATATTATAATAGAAAATACAATAGATATTGCAAAAAGGAAGCCAACCTCCATGTGAAATTTTAGTGAGCCCAGAAGAAATATATAAATTTTGCCTTTGCATATTTCGTCATCAACATCTACCCCAAGATTCATACTTATAAGTCTCTAAGTAATTCCTCTCTAGAACCATGAGACTAGAAGTTGTAAACCTTTCACCAGCAATATCACTGTCAACAATATATATTGTCCTCTGCACAGATTCATGGATATCTCTTTCAATCAAAGCAGAATGAGCTCGCCATATGTTGATATGTTCTCTCCTTCTCTATCTGATCTCTCTTCTTCATTGTGTGGCCTATATTCTTCAACAGCCATGGTGTCTTTGTTATGAAACCTTCAAAAACTGTAAAGACCTAATGAGACCTTGAAGGACTGAATTTCCAGATGACATAATGAACTCATGACTGATACAAATGGCATGATAAAAATAACTTTATGGATGATGTACAATCAAAAAGATATGAAACTATGCTAGAAAGTAATCACATTTAGGGAAGAGTGATGTTTTTGGAGTAGGACTACCATCGGTGACTAAATTTTTTTCGTATGACCTAGTGGAATGATCAAAAAATTCTGAATCAGACCCTTAAAATGATATGAAAAGAGGATTTTTGATCACTAATGGTAGGATGCAAATACTAACACTAACATCGTCCGTATTAGGGATGGTAGCTCCTTGGAGGTGTCAAGAACACTGTAGACTAAGTGCCTAACCATGTGGGCCAATATGGTCAAAAACATAAATTGAAATGCATGAATGGAAACTAACGACTTGATGACACAAACTGAGTTTTACTTAACTAAAAACTGACTCAATACTAAAACAGAACTGACAAATTGGAAAAATTGCTCAAAATGGAGCTTATTCAATAAAACCTACTCTAACTGTTCCTTTCATCACCTGATCAAGTGAAATGGAACTACTAATGCAACCAAATAAGCATTCTAGCTACTGTTTGAATTCTCCGCAGGTGCTTGTTTATGAGAAACAAGGGAGAACTGCTGAAATGCAACTCCCATGAAAACTTGTAAACAGATCCAAATTTTCCCAAATTGAATAATATGGATTCTCTATCTGACTCCAACAATACTGCATAAGGATCTTCAAATTCATGTGCATTGGGACTTAGCTCATCCAATGGACTACCTTGCTTCTCCTCATACCATTAATGAAAACTTTCATCTAAACTTTTTGATGAGACTCCTGCTAAAAATGACAAAGAAACCAGCTGCCGAATCAAGTTTGTATCAATACTTTTTCCAAGATCACAGTTAGCTAATGGAGAATGAATTTGACTGCAGACATCATCCAACACATTAGCTATTGGATCATGAAAAACTTGAAAAGGTTGTTGCAACCCATTTTCTATTGGTTCCAATGAGATTGCATGATTTTCTACAGGCTGCTCATTTGAAGATATACTATGCAAAATTTCCTTCAAAAATTGAAATGATTCAAAACATAATGGTACAGAATCATCTTGAATTATTTCATCATATGTTCCAGCTTCCAAATCTTCATATGCAACCTAACATTAAATGGCATTTGGGGGCTGCAAATCTATATATGAGAAGTCTTGAACAAGGATTTTATTGCCCTCTAGATGATCCAGATCAAAAATTATCGATGGTTGATTTCTGATTGCACGAAAGTGGTCTCTGATGAACTGAAACGAAGTAAAACAAAGAGGAAAAGATCCTTCACTTACTTCAAAATTTTCTGCACTTTCCTCCTCACTTCCATAGCTGATATGCAACGTTTGATCATTGTATTCGAACTGCTGAAAGTGAACTTCCTCCTTCCACAAACCAGCTACTGATTTTTTTGCAAGACTAGCTTTTGTTTGGAGAGCATAATCATCATCATACTAATCAAACTTAGAAAATGATCAGTATAAAACATGTCATCAAGCATACATGTCAGATCAACAGATCTCTCTTCTACAAGCTGATCTATAAAACAATCATTATCAGATCTATGACAACTGGGATAAGAAACAAAATGTTTTGGATCAGCCACTTTTTCTTCTTCAATCAGCGAGCCATGGTCTTGAACATCATACTCATTCCTTGTGGTGATATTTTGCATCATCTCTTCCACTGCACTTACCAAAATGTTGAGCTTTACCTCTAAAGATGTCGATTCCTTTGGATCTATGTTCTTCCTCTCTTCTTCCTTCAACTTTGCCCTTCTGATCAACAAATTAGCCTCTACATCTACTGCACTATTTTACATCTCTTCAAGTGTTGCAAGGTTCCTTTCTCTCAACTGAAACTCCATTTCTGGATTAAAGGCATTTGGGTAGTGCAAGAGAGTGGATCCAGGAGGAGGCCTTATATTAGCAGGCATCAAAAAATAGACTTGGTTAAACCTGGCAGAAAATTGTTGTACTGTCTCCCCTGAAAGTATTTTCAGTTGGTTATACTCTTCTAGAATCAAGAAAGGGTTTTGTATGACCACCCACTTGTCGAGGAAAACTTTGACGAACTACTAGAAATTTGAGATGCTTGCATCAGGCAGGGTTTTGAACCAACTCTTGACTTTGCCTTACAAAGAAAGTGCAAAAAGCCTAATACTGACATCCTCTTCATCAACTTCAAAAAGGTCAAGAAAAGACTCAAAATTCAGTACATGTCTCTCAGCGGTGATGTTATCACATTCACCATCAAATCTTGGTAGATATAGGTAATGATTTTTAGGGAAATCATGGGATATAGGAGGTAAAATTAGAGGCTTGTATCTATCTAGAATTTTACAAGGTATAGGAGTATATACAAAAGATGTAGAATTAGTCTTTGTATCTTTAGGCTCATCAGTTTGAAGACGATCACCATAAAATTCTGAAGAAGGGTCTTGATCAAGATCAAAGGCATGTGAATATTTTGTATTCACAATCTTCAAAGGGAAAGAATCACATGTAGGTCTAGAATATTTTCTCAAATACAATATACTTTGTAAAGCCTTCTTGACATTATAGGGAAAAGAGAAGAAATAATATACAACAAAGAATGTAATGTCTTGGATGAAATTCCAACTTGAATACCTGATCTTTCCATATTGTCCTTTCATGTTTTTGCTGGTCAGTTTTATCCTCCAATGGAGTCCTTGGATCTGATCTCGTAACTGACTTGGATTTTCCAGGTGAATGATTCAGCCTTCCGGTGTCTGATCTTTGTCCACCATCAACAATTATATCTAAACTTGATACATTTTGCTGAGGAACATAAAACTAAGTTCCCCAGTATGGTCACCACTATGTTATCACCAAGATTGACCTCAGGCTGAAGGAAGGCAATGCTAGGGTAACCACAAACCAAGCTTAGCCAAGTAGCTAGCTCTACTAGGCTGGGAGAGGGCTCTCTCCATAAGGATCTCAGTCAAGATGATTGGATCAAGTAAAGGATTTTAGGCTAGGTATAGTAGCTCGAAATTTTTGATTGGATTTTGTAGAGGTTTTGCCGGATCAGGAGGAGCTGGGCAATTTAGGTCTAGGAAATTAGGTCAGAAATGTAGGGTGTTCTATGGGGAAAGGTAGGCATAGGCTTTAGCACTCTAGGGCTTGATGAGGTGAGATGTTTAAGAATGGTGAGAAGCTAAGAAGTGCATGTGATAATCATGGATCCTTCTGGAACTGCAGAAAACATGAAAGGGTGAATGGTTTCCCAAGGCAGAGCACTGATGCAATGAATTATGCCTATCAAACTTGAAAACATTCAACTAGAAGCAATGAAATGATTGATGGCATACATAAAACATATAAACATATAATCATATAAAAATAAACTATACTAAAACTCCATACCACTGGGATCCCATAAAAATAGCTGCAATTCTTATTAATTTCCTGCCAAATTGCTTACGAAGGTGTACAATCAAGCTCTGAGCATCTGCACTGAGTCCAACCTGTAAAATGACTAAGAAACTACATGATATAGGCCTCAAAACAACTAATCCTAGCCTCAAGGGTCGAATCCATGAGAGGAGGAGCAGTTGCACAAAAGACTAAACTGATAGCTAAAGACTAGGGTGGTCAAACTGACTCATCCCTAATATGAAGCAAACTAATTCATTACATGCCACTTAGGCCATTCATCTAATGTATCTACCCTAGGTAACAAAAACAAACTTTAATTACATCATAATTATGAATTACATCAGTGAAAAATCAAAATCCCAGGTGAAAAGTATTTTCTGAGAGAAACAGTGAAAAAATTAGCTACATGCTAGTGTCAAAAGCGCAGCGCCTGAAGGAAGTGTGCAACACCATCTTCAGGGTGAGTTTTGACTACCTTCCTAGTGTCCAAATCTAGCTCGGGATAGCTCATTAAAAAGATTATCCCATCTAGTTTCGAAAAATGCCTCTAGTTTCCAAATTCAGCTTGATTTGCCCCTCCAAAACTACAATCTCCCAAGACTACTCAAACACGCACTACCTGGCTAAGAAAATAGGCAGAAACATGATTTTTAGGTGGTTTTTTGCCTTTTCCACCTAGTATTTTTGACTTTCAAATCTGGAAACATGGTTTTATTGAGTGTAAATGGTCTTTTGGATCCAATGGTGGTGGCCATTTCTCCAAAAGATTTCCCAAAAAAGTGCGCAATGCCCTATGCGCTGCGCGTCTGACCAAGGGACTGATACAAAAATTTCCTGAAGAAAATAGGAAATTCTAAAAAGCAAAAGACTGAGTTTAGGGTCTTCGAAAAAGGTTGACATAGCTTATGTTAAAGGTGATTAAGCATGGAGTGAAGCCTCGAGCAATAGCTCAAGCTTGTCCTTCTCCTTCTGCCTTCTATGACAAAACCACTTGTGGACTTGCTGTTCCGATAACATTAATTCTATTGCAAGTTTTCCTTTCATAGCTTTTGTCAGATATTTTTCCTCCTGAGTAGCTACAACTTTTTCTTGAGTGGATTTGATCTTGGAACACTGGAAAGATAATGACATCTATGTCCACATGGATGCAAGCTCATCGTTCTCATCTTCATCACTTTCACTCTGCACATTTCTTTGCCATGGTAAATCCATTTGGGAATCATCAGCAAAATCAGGTTCCAACACCATACCCTCTGCAACCTTTACAAGTTTCCCCATTTTACTCTCAACTAATTTCTCCATATTCCATCAATATTATAACAACAAATACAATAGATACTGCAAAAAGGAAGCCAACCTCCATGTGAAATTTTAGTGAGCCCAGAAGAAATATATAAATTTTGCCTTTGCATCTTTCATCATCAACATCTACCCCAAGATTCATACTTATAAATCTCCAAGTAATTCCTCTCTAGAACCATGAGACCAGCAACTGTAAACCTTTCACTAGCAATATCACTGTCAGCAATATACAGTGTCCTCTGCACAAATTCATGGATATCTCTTTCAATCAAAGCAGAACGAGCTCGCCATATGTTGAGATGAGGATTAGCAGCATGGCAATAGACCTCAAATGCTATGTTCTCTCCTTCTCTATCTGATCCCTCTTCTTCACTGTGTGGCCTATATTCTTCATCAGCCATGCTGTCTTTGTTATGAAACCTTGAAAAACCGTAAAGACCTAATGAGGCCTTGAAGGATTGAATTTCCAGATGACATAATGACCTCATGACTGATACAAATGGCATGATAAAAATAACTTTATGGATGATGTACAGTCAACAAGATATGAAACTATTCCAGCAAGTAATCACATTTAGGGAAGAGTGATG
Source organism: Pinus tabuliformis (assembly GCA_031772625.1). Taxonomy (NCBI): domain Eukaryota; kingdom Viridiplantae; phylum Streptophyta; class Pinopsida; order Pinales; family Pinaceae; genus Pinus; species Pinus tabuliformis. Next base: position 1,237,736,893 of record CM062819.1, read on the forward strand.
TTTTTGGAGTAGGACTACCATCAGTGACTAAATTTTTTCGCATGAACTAGTGGAATGATAAAAAATTTCTAAATCGGACCCTTAAAATGATATGAAAAGAGGATTTTTGATCACTGATGGTAGGATGCAAATACTGAAACTAACACAAAGAACAACCATCTCCTATAAATCATATTGAGCAAGTGACTAAGGAAATAGGAGAGCATGAAAGAATGCAAAACCTAGTCCAAACTTTTATTGGATAGGCATCACAATGGTGGGATACCCATGTTCCTAGACTCTAAAATTGGATAGTTGCAATGAAATATTTGTTGAAATATTTGGATGGTGGAAGATGTTGGCACATGTAATCATTCCAAATTTCAAGCCAACACAAGACTTTGTACAACGTATTCAATTATGTGAAAAGGAATGGAAAAGAATCAGCTACATGGAAGAGAGAGTATGGCTCCACATATTTCCAAATAATCTCAATGGTTTTCCGAAAAAAGGGTATAAAATTAAGGAAGCTAGAGGTGATTCACTACAATGGAGTGAGTTAAAGAATAATATTATTAAAGTTTTTACATTTTTACCCGAGGAGAAAGAACTAGACGAGATAACTCAACAAATAAGAGAATTTTTGAAAATGGAAACTCCCATTAAACAAGAAGAAGAAAGATAAGCAACAATCAACTCCTTATTGACTTCTTCATGTAATCACATATCATGTTGCTCATAATATCAGAATACAACCAATTGCTTGGATATGGAGAACATCCATATTATAGGCCAAAGCTTTCATTGGGAAAAGGATTATATAGAAAATTTTAGAAAAATCAAAAATAATACTCAAAGTGACTAAAGAGGAAAATGAGAAGCTAGATAAATTAGATTTTCTACCCACCTACTAAGAAATGAAAATCAAGGACCATAGGATTGATGAGTTGAAGGCTCCCAATTGGATGGATGTGGAAATTAAAATTAAAGAAGTTGATATCTCAAATGATGACTGACCAAAAATAATCCAAATTGGTGATTATTGGTTGGATAGGAAATCTACAAAATTTATCGACTTGCTTAAAGAATACCAAGATGTATTTTCCCATGATTACAAATATTTGAAGGAGCTTCTGAAATAAATGGGGGAGATTAAAATTGACCTCATTCAATGAGCTAATCTTATAGAGAAAAGACAATATAAATTAGATCATAAATATAAGCCGACTGTTATAAAAGAAATAAAAGGGATGTTGGCTTCTGACATCATCTATCCAATAGAAAAATTGGAACGGGAAAGTCCCATGGTTGTGTGGCCCTAAAACACAACCTAACTAGACTAAGAATTTGCATTGATTTTCGTGGTCTAAATAAATTAATAACAACTGATCCATTTATGACTCTATTCACCAACAAAATCATAAACGAGGGGGAAAGGTGTGAATGTTATTCATTTATAGATGGCTTCTTAGGGTGAAAACAAGTACCCATTGTAAAAGAAGAGCGGGAGAAAACTACATTTGTTACAAAATTTGGATTTTTTCATATAGAGTAATTCCCTTCAGTTTGAAAAAACATGAGCAATATTTTCTAGAATAGTAGTTAAATAATTTTAAGAATACATATACAAAATAATGGTAGTCTATTTTGATGATTGGAATATGTATACACTGCTAAAAAATCACATCCAATGGTTGAGACTTATGCTAGAAATATGTATATGAATTCAATTGTCTCTCAATATCAAGAAATGTATCCTTGCTACACCACTAGGAATATTGTTGGGGCATGTAGTATCTAAAGTTGGGATCAAAGTAGACATGGAAAAAATTAGAGTGATCCTTGATTTAAAAACCACAGTGAACGAAAAGAAGATCAAAATTGTTTTGGGGCATACGAGATACTAAAGGAATTTCATTCGACATTACTCCAATACAAATTTCATGATTGATGCATTGTTAAAGAAGGGCGTTCCATACAATTGGACTATGAAATGTGACAAGGCTTTCCAACTGCTCAAAAAGAAGCTGGTTGAATCACCTATAGTAAAATTCCGTGACTAGTCAAAGAAATTCCACATACATGTTGATGCATCTAATGTGGTAGTTAGAGCCATACTAGCATAACCTGATAGTGAGTCTCTAGACCATCCAAATTCCTATGCCATTCAAAATTTAAATAAATTCAACATAAATTATTCAATTACAGAATGGTAGACACTCACCATGATCTTTTCTCTGCAAAAATTCCACCAATACCTTCTAGCCAATCCTTTCATATTTTTTTTACTAATCATCAAGATTTAAGGTATCTCATCAATAAACTAGTACATTAGGGTCGAATTTGTCAATGTATACTATTATTCTAGGAGTTTAAATTCAAATTGATAGTCTGACTAGGGAAAAAGAATGTCAAACTTCACCACATATCTCCATTGTAAAGAGGGGAAGAATAGGAAGAACTTGATAACAACTCACCAAATGAAAATTTATTTAAAATTGAAGAAATTACCATAGAATTTTTAGAAATTTCCCAGTTCTTGCATATGAGAAGAGCACCAGATAGGCTTCCCCAAATGAAAAACAAAATATTAGAAATAAAAACAACCCTATTCACACTAACCAACTGAAAATTATACAAAATGGGGACCAACAAAATATTTTGAAGATGCGTTTTAGAGCATGAAAGGAATATTATTATAATATTAATCTCACAAAGGATATGTTGGTGGAAATTATCAAGGAGATACGATAACAAGGAAAATATTACAAGCAAGATTATGGCACCCAAACTTGTTCCCATATTGTCAAAGTGAAGTCTAGAAATGTGATATCTATCAAATATTAGGTTGATCTCTTCCGAGAATCGAATGCCACTCCTCTTCTTCAACTCAATGTTACCATTTGAGATTTGGGAAATAAACTTTATCAGTCCATTTTGCAAAAGGACCAAGAGGATTGGTGCAAAGTATATTATCACAACATTGGAGCGTTTGAAAATGTGGGGAGAAGCTCAACCAATTGAGTCTTGTACAAAAGAATAGCTGCTAAATTTATCTATGAAAATATAGTAACAAGATTTGGTTGTCCCTTGACTATAATTAATGACATCGGTACACATTTTGTTAATGTTACAATCAAAACAATGCTACAAAAACTCATGATTGAGCATAGGAAGAAAACAACTTATGACCTATAAGCCAACGGTGTAGTCGAATATTTTAACAAGACATTACATAAATGACTTACAGAAATATGCAACATTGACAAAGACAACTGGGAGGACAAAATCCCAGTAGTTTTATGGGCATATCGTAAGAGATACAAATAATCAAGTAGGTCTAGATCATTCAAGTTAGTTTATGGGAAAGAAGCAGTAATAACACTACCTTACACCACAAATACAACAATAATATTATTTTTGTTGAATTACAACATTAATAAAGTTGAAAAATATTGACTTCACTAGCTATAATGGTTAGAAGAAGACAAATTGCAAACACTTCACCAGGAGCAAGCAAGAAAAAACTAGCAAAAAGAATGGAAAGATAGAAATTTACAAACAAATAACTTGAAAGTAGGATACATAGCATTACACTTTGATAGGTGAATAAATTTGAAACCGAGGAAATTGGAAATTGCATGGCTAGGCCCCTTTGTAATAGAGGACATCCATTCTTCAACAGTAGTACTTTTAATTATTCTTAAAGGGAATCTACTTGAATCACTTGTAAATGGGGTCCGAATAAAAAATTACATCACTTAACAACATCAGCATGCTTCAACTGAAATCCTCTTTGAGGCGGTTGGAACATGGACTAGTCTAGAAACCATGATGTGGAAAAATAGTTATTGACCAATTCTACAATATTTTTACATTTAATTTAAGTCATTAAGATATCCTAATAAGTAGGATTATAAGGAGAAAATTCAATACAATAATAACCATACCCACAAATAGCTATTGGAAAAAATAATCGTACCAAAAAATCAACTCAAAGCACTGGAGCGATGAAAAGACTTTGAGAAAATTCCTACATAATAAATCATATAAAAGCAAGTCGACATCAACAAATGCAACACCATGAAATAAGGAAAGGCCATCGACTTATATTTCAAGAACAATATAAGAAGGAATCCAAATCAACCAAAAGAAGAGAAGAAAGATCAAAATTCATACCGACCAAACTGGACTATACTCGACTTGGACATTATGACTGATGCATACATCACATCTCATTTAAAATATCACATTGATTTGGCATATTCAAAAAGAAAACCAACTTCCAAAAATAGAAGGACAACTCGAGCATGTGCCTTACATGAATTCAAAGTAATGGAAATGACTTGTATTAATGTGATAGGACAAGCATGACGACATGACATTAAAAAGTGGAGAAGAATTTAAAAAGGAAGTCAACTTGAGAAAAATAAGATAAGAAAGATAAACTACATACTGACCAAACCACTACACCTTACTTGGACAAAATGACCAATGGAGGCATCACATCTCATTTAAAAATTCCCACTAATTTGACATATTCAAAAAGCGAACAGATTGCTAAAAGTGGAAGGATAGCTCGATCAGGGGTTAAATTTGTTGGGTCCCCCTACTTGTTGAGAAATTTTTTTATGACAATTTAATGGGTCCCTTTACCCATAATTTTTTTTTTATGACAGTTCTATATTTAAATTACTTTTAATCGGACTTTTAATATTTACTTTTCTCCTACTTTTACTTATAAAACCATAATTAGATAGATGGGCACCCTATAGGGAAATTCTATTGGCGTGCATAAAATATTAGTAAAGTCCAAAGAAGGAGAGGAAAATATGCTTATTTGCATTCCTTTCTAGGTTACCACAATTTGGAGGCTTGAAATAATTAAACTAGAATATTCATATTAATCAAAGATAAATTTAGTATATTCTGATAGAAACACCAATGAGTGGGAGAACACTAGAAATGAAATCTAACTATGGTATTTCTTTTCTTTTTCCCTGGAATAAATAAATGCAATACAACATTGTTGAATTCAAAGGGATTTTGCATTCCAAATCATACACCTTTATAATCAGTGAAATTTCAAATGAATCTTGGGCCTTGGCGTCGTGATACAGATGAGGTCAAAGGTTCAAATCAGAGCAGAAAGTTTGAGATTTCTCATCATGGCAAAGCATGTCAGTGAGTCCCAAAGATGGTCCACTCCCCAATGACTTTAGGCTCATTTATTATACAAGTTTAAGCATAAAATTCCTTTCTTTTTCCATGAAAAAATGTTCTAGTGATTGAAAATGAAGAATTAAATAGAGGTAATCAAAATTTTAATGGTATCCAACATTCATGCTTGTTTGGTCAATTCAATGTCCTTGAATTGGCAATCATAAATTATCAACCAGGGTGCGTAGACTGATAAAGTACAGGTGCACAATATGTGTTTAGAAGTTATTCATTAGGTCGTTATGTATTTGTTAAGATCTAAACTCAAAATGGGGATGGTGTTTGTCAATTGTATTAGTGTTGTAATTCTTAGGGATGTTGATTAAGGTTCCTAGGAATTAATCTCTATCCAGTTAGTTTGTAGATGATGTGAGAGTGATTTTTCGTATGTTAGATTGTTTCATATTTTTGACCTTAAATCTCTATGCTGAAGCTCCTAATTCTCTAAGTGAAAAAAGAAGTCTATTTTATTAGCTATGAAGGAATAATGTTGAACTCAATTGTTTTAGGAGAGGTCCTCTCACTTATTCAATTTCTGCTCAAACAAAGTAACCCAAGCAACATTCATATTGTGAATTGAACACACTTAAATTATGTTGGATAATAAGAAAAGGAAAGAACTATGCAGTACCAGGTATAAATCAAATTAGATAACAGTCTAAACTAGGTATAAATAAAATTAAAGTTCTTATGCAGATAACAATTTTCTAGCGAGATCATTATGTAGCATTGTCACACAAAACAGAGCAATTGAAGAATTAAAGGAAATCAAATTGTATTTGATTAAAACATGCCACTGTTTGTAGGGGCCCTCCACATAGCAGTTCAGAGCTTCAAATCAACACAATGCTTGCACACAAAAACCAATTCCATTCACACAAAATTCACAAACTGTTCATAAACATATCATTCGGTGTGCACCCAAATAACAGTGCAACCATTAGCTTTATAGCAGGTCTCTTGGCATAACTATATGAAGATTTTAAGCCTAATATCTCTTAATCCTATCTAAACTTATATCATTAAACTGTTGTTTTCTATTCCGAAAGCAAAACAATAAGGTTTTAGTTGATCTCAGGTTTTATTTTGTGTTAATCTGGTGGTTGACTTGGAGTTTGACTGTGATCTCCTGTGCTTCTTTTAGCAAACAGTTTCGAGTGGATAGGAAGGTATCCATGAGGGAGTCATCCTCTATCCATCCGCACCTTTTGCTGCTAACTTGGAACTCTGAAACCTCGTGAACAATGAATACAACTACGGAACCTTGCACTAGCTGCAGAAACAAACTGATTCGGTAGCCAATTGTAACTTTAATTAAAACAATAGGTATACAGTTGAATATGAACCAGAAAACAGACTAATGCATACCTTCATTAAAACCTAGTAGATATGGATTTATTTAAGTCGTAAATATATATGAAAAAGAGAGGATATTTAGGCAAAAATAATGTCATGGTAAGATAATCTGCAGACTCTACATTCCCCTGGATTGGAGATGTTGTACGTCCTCATACACTTCTTCCTTGTCTTTTACTTATGCCTCTTGTTTGTCATCTCCCTATTTCATTGTTTTCTTCCTTTTGGTAGAGATTGGCATTCTAGGCTTCCTCATTAGCATTTTGTATTTTAAACTGATTATCTCTCTCTGCATAATTTTGTTCTCTTTCTTCAGCTTCTTGTTTTTCTTATACCACAAGCTTAGATGTAGGATCATATTGTCACTTTTGGAAATCTGTATCTCACTCTGTGTCTTCAGGGCTTGATTTTCATTTTTAAGATACTGATTCAGTGTTTCTAGTTCAAATATTTCCTGCTTCAAGATGTTTGAGGTCGATTGTTCATTCACCTGGTTGCTTCCTTCTCCAGGGCTCTGTATTGTTTCCTTTGTTTTTTTCGCCTTCCTTTCCAGTGGCTCTATGTTGTCATATATTTCCTGTTGTGCGGGGTCAATTCCCGGACTATGTATTGGGCTTTCTAGAGGTGAGCTGTAAGGCTATGGTGATGATCTTGGTGAACCTTTTGGAGAATTCCTAGGGCTTTCAATTGACTCATCCTCTATTGGTTCAATCTCTGTTGGAGTATTCTTTGTTGGCTCAATCTCTGTTGGAGTGTTCTCTATTGGATCCACTTCAGTTGGCTCCTTTTCATTTGGCTCATTTTCCTCAAGGTTAATGTATTATGTAGTCTTTGAGGTTGTTTGTGGAATCGTGCTCAACCTCATGCTCCTTCTTAACCCTGGGGTTTGTGTTTTCTACACTTTCCTCCTCTTATTCTCTGATTTTTCTGTTAGAGGAGAGGTTTTAGTTTGTGAGAATTCTTCTTTACCTAGGCTAGCTTTCATTCTTCTAGGGTTTCCCCTCTTCATTCTCTGCAAAACTTTTACTATAGGTAGCTCTTCTTCTGTTACCTCTGTCTGAGTTTGAGGTGCCTGTTCCTTTATCATTTCTATGGTTCTCTTTCTCCCTCTGAGGGCCCTACTACTACTTGGATTTTTTGGGGATTTTTCATCAAAATGGTTCCTTATTAGGAACTTTCCTAGTCCCCCTATACTTCAGAGACGAAATTTGACCAATATTTTTACCAGACCACAATGATACATGGTGCTTTCTATGCATTGAATTTTCTTCTCAACATTTGTAGCCATTTTCCCGAGGCTATTCAAGAGGAAATAGGGGAGGTTCATTTGATGATCCTCAAGGAAGTGCATCATCATTCTAACATGATAAAAATACATTTTCCTGAACCTACCCTCACAAGTGATAAAATTCTGAAGCACAGGTAATAATTTTCTCCATTCTTGAGCCAAAATGGAAGGAAATTTTTGTTGCATCTCTTCCCCAATGGGTCTCTTCAGCAATTGTAAATAAATTACCAGGCAAGATTGGAGACTATAAATTTGGCATAATCAGACAAGCAGTAAAAGCAATCATTGTTGAATTATGTTCACAAATGAAGATTGCAAGAGCTGCCACAAATCCTAAAAAGCCACATGGATATCAACAGCTTTGCAAACAATGGCATCTTGGTAAAGTTGGAAATTCTGAGGGGCATAAGAGGAGAAAACGACAATTCAAGAAGAATACCGAGACCTCCCAAGATAAGCCAAAAGGAAAACATTACAAAGCAAAACCTTACAAGCATACAAAGATGTTTTCTAAGGATAGAGAAATAATTTGTTACAACTGTAACAAAAAAGGTCACACAGCTCCAAATTGTCCAAATAAAAAGAAAGACTCTTCTAAAAAGAAAGTCCAGTATAGAAATAAGAAAGGAAAGATAAATTCATTCGATCTTCCTAGTAGCTGTGATGAATTGGTATCTTCTGATTCAGAATCTGAAAATGAACTTAATTTTGTTGATTCAGATGAATCATCTGATGAAGAATTCTGTAAAGATCCCCATTGTACAGAATGTAAATATTGTGATTGTGATGATCCTGATATTTGTACATGCAATGCAGTCAGGATGATGAAGACTGATTATGATGAAATCAGTAAGAACATTTTTGCACAAATGATGGATGCTACAGATCCGCAAATGAAAGAAATGTACAGATCTTTGCTGACAGAACATTTGAAGAAAGCACCCTCTACTTCAAAGAATTCTCGAAATAAAGGGTATGTGCCCCCTGCTACTCTTTTCTCTGTTGAAGCCTTAACCAGACAATTTAAGAATGAAGATTTTGGAGAAGACTTGCCACAGACTTTACCTGCAGTGCATCAGGCAATAAAAGAACTGAGGAAAACAATCAAAGAGAATAGAAGATTGTGTGTTGAAAGCCATAATGAGTTAAGCCTAAAGATGCTCAATGCACAAGCTCCTCCTGCTTCTTCATCACAAGGTCCCATTTCAGGAAAGACAGAAAATTGGACCTATCATATGGGGCCAGTTCAACAGCAGCATAACAAAGAAGAAGAAGAAGAAGAAGAAGTAGCAAGAACAGATTTTGGATGCAATAGCATGAATAGAGATGTCATGTATTGTGTAAAAATGAAAGTAAAGATTGGACACCAGTATGAATTTTGGAAGGTACTTATGGACACTGGTTCCAGATTAAACATCGTAAGTGATACAGTAGTTGGCATGCATCACAGAAGGCCAACAACATGTCCAAGGGTGATCACAGCAAGTGGAGACATTCCCACAAAACATGAAGCAGAAATTGATGTTCTGCTCACAGACAAAATAGGAGTTCATCTGGTTTGTCCTGTTGTTCCAGGACTGGATTGTGCAATGTACCTTGGGACACCATTTTTTCAGAATTTCAGCATGCATGGAGCAAAATTTGATGCAAGAACCCAGAGGTATGGATATTTTATTAGTTTTGATAATAAGGAAGTCTTTTTCCCATTCATCAATTCTAATTCTCCAATGAGGATTAAGAGAGTTGAAAGAATGGAGAATCTTTTGGCAAAAATGGAAGTGAAAAGGGAAGTATTGAAAACAGAAGAACATCTAGATAATGGAAAGTATGCTTCTGAGATAGCAAATCTCACTTCCCAGTTTAAAGAATGTTGTTCAGATGATCCAAATGCCTTTTGGCATATTAAGAAACAAGAGGTAGAACTTCCTCTCAAGAAGGATTTCAGTGGAAAATTAAGAAGATCTAAAGCAGTAGCAATGAATGAAGAACAAATGAAACTCTGCAGAGAAGAAATTAAATATCTTTTGAAGAAAGGGCTTTTCAGGAAAAGTAAAAGCCCCATAGCATGTTTTGCATTCTATGTAAATAAGCATGCTGAAGTTGCCAGAGGTAAACCAAGGTTAGTTGTGAATTATAAACCTCTGAATAAAATTCTGGATTACGATGCATATCCTTTGCCAAAGCCATCTTCCATACTTGCTCAGATATCAAAGTCCAAGATATTTTCCAAGTTTGATCTCAAATCTGGTTTCTGGCAAGTAGGAATTAAAGAAGATGATAAATGGAAGACAACATTCTCTGTACCAGAAAGGCATTATGAATGGAACATCATGCCATTTGGCCTGATTAATGCTCCTTCGGCTTTCCAGAGAATAATGGATGAAACTTTCGAAGGAATGGAAAGTTTCTTGAAGAAATATATTGATGATTTACTAATTCATTCTGATAATATTGCTGACCATATCAAACATTTGAAAATCTTTCTCCGTAGGGTTAAAGAAATGGGCATAGTATTATCAGAATCTAAGTTGAAATTATTCCGGCCAATGATAGACTTTTTGGGTTATAATATACAGTACGGATCCTATACTGTAATCCAAAGAAGTTTAAATTTTGTTGATCATTTCCCTGATGAAATCAAGGACAAAACTCAACTGCAAAGGTTTTTGGGAAGCCTGAATTACATTTCAAAATTTCTGAAGCATTGTGCACAAGAAAGGAAATTATTGAATAAAAGGCTTCAAAAGAATCCAATTCCATGGAATAATGATTGCACACAAGCAGTCAGGGCAATAAAAGAAAAAGTCAGAAATATTCAACCACTCTCCCCTATCAGAGAAGAATGGGAGAAGATCATCATGACAGATGCCAGTTATGAAGGATGGGGAGTAGTTTTATGTCAGAAAAATCCCAGCAGTAAAAAAGAGATTGAAATTTGCCAATATGCATCTAGATTATGGGCAAAAAATCAATTGAATTGGTCAAGTTTGAAGAAAGAACTCAGAGCAGTTTGCCTAGGAATAGAAAAATTCAGAGATTTTGTTATCTACACCAAATTCACTGTTAAGACAGATTGCCAGGCATTGAAATTTGCAATTCATAAATGTGATTTTGAGGATGCTGCTATGGTCAGGTGGATCATGCAGTTAAGCCAGTACAATTTTGATGTTGAATTTGTTAAAGGCGATAAGAACAATTTCGCAGATATGCTGAGTAGAGAATTTCTGTCAGAACATTCAATTTTGAGCTTGCATTGCAATTTTATCAGGAGAAGGGAAAGCACTGTTGAAATAGAAACACCAAATGGTTGGGTAAGTTATATGCTTGAAACTCCAGTACTTATCCATGATGTAGATTGGTACCCAATCAAAGAAATTAGACATAGGGAAGATATTCCTTACCTATGGACAGAAACAATGCAAGACGAAATGAACCAAGAAGCAGTAGATGCTCTGGACTATTTGGAATACATTGACAACATACACTATACTCTTGAGAGAGATGATGAGGATGATGAACGGATGACAAGCTGCCACATCACACTGAGAAGATTTGATAATCCTCTCCACAGAGAAAATTATGACCCTGACAGACAAAAAGAATGTTTCTATACAGCTATGAATCTTCAAAATTGCTCAGCTAATTTATTTTATTCTATACAGTCCTCATTTTTATTTGAAGGCATGACAACAGAAGCTTTGGAACAAGAAGATCCTACACCAGAATGGTTCATTGAGTGGTGGCAGATATATGGTCTTTCAGCTCTAATCATCAAACCCTATACACTCCAAATGCTTAAAATCCCTGGTTTCAGTGAACCGTTTGCCCATATGAATGGAATTGTATACAAAGATATTGAAAATGTTGCCGACATCAGTGATTTATCTTTTCTACAAGCAATCAGACGCTGTGGTCACATCAGATGGTTTGTTACAAACCAGTACAAGGCAAGGATGATATCTCATAGTACTAATTATGAAGATTTCCACCATCAGGTTGATATCGCATCAAATCCTTTCCAACCTATCAACTTTTTGGAACCTCCCAACCAAAATATTTCACAGATGTGGGAATCAGAGAAAGAAATAAGAGTACAATACTTCAATAATTCTCTGATTGAAAGATTCAGATATCAGCATTATACACATCCGCAGATAGAATACTATACTATGGATTGAGTGACGTCTTTCTGGCCGACTATGGTGCCGGACGAGCTTTCGTGGATTCCCTCGCTCTGGAATCTCCACTTTGTACAAATCATGGATTTTGCAAATCTAATCTTTTATGACATGATAAGTCTTTCGAGGGTTCACTAATGAATTTCCTCTGTGTAAATAGTACGTTTGGTACTAAGATTCGGTCCCCACATGCCTCAGGCTCTCTGATAAAGAGTAGGGACGAGATAACATAGGACGATAGTGTCCTATGCCCAAATCTTACTTTCGGTGATCTATTCAGATCTGTCTAAGTACTTGTGTCTTTGAGTCATCAGTCTGTACATAGCGCACTCATGAATGTTTGTTCCCTTCCAGCTTATAAATAAGAGCTAGCTGCGAAGTAAGACTCATTCGGGTCGAGAGAGTTTAGAGTCATAGACTTTTCCTGCTCTGCATCTGCGGACATTTGTGTCTGATCTGCTTGCATCACGAAGAGTTTTCTAAGTCTTAGAGTCTGGTTTGGAAGCCTGCGCATCAGTGTGTTCGGCACTGGTGAGAACCTAAAGTGGCTGAACCATTAGGAAAGTCTGAGAGTTTGTCTGTAATCTCTGAGGCAGAGCCTGTCTATTGCCAGGAGCTTCCGGTAATACTTGTTCCTTGAGAACGGTAGAAAGTCCGGTGAATGCGTAGACAGTCAATCTCTGTAAGGAGATTTTCTTATGTAATATCTGCATCCATATAATAAAAATTCCAGTTCAAAATTCCGCAATCTTGCTGTGTTCATTTGCTTGTTAAAGGTCTTGGAAAGAGAATTCTGCAATCTTGCTGTGTTCATTTGCTTGTTAAAGGTCTTGGAAAGAGATGGTATCAGAGCCAAGTATTGTTTGAGTTAGTATTTTGCTGTGAGATATTGTCTGAGTGAAAAAATTCGTTTGAGTCCTGAATAGCGTTCGAGCTCGTTGTTGCTGCTGTTGGCGTTGGAGAGCGTTGAAGACGTTGGACGAGAATTTGCCGCAATTTCTCCTTCAGAAGAAGACCACAATTCTTCTCATCATTTTCTGCAAGACTTTTGATACGGGTATTTTTCTATTCTAAAATGGATGCTTCTAGACATTCTTCAACTGGATCTTCTGATTCTATTTTTGGATCTAAGCACTTTAGAACTATGAAAGAGGAAGAAAAATCAAAATCTGCATTAGAAGGGTTATGTAGATCTGAATCCTCTTCTGGAAATTCTGCTATCATAGAACAAGAAGAAACAGATCCCTCTGTTAATTGGAAACTTCCCCCAGTATCTCCACATGATGTATACAGAAATTTATCTTCCTTTAATTTACGTGCCATGAGTCAGATCAAAATCAAAGAAAAATCTATCAAAGCAGATTTAACTTTGAATGCCATGTTAACTATATCTCTCCTGGAAGCTAAACATATCAAATCAGCCCTCAAAGCTGGTTACCAGTATGTCCATCTGGGGATGGTGAGGATAGGACTGAATGCATTACATAGAAAAGGACAAAAAGCTTATGTGTTCTCAGCCCTATTCGACAATCGATGGACCACATTCACCCAGGCTATGATAGGTGGCATTGAAACAAGCCTTGCTGAAGGCCCAGTACAGTATGATGTTTTTCCAGATTTCTCTGTTGCACTTGATGGTAATAGAATCATACACTGCTTGGTCTATTACAAACTGTGGGGGTGCAGGAGATTGACCCGGATGTAACTGACTGATTGTAGTAGGAATGGCAGAGATAGAAGTAGAGGGTCCTTCATTGTGAACTCTAGGGAATCTTGTGGTAACTTTCCCATCTATCTCTGTTATTATTGACTGTGCAGCAGCAACAGGTTTCTTCGTAGGCTTTCCCCAATTGGTTACCCAATCATCAGGTGGACATAAATCATTTCTGGAGACATAGACTGGGGCTACAGGATTGCAAGATGAATCATACTGGATAAGAGTAACTCGGCCTTTATCTTTATCAGGAGTATGCAGAACAGCAAGTATTGTTTGAGTTAGTATTTTGCTATGAGATATTGTCTGAGTGAAAAAATTCGTTTGAGTCCTGAATAGCGTTCGAGCTCGTTGTTGCTGCTGTTGGCGTTGGAGAGCGTTGAAGACGTTGGACGAGAATTTGCCGCAATTTCTCCTTCAGAAGAAGACCACAATTCTTCTCATCATTTTCTGCAAGACTTTTGATACGGGTATTTTTCTATTCTAAAATGGATGCTTCTAGACATTCTTCAGCTGGATCTTCTGATTCTATTTTTGGATCTAAGCACTTTAGAACTATGAAAGAGGAAGAAAAATCAAAATCTGCATTAGAAGGGTTATGTAGATCTGAATCCTCTTCTGGAAATTCTGCTATCATAGAACAAGAAGAAACAGATCCCTCTGTTAATTGGAAACTTCCCCCAGTATCTCCACATGATGTATACAGAAATTTATCTTCTTTTAATTTACGTGCCATGAGTCAGATCAAAATCAAAGAAAAATCTATCAAAGCAGATTTAACTTTGAATGCCATGTTAACTATATCTCTCCTGGAAGCTAAACATATCAAATCAGCCCTCAAAGCTGGTTACTAGTATGTCCATCTGGGGATGGTGAGGATAGGACTGAATGCATTACATAGAAAAGGACAAAAAGCTTATGTGTTCTCAGCCCTATTCGACAATCGATGGACCACATTCACCCAGGCTATGATAGGTGGCATTGAAACAAGCCTTGCTGAAGGCCCAGTACAGTATGATGTTTTTCCAGATTTCTCTGTTGCACTTGATGACCCAAATGTCCTGCAATGCCTAACCTTAGGTATCCAAACTGCTGGGTATCAAAATTTCAAAGCAAAATCAAAAAATTTGGCCATATTTTATATTACTTGTGTTAGGTTTTATAACACAACAATCCCTGTTGTTCTGCATACTCCTGATAAAGATAATGGCCGAGTTACTCTTATCCAGTATGATTCATCTTGCAATCCTGTAGCCCCAGTCTATGTCTCCAGAAATGATTTATGTCCACCTGCTGATTGGGTAACCAATTGGGGAAAGCCTACGAAGAAACCTGTTGCTGCTGCACAGTCAATAATAACAGAGATAGATGGGAAAGTTACCACAAGATTCCCTAGAGTTCACAATGAAGGACCCTCTACTTCTATCTCTGCCATTCCTACTACAATCAGTCAGTTACATCCGGGTCAATCTCCTGCACCCCCACAGTTTGTAATAGACCAAGCAGTGTATGATTCTATCAGAAAAATGTTTTCACAGCCAAGCTCATCTCAGCCTTTTAGCTCAGTCTGTGACCATCCACACTGCTCCAAAACCTTCTGTCAATTTTCTTCAGAACCACCAACTCCACATGGTGAGTCATCAGATCGGCATAGAATAAATATGATCAGATTTACTCCTTCATCTGACTCATCTGAAGAAAATTACAAAAAGGTTGTATTTTTTAATCCACAAGAAGAACTACTTGTACATACTGTATCCAGTTCTTCTACTTACGGTTTAGGTTATATTGATTCTTCACCTATTCCTGAATACAGAAAAAATCCCATTGATAAGATTCCAAGACATGTTGAAATTCCTTCTGATTCAGAGATAATCGCCTTTTTAAAAATCTTTAAAGGAATCAGTCCATATGATCCTGATGATCAATGGAAAAAGAAAATGTTCAATTGGGATATGTTTACACATGAAAAAGAACACTTGTATTTTGAAGAAGTAATGCTTCTTCCAAAAAATGATCGTCCTGCCTTCAACAGACAGAATGTTGAAAAATGGAAAGAATGGATGAAGGTAGAAAATCAATGGATATCATTCTATGAATGGTATTACCCTTCTGCAAATATCATAGAACAATCCTTGATGAAGCAATTCAGGAACCAGGCTAAACAGAAAAAAATCAAGGATCCAGAAAAATTTGTAGAAGAAAAACTGAAAGAAAATCCAGTAGTAATTCCTCCTCCTTTGAAAGCACATGTTTTTCAGCCAAAGATTCAGAGTATGTTAAGCAAGTCAAACATTCCAAGATCTCTGATTGCTGTTCAAACAGAAGGAGAAAAATTACTAAGGAAAATATGTTCTCAGTTCCAAGTAAATATGATGCGGACTGGGACCCCAAATAAACACAAGTGGGAACTCCTTGATGGAAATCTTTTAGAAACAGACACAGAGTTCCCTCCTTGGAAAAATTTTGTGATTAGAAGTCAAGATGGGAAATTGTATAAATTACTCCCATCTCATGTAGATGATCCTAATCTAGTAGCAAGAGATGCTGTTGCTGCTACAAATTGGACAAATTTAGCTCTATCCAGTCTAGAGAAATTTGTCAGTTCTAAGTTTGAAAATATTGAAACTGCCAATTCTGAAATGAAGATTATGCTTGAAAGTATCTTGAGAAAACAAGACTATAATACAATCTGTTTGAATAACAGTGTTAATACTTTGGCAGAAAATGATAAGGCTCTTGCTAAGAGTCTTGACAGATTATCTTTACAAACAGGGCAGATTGATAAGAAGACCCATGATGCTACCAATGCTCATGGAAAGGAAATAGTAAAGATCAGTAATTCCCTTGATATTGTAAAGAAACAAGTTTGGGAAGTAACTCAAGGGATAGAATCCTTGAAAAAGAAGCCTAAGGTTGAAACCTATAAATCAGCAACTATATTTTCAGAACCTAAGACTTTTGTCCCATATTCTATTACTCCTTCTGTGGAAAGCCTTATTAAAACTCCAAACTCTATAACCTTTCCACCACCCACCTCTTCTCATCCATATTCTTTGTTTGCAAACCCCAGTTTCTTTAGTCCACATCCTGTCATAAAACACTCTAAAGAGACTAGTGAATCCAGCAAACCAGAATCTTCTAATCTGGTGAATGAAGATTCCTATACTAGAGAAGAAGAAGAAAGTTTTGATACAAGTTTTCACAAAACAGAAACATCCTTTGGTGATATGACTCTTCACAAAATAGAGGCAGAACCACAAATGGAAGAGCTTGAAACCTGTATCAATAACTTATCTTTGACAGATCAAGAACAAGATCAACTTGATAATGAAAATCAAGTCAATGCTACATCATCCAGGTCAAGATGGCAAACTACCTGGAATCCTGCTCCTGACAGAAGAGATCTTATGAAGTCTGAATACCATAAGGATTGGTCTGCAAATGCTACTTACTCATGGAATATTGATAATTGCACAGAGGCTGAGATCATGTCTGTTTTACATTCCATGCTTGTATGTTATAGGACTTATCTTGCAGATGACATAGGACCTATCAATGCTACAAGAAGAATAATAGGAGGATTTGAAGGAACATTGGATTCTTGGCTAAAAGCTGAGACAGTTAAAGATCCTAATCTCCTTGCAGGATGGGAACAATCAGTTGTTGAAAATGAAGATGGATCTACCCACATAGATCCTGTCACTAGTTTGCCTGTCAATAATATGATAGGAAAACTTCTTTATGCTATCACAGTTAATTTCATTGGATTCCCCCAGATAACTAATGATATTACAACTATCATTCTGCTGGCCATGAGATTGCATAATATGCAACATTTTGATGAATATTTTAATGAATTCCTTCATAGATTGCATACTTTGACTCCAGATCTCATTCTTGAGCCAAAATGGAAGGAAATTTTTGTTGCATCTCTTCCCCAATGGGTCTCTTCAGCAATTGTAAATAAATTACCAGGCAAGATTGGAGACTATAAATTTGGCATAATCAGACAAGCAGTAAAAGCAATCATTGTTGAATTATGTTCACAAATGAAGATTGCAAGAGCTGCCACAAATCCTAAAAAGCCACATGGATATCAACAGCTTTGCAAACAATGGCATCTTGGTAAAGTTGGAAATTCTGAGGGGCATAAGAGGAGAAAACGACAATTCAAGAAGAATACCCAGACCTCCCAAGATAAGCCAAAAGGAAAACATTACAAAGCAAAACCTTACAAGCATACAAAGATGTTTTCTAAGGATAGAGAAATAATTTGTTACAACTGTAACAAAAAAGGTCACACAGCTCCAAATTGTCCAAATAAAAAGAAAGACTCTTCTAAAAAGAAAGTCCAGTATAGAAATAAGAAAGGAAAGATAAATTCATTCGATCTTCCTAGTAGCTGTGATGAATTGGTATCTTCTGATTCAGAATCTGAAAATGAACTTAATTTTGTTGATTCAGATGAATCATCTGATGAAGAATTCTGTAAAGATCCCCATTGTACAGAATGTAAATATTGTGATTGTGATGATCCTGATATTTGTACATGCAATGCAGTCAGGATGATGAAGACTGATTATGATGAAATCAGTAAGAACATTTTTGCACAAATGATGGCTGCTACAGATCCGCAAATGAAAGAAATGTACAGATCTTTGCTGACAGAACATTTGAAGAAAGCACCCTCTACTTCAAAGAATTCTCCAAATAAAGGGTATGTGCCCCCTGCTACTCTTTTCTCTGTTGAAGCCTTAACCAGACAATTTAAGAATGAAGATTTTGGAGAAGACTTGCCACAGACTTTACCTGCAGTGCATCAGGCAATAAAAGAACTGAGGAAAACAATCAAAGAGAATAGAAGATTGTGTGTTGAAAGCCATAATGAGTTAAGCCTAAAGATGCTCAATGCACAAGCTCCTCCTGCTTCTTCATCACAAGGTCCCATTTCAGGAAAGACAGAAAATTGGACCTATCATATGGGGCCAGTTCAACAGCAGCATAACAAAGAAGAAGAAGAAGAAGAAGAAGTAGCAAGAACAGATTTTGGATGCAATAGCATGAATAGAGATGTCATGTATTGTGTAAAAATGAAAGTAAAGATTGGACACCAGTATGAATTTTGGAAGGTACTTATGGACACTGGTTCCAGATTAAACATCGTAAGTGATACAGTAGTTGGCATGCATCACAGAAGGCCAACAACATGTCCAAGGGTGATCACAGCAAGTGGAGACATTCCCACAAAACATGAAGCAGAAATTGATGTTCTGCTCACAGACAAAATAGGAGTTCATCTGGTTTGTCCTGTTGTTCCAGGACTGGATTGTGCAATGTACCTTGGGACACCATTTTTTCAGAATTTCAGCATGCATGGAGCAAAATTTGATGCAAGAACCCAGAGGTATGGATATTTTATTAGTTTTGATAATAAGGAAGTCTTTTTCCCATTCATCAATTCTAATTCTCCAATGAGGATTAAGAGAGTTGAAAGAATGGAGAATCTTTTGGCAAAAATGGAAGTGAAAAGGGAAGTATTGAAAACAGAAGAACATCTAGATAATGGAAAGTATGCTTCTGAGATAGCAAATCTCACTTCCCAGTTTAAAGAATGTTGTTCAGATGATCCAAATGCCTTTTGGCATATTAAGAAACAAGAGGTAGAACTTCCTCTCAAGAAGGATTTCAGTGGAAAATTAAGAAGATCTAAAGCAGTAGCAATGAATGAAGAACAAATGAAACTCTGCAGAGAAGAAATTAAATATCTTTTGAAGAAAGGGCTTATCAGGAAAAGTAAAAGCCCCATAGCATGTTTTGCATTCTATGTAAATAAGCATGCTGAAGTTGCCAGAGGTAAACCAAGGTTAGTTGTGAATTATAAACCTCTGAATAAAATTCGGGATTACGATGCATATCCTTTGCCAAAGCCATCTTCCATACTTGCTCAGATATCAAAGTCCAAGATATTTTCCAAGTTTGATCTCAAATCTGGTTTCTGGCAAGTAGGAATTAAAGAAGATGATAAATGGAAGACAGCATTCTCTGTACCAGAAGGGCATTATGAATGGAACATCATGCCATTTGGCCTGATTAATGCTCCTTCGGCTTTCCAGAGAATAATGGATGAAACTTTCGAAGGAATGGAAAGTTTCTTGAAGAAATATATTGATGATTTACTAATTCATTCTGATAATATTGCTGACCATATCAAACATTTGAAAATCTTTCTCCGCAGGGTTAAAGAAATGGGCATAGTATTATCAGAATCTAAGTTGAAATTATTCCGGCCAATGATAGACTTTTTGGGTTATAATATACAGTACGGATCCTATACTGTAATCCAAAGAAGTTTAAATTTTGTTGATCATTTCCCTGATGAAATCAAGGACAAAACTCAACTGCAAAGGTTTTTGGGAAGCCTGAATTACATTTCAAAATTTCTGAAGCATTGTGCACAAGAAAGGAAATTATTGAATAAAAGGCTTCAAAAGAATCCAATTCCATGGAATAATGATTGCACACAAGCAGTCAGGGCAATAAAAGAAAAAGTCAGAAATATTCAACCACTCTCCCCTATCAGAGAAGAATGGGAGAAGATCATCATGACAGATGCCAGTTATGAAGGATGGGGAGCAGTTTTATGTCAGAAAAATCCCAGCAGTAAAAAAGAGATTGAAATTTGCCAATATGCATCTGGATTATGGGCAAAAAATCAATTGAATTGGTCAAGTTTGAAGAAAGAACTCAGAGCAGTTTGCCTAGGAATAGAAAAATTCAGAGATTTTGTTATCTACACCAAATTCACTGTTAAGACAGACTGCCAGGCATTGAAATTTGCAATTCATAAATGTGATTTTGAGGATGCTGCTATGGTCAGGTGGATCATGCAGTTAAGCCAGTACAATTTTGATGTTGAATTTGTTAAAGGCGATAAGAACAATTTCGCAGATATGCTGAGTAGAGAATTTCTGTCAGAACATTCAATTTTGAGCTTGCATTGCAATTTTATCAGGAGAAGGGAAAGCACTGTTGAAATAGAAACACCAAATGGTTGGGTAAGTTATATGCTTGAAACTCCAGTACTTATCCATGATGTAGATTGGTACCCAATCAAAGAAATTAGACATAGGGAAGATATTCCTTACCTATGGACAGAAACAATGCAAGACGAAATGAACCAAGAAGCAGTAGATGCTCTGGACTATTTGGAATACATTGACAACATACACTATACTCTTGAGAGAGATGATGAGGATGATGAACGGATGACAAGCTGCCACATCACACTGAGAAGATTTGATAATCCTCTCCACAGAGAAAATTATGACCCTGACAGACAAAAAGAATGTTTCTATACAGCTATGAATCTTCAAAATTGCTCAGCTAATTTATTTTATTCTATACAGTCCTCATTTTTATTTGAAGGCATGACAGCAGAAGCTTTGGAACAAGAAGATCCTACACCAGAATGGTTCATTGAGTGGTGGCAGATATATGGTCTTTCAGCTCTAATCATCAAACCCTATACACTCCAAATGCTTAAAATCCCTGGTTTCAGTGAACCGTTTGCCCATATGAATGGAATTGTATACAAAGATATTGAAAATGTTGCCGACATCAGTGATTTATCTTTTCTACAAGCAATCAGACGCTGTGGTCACATCAGATGGTTTGTTACAAACCAGTACAAGGCAAGGATGATATCTCATAGTACTAATTATGAAGATTTCCACCATCAGGTTGATATCGCATCAAATCCTTTCCAACCTATCAACTTTTTGGAACCTCCCAACCAAAATATTTCACAGATGTGGGAATCAGAGAAAGAAATAAGAGTACAATACTTCAATAATTCTCTGATTGAAAGATTCAGATATCAACGTTATACACATCCGCAGATAGAATACTATACTATGGATTGAGTGACGTCTTTCTGGCCGACTATGGTGCCGGACGAGCTTTCGTGGATTCCCTCGCTCTGGAATCTCCACTTTGTACAAATCATGGATTTTGCAAATCTAATCTTTTATGACATGATAAGTCTTTCGAGGGTTCACTAATGAATTTCCTCTGTGTAAATAGTACGTTTGGTACTAAGATTCGGTCCCCACATGCCTCAGGCTCTCTGATAAAGAGTAGGGACGAGATAACATAGGACGATAGTGTCCTATGCCTGAATCTTACTTTCGGCGATCTATTCAGATCTGTCTAAGTACTTGTGTCTTTGAGTCATCAGTCTGTACATAGCGCACTCATGAATGTTTGTTCCCTTCCAGCTTATAAATAAGAGCTAGCTGCGAAGTAAGACTCATTCGAGTCGAGAGAGTTTAGAGTCATAGACTTTTCCTGCTCTGCATCTGCGGACATTTGTGTCTGATCTGCTTGCATCACGAAGAGTTTTCTAAGTCTTAGAGTCTGGTTTGGAAGCCTGCGCATCAGTGTGTTCGGCACTGGTGAGAACCTAAAGTGGCTGAACCATTAGGAAAGTCTGAGAGTTTGTCTGTAATCTCTGAGGCAGAGCCTGTCTATTGCCAGGAGCTTCCGGTAATACTTGTTCCTTGAGAACGGTAGAAAGTCCGGTGAATGCGTAGACAGTCAATCTCTGTAAGGAGATTTTCTTATGTAATATCTGCATCCATATAATAAAAATTCCAGTTCAAAATTCCGCAATCTTGCTGTGTTCATTTGCTTGTTAAAGGTCTTGGAAAGAGAATTCCGCAATCTTGCTGTGTTCATTTGCTTGTTAAAGGTCTTGGAAAGAGATGGTATCAGAGCCAAGTAAATATGATGCGGATTCTTAAGGAAAACCTTCCAGTCCTTGTTGTCAATCCCTCTCGTTTTAAACCATTTTTCTCCATGTCTTGGAAACTTGGTGGCCTCAATGATCATAAACTCCGTTACTATGAGTTTTATGTCCCCAATTTCAGCCTCCATTCCATCGAATGAGTGCGCAAATGTCTTGGATACCTCTTTGTGGAAGCCGTTAAATTTCCTAATGAACTGCAACCATTGTCTTCTTTGCAACAGCTCCCTAGTTTGTGGGTACCCCTCTAGGAATTGCTTCCCTGCTCGCTCAGTTTGAACAATTACTCCCATGCCGAAAGATGCTTTTCCTTGAAGATTGGCTACCTTGATAGGAAAATGGAACTGGTAGGGTTTGCTAGCTGGCGGAAATATCGAATGACTATGAAAGAAGAGAGGAGTGTAAGAATATGGAAGAATGGATGGATTATCAAAAGGATTATGGGAATGAATTTGACCGTTAGGCACATTCAAACTTATGATTTGGTAATTAATTTGGTAGATTTGGCACAAGGTCATGACATGAATTTTAGAGTTATGGCATATGATATTTCGTTAGGCAGCCATTACCCTTAAGTTATAATGATTGCATTGTAGTACTATATTTTCTTACTCATACATGCCATATAACCTTCCCTATTGTTAAATTAAAGTAGCACATACCTTTTAATTTTCTGTTGCTAACCTTATTTGTTCTTTAATCTCCTACAAGCGCCTTGTTGTCAACTGTCCTTTAATCCAGATCAACAAATATTCTTGTAGAATTCAAAATTTTTAGGCTGCAGAAATTTGTTTAGCTGCGGAAACTTGTACAAGCTGCGGAAAGTTGTTCAAGCTGCAGAAAGTTTTCCAAGCTGCGGAAAGTTGTTGTTTCTACAACGTAAGAGAAATAAAGCTTTAGTAGATGAACTTTATTGTTTTTTTCTTTTGAAAAGAAAATTTGATGTGCCAACAACTTGGTTTTCACTTTAAATTTTCTATAAAAGCATGCCAACAACATGTTGGTTTTCATGTTTATACAAAATTTATTATTATTATTATTATTATTTTCATATATATATATATATATATATATATATATATATATATATATGTATATGCATATATACACATATAATTTATTTATTATATTTTTATTATTATTTTTTCCTTTTTTCTAATTTTTTATTTTATTTGAAGAACAAACTAATTGAAAGGTGGAAAAGAAGAAGAATTCTTCTTGACCATCTTCAGTTCTAAATTATCCTGAAATATTTTAACAAATTCCTCTCTTGTTAATGGTTTCTGGTAAAGCTTGAGTTGATGTCCATTTACTAATAGAGGAGTTATTTCTTTGTCAATAATATTGATTCTAACTGCACAATTTTCAAAGACATTCTCAACCTCATAAGGTCCAAGCCAATGGGTTTGAAATTTCCCTTGAAAATTTTTGAATTTTGAATCAAAGAGAAATTCCCAATCTCTTCGATGAAACTTCTTTTCTTTAATGTACTTATCATGTCATCTTGACCTCTGTTGTTTCACTAAGTTGGTCCTCTGGAAGGCCTCTTGTTTGATTTCATCAAGCTCATTTAATTGTATCATCCTTTACTTCTAGGATTCTGACATGTCAAGATGTAACTGGAATTTTGTCTTATAGGTCTGGATCTGGAACTCTATTGGAAGTAATACATGTTTCCCATAAACAAGTTTATAGGGAGTATGTCCTGTAGTATTCCTCCATGTAGTCCTATAGGCCCATAAGGCTTCTGGAAGCTTTTCCACCCAGTCTTTCCTGTGTAGATGTACAGTCTTTGTAAGGATAGCTTCGATCACCTTATTTGTGGACTCAAATTTTCCATTGGCTTGTGGATGGTATGGAGTTGACTTCCTATGTTTATCTTGTATTGGTCCACAAGCTTATACACTAGTCTAGATGTGAACTATGTCCCATGATCTGTTACAATTTCTCTTGGAACACCAAAACGAGTAAAAATATCCTCAAAAAGAAATGACTACTACAGTATTTGCAGTAGCAAAAGGACGTGCTTTAGCTTCTACCCATTTAGTGACATAATCAGTACATTCCAGAATATACTTGTTTTTCTTTGAAGGTGGGCTGATTGGTCCAACAAAATCTAGTGCCAATTTTTCAAATGGTTCGATAAGTACCTGTGGTTGCAGTGGCATCTCATTTGAAAGAGTAGGTGATCTAGATTTAAACAGGAATGCAACAAATTACAGAGATAACCATCAACAAATAGATGCAGCAGAAATAATACTTCATTTCATTAATGTAAAATACTGAAATATGCTTACAAACAACAATGGAAATAAACCAGCTAGGGCGATGGTAGCTTATCTCTGAGAAGAGATGTGGCGACTACATGCCTCTAAACTATCTTACAATGAGGTTCCAAGGCCTATTTATTGTTGAAAAATAATGGAAACCCTAAACATCCAAAAAGCTAACCCTAGAAGATGAAACACCAAACTGTGGGCCCCGTTTGGGTAAATTGGTACATCAACTTCCCGGGGTCGTAACTTTGGCATATGATCTTCATTTGACGTGAAAAATATCTCATTAGAAAGATCTATCCCAGAACTAAAACTTTGGGAAGAGCAACATCAGTCCATGGACCCATGTTGCTCCTAGTTTTCCCAAAAAACGTCATTTAGGGCCTCAAAATGGCTCCAGAAGTTCAAGACCCGAAAATCTGCTAAAAATAGTAAACTGTGCTACAATTAAGGAAACTAAAATGTTGAAAGAAACAATGGTGGGGGTCCAAGTGGACTTGGTAGGTGGCCACCAATATCCATCCGGATCATTCCTCCCCCCTCAGGAAGCAATGGTTCCCATTGCGTTAAGTTCCTCCCTGAGATGAGGAAGCTTTTGTTGAACTTGGTCCCTGGTGAGCCACTTGCCCTAGTGAAGGAGTTGGCTTGCTTTGACAACTCGATACAGTTGGATATTCTGTTGGTGAGTGTGCTTGATCTGTGTGTCTATGATCCAATCTGTTGCAACTTGTTCCATGCAATCTGGATTTAACTCTGTGGGTGTGAGATGTTCTGCAATGTCGGATGTGTCTAGTAATGGTGGAAAGTATGGCTGAAGGAGGTCCACATTGAACATTGGGTGCAGGCCAAGGAATGGGGGAATGCTGAGCTCAAATGCATTGTCTCCCATAGCCTTGGTAATGGTGTAAGGACCATATCGGAGTGGTCTAAGTTTTCGATAGGCTCTGGTAACACATTCCTTTTGCAAATGCAACCAGACTTTGTCGCCCACCTAAAACTTGTGTGGCACATGATGTTGATCATGTCGTTGCTTGTACTTGACATTTGATTTCTCCAGAATGTCATGGACCTGCTGGTGAAAATGTTGGATGTGCTCAATGAAGCTGGCTACCTTATCTGTTTCAGACTAGACATGAGCCAAATGTACATAAGTAGCTGCAAATGGCATGGCCACATTAATGGGACATAATGGCTGGAATCCCAAGCCCACCTGAAAATGGTTGTGGCCAGTCAAGCTGTAAAGAGCTTGGTTTTAGTTGTGCTAAACATAGGGGAGGCTCTCGTCCCATGTGCATGGATACTTTGAGTTGTACATGCACAGAATGTGTACGACCATCCTGTTCATAACCTCTGTCTCACCATCAGTTTGAGGAAGGAAGGTTGTGGACTTAGTGAATTTGGTGTCCAACATCGATCAGATACTGGACCAAAATGTACTGAGGAACCTGTTATCCCGATCTGAGATGATAGTCTATGGGATCCCAAAGTGTACCCACACTCGTTCAAAGAAGAGTTTAGCAGTGGATTCTGCTGTGATATTCTTCTTGCAGGCCGCCATAATGGCCATCTTTGAGAACCTATCGATGACCACAAAACACAGTCATTTCCATGCTTAGTGGAAGGAAGGCCTGACATGTAATCCATGGAGATGGATTCCTAAGGTCGAATAGGGGTAGGAAATGGGGTATAGAGGCCTTGCTTCTTGATGTTCGATTTGGCAATGGTGCAGGCAGTGCATGATCTGATGTACTTCCCGACATCCTGTCGAAGATTCAGCCAATAGAAATGCTTCTGTAGTACGGCCACCATTTTCTTGATCCCAAAATGCCCAACAACCCGACTATAGTGTGCTTCCAAATCGTCTTGGCACACTCGCTTGAAGGAACACAAAGGTGACCCAGGTGGCATAACAAGACATCTTGGAGGTGAAAATCTGGAACATGCTGACCCTCCAAGAGTGTCTAGTATGTGTGGCCGAATTCTGGGTCACTTTTGTAGAGAAGAGGCCAATCAAAAGTCTCATGCCCACAAGAGTTGAGCACGGTGGTTAACGCCATGATCGATGGTCGACTGAGGCAATATGCAACATTATTGGTGCTGCCCTTCTTATACTTGATATTCAAATGGAACTATTGCAGGTATGTGGACCACTTCTGATGGTGATCATTCTACAATTTCCCTTGGGTCTGTATGAACTACAAGTGTCGGTGGTTTGTGTGGATGACAGTTTCCTTCCCCAAAATGTCATGCTTCCATTGTCGACGGGCCTGCACAATGGAATACATCTCTTTTTCATAAGTGGGATACTTCTAGACTGTGTCTGAAAGTGTCTCACTATGATATGCCACTGGATGCCCGTGTTGAGTAAGGACTGCCCCAATGGCATAGTCAAAGGCATCTGTCTCGACCTCAAATGGTTGTTGCAAGTCTGGTAATGCAAGAACTAGTGCCGTGTAGAGGCAATCTTTCAACTCTGTGAATTCCTTTTGTTCAGATTAGACCAAAATTATTTTTCTTTCACTCCTCCCTTGGTGACTTCACTCAAGGGCCAAGTAATATGAGAAAACTCCAACACAAACTTGTGGTAGAAGTTGGCAAGACCTAGAAAGCTACAGAGCTCTGTCAAAGTGGTTGGAAATGGCCAATCCTGAATGACTTCGATCTTGGCTGGATCCACATGCACCCCCTATTCATCAGTAATGTACCCCAGATACTGAACTTGGGTCATGCCAAAAGTGCATTTCTCCAAATTGGCACATAACTTGTGTTGCCACAGTGTTTGGAGAACCTGTCGGATGTGGTGGAGGTGCTCTTCCCAACTCTAGCTGAAGATCAGGATGTCATCCAAGTATACCACTACAAATGAGTTGGTGAATGGCCCCAAGATGACATCCATTAGCCTCATGAAGGTTGCAAGAGCATTCGTCAATCCGAAAGGCATAACCAACCATTTGAAAATGCCTTCCTTGGCTTTGAAGGCAATCTTCCACACATTGAAGGGTTCAATTGGTACCTGGTGATATTCTGACTTCAAATCAATCTTGCTGAAATATTTTGCCCCCTTCAGTTGGTCCAGGAGGTGATCAATCCATGGGATCGAGTACCTATTACGGACAGTGATCTTGTTCAATGCCTGATAGTCAATACAAAGTCTCCAAGTCCCATCCTTCTTCTGTACCAACACGATCAGGCTCCCACAGGGCAATGAACTCGGACGGATGTGACCTTTCTGCAACAGCTCCTGAATCTGCCTCTTGATTTCATTGTTCTCCAGAATGGATCACCGATAGATTGGTCCATTGGGCAGCATCGCACTTGGTGTCAAATCTATGGAGTGTTTGACTTGACAGTGTAGAGGAACCCCTGCAAGGGAGGTGAAGATGTCATCATACTCCTCCATGACCTTGTCCATTTGTAGTTGTCGTGAAGAGGGGCCTAGTCTGGAGGTCATGGCCACCGTCTTCTTCTTTCCTTGAGGGTGTATCATCAGGAAAACAAATTTCCTAGTTTTGGAAATGAGTGTACTGCATTTTTTTGCAGTAACCAAAGAGATGGTGGTAGGTGGTGCTACCTCTGGTATCCTGTAAAACTTATTTCCCAAAGTAACAATAACAACACAAGGCCTTGATTCATACACATCATGTCGCTTCCAAAAGTATGGTTGTCCTAATAATACATCACAAACTTCAAGGGGAGAAATCTCACACAATACCTCATCTATGAAGGGCTTGATGTTGTATGGAAGGCGACATTGCTGGCTCACACGAAGATCCCATCCTTGGTGAAGCCACTCGATGGTGTATGGTTGTGGATGTGTTGTGGTCGGTAAGCCCAGCTGCTTCACGACCTCTACCGGAATGAGGTACTTTTGCTCCCGCTATCGACAATGAACTATAGCGAGGAGCCCTTTACCCACATCTGGGAGTGGAAGAGACATTCCTCCTCCTCTGGATCTTCAGGTTCCTGCTTCTGTATCTTTGTGGTGGAAATTATGGCATTGGGCTCCACATTGATAGTCTACTTCCCTTTGTCATTCCCCTTTTCAAGTTCTGACTTAGAGTCAGAACATGCATCTGATTCTGAAACCTTTAGCTCGGCCACCAGTGACTGCTTGGCCCGACACTCACTTTTGTTGTGAGTGGAGGTCTTATGGAACTCACACCACTTTCCCATGTCCTTTTTCGGCTTCACGGTGTTGTTCTTTGTTTGCAACTTTGGCAGGTTGTCTTGGGCCATCCTGCCTTGGCTTTGTCCTTTGTTCTGTGGTTTGGGGGAACCTTTCCCTTACTTCAGATTCGCAGATCCAAAGTCTCGTTTCTTCTTTTTAAACTTTTGCTCGACCTTGACAGCATATCAGTATGTCATGCCGAGCGAGGGGATGTTCAGGAATTTTATTTCTTCCTTGATGTACTTGTGCAGGCAGCCATAGTATTTTAGTACCAAATGCTGCTCTGAATCCTTGATACCCAACTTATTGCGAAGGGTATGGAAAATATTGGTAAACTCTGGCACGTCTTGGTCCCTCCCTTGCCGCAGCGTGGTCGTCTTTATGTATTGATCCCCATAGCTTCTGACCGGGTAGTACTACTCCTTGATGGCATCCCAGAATGAATCCCAAGTGGGTGTGGCTGAGAATAGTGAGCCTCTACTTTCATCCGTCAGCTCGCAGTAGGTTTCCCACCAGTCCTTAATGTGGGGGGCCGATTTGAGAAGAGAAAAAATAATCTTTTCCCAACTGAAAAAATCATGAACAGAAAAATAACCCTCTAGCAGATTTAACCATTTATCGATGGAATCTACGTCTATCTGACCCTCAAATATGGGGATTTAAAAAATAACTTGTACCTTAAATGGTGTGGCATTTCTAGAGTAGCTGTTGGAAGTCGATGTGTCGCCCGTGGGTAGCCGTTGAAGGATTTGGGCAAAGTTGTCCATCATCGCGTTCCTTTATCGCTCGAGGGCTTCTTCAAGCAAGATTTTGATAGGATCTCCTACCCCCTCGTCTTTCTTTTCATCCACCATGCGAGGCCGTCGGGATTTGCGAGGCTGGTCTTGCAAAGGTTCTACCAGTTCAAGCCCTAACTCCTTATATCCCGACCTCGTTGGGGACATGCAAAGAAAAACAGAGAAAAAGTAAACCGCTCTGATCCATTGATCTAGATTTAAATAGGAATGCAACAAATTACAAAGATAACCATAAAAAAATAGATGCAGTGGAAATAATACTTCATTTCATTAATGTAAAATATTGAAATATGCTTACAAACAGCAATGGAAATAAACTAGCTAGGGTTTTCGTAGCTTATCTCTAAGAAGATATGTGGCGACTACATGCTTCTGAACTGTCTTAAAATGAGGCTCGAAGGCATATTTATTGTTGAGAAACAATGGAAAACCATAAACATCCAAAAACCTAACCTTAGAAGATGAAATGCCAAACTCTGGGCCCCATTTGGGTAAATTGGTACATCAACTTCCCGGGGTTGTAACTTTGGCATATGATCTCCATTTGATGCGCACAATATCTCGTTAGAAATATCTATTTGATAACTACAGCTTTGGGAAGAGAAACATTGGCCATGGACTCATGTTGCTCCCATTTTTCCCAAAAAACGTCGTTTAGGGCCTCAAAACGGCTCTGGAAGTTCAGGACCCAAAAAACTGTTAAAAATAGTAAATTGTGCTACAATTAAGGAAACTGAAAAGCTAAAAGAAACAATGGTGGCGGTCCAAGTGGGCTTGGAAGGTGGCCACCAATATCCACCTAGATCATTAGGTTTTCCCATTCTCTCATAATTGTTGCATCTCTTAACATATTCCTTGGTGTACCTGAAAATGGAAGGCCAATAATATACTAAAAGCAGGATTTTGTAAGTAGTTCTCTTGTCAGAAAAATGTCCTCCACATGGCTCATCATGAAAAGATTTTAGTATCTCTGGTATTTCGTCCTCCTGAACACATCTTCTGATGATGAGGTCTGGTCCTGTCTTATATAATTCCTCATTTATCCATGATTAGGATGTGCTATTGTGGACTGTTCTTCTCTTTTCTCTAGGAGATAAATGAAATGGTATTTTTCCTATGGCCAGATAGTTAGCAATATCTACATACCAAGGTGATTTAGTAGATACTGCAAAGAGATATTCATCAGGAAATTTATCTTCCACGGGTCGATCATTATTTTCATTTTGTATTCTACATAGAAAATCGGCAATTGTGTTTTGTTTTCCTGGTCTATCTAGAATAGTTATGTTGAATTCTTGTAAAAGTAGGAGCCATCTAGTTATTCTTCCATTAGTGACTAGTTTATTCATTAGGTATCTAATGGCAGAATGTTCTGTGTGGAAAAAGGTTTCATATCCAGTTATATAATGTCTAAATTTATTAATGGCATGAATTACAGCTAAGAACTCCTTTTCGGTAACAGTATAATTTAACTCTGCAGGGGTTAAATTTTTACTAGTATAACAAATGGCATAATGAGTGAGATATTTTTGTCCTAAAACAACTTCAGTTAGGTCATTTTAAGATGGGTGCTTCAGAAATTCTCTTATTCAATATTTCAAAGGCAACTTGACATTTGGAATCCCAGCTGAATTCACAGTCTTTGTTGAGTAATTTAAAGAGTGGGGATGCAATTTTTGTGAAGTTTTTTATAAATCTTATATAGTATCCGATAAAACCGAGAAAACTTCTAACATCCTTTTGACAACTTGGCACTAATAACTTGGAAATGACTTCCACCTTAGATGAGTCTACCTTAATTCCATCTCCAGAAATATGGTGACCTAAAACAATTCCCTCGTTAAACATCATGAAACATTTTCCATGGCTTAATGAGAGGCTTGTTTCTTGACATATTATTAAGACTTTCTCAAGGTTTTCTAGTGCTTCATTGAAAGAATCCCCATAGACTGTGAAATCATCCATGTACACTTCCATACAATCATGGATAAGGCCAGAGAAAATGCCAAGGACTACCTTTTGGAATGTTGTTGGAGCATTACATAACCCAAAGGGAAGTACCTGGTAAGCATAAGTTCCCCATGGACAAATGAATGGGGTTTTATCCTGATCTTCAGGGGCTACCTGAATCTGGTTGTATCCATTGAACCCATCCAAGAAGGAACTTTTTTTTTCCTGCTAAAGTATTTAAGACCTGGTCTATGAAAGGTAACAGAAAGTGATTTTTTAATGTTGCTTTATTCAACTCCCTATGTTGGGCAGCAGATCCCTCCATAGTGGGTTTTTGGGGCTTAAAGCCCAAAGTTTTGGTCAACGTAATGTAAATACCCCGCAAAGTGTGGGTGTGAAGTGCAAGAGTCTAGGGTTGCTCGCCCTAAAATAATGTAATTTAATATAGAATGTGTTAGCCTACCCATGGTCCGCAGACCATGGGATTGTATAAATAGAGCAAGGCTCTAAGTGTAAAGTCAGTTTTTAAGTCTGAACTTTGAGAAATAATATGGGTTTTGGATGCTGAATTAGATCTGAGTCTGTAAGTCTGAGTCTTGAGTTGTAGTAGTAGGAAGAGGCTCTGCAGCTAAGTGTGCAGGGCGGAGTTGGGATTGTATCTGAACAGAGGATTAATAAAAGATAAGTTGATTTTGAAATACTGGGGGTTTATGCTCCTGTTATGTTTATGCATCTATTTATGGTTTTATGATTGCGTGCATTGGTTATAAATGTTGAATGGTTAATAAGAATACTGGGCCCCCATAATTAAGTTAAGATCTATAATAATAGCACAGTAAAGAATACGGATCTGGAAAGCACCTCTCATGCTCGTTACAGAGCTATGCAGAAGTAGTCACATGAGTTGTGAAGGATAGACGGTTGCGCAGAGTAGCGCAAGCACACAGGATCAGTTCGTGAACTTCCTAGACTTCATCAAGGCATCCCTAGGTTACGAGAAACCTGGGTCCAACACCCTCCCATACTACCTCGGGTACGACCTCAGTCTGCGCACCGCGGACTATTGCCGAAAGGGCCGGTAGTTTCGGGATTTGTTTGGCTAAATCACTTCTGAACCTGGGTAAGGCCCCAATAAGGCAACAAATGGTTCCGTTGCCGGGACCAAGATCTACCTAAGGGATGTCTAATGTTGGAACACTGGAATCCCACGAAGAAGGAAATTGAAGAGTGGTTGGATCAGAAGATTCACGAGTTCGTGATACAAGAAAATAGAACTCTGCAACTATTTGAGAAAAGGTGGCTAGATCACTACGTGTATACGAAAATCCACGAGATCTTCTTTTCATCCTTTCCATCGGAGCTATATGATTGGATCATGAGGTTAGCCGACAGCCAAGGAAGGTACAAGCTCGATCAACCAATAGTGTGGACTGTGAAGTTAGTGGGCAGACTAGAGGCATCAGAAGATAAGATTGCGCGAGCTGTGGACCATTAGCTCGACCAAATAATAGGAGGGTTTGTCACTGAGTTCGCGATAGACACAACCATGAGCTACAATGAAGTAGAGTGACGTTTTCTCAAGGGACCGCGAGGTAGGTACATTAAATCCCTGAATACCTAGATTAATATGTTGTTAGGTGAGAAGCGGGTTATGTGAATACATTAATGTTTGGAACGATGTGGAGCGGAAAGATCTACAAAGGTACCAAGGGATTAGGAAATAGTCCCTTAATTTCACCTTTGTTTGAGAGCGAGGAAGAGCTCACTCAGGTTTCCTCGAGAAGTGTGGTTAGTTTGATAAAGCAGTGCATTCTACAGTTATCACCTCCACTTACACCATCACCTGCTTCACCTACTTCACCTCCATCTTCACCTACCACACCTCCACCAAAACCGCAGTTCAGCATGGCAAGTGTAGTCAAGCTACCCATATTCAGAGGAGTAGGAAATAAGGATTCAGATTAGTTCTTGTTCGTGGTAAGAGAAGTGTGGGAGGTAGAAGGGGTCATGGACAACAACATCAAGAAGGCTACATTGGTGAGTGCACTGCAGGATCACTCGTTGACATTGTTAGCGCTCGAATTTGCCTCAGGCTGAGGAAGGCGAAACTCAAGGCAACATCAAACCAAGCTCAGCCTCGTAGCTAGCCCTACGAGGACAGGAGAGGGCTCTCTCCGGGTCTATCTCGGCAAAGGTCTTCAAAGGGGCTTAGATGACCGATATGAATACTGATTTTAGGCTAGTAAATTGATAAGATAGTTTGATTTAAGATTTTTAGGGTTTTGTTGGAAAACAGGGAAAGGCAATTTTGGGTGCGGGGATGTGACACAGTTTTTGCAGAGGTCTTTTTGGGGCAAGGTAGGCAATCGTCTTGATGTCTTTAAAGGAATTGAATGGATAGAAATGACTGATGAGGAGCTAAGGAGAGTGAGAAACTTTCAGGAGTTCTCCTTAAATAGATGAAAACATAGATATTAAACAAACTTAAAGGCAGAGCATACAAGATTATGAATTCTACCTTAACACTTCATTTGTTTAATTTGCAGAAGAGAATAGTAGGAAAATGATACACATAACAAACTTACAAGTACATGAGAGAAACACACCATCAACACAAATAACCACAGGAATCCCAAATAGTGCTGCAAAACCCTGGTCTTTCCTTTGCCAAAATTGCAGAGATACAATGTGTAATACAGTCTAAGCTTATCCCCCAAGAGTCCAACCTCTGCTACTGAATGAAAATTTACATATATAGACCAAGTTAACCTCATTCCCTACCCTCTAGGGGTCGAGCTCCTCCTTCTAGGAGTTGTTTCAACCAATTCTAAACATGGAGCAGGAATCTAGTTGACCAAAACAACCTACCTCTAAAAAGAAGGAAACTGATTTCATTACATTAATTTCTTGGTAATTTTGTAAATGAACCATCTAGAAGGTGATAAAAGTGCCATGTTACCTTACATACATCAGTTTACATCATGGTGAGTCAAAAATCACATCAAGGAGAAAAACTAGTGAAAACTGGCCGATTTCCTGAGCTGAAGGATGACAACTGGACCAAAAACGTCAACGCGCAGCGCCCTGATCTCAACGCGCAACGCACCTTTCAGACTGATTTTGAGGCACTCCCTAGCATCAAAATTGAGCTCAAGATAGCTCGTTGGAAAGCCTTGGATGTCTACTTTCCAACCCAAGTGGAATTTCTCAATTTGGAGCTCATTTGCCCCCTCAAAACTGCATTCTCCCAGAGGTACTCCCTACTGTGGCAAAAGGTGGCAGCAAGGTGGTTTTTATAGTGTTTTTGAGCCTTTTGACCATCCAGATCTTGATGAAATGCTTCGGCAATAGCTGAGCAGGCATATTTCATCATGAAAAATCCAAAAATGCAAACCGTTTGTGATTTGGACCTCCCAATCTTACGGGCAGCGCGCTGCGCGTTGAACCAAAAAACCTGTTTTTAGGACAAAATTTTCAAAAATGACAAAAATTTCTCCAAATTTGGAGTAATGACCCTTTATCATGTATGTTGCCCCACCAATGAAGCCTCGGCCAAAATTTGGAGTGGGTCGGGCTTTTTCTGCCGTTTCAGTGCCTTGCTCAATCGCCTCTTAAGGATCTTCATCTTCGCTTTGCAAACATGCATGCGGGCCCAGTAATGATTTTTCATGTGACGAAGCAAGTCTTTGTCTCTATTGGCCTTCACCAGCAACCCCTCCAAGTGTCGGTTGACCTTCTCAAGCACAAATTGCCACGCAACAGGTGTCAAATCACCCGGTCTTTTACGGGCCAACCTACGGTCTTCACGGATTCGTTGCAGCTCTATAAGTGTGTGCTCATCCTCTAACTGTTTATTGCGCTGCTCTAGATACCTGATATATGAAGCTGTCTCATCATGACTAGTAATAAAACCCGATGGCTCGCCTGAAGGCCTCTCCTCATGCTTGGGCTTCTTGCCCTTATCCTGTACCTGCGGTGCTGCTGTCGAAAGCGAGGCCCCTTCCACACGAGGTGGAGATAACACTCGCTTTGCTGATGAAGTCAACGAGACCCCTTCCACCCCGGGTGAAGATAGTACTCGTCATGCAGATGCAAATAAGGCCCTGTGTCCTCGCTGATATGTTACACATGCTGGAGCGCTGACATGCTCTGTCTCAGGAATGTCAAACTGATGTGAAGGCCCTGCCTCATCATGAACTATCTCTGGAGCTGGCTGAGGCACTGTGAAAAGGTCACGAGAAATAAAATCCTCCCAAGTGATGCCCTGCTGTGCCAACTGATGAACCACTACGATCTTGATCAACGCGTAATGATAAATACTATTATGCTACTGTGTTGGGGTCTTCCTTTGTACAAGAGGCACCATCTTCTCTATGTTGCGAAACATGAAGTATGGAATGTTCATCATACGTACCCTTGTAAAATGCATCAACAAATGGACATGGTACGCATAAAGACGGGAGAATCTACCCTCACAACTGAAATACCGAATGATGAGTTTCATCAAAGGTGCAAACTGATCTTTGAGGTATTGAAAAGGAAAAATGCTGCTCAAGCGCCTCATATAACCAGGTTTGATGTATGGTTGATAGTAAGATTTCTCTAACTGCTGACGTTTATTCCATTGCTCTCCAATATTTGGTATCCCAGTGGCCTCCGTAATAGTCTCTGGTGACAAATGAAATCCACTCCGGCGAGATTTACATGGCCATCATGTAAATGTAGAATGAACAAGCGAGCTAATTCACGCTGATGCTAAATTTGTGAAATTAGCTCACAATAGTGATCGCATGACTGTCGACGAAAACAATCCATTGCAAGCGGGAAAGCCTGCAATTGCTCCAAAGAAGTAGGCTCTTCCCTACGAGGCTTACCACCTTTGCCACCTTTGCGAGACCTTTGTGGCACACTACCCTCTGTTGTAGAATCACTGTCATACCCCTGCTCATAAGATGAATTTGTGTCCGACATAGCTCTAAAAATACAATGTCTGCAAAATGTATGCTGTTTGCAATCGTAGGTTGTAGGTGTGGTGAAATTACTTTTTCAATCCATGCTAAAAAACCAACCGAAATATCATGAGAGTTATGCAATAATAGACATTCTGTTTTAGTGTATTGAGCATAAAACAACCATAAGGGCAGTTGGACAAATGGACCAAAATGTGATGTGTTGCTGGCTCAAAGCTTTCAAATGGGCATGAAGTTATGTTTCACCATGGAGCTAATATTCATCAATCATTCATAAACACCCTTAAGGAAGATTTTGGTGAGGCCTAGGGTTTCATTTGATGACCTAGGGTTTCATTTGTTTCTCACATCCAACACATCACACCTCTCTTCAAACACACCATAAATGATATGAAATTGATTGAATCGATGATAGAACACCTACTTGCAAATTCGGAGGCAATTAGACACGATTTGGGCGCTTTTCCTATGACTGTGATTCAACGCGCAGCGTGCCACCCCAACGCGCAGCGCACCTCCCAACGCGTAGCGCCTGTGTAAATTTACACTGGCTCCAGTTGCCCAACGCGCAGCGCTCCACCCAACGCGCAGCGTGCTCTTTCTACGCGCAACGCGCACCTGTAAGACTGTCCACGGGTATATAAACTTGGTCTTTCACCTTCCAATGCTTGAACATGCTCTTGCCTTGATTGTTGGTGAACAAATAGACTTGATTTGCCCTTTTATAAGCAAACAAAATATCTCATTTGAATTAAATTGAACCAAAAACCCACTTTGTAAGGTTTGGGTGTTGACACTTTTTTGAATTAATAGGCTCTGATTTCTGGTTTCACTTTTTAAAATAAATTGGTTGAAATAATGATTTCTTCTGATGATTTTTGCAGGGATAGCTCTGAAATGCTTTGGCAAAGGAAACCAAGGCTGCGCTTCAACCTTTGGAGAACTTGAAATTTTGACAATTTTTTACAAAAACGAGATGGTGACTTGTGTTTTTCAAAAACAGAGTTTTGAAAACAAAGTCCAAATTTAGCTGTATAATGATGAGAATTATTGAAATGATGCTCTATGAAGGACATCCCCCTGGCCTGCTGGTCCTTTATGACTTCTCAAGACAAAATTGACTCAACCCTAGACTTAAGACCTCGAAATTTAAAACAAGATGATGAATGACCCTTGAAGACTTTATTTACTTAAACAGACCTAAACCAGCAGTGCCAAACACGAGGGGAATAAATGACACAAAACTACTCCACCAGAGTTATGGCATGCCTAACGGAATGCAACTGATCACACTGATGAGACACCTAACCATGAAATGCAAAGAGCTTTGATCTCTGGTGAAGGGCTAGTAGACCGACTCTAACAGACATGGTATATCAAGCACTCTAATGATCACACAAATGTAGGAATAGTGGAGATCCATAATGCACTGAATAGAGAATTTATCCGGCCGAAATCAGAGATGTAGTCAATTGTTGGATTTAAGGAGATCACGATGCTTCCAGGTGAGACCCCATGGGATTTGGATCAAAGACTGAAGAGTAAGGTCCGCGAGGCTAATATGACACTAATGGATGCGCAGCACTATGCGTGGTTTATGGTATATTTGACACCACACCTGAGGACAGTGCTGTCACAGTAGAAGCTTTTAACCCAGGCCGAAGCGTTGGAAATGGTGATGAGATTGCACAAAACACCGATACAGGATCCAAGATTGGGAGTCTAGCAAATCCACGCGCAACTACAAAATCTATGCTTGGAGATGTAGAGTTTGAAGCAGGATAGGGCGCCACGGCTAGAGGCACGTGAAGAAGTGTGGTGCATAAAATGCAAAGGCTAGGGCCATGACAAAGACCACTGTCGAGTATTCATGAACCACTTGGTAGGAGGGGGGCCAATGCCATTGAGACTAGAGGCATAGGTAGGTCCAAGTGTAGCACCCATGCTTTGGTGCACAATCTGTCAAATAGGAAGAAGGCACACGATAGATAACTGTCATTTGTTGCAGAAGTATACACAGGCTCCGTAGCAGCTATTTTGTAATTTTTGTAGGTCGGTGGGCCACGACGAGCGTACTTGTCGCAACTACAAATTGATGACGGAGCGGACCCCAACATATAGAATGCAGATAGAAACGCAAGGCCTCGACCTAGCCGCAGGGATGGCGTGCGTTGGATTTCAGTGCCAAGGTCGAGGACGAGGAGGAATGGGACCAGGAAGGGGCCGCAGACAGTTAATCTATTACAATTATGGAGGACCAGGGCACTATGCTCGCGATTGCACCGACCCAATGAGAATATCTTGTTCATACTATAATTAATTTGATCATGAAATGGTAGATTGTCCTACATTGATCACACAGATGCAGGAAAAAGGGGTACTATAGCCTACTCCGACTCAAAATATCCAAATGATGATATCTGAACCGCGCGAAGAAGACCCCGATGTGAATATGGTGCTCAGTAGCGGCGCAATGACTATAGAAGTTAAGGGGAAGCAGCCTGAGGAAGATACATTGGTTCGCAAGGCTCCTACAAAGGAACCCAAGTTTGACTTGGAACGCGCAAAGGAGACATTTTGGAAGCTAAGAAGAGCTTCAAGGAGGCCTCTACTTTAGGTAGTAAGGATCAACCAGAGCCAGGAATGGATCCTTCTATGCTCACTACCTTTTTAGAGACATGCATGAAGCTTCTGTGCCACAATAAGGCAGTCAAAGGACTGCAGGAGCTGATCACTAGGTGTGCAGGGTCAGGGGAGCTACACGTAGTCTGAAAACTAGGAAAGCATACATTGCACACTAGAAGAGAAATGAGATTGACGGCGCAGATTGGTGAGTATGAAATGGATCAGGTAATCCTAGATCTAGGTTTGGACGCGAATGTGTTACCAAAGCAGACATGGGAACGCATGGGTAGGCCCGCATTGTAGTGGTCCCCTATTCAATTACGAATGGCGAACCAATAGAAGATTTTGCCCATGGGGTGATTACAAGGGGTAACAATTGATATCGAAGGTGCGTGCGCGTAGACAGACTTTGAAGTGATAGATATTGTTGATGACAACAATCCTTATCCCGCGTCGCTTGGAATAGATTGGGCCACCGGTATGAAGGGATTCATCAACCTGAAGAAGTGGAAGATGATATTTGAGAATAAGTCACTTTGCGTAGTCGTTCCGCTAGACCCAACTGAAGGAGCGCGCTACATTGAATTCGTGCGTGATGATGAGCTAGATTGTATCTACAATATAACTGCACGAGATCATGATTGTGTAAATCTGACTGCAAATGTAAGGATCTCGTGGGAGTGCGCAGGTTCATGCACCTTGGATTCAGATGAAGAAGACGAATGTTGGCACAATCGATTGAATGAAGTAACAATGCTGAATTGCAACATGATGACTAGATCACTGCATTGCGTAACAACCCAGCCCTGAGATCTACCAACATATCATGGATTTATAGCAGTGGATGAATTCTTGGGCAAGTTTGAGAGTGCAGTATCGAAACAACAGCGGTTCGATGCGTTGAAATAGGTGTTGCATGTGAAACCTACACGTTGGTGGGGAGCACATCAAGGGAATTTTGAAAACTGGCACGGCTACAGGAGGATGATGCAGCTACGATTTGGGAAACCAGAACTACGGATAGCAGATAAATACGATGGACGTGATGACCCGTGCACGCACCTCACAAAATGGACCAAGGCCTATGGAGAAGAACCTCAGCTTGAATGGGTACACTTATTCTACCATACCTTGGATGTCATACCCATGAATTGGTATATCGAGACAGAACTCTGACATGGTACGGGAAAATGGGATGTCTTGCGTGAGGGATTCTTGTTAACATTCACATTTGAAGATCGATGGTTGGTTACTGTTGATGATGCGCTACAAGCTGTGAAGGCCGCCATCTTCGAAATACCATAGGAACCATGGGAAGTAGTTCAACCAGCATGGGCAACCCAGTTAAGAAGTACCTTAGAATGTTATAACGTACAAGTAGAGGAGGATGATAACGACCCCCGAAATATTAATATTCCATAAACGGAAGGGTGTCGCGAAGTTTGTCGACCATCAATTGAGGACCCTGACATCACTGCATCGCTGAAAACAAAGTAGGTAAACATTGGTACAGACGTGGAGCCGAAGTACGTGACTCTTGGGGACTATTGGGATGATGCTATGGTAGATAAGGTCGCTGAGTTACTTTGCAAATATCAAGATTTGTTCCCAACCAAAATCATGGACTTAAAGGGGATCATTGGTGACTTAGGGATGATGAAGATCACTTTGAAATTAGACACGAAGCGAGTTAAGCAACGACCTTACCGTTTGAATCCGAAGTATAAAGAAAAGGTCTGTGAAGAATTAGACAAAACGCTTGTAGCCAGAATTATTGAACCAGTGGAAGAATTTGACTGGGTGATTCCTATGGTAGTACAGGAGAAAAAACAGAAGGGCGAAATTAGAATCTGCGTGGACCTTAGAAAGCTTAACGATGCCTGTGTTCACGATCCATTCCTAACACCGTTGACAAACGAAGTATTGGAGAATGTTGGTAGACAAGAAGCTTACTCATTCACGGATGGCTTCTCAGGGTACCATCAGATCAAGATCACACTGGAAGATAGGAGTAAGACAACATTCACAACCGAATGGGGTTGTTTTCAATACACCATTATGCCCTTTGGACTCAAAAACACGCCAGTGATATTTTCGCGCGTAGTGGTTTCCGCGTTCAAGGAATACATCCACAAGTTCTTAGAGGTCTATTTGGATGATTGGATTGTATTTGGGTTAGTTAAACACCATATAGCAAGCTTACAGCTCATGCTGGATACCTGTCGACGACACCAGATTACGCTGAATCT
The DNA here is from genome assembly GCA_031772625.1 of Pinus tabuliformis. Taxonomy (NCBI): domain Eukaryota; kingdom Viridiplantae; phylum Streptophyta; class Pinopsida; order Pinales; family Pinaceae; genus Pinus; species Pinus tabuliformis. Next base: position 1,237,778,469 of record CM062819.1, read on the forward strand.
TAAAAAGTGCACCTTCCTTGTCCCCTTTGGAAATTTGCTTGGCCATGTGGTCTGCAAACAAGGCCTGATGGTGGACCCTATGAAGATTGCCATTATTCTCAATCTGGAAGTGTCGCGAAGTGTCAAACAACTACGCGCCATGTTGGGGCACACTGGTTACTATAGAAAGTTTATTAAGAGCTATGCACAAATAATAGCGCCAATGGAACAATTATTGAAAAAGGACGCTACATATTGTTGGAATGATGATTGTAAGAAAATTTTGGATGTTCTCAAGGAAAAAATGGCATCCGCTCCCATCTTGGTCTTCCCAAAATGGGACATCAAATTTCATGTACATGTTGATGTGTCGTGTATTGCATTGGGTGTTGTACTTACGCAGGAAGGCATGGAAGGCATGGATCACCCGATCACGTTCGCGAGTCGGCAGCTATCCAAAGCTGAAAAGAACTATTCTACTACTAAGCGTGAAGGATTGGCAATGGTATATGTGCTCCAGAAATACTGCCACTATTTACTTGGTGGGCACTTCAAGATGTACACCGATCATTCCACGTTGAAATACCTAGTAAACAAGCCTGTGTTGGGAGGGCGAATATGCAGATGGATACTATTGTTTCAAGAATACGACTTCGAGGTCTTTGTAAAGCCAAGATGCCTAAATGCAGTACTAGATCACCTATCATGATATGAGACCGACGAGGAGCGAACAAATTTGGAGGAAGGACTACCTGATGCACAACTCTTTGCAGTACACATCGTGGATGGCCACTTCAAAGATATAATGAATTTCTTAACCACGGGACTACGTCGCAGGAATATTCAATCCAGCAGAAGAAGGAATTGGTGGTATGCACGATAGACTTTTATGTCATTACAGGGCACCTCTACAAAATGGGAAATGATGAGATATTGCGAATATAGGTACTTGAATTTGAACGAGGACAGATCCTTGCGGAAGCACATGGGGGGGCTGCAAGAGGACACTATGCAGGATGGGCGACAAAAGATTTTTCACACTGGGCTATGGTGGCCAACCCTACATCAAGATTCAAAAGCATACTGTCGGGTCTGCGACATATGCCAAAGGGCTGGGAAACGATCACTAATGGATGAGATGCCACTCAATCCATAGATGACGCTACAGCCATTCGAAAAATGGGCAATAGACTTTGTGGGGAAAATCAAACCTTAGTTGAAGATGGGTGTGCGCTACATCATCACCGTGACAGAATACCTAACTCGTTGGGTAGAAGCACAGCCAGTTAAGGACTGCACGGCTGCCACAGCTGTGAAATTTTGTTCGACAATGTGTTGACACGGTTTGGATGCCCAAAATTTTTAATGAGTGACCGCATAACACACTTCCTAAATGAAACTATAAACGCACTCACCGAGGAATTCCAGGTGTATCATCAGCAAAGAACGTTGTACCATCTGCAAGATAATGGGACAATAGAAGCATTCAACAAGATTCTAGAAACTATGCTGACCAAAGTATGTAATGTGCAGCAAAACGACTGGGGCCCAAAAATACCTATCATATTATGGGCATACAAAACCACGTGCAAGAAATTGACGGGTCAGACACCTTTCAGGCTAGTCTATGGCACAAAAGTAGTCATGCCAATGGAATATATCGTACCTAGTTTGCAGATAGCAGCAATGACAGGCATGTTGGACTACGAAGCCTTGGAAGATAGGCTCGCACAATTGGAAGAACTCGAGGAAGAATGGTTTCTGGTAGGATTCCATCAGCAGGTACATGAAACAATGCGAGAAATGTTGACATGATTACCATATCAAGTTGCGCACATTCAAGGTAAAAGATTTTGTGTTCTATATGACAGAAAATTTGAAAACTTTCCTAGAAAGTTCAAAATGCATTGGTTGGGACCATATGTGGTAAAGGAGGTCACGGACAGAGGCACGGTCCAGCTCGTCAAACTTAATGGAGAGCCCTTCCCAGGGAGAGTAAATGGCAGTCGTCTAAAGCCCTACACGGGTGGGTCACCTATCTGACTAACCGACCAAAGTACAATCTTTGCAACCCGACCAGCCGGATAGAGGTGTGGGACTATAAACACAACTACTAGAAGCTACCATCAAAATAGAGAATCAAGTCAGACGTAGATGATTCAGAAGCAGAAATGGATCAAATCCAGATAATGGCAGCATGGTGAGTTGCGGACCTTCATGCCACACATGCACAGTTGGATGGACTTCGCATGAAGATCAAGACACCAACCGAGTGACTCGGGACGAGTCACGATGATTGTGTTGGGGGCTTGTTGGGAAGTGGATCCCCCCATAGCACGTTTTTGGGGCTTAAAGCCCAAATTTTTGGTCAATGTAATGTAAAGACCCCGCAAAATGCGGGCGCGGAGTGCGAGAGTCTAGGGTTGTCTACCCTAAAATAATGTAATTTAATATAGAATGTGTCAACCTACCCATGGTCTATGGACCATGGGATTGTATAAATAGAGTGAGGCTCTAAGTGTAAAGTCAGTTTTTAAGTCTAAACTTTGAGAAATAATATGGGTTTTGGATGCTGAATTAGATCTGAGTCTGTAAGTCCGAGTCTTCGGTTGTTGTAGTAGGAAGAGGATTTGCAGCTGAGTGCACAAAGGCTTGGTAGAGTCCACAACTATGTGCATGGACCCCTGTAGCTGAGTGCGCAGGGCGCAGTTGGGATTGTATCTAAACACAAGATTAACAAAAGATAAGTTGATTCTGAAATACTGGGGGTTTATGCTCCTGTTATGTTTATGCATCTCTTTATGGTTTTATGATTGTGTGCATTGGTTATAAATGTTGAATGGTTAATAAGAGTATTGGGCCCCCATAATTAAGTTAAGATATATAATAATAGCATACTAAAGAATACGGATCTAGACAAAACCTCTCGCGCTCATTACAGAGCTACGCGGAAGCAGTCACACGAGTTGCGAACGATAGACGGCTGTGTGGAGAAGCACAACCACACAGGATTAGTTCGCAAACTTCCCAGACTTCATCAAGACGTCCCTAGGGTGTGGAAACCTAGTTCCAGCACCCTCCCATACTAGCATGGGTGAGACCTTAGTCTATGCACCGCGGACTGTTGCTGAAAGGGCCGATAGTTTCGGGATTTGTTTGGCTAAATCACTTCTGAACCTGGGTCAGGCCCCAATAAGCCAACACCCTATAATCGATGCATACTCTCCATCTTCCATTCTTTTTAGGGATGATTACTAGGGGTGAAACCCACTGGCTATCAGATATTGGATAGATGAAATTTACATTTAATAATTTCTGTAATTCTTCCTTAACAATTTCTTTTAGATTTGGGGTCATTCTTTGTTGAGGTTGTCTAACTAGCCTTGCATTTTGTTCAATGTAGATATGATGTATGAAAGTTTTAGGATCAATCTCTTTTATGTCAGTATATTCCCATGCAAAAGAAGAAGAATGTTTCCATAAAATTTCTATCAATTGTTTCTTTTGCATGTCTTCCAAATTTTCATTGACATTTAAGGTTTTCTTCTGGAAAGATTTCTATTGAAGAATTCCAAAATTTTTCCATGGACAACAATGATACTTGTTTAGAGGAGAGATATTCATTTCGACTATGCTCATAATGTGAGGCTGATTCATTATTTTCTAGTAAATTCAAAAGTTTGTCTTCCTCTTTTACTTGTTCAGTGACAAAAATAGGTTGTATATCTTCTCCATCTTCTATCCATTCTTCAGTTTCTGTATCTATTTTTGTTCTTGCAAGGGGTATAATGTAAATTTCTTTGTAGAATTTCCATCTGAGATAAACATATCACCTGACCTACAGTCGATAAAAGCATCTGTTGTAGCCAACCAAGGCCTTCCTAGAATTAATGGATGTCCTCCTAGATTGTTCTTGGGTGTTAAGACCATGAAATCAACAGGATATTCCCAAGAATCTAAAGATACAAAAACATCTTCTAACACATCATTTGGTTTAATAACAGATCTTTCTGCTAATTGCAATAAGGTTGGTGTGTATTGAATGTTAGGAAGCCTAAGTGTGTCCATAAATTGTTTGCTCATTATGTTTATAGCTGCTCCTAGGTCAATCAGTGCGTTTGGTATTTCAGTTCCATTGATGTGAATTTTTACAATGGGGCTTCCTGGGTCTAAATATTTTTGAATTGTTGTCTTCCCCATCATAATGTCTACAATTTTTTTGACGAACTAAATTCTTTTTATATCTTTTCTTCTTCTCCCTGATCGTTGTGTACTTAATTCCTTAATTACTTTTGCAAAAATTGGTATTTCTTTTATGGCTTGCAATAAAGGAATCTTAATACAAACATTTCTTAATTCATCCATCATATTGTAATTAAGCAAGATAATTTGTTTCTCTACTCCTTCATCGATTTTCAACCTTTCCAAGAAAGGTCGTTTAAATAATATTGAATGTTGTTCTATGATAGGAGCATCTATTGGAATTTCTTCTGTTTGTTTAGTTTATTTTTGAGGGAGAGAAGTCTCCCCTTCTTCTGATTCATTCTTATGTTTTTGAAGATCAGATTTTTTTTTCTGAATGACAACAAGAGGGTTTTTTGGTAATACTCTTCCAGACCTTAATTGAACATTGTTTAGGTCTAGTGGGGTTATCACATAAGTTTGAGGATTATGACCCTCCATGGTGTATACTAGTTGTTCTGGTATCTTATTATTAGGATTTGGAAGTGGTTGAGCAAGTAATTGATTTGATTTTTGTGGAAATGGTAGGGAAAGTTGTGGGTTTTGATTCTGTACTGGGACTTGTGGCAATTGATTATCTTGAGGAATTTGATTGGATGGGGTTAAGAATTGTAGTGGAAGGTAGGATGGCAAGTATTGTTGATATTGAGCATAGGATCCATAAGGATTTTTCCATCCTTGATTCCAAGGTTGTGATTGTGGCAGAGCCCAAGGCTACTAGGCTGAATTCCAATTACTTTGCGAAGACTGGGAAAATTGTTATGGTATAAATCCTTGTGATTGATTTGGTTGGGGGTTTTTCCATGGTCTTTTGGCTATAAAGTAGAGAGGGTCTACTAGTTCTGAGATTCCTTCCTTATTGAATACGACCTTAAGACTTGGTAAGGATGGACATTATCATGATTATCTACACATATGACACTGGTTTCTATGGTTTTTGAGTATAAGGGACACTCTCTCAGAGCATGTTTCTTCCAACATTTGGGACAGAAGATGGATAATGTAGCATTTTTAGAATTTTGCTCATTTTGTATTTCAAGGGTGTCTATTTGTTCACTTAGGCTCCCTAAAATATCTGTTTTAAAGGTGTCAAGAAAATTTCCTATTTCTTCCCTACTAATTGTCCCAGCTACAAACTTGTTTATTCTTGACAAGAGAGGTTCCCTAGGACTCTTTCCAACTCTCACTTTGCCCCTTGAGATATGTACACATAAATCACAAATATCTGCAAATGGTAGTTGGGAAATATCTCCTTTTCCAGTTAGGTTAAGGAGATTGATCCATTCATCTTTAACGACACTGAGTAAAAGATATTTTAAAGTTTGTTCATCCAAATTATCCATTTTTCCTCTTTTAACATTATAAACAAATCTTTCTACCAAGTCTTCAAGATTCTCATCTTCTTTTTGTGTCATTTTGAAGACTTCATCTTTAAGGTTACTAGGCATACAATAATCTCTATGCTTACCTAACAAAGCCTCTTTCATCTGTGCCCATGTTGTTATTGAATGCATTCCTAGACTCATGAACCATTTTAATTTTGAGTCTTTTAATGTGGTGGGGAACAATTTCAAATTTTGAGCATCATGTAGATAGTCATATGATCTGCATAATAGTTCAAATTCGAAGAGAAATGTCTCTGGATCTTCATTTCTTTTACCATGGAAATTAGGAAGAATTGAGGGTGATATATTTTTCATTGTGATGGTTGTATCTTCATCAAGAATAGGGAATCCCAGAGGATCTTGATGTCTTCTGCCTCTACCCCCTCCTCTACCTCCAATCCTATCTTCTTTGTCATGGAAATTGTGTACTTCTCCTTCCCCTTCTTCAGCCATGATAGATTCTTTGGAGCTAAGGTAGTGTTCTTCTAATCTTTCTAGTTCCTCTATCAATGGTTTTTCAGAATAAGTTTCTAATTCCTCTTCTTCACTAGGAATTTTTAATTATTCTCCCATAATTTGTTCACCAGTGGGGGATAGAAAGACAACTCCTGTGGTTGGGGATGTAGGATTTTCTTCAATTATAGCTTCATTAGAAGAAGTAGGTGAAGTTCTAGATTGAATTTCTGATCTTGATAATTCAAGAAGTCTTTGTCGACCTCTAAATGGAATTCAGGTTTGAGTAGGTGGTGTGGAATCTCGAAATCATGGTGGAGTGAGTGGATTTGTGGGAATTAAACTTATTCATATTCCTACAAATCTACCCCTAGAGTCTCTATCCCTACACATGTCATCTTTTAAATTAATGATGGTTTTGTTTTTTTGTTTTTACTTCTAATTTTACTTCCCTGCCAATGACGCCAAAATGTTTGGTCAATTCAATGTCCTTGAATTGTCAATCATAAATTGTTAACCAAGGTGCATAGATTGATGAATTACGGGTGCAAAATATGTGCTTGGAAGTTATACACTAGGTCGTTATGTATTTGTTAATATCTAAACTCAAGATGGAGAAGGTCTTTGTTAATTGTATTAGTGTTGTAATTCTTAGGGATGTTGATTAAGTTTCCTAGGAATTAATCTCTATCCAAATAGTTTGTAGATGATGTGAGAGTGATTTTTCTTATGTTAGATTGTTTGGGATTTTTGACCTTAAATATCTATGCTACAGCTCCTAATTCTTTAAGTGCAAAAATAAGCCTATTTTATCAAACAATGTAACCCTAGCAACATTTATATTGTGAATTAAACACACTTAAATTACGTTGGATAATAAGCAGAGGAAAGAACTGTGCAGTATCAGGTATAAAGAAAATTAGATAATAGTCTAAACTAGGTATAAAGCAAATTAAAGTTCTTATGCAGATAATAATTCACTGGCGAGATCATTATGCAGCATTGTCACACAAAACAGAGCAATTGAAGAATTAAATGAAATCAAATTGTATTTGATTAAAACCTACCACTACTTGTAGGGGCCCTCCACATATCAACTTAGAGCTTCAAATCAACACAATGCTTTCACACAAAAACCAATTCCATCCACACAAAATTCACAAATTGTTCATAAACATATCATTCGGCGCACACCCCAAATAGCAGTGCAACCATTAGCTTTATAGCAGGTCTCTTGGCATAACTGTATGAATATTTTAAGCCTAATATCTCTTAATCCTACTTAAACTTATATCGTTAAACCACCATTTTGATATTCCGAAATCAAAACGATAAGGTTTCAGCTGATCTCGGGTTCTGTTCCGTGTTAATCTGGTGGTTCACTTGAAGTTTGACCGCGATCTCTTGTGCTTCTTCTAGCAAACATTTTCGAGTGGATAGGAAGGTATCCATGAGGGATTCATCCTCTATCCATCTGCACCATTCACTGCTAACCTGGAACTCTAGAACCTCGCGAACAATGAAGACAACTACAAAATCCTAGACTAGCTACGGAAACAGACTGATTCGGTACAATTCTAACTTTAATTAAAACAATAGGGTATACAGTTGAATATGAAGAAGAAAACATACTAATAGTTGCCTTCATCAAAACTTGGTAGATATGGCTTTATTTAAGTGGTAAATATATATGAAAAAGAGAGGATCTTTACGCAAAAAGGATGTCATGGTAGGACAATCTTCAGACTCTACAATGCTAAATGTTTTCTAACACATGGCTCAATTGTTTGTTCCCTAATTTCATTTAATATAATGATTCCAAAAAAAGAAATTGGTCAAAACAAACCAAAAAATAAAACCTATTATGTAAACTTCTACACTGCACTACTAATAAATGCATAGACGATTTAATATTTATAATAAATTTGGTACTGAAACTAAGAGCCAAGAAAGATCATGTTGCAGAGGAAACATACATGCATATACAATGAATACATCGAAGCATTTTCCAGTCCGTCGAACCATTCTTGCACAATATAGCATGTAGAACTGTGAATATCAGGCTGAAGTGGCCTGTATAGCAAGGACCTACAACAGAAAAATGCATTATCCTTCTCTTGAAACATTGCATAACTTTCTGGTAAATAAAACCTCAAAATACTTGTATACATGCACACTAAAGTTGAGAAAAAATATTACCTATTTGGGAGAGTAGACCATGAAGGTGCAGGCGCAGCTTCAACATCTGAATCAACCCAAACAAACATACAGTTATTCAGCATGGCTGGAAAACTACCAAACTTTGAGTCTAGTTTTATTCATTTGTAATAGGTACACATGCAGGAGCTGCTACAATAACTATGCATTTATAAATTTCACATCAAATCCACCTTTTTCTCACAGTTGTTCAGATATTGCATCAAATGAGATATTGCATTAAATGAGATGGGACACACTTCACTTTACTTCATGTTATTATCCTGAAAACTTATTCATCTCATTCATGATGCAAGCAAAAGATGTGGGTAGCCATCACGAATCTAGAGAGTGTAAATATATATATATATATATATATATATATATATATATATATATATATATATATATATGTATATATATATGTATGTATATATATGTATATATATATATATATATATATATATATATATATATATATATATATATATATATATATATATATATATACATATATATATATATACATATATATATATACATATATATATACATATATATATATATATGTATATATATATACATATATATATATATATATTAAAACTTCTAATTTTTTAATATGCCCATCAATTTGACATTTTTCTAAATTATGTGCTAGTCAATAATGACGTGTTTATTTTTAAATAACCTGTATTTTACGGGTAAAAAAGGAAAAAATGGGTAAACGGGCATCAATTTTAAAGCCTGAGCTCGACGATGTTCCTTGCACGAATTCAGAGGAATGGAAAAAATATATATTAATGTGATGGGACAAACATGATGGTAGGCTACAAATCAAATTAATGACACACTTAATACACCATCTATAAAACCAAGTGAGACATTAGACGTATCCACCATTGTTTCTAAGTTTTCTTCAATTGGAACACTTGAGCTCACTAAAATTATAGACATTCCAAGTCTAATAATCTCATATTTATATCTCCTTGAGTGTTTATGAGGAAATGAATTCTAAGATAAAATAAAAATGACTAGGAGACATGCACACTTCTAGGTTGAAGATACCCTTGGGAGCCAAGAACAAGCACCCAATTTGATAAGAACACTACAATGAAATTAGAGGTTTTCATCCATAATATAAAATAGGAAAAAATAAACGAAACTTCCAAAGAGAAGCACTAAGTAGCTTTCAAAAAATGGGGCGTCGTCAATAAGAATTTGACCATGAATGTCCATATGTTACACCAAGATCAAATTATGGATTATTTGGGCACAGGTTTAGTCTCATATTTTCATGGATTAAAGAGGAAGCCACAAAATATATAGTTAGTCAACATCATGAAGATGCTTTGTGGTTGGGGAAGTCACTACATATTACAACTACCTTTATTGATAACATCACTAGATTGTTGCATAGCGGGGACAAAATTATGAAAACTATCAACTCAAATGCATGGACTAGACCATTCACTGGTGGGAAACAACAAAACAATTGATAGGAATTATTATGAGTCGAGTGCAAGACCCCCAAGTAGAATGGGATTGCATAATAGTCTCCTTATGACTTACTACATCTGACTGAGCATCCAACATTAAATTGAACATGATGGAAGCCATTGGTCAAATAACAAGGTAGAGTAAATGATATAACGAGTCATACCATGTTGCCAACATGTTAAAGATCAATTTCCAAGAATGTCAAAACTTAGTTAAGGCTATCCGTTTCCCATCTCTTTTAATATGGCTTTCTATGATGCAAGTCTCACTAGTTGGCGAAATGACATTCAAAAACAAAAATGTTGTGTTAATGAAAAATTACATGCATTCTGCACATGGGTGGTTGAGTACCCTTGAGTCAGCCTCACCGTAGGAAATTTTCAGAAACTAGTTAATTAACCTAAAACTAGTGTTGGAAATATGGAAGGTATCTCAAACAATCTGTCAAATGTTGCCCAACACATCACACATACAACTGGGTTTCAACACGATGAGCATTTGGTATGTTAATTCAAATGATGTTCATCCTAAGTAAATACCATACCAACCATCAATTCAACAAATCTTTGATGAATTGAGCCAAATGAAAAACAGTGTCATCCCTATCCAAGAGGATGACTGGGAAAATCAAACTAAAGTCCTACTATCATTCATGTACAAAGAATAATAATGAGAGAGGGAAGCTGAGAAATACATAGTTCCATTTAAGGTTAACCTAGTTGGCCCCCTACCATAGACTTCCAAGAAGCCAAAAAATAAGGAGGCCGAAAAATAGTTGAGGTTGAGGAACAAGTAGTAGGAATAAACTGGAAAAATTTATTGAAAGATATCACTCTCAATGGTCCTAAGTTGTAGAAACACCTAGATGCAATCAGAAAATAGGTATTGGAAGAAAAAACAACTATAATAAAATCTACATGGAAGCATAAAAACCCATTGGAATTCCTTGGGTTGTCAGTTGTTCTGGATATTTTATAGACACTAGGCTAAGCCAAATAATTTTTATTGAGACTATAAAACATAAAATTTCTGTTGATCAAGATAGGAAAAATCATTAACATGAATTGACAATACATTTGAACGTACTGAGGGAAAAGCCTATACAAAAACTGACATAAGGTCAGTCTAGTTGGGGTGAGAAGAAGAAAGTAAATAACCCTGACATCAACCTTACTACATATTCGCCACCAATCACTCCAACATATATTACAGGGGAAAATGGTGGGTAGAAAATGCAAAAGGACAAATAGGTCAATACACAGGAAATCTCATCAGAACATGTTGAATGAGTAGACCTGGGTAAGGACACTCCAGTCAATGTTGAGCCAAAGTCATAGGAGGTACACAACATGCCATAGGATCAATATAGAACTACTTAGTCAACCCTCATAAAAACATCTTCTTAGACAATGAGGTTAGGATCGTTGAAAAGGCCTCTTGGGTAGAAGAATGTAGAGAAGTATAATAAAACAATAGTGTAAGAATAACCAAAATTGACCACCTTTCAATATTATTTAACATATGCATATGACAGAAGTATTTTCTTGTTTATCATATATGTGAAGGATGTTGGGGGAAGATGGAAGAAGAATTCAACTAACAACAATAAGCTGAGACAAAGGAAGCAGTAAGAAGAGGATATTTGGTCGAATTGCATGATACTGGTAGCACAAAACTTCAACTCAACATCCCCACCTATATTGATGATCCACTTACTACTATTTAGAAATTGGTAGATCACAATGTGTAGAAAAATGAACAAGTTTCCAAGTTGCAATAAATTACTAGAGAACAAGGGAATCAAGAATTGTTGATTGTTATACAACAAGAATACAAGGCATATATGCAAACCAAACAAAATATGGAAAGAACTTTGGATATGGTTGCAACAATTAGCACTATTCTTAACAATTGGCCAACATATCTGTTAAACACATGTAGTCATCTATAGACACAACATATGTTAATTTGAAATGTATCATCATGGTGCCATATCATATTTGAAAGTTGATCCAAGACTGCATTATAGAATCATATAGTGCAAGAAATTAAGGTAGAAATAAAGGTAATGTAGGAAGTAAGGAAATGGATTAGAGAAGGAAAGAGAGCACAAATTGAAGCCTCCAATGCCACTGAGTACCTATATAATATCAATACAAAAATCCATCAATTAGTGAAAAAGGGTACTCCTGACTTGTTTGTTAGATAAGAAAGGTTTGTATCAAAAAAGTTAAAGTATTTTGCAAATATGAAAACCCTCAAGGTGCAATCCCAATAGTTTATGAAAGATTGGTCAATATTTAACCAACACTTAAACACTTGCACCCAGAATTTATTTGATGACATTTGGAGAAACCCCTCTCCTAGCACCCTTAACACATCTAACACAGCCTCAACCTAAGGTCCATTTTTTTTAGCCAAACACGTCAGAATGTGGCCCATTGGACGCACAATAGAAGTCCAGCATTCCAAAATTAGAGGTTGATAGTTCTAATTAGTCACCAGGGGAAAAACAAAGAAGAGGCATTCAAATATTAAGCCCTTTTGGGAGGAGTACAAGGAACAAAAATGATCATCCTCCATTATCAATCAACTAGCAAACATAGGATCATACAAAGGCACAAACTTCTCCATCGATTACAAAACGACTATCCAACATTCAACCAACATAATATTATTTTCTCATTCTCTCTTTATTTCTTCTATCCTCTTCTACTATACTATTTAAATTTAATAATTCTCCAAGTCTCCCTCTTGTTTGGGATGAAGAAGGCATTAATGGTGGGATAGATTTTGGAGGGGCTATTCGACTTAGTCAACTAACCTATTCAAGTTTACATATCAAAGAATGTATTATAAGTTAGTTAGCTCCTTAGTCGATTCAACCAAACAAGTCGGTCTGATCAAGTTAGTTGAGACAATTAAATTCCTATAAATATCTACTCAAGGGTATAAATATGAATGTACTCGACTCTATGTTCGTAATTAGTTGTTTACGATATATTAATACAAGTGCACTTTTCTTGGTTATCTACTACTTTTTTGTATCTTTTATCTTGCATGTGATGCATCTAACTCTTTAACATTACTTGATGTTCCATCCTACTAGTGAACAATGCATACTTTTCGCTATATTACAATAGGAACCCTCAATCGATCATAACCGTCAATCTCAAATGATTAGATATTTTTATCAGTTAGCTTTCACATATTTTTGCAAAAACTCGATGGATGAAATGGGGATAACACTCTCCATGTGTATGGCCAACTAGAGTAATGAAGGATTTATCACAGAGAAATAGATTTTGCTACAACATGTTATATTGTATGGAAATGAAGCTTGGTGTAATGCTATAAAAGGAAGCTATCAAATGGATGTAAAATTTAATTTAATGTGGTGTTTCACATGAAAACATACATTGATGTGACATGGCAAGAGGAAATTTATTGCATGAATGTAATCTTCGGAGCAACATGACATTTTAAATGGAAACATAATTTAGTGTGATACATTGCAAGGGAATAAATATTGGATTCATGGAATGTGTCATAGATGTAAAAACTTTGTGGAGATGTGGTTCAAACATAGAGATGCATTTTTTGGGTTGACATGATACATCACATGGGTAAAAAAAATTTGTCCCAATATAAAAAATTGGAGCAACACCATATGTCACATAGGAAAAACAAATAGGGTGTGATCAACAAGTAAGGAGAATTTGCATGAAAATATATTTTTTCATGATAGAGAGAATTTTAGGATGATGTGATGTATGACATGTCATGGGAATAATGAAATTGAATGTGATATAGTGAGGAAATCCAATTTACATATAATATGCAAAGAGTCACTAGCAAAGTAAAATTGAGTGTGATATGTCACATAACAAGACAAATCTTCTATGATATGAAAGAGAGTTTTGGACAAGTGATGGACGATTTATAAGAAAAAAGTTAGCTCTTAAGAAAGGGAAAATATCAATGTGAACCTTAAGAAGCCCAGTGAGTTCAAATGGAAAGAAAAAAAATAAAATTCATGAGAATCTTCAAAGCAAAGAAAATATGTACACTGCAAATTCATAAGGTCTTGGAAATCCCAAAAAGAAGGATGGGGCCATCTATTTTAACTTGATCATATGTTGAATGCTGAAATAGTATAGTGGGGTTGCTTCTAGCTCAATAGAAGGGTACTATAGTTATAGATCTTCTATCATGGGGGTAATTAAATCTTTGTAATATCTTAATTTTCTCTTCCTCCAATTCTATGTAGCATTGTAATTTCTCGTTAAATTTAGAGATGATAGTGTTTGTGACGATATTAATATTGTGTAGAGTGAACTCCATTGACCAATAATTTAGCCAAGACTTAACATATTTATACCATCCTCTCTCAAGCCATAGGTGACTTTGACTAGACTTTGGGGTAATATTAGGAGGCCTCTTTCCTTTCAATTTAATTTCCTTGTGCTTGTACATTATATGCTTAATAATAACCATACTCTCAAATGGGGGAAGGGCATAAATATGTGAGAAGGATAAGATAGGGAATATTTCTTATAATTTCAAGATTATAAATTATAGAACATTTCTAGATTTGTTCAATTTTCTCCATGATTCTCTACATCTTATCAACCCCAAACATGAAATCCATATAAGATAATAAGAGTAAGGAAAATATCAAAAAGGAGTTTTTTTTTTTCCTCCCACAACCAAAAGCCACATGATAAAAATATAATTTCCTATGTATAAAATAACAAAATTATAATTGCATCAAGAAAATAATATGTCTATAAAGTTTATGTCAACATATGTCCACCTAGTATAATATGTTATACAAAACCAATAATAATAACAAATATAATGTAACTAAAATGTTAATCATATATTGATCCAAATTTCATGATTATATTATTTCTCATCCATATTGATGCTTTCAAAGTGGAAAAAGTGGAGTAATCAACTCAGAGGACTATTTTTATTGGTGGGTCTCAGCTTTGTGAATTGGGGTCTAAAACCCTCCAAAGGTAGTTTGAGTAATTAACAGAGCCTTTTTATGGGTATTCTTTTTTCTTAAGCATAACACCCCCTATCCATAAATATAAGTAAAATAAACCTCATAGAATATATTTCATATTTTAAGTATAATTTTATCAAATTTGTTGTGACCAATTGTCCATTGGAATATCCATGAAAACTTACGGATCATATTGGTATCAAAGCAAGTGTCTTTGGGCATTTTTTGGGAGGTTGTAGGAGAAACAAATTGCTTTAGAAAAATATCATAAAACTCCATCCATGGCTAATGAATCTATTAATAACCATTAAGATCCTACAGAGGAGAGGTTTGCATGGATGGAAGCACAAATCACATGTATAAATTGTAATGTGAGCCTCCTCATGGTATCCCTAGCCAATAGGCTAAAACTATTCAAAGAATATGGAGGTTCTAATGCAAAGTTCATGTTAGAGGGTGATTGGGGATCAAGAAGAACTAGAGAGGGAGCCTATGAAAGAACTTGAAGAGGAAAAATTCGATTTGAGTGCCATGAAACATTCACAATCCTTGTTCAAGATGGAAGCAAAGGTCAACTTCAAGTTGTATCAAGGTGAGATTGAGACTTTGAAGTTAAATCATAGATTGAAGTAGTTATAGGTTTATTTTCATGTCTATCACACATAGAAAGAGCATAAGAGTTCCTGTGCACATCTAAAATTAGAGGCTCATGCCCTGACTTGGTGGGAAAGCCACATGGAGACCCTAAGAATGGTTGTAGATCCTTTAATGAATAAGTGGAGGGATTTCAAAACTCACATAGGGTCACAATTCTTACATATCAAGGATGTAGAGGAACAATGGATCTAGTGGAATTTCTTTAGGCAAAAACAAGGGTAGAGTGTACAAAAGTACACCACATAATTTAAAATGATGGAAATAATGCTATGTATTTTTGAAAAAAACCCACATGTATTCCTCAGGTATCTAACGGATTTACCCAACCATATGTGGAAGCAAGTGATGCTATTCAGAATGGTGGATGAGGATTGTGTATAGGCACAATACCTCGAGAACATAGCCTAGATGATAGGAAAATCAAGTGGGTCAAAGTAGAAGGAGCGTCATGACGCTTCCAAGGATGTGAAAAAAAGTTTCAAGGGGGGAGAAAAAAATATAATAGCCACAACACACTAATGTAAAGATATCAACAAACACTACAACCACTATATATTAATGGTCATGCAGGGGAGAAGTGACGGAAATTTCAACTAGAGCTCAACGTAAAGAATAGAAAGAAAGTTGCTAAGAAGAAAAATCGCATGCCCATAGATTTGAGTAATTAGGTGGAAATTAGCTTGGACATGGATGGGAATATTATCTTACATCAAAATAGAAGGGGGTGAATTTGAGTAGCCTTTAATGACATGAAGAGAATCGAATTACCAGACTCTTCCATATAAAGGTACAAGGTTCGAAGGCAAAAATTAATGCTCTTTTCAACTTAGGATCACAAAAAAATATCATAGCAATAGATTTGATCAAGAAACTTGGACTAAAGACTCATGACCATACTAGCCCATATCCATTGGATTGGCTAAACAAAGAGGCAGAGATAAACGTAATCAAATAATGTAGAATCAAATTTTCTATCAATGCTAATTTTATTGATGAAGTAGAGTTTGATTTAGTTCCACCTAATGTATGTGGAGTTGTATTTGGAAGTCCTTATATGTCATACAAGATTTGATCTTCATGTGGAGATATGATCAATACCACCTCATCAAGGATGAAAACATTTCATCATCAATCCACACAAGGGAAATTCAAAGATCTCACTAGTAAGTGCCAACAGGGGAAAAAAGTTGATAAATTCTAGAAAGAAGTATATTTTGTTGTTTTTAAGAGAAAATCAATCCATAGAAGATTCTATGAGATCTAAGACATTATTGGAGGGGTGTAAAAAGGAACAAAACAAAAAATTAAAGAGTTTTTATAGGTGTATTGGGGTGTGTTCTAGGAGCTTAAATGGCTACCACCCAAGATGAAAGTGGAGCATGAGATATAGTTGTTTTGAGAATCTATGTTTCCAAAAATTGTGATATACAAGTGATTCGTTACAGAAGAAAATGAGGTGTAGTAGATACTGGAAAAGGGATTCATTCAAACAAGTACCTCACCATGTGGGTAAACCATCATCATTATACCAAGGAAGTATGGGACTTGGAGGACGTTCAATGATTATAGGGTGTTAAAAAAAACTACGTTAAAGAACAAGTCCCCCTAACTTGGATACATGATTTTCTATGTTAGTTGCAACAAGCTAATTACTTCACCCAGTTGGAATTTAGGTCAAGATATTGCTAAGTTTTGCTAAAAGAAGACTATATCTAAAAGATCACCTTCAAAACTAGACAAGGTTCATATGAGTGGTTAGTTATTCCATTTGACTTATGCAATGCAACAACTAGGTACATGAGGTTAATAAATGATACTATATGCCCTTTTATAGATTCATAATAAATGATACTATATGCCTTTTTATAGGTTCATTTGTTATTTTTATTTGGAAGGTATAAGAGTGTACAATTCTACTTGGGAGGAGCACATTTCACATTTGATGTAGATCCTAGAGACATTAAGGAAGCACTAGTTGTTGGAAAATATCAAGAAGTGTGAGCTTTCACAGTATTCTTTGGTGTATCTAGGATATGTGACATGGGGAGGAGAGCTAAAGATAGATCCTACCTAGATGGAGACCATCATGAAGTTGATAATGCCTACTAATTTTTCTAATGTCAATATTTTTTATGGAGTAACATGGTACCTTAGGAAATTCATAGCCTCAATTTTAGTAGTAGCAACACCACTCCATGCCACAACAGTAAGTGGTAAGAGTTTCCAACGGCGAAAGAGTCAGCAGAGGGCTTTTAAGGAGTTAAATAAGAAGACCAATCAAACATGGATTCTATTGTTACCAAAATTGCAACAAACCTTTGAACTAGAGACATATGTGAGTGGTTATGTTAAGGGAGAAATCTTGATCTAGGGAGGAAGGATTGTATGTTACCATTCTAAATTATTCCATTAGTAAATTCTTAAATACCATACCTACCATATAGGGTTCTATGCCTTGGTATAGGATGTTAAGAAGTGGAAACACTATAGGATAGGAAAGAGAACAATAATCCACATTAGCCACTAACCACTACAGTACATGTAGGGCCAGAGTAAGGTATAACAGACTAGTCATAATAAGTGGACACGGTTACTATATTAATTTTATTTAGTGATCAAGTACAAGAAGGGAAGCATAAATAGGTTTGATGACATCCTTTCAATACCACTCACATCAAATATCACAACTTTTTGAACTTTGATTCACATGGAGCCTTTCACCCATGATGCATACAGATAGGCATATATAGAGGACAAAGACTTCAAGGATGTTTTTCAATATTTGCAAAGCCAAATACATATGCATGATGGTGAAAAAATAGTTTAATACCATCTCTAGAATGGGTTAGTCTACAAGTTAGATAAGTTATGCGTTCCTAAATATGAGTTATTGTAATTGATTAGAGAGGCTCACACCTCCAAGGTTGCAAGGCACTTTGGTGTAGGCAAGATAGTGGAAAAATTGTAGAGATATGTGTATTGGCCTAAGATACAAGAAGAGGTGGCTAGGTTCATAACAATATGAATGGTTTGTTGTACTAGAAATCCTAGTAACATGAAACAAGGTCTCTACCATCCCTTGTTTATACCCACTCAACCTTGGGAAAGCATTTACATGGAAATTCTGGGAGGTTTACCAACAACTAGGAAGGGACATGACTACTTTCTCATGGTAATTAAGAGGTTCAACAAGATGTGTGTTCTAATTCTCTGTAAAAAAATCATTAATGGTAAAGAAATAATGGACTTGTTCTTTGGACAACTCTGGATGCACTTTGGGATACAAATGAGCATTGTTTCAGATGACAAAAAATTTCTTTGTGCATTTTCGACTACATTGTGGGAGAAGATAAACATGAATTTGAAGAGGTCTATTGCATTCCATCCATAGGCAGAGGGGAAAACATAAGTAGTCAGCATGACTTTGGTGCAACTTTTGAGGGGTTACAATCAAAACCATCCAAAGGTTTTAAATGAAAATTGGGTATATATACAACAATGTTGTAATAGATCAATCAACACTTCTATTGATATGTACCCATTTGAATTTTTTTTGATATATTCCACCTTCACCTTTGGATATTACATATTGCCAACAAGAAAAAGTGAGGGAGGATATGGCAGAGGATTCCTTGGGCAACATTTTTTTTAAGAAGATCAAACAGATCTATTAACTAGTACATAATATGTTGTATAAGTCATAGGAAAAATACAAGGTTAGGCATGATCAACACAAAACAAAGAAGTCATTCAAGGTGGGAGATAAAGTATGGTTCCTTGGGCAACATTTTTTTAAGAAGATCAAACAGATCTATTAACTAGTACATAATATGTTGTATAAGTCATAGGAAAAATACAAGGTTAGGCATGATCAACACAAAACAAAGAAGTCATTCAATGTGGGAGATAAAGTATGGTTATAGTTGAACAACATGAGGCTATAGGGCCTTGGAAGGAACATGAAGACTTTGTGATAAGGTCCCTTTGAGATATTGAAAAAGGTGGGAGATAACACATATAAACTCAGTACCCCCATACTTGGGCATTTATCAATGGTGAATGTAAAAAATTGAAACTTTATTAGCCTTCCAAGTTGGATTAAGAAAAGGAATATATCCTCCCTTCCATAAAGAATTTGGGACCACATTCTCAAGAAGAGTTGACAAAGGATATATTTTTGTAGAAGAGGTCCACAACTACAAGACAGAGTTAGCATGATCTTTGGAAAATTGGGTTGAAAGAATAGCTTCCAAGCAAGGCTAAATAGTACTTTAGGGAGAAGGTATAGAAAAAAAGTTGTCACCACATTCAATAGAGGCTTTTGGGGACCAAAATCCTCACGAAATGGGGAGTTATGCTCTAGATTAGACCATTATATTATTTTCAAATGTCATTGCTTTCAAAGTGGAAAAGGTGGAGGAATCAACTCACAAGACTATTTTTATTGATTTGTCCCATTTTTTCGAATTGGATTTAGAAATATTTTAGAAGAAGTATGAGGAATTAATGACATTTAATTGGGGGTAAAATTTTGCGACTTAAGCATAATACCCCCTAACACTGTTCTACACATAAGTACCTTTCTAACGACGCAAGAATTGCCTCAATCATAGTCCACATGCAAAAGTTATGCCACCCAAAAGTTGAACTTTATGTTTCTACTTCAATGATTTGAGGGGATGCATGTCGGCCCCCATTATTCATGGAAACAGGGATAGCAACGTGATTATAATGAATAAGACTATAGAAGAGTCAATATTGTAACTCTAGATAAGAGTTGAATGAGTCAAACTTAACCACTACTAGATTATTTGGCAGGGTGATAATCGGGCCGATTTGAGTTCATTTTGTTCCATAGATGAGCATAGTAGTTGAGAGTGCATAGAAAGAGAGCAAAAATAGAGGGTTTGTCCACTATAGTAGCCCATGGGCCACATATCTCACTCCTTGATACTTGCATCCATTTCTACTTATAGAAAGAGAGAGTAGAGTAGCCTCACATTTCACTTGGACTTTTTCTTGAAAGGGTTTACATGATCATGTCTTCTGTTATTATGGTTGCGAGTGATTTTATTTTTCTTTGTTCTTTGTTTTCTGCATTTTACATATTGCATGCATGAAAATAGTAATTTAATAAATCCATAAATCTAAAGAGAATAACCCTCATTGAATAACTTTTAGAATTTAAATATAATTATATCATATTTATTGTGACAAGCTCTCTAATAGAACATACGACAATTTATAAATTGTATATATATGAAATTATATAAACTATTAAGAAAAAAGAATTGAGAATAACTTTCTATAACATTGATCCTTATTTTTAATATACCATAATATAGTTTTAAATGGCCTAATATATAACATAGCTCCATGGACATAGAGCCATTTTAAGCCAAAACTCTTATAAATATAAAAATATCTGCAACTCAATCTTTTTAATATTCATCACACTTAATAAATCTATAGTTAAAATAAATATTTACTAATATTAATTTTTAAAATATCTTTTTTATATCGTAATATAATTTTATTTATAAATAAAATATAATATAATTAAAATAACTAATATTATTCAAAAAAAAATATACGAATTATTAATAATAATAAAAAATTAATTAATTGAAATATTTTGAACACATTTGCTCTCCTTCTACGTTAAGGAATCCAATTGAAATATTTTGAACACATTTGCTCTCCTTCTACGTTAAGGAATCCACTCACCTTCTCACTGGGTTACGCAATGCGATCTTATGCATAATGCTTCTTTGTGATGCAATCAATTTAGTCCCGGGGCCTTTTTGTTATTTACGCTGGTGTTAGAACATAGTTTAATTTATAAAAGAAATGATTTTTTTTAAATTATACTATTTTTTAAAATTATATAATAAATTTTGGTAAAAACAAAATTATTTAATCCATAAATTAGATTATTTTTTTCGAAATTAATGGTATGTTGTGCTATCGTATAATATTATGAGTGCATTTAAGAATGATTGGTGCAAACGAAATTTACAAATACATATTATATTTGTTGTTATTAACATTTTCTTTCCATTATTTATATTTTGGAATTTAAATATTGCTTGTTACGTCAAGAGGCGTATTTTACAACCTAGTATGATCTTGATGTGTTAGTATGATCTTGATGTGTGTGTCAAATCCTCAAAAAATAATAAAAATATTTTTTACTAATATCGGCCAAAACATTAGCTTGAACCTTAAATTATATATAACTGGAATCTTTAGATTATATATAACTTTTTAATCTTATTAATAGACTAAGATTAATTATTAAAATATAACTATGTATTATTATATATAATTATAATTATTTCATGTGTTTAATAGTTCCTTTATCATATACGTGAATTTGAATGGATCATAAATTTACTTTTAACAAAACAATGTACCACATTAAAATTCCAAATTAAGTAAAATATTAATCTTTACTCATATGTAGTGAAGCCAATACCATCTCTTAAATCAAGAGAACAAGGTTAATTCAATACAAATAATCGAAAATCCATCAGATTAAAACATATAACATATAAATAGTAATTATAAATTAACACCAATTTTACCATATAAATTAAAATAACAATTGCATTACCATCTTTAAATTTAATTAATAAGTGGATACAAATTTAATATTTACAATGTAACAAGATTTTTAATCATGAAGATTTACCACGGATATTATTAACTTCACTTTTTTACAATACTATGGGCCAATACCCCCGAAAGAGAAAGATAGAGAGAGGGAGGGAGAGAGGGAGAGGAGGGAAGAAATTCATATGCCATGGGCCAATACCATGGTTTATCAATACCATGGGTCATCTATGCTTTTGATTATTATATTATAGATCTAGGGTTTTAATTATTTTGTTACAATACAATGGCTTATCAATACCACATGCCCAAAAACCATAACTTATTTCAAAAATTTTACAAATATTTTATTTTAATTTAATTTTATAACATTTTTTAATTAAATCTAAAGGAAAAAATGTTATAATTACTTTTGAGGTATATCTAAACCCTCCATCCTCACTACTACTAAAAATATTCCCATAAAGATTAAATCGAGGTTTTAATAAATTAAAAATGAGAATACTTTTATATATACATATGTGAAATTTATATAATATAAATAATATTATAAAGAATGAGGATAGATGCATTTTAACCAAGGATCTAAGCGAAGAGAGAAAACAAAGTGACTAACAATGATAGAGGAAAGATAGTGCATGATTCTTTTAAGTTTTTTATTATTGTATTTTCTTTGACATGATTGATCCAAAATATAGGTTTAATATTTTACAGCCAATTATGTTTTTTTCTTTTTCTTTTTTTAATTCAGATACTTTCTTAAATACAATACAATGGGATCATATTTAAGAGAGAGAGAGAGAGTGAGATGGAGGGGGAATAGAGTAGAGAAGACATACATATATGTGGGAGAGACGTGGAGAGAAAGGAGGGGGGAGAGAGGAGGAGAGAGGGAGGGAGAGAGAAATAGATTTGTAGGGGGAAGGAGAGGGAGGGAAGAACAAAGACATTGAGAGATAGAGGTGGAGAGAGAAAGGGAGTGATAAGGAAGAGATGGAGATGGAATGAGAGAGAGAGGAGACGAGGGAAGGGAGAGAAAAGGAGAGGATAGAGATAGGGAAAGAAGGGGAAGAGAGATATAGGGAGACATAGATATGGAGGGGGGAGAGAGGGGAGAGTGAGAAGGGGAGAGAGAGGGAGATAGTGACAGAGTTGGAGGGTGGAGAGAGAGAGTGTGTGTGTGATGGGGGGAGGGACAGAGGGAGGTGGGAGAGAAAGGGTGAGAGAGGAAGGATGAGAGAGGGGACTTGAGAGAGAGGAGAAGGGGTGAGAGAGAGCTGAAGTTGGAAGGGGGAAAGAGAGTGAGGGAAGAACAAAGACATTGAGAGATAGAGGTGGAGAGAGAGAGAGAGAGTGTGTCCATAGTGATAAGGGAGAGATGAAGATGGAATGAGCTAGAGAGGAGACGAGGGAAGGGAGAGAAAATGAGACGATAGAGATAGGGAAAGAAGGGGAAGAGATAGATAGGGAGACATATCTATGGAGGGGGAGAGCGAGAAGGGGAGAGAGAAGGAGATAGTGATAGAGTTGGAGGGTGGAGGGAGAGAGAGTGTGTGTGTGATGGGGGGAGAAATAGATGGAGGTGGAGAGAAAGGGAGAGAGAAGAAGGAAGAGAGAGTGGACTTCAGAGAGAGGAGAGAGATGGATTTGGGAGCGGAAGAAATACATATAAAGAGAAAGGTGGAGAGAGAGAGATAGAGAGAGAGAGAGAGAGAGAGAGAGAGAGAGTATTTTTTGGGGGTCAAAAGGAGAGACAATGGGAGATGGAGGAGGGAAACAGGGCAGAAGAGAGAGGAAAAGAGAGGGAGGGAGTAAGAGAGATAGATATGGAGAGAGAAGGGAGAGAGAGAGGGAGAGGAAGAGGGAGGGAGAGAGATAGAGATAGATAGATAGATAGATAGATATGGAGAGAGTGTGTGTATGTTTGGGGGCTGAGGTAAAGATATAATGTAACACACAATGAGATATCACAAGTTATTTTCACCTAGTTTAAAATTGCATTTATGTTTTTGTTACTATTTAAACTGTTGGGCCTAAAAATAGCCAGAATAGATAATATTATATATTATTTAAAGACTTTGGACAAGTTGTTAAAAGAATAATGATAATAATAATAAAAACAGTTATAACAACTCGTGAAGCAGTTGGAAACAGTTGCCACTACTTTTCTCTAAAAGGGAAAAGGCAAGGGCTGCAAGGAGGTGGCAGGAATTTTTTTCCTTGTTCTGGGTTGTGATACCAGTGGGAATATTTTTCAATATTGATGGCAAACAGTTGAATGGGTATGGGACTTGAGGCTGGACAGAATTCCTGATGCCCAAGATCCCCGAGTGTATTTATTCCAACAAATAGGAGTAGGAATGCTCGGTGGGGGACCATGGAGATAATTTTCAGGTCCATGACTGGGTGGTGAGACCTTCCAGAAGGACTATTTATTTTCATGAAATAAACAACTCAAGCACATAAGTACTCAAGGGAAAACTTTAATTCTTTCGGCAAATAAATTGGTATGCATTAGGAGTAATGACCTTAGTTCCTGTATTAACATGGCACTAAACACTTAAGGAAAGTATTTGATTACAAGACTCATTCACATTCTAGAAAAGGAAATAGATGCATAATAATATTCTGGTAGTTATACAGTTCATTTATTCTAACCCAACAGTTCTGTAGAATCTTGAATTTATTTAATATCCGTTATGTAAAATAGAAAATTACTTTATTGTAGGAACTTGAATTTATTTAATATCTGTTATGCAAGGAAGGAGTTTACTTTACTATAGAATCATGAAGTCATTTATATCAACTATTTAAAAAGGAATACATTTTACTGCTATACTGACAATAGAGCTTTGACTCTTATCTATAGCATGTCAAACTGTAAACTACTAGAATGGAAACCAAATCATACTGTCTATACGTGAATATTACTTTACAAAAAGGGAACTAAACTGGTTTACCATGCATACCAAACAAGAAAATCCACAACTCTATGTGGAAGGACTTTCGCAGTTATCAGGAGCGAAACCAAATAACAAACTTATAAACATTTACACCAAAAACTGAGTAGACATCTGTGTTTTCAATATTCATGCCATACTAATACCATTGACTCTAGCAATATCGCATTTTCACCATACCATTCATGGAAGTAATTGCAAAATCTCAACAGTTAACAGGCTAAATGTAAGAGAGACATGAATCCAGAGAAAATTCCAGAACTCAAATAATATAGATTTATAATCCGAAGTATTTGTCTATCCTAAACCTCAGCATCTGTTCTATCTATAAATATCTTCATATCTTCATATAAACTTCATTAAAAATGTCAATTACAGCCACTAACTAAGGATCAAGGATTTCAGTACTTATTATAGACACAAAAAGGGTTCATAGAACTGGAATGGACAATGAATGCCATATTCATACTAACAACAGCCAAAGAGTTTAGAAGTATAGTTCAGAATTACTCCATAAACATCGTTGCAAACCCAACAGGTCGCATCATATATCTAACCTTCATTTTCTAAGAAACTTTGCAGAACATCAGTTGTGGTGAGGGTTTTACTGTGCCAAAGGCCAACAAACTCTCCCACCTCCTTTTGGAATCAAGCATGCATCTCGGACAAGCAGGCGAGCAAAAAAGGTAAGGTAACCAACCTGTGGAAAGTAGATAGGTTTGGTTCAGGTTATGCCCCTTGAAAGACTCTTCAACCAGCAACAGGGTCGAACCATACCTGTGCAACCATTCAAATAGCTAGTTAGAACCATACCTCGAGCTAAATAGCGATAGTGAATGCTTAAACAAGAAAAGAACATGCAAGGAATTTATTACCTGAGCATAAGGGCACCGTTGCTGGAACTCTGTATGCCTGGAATACAAATAGCATTAACCATTAATCAAAGGTGAGAGACGAGACATAAACCATGAGGGTTTTCAAACTAGAAAGTGCCTAACCTCAGAGATGGAAGCTCATTACTGTTTAGCTCTCAGGTTATGATACCAATCTATAGACCATACCTACACCAGCGTTGAGTTAAGCCATGAATAATAAGGCATTTGTGTTCCAAACCAAAAGCCAGAGTGATTCGCTTACCTGTTTCTATATGAAAGTTCCCACTGGAAATGAGGAGAACCCCACTTGGAAAGAGGAAACCCTTCCTTACCTTGTGCACTAACAAAACTGTGTCTCTACCTCACATAGTGCAGAAGAAAGAGAAAAACCATAACAATAATTCATTTCAGGGTAAATATCTCTATCAAGTCCGGACGCTGCGTACCAACACTTACCATCGCATTAATCATCGAGCAGAGGAGCCATCACCTCTACCGAGGTGCGGGCAGGTGGCACACATGTACATGGTCTAATTCAAGTTGTCGTGCAGGAAACTTGTGTGACATTCAAAACCTTTAACCGTGTCAAGTTGGAGTCATTTCACATCTCCTAGAGTGGGTTAAGGTGACACGTAGGTTAGATGAATTAGGGAGGTTAAGTAAAAAATGAATAAATTATTATTATGTATTAATTGTTTCGGGGTGTTACAAATGGTATCAGAGCCCAGATTCGTACACTGAGGCTTCTGGGTTGTTTAAACAGTCAATTAAGTTGTGATGTTTCGATATATATGTATATAAATAGCAAAATAAACTAAGTTTTGACTAATTGTAAACACAGAGAAGGTGAATTAGCATCAAGAGTACAATGCATAGGAGTCCCATATCATCGATTCATCCGAAGGTACATTATGCGGAGGCGAATCCAAAATTATGGGTGAAATTGGGAGAAGAATCGAGACATATGAATGCCACCTTACATGAGATAGTGGAGCAACTTCGAGCAGAAATGATGAAACTTAGATCAGACAACGAACTTCTATGATAGGAGTGGGAAAATATTCTTAAAAGTTTGTCAGATCGACAGAATCAAAGAGGACCAGATCCCAGTACAGAAAATAGGGAAAAGACCCCAACCACTCATAATGAAGAAAATTAGGCAGAATCTGTGGAGGGTCACAAAGAAGAAGATGAAGGACGTTCAGATAACATTTTTGACCAGAAAAAGCCAAAAATACCAAAGATAGAACTACAGGGTGAGCTCAAAAAAATCAGACCCTCACTGTTCGAAGGAGAGTCAGAAGAAGCGACAAAAGCCTGGCTGATGGAAATGGGTAAATACTTCTAGATTTATGAATACACTGAAAAACTTAAAGCGAGATTGGCAGTATACCAATTACGAGGAAAAGCCACCCTCTGGTGGGAGGAGATTAAAACCATAAGGAAGATTGATGAGGAACAAGTGACATGGTAGGAATTCCAGAAACACTTTAAAGACAAATATTTAACAGAACGTTACTATGATGAGAAACAGAAAGAATTCCATGAATTGAGACTGGGAACCCTGACCATGGATGAATACGTAGCACACTTTACTTCTCTGTTGCGTTATGTTCCATATATGCAAGAAGAAAAAGCTAAGATTCAATGGTTTATTAGCAGTTTTCCCAACTTCATGAAGGAGAAATTAGAATTTGATTACCCCAGAACCATGGACAATGCAGTCCAGAAGGCTTGCATCTGTTATCAACAGATGAAGCAGAAAAATGAAGGTTCCAAAGGAGTTGCTGCCAAGAAAATGAGGAACTTGCTACCAAGTAGACATCCAAAAACCATGCATGGCAGAAACAATCAGCAAAGGACTTTTGGAAATTTTGCAAGAAACCCATCCAGGTCTCAGACATTCACTGAAAATAGACAGCCTAAAGGAATTAGCAGGACTGTTACTGAATAGCCAGTGAAACTACCACTACAGTGTTGGGGATGCGAAGAGGCACATTATTACAAAACTACCCGCAGAGAAATCAGACTAAGCAACTTTCCAACATGCAAGAAGCATCTATGGTAGGGGATATCGCAAGGAGAATGCCCAGGATCAATGCGACATTGGACGATCATCAAGCTGAATATCATCCCACCATGATCGAATGTGAAGGTATGATTGCTAGTCAATCTGTTTCTATTTTGTTTGATCCAAGTGCTAGCCTGAGTTATATTAGTCCTAAGGTGGTAGAAAAATGTCAATTGCAAAGCAGTAAATACAAACAGTCATGGCTAGTTCAACTAGCTACTGGTACCAAAAGGAAGGTGGCAGCCAGGACAGAAAACTGCCCTATTATAATTTGAATACAGCCTATCCAGATCAACCTGAATATTCTTCCCCTAGGCTCATATGATGTATTAATAGGGATGGACTGGCTAGAAGGTCGTTGGTCCTTGGTAGATTGCAAAGAAAAGTCTGTAAGTTATCTTACCGAGTCAGGACAGTGGAAGGAAATTCAAGGAATTAAGAAGAATATCAAGTTGCGCCCTATTACAACCAATCAACTCGGAAAGTGTATAAGAAAAGGGTGCCAGATTTATGTTGTTCAGGTAGGGTACAACAATGATAAAAACAAAATGACCTCTTTGGAGAATATTCTTGTAATACAGGATTTCTTAGATGTGTTCCCTGAATCTATTCCAGGATTACCACCCAGACGAGACATTGACTTCACAATTGAACTAATGCCCGAGGCAGCCCTTGTTTCAAAAATCCCTTACCATACGAGTGTCCCAGAATTGACCGAAATCAAGATGCAGCTACAGGAGCTGTTGGAATAAGGAGACATACGCCCAAGTGTGTCTCCTTGGGGGGCCCCAATGCTATTTGTACGTAAGAAGGACGGAACCTTACAATTATGCATCGACTATTGCTAGCTGAATAAGCTGACCATAAAGAAAAAATACCCGCTACCTCACATCGATGACTTATTTGACCAAGTACAGGGGGCTAGTGTGTTCTCGAAAATTGACTTAAGGTCTGGGTACCATCAAATCAGAATAAAGGATGAAGATATATGTAAAATTGCATTCTGAACTCGCTATGGACATTACGAGTTCGTGGTACTGCCTTTTGGCCTTACCAATGCACTAGCCACATTCATGAGCCTAATGCACGGTATTTTCCAACCTTTCCTGGATAAATTTGTGTTGATTTTCATCGATAATATACTAATATATTCAAAAAACCAAGAGGAACATGAAGGGAATTTGAGAACGGTGCTGCAGATTCTGCGGGAAAACCAGTTGTATGCAAAGTTCAACAAATGTGATTTTTACAAAGATCAAATTCAGTACTTGGGCCATGTTATATCAACAGAAGGAATAGTGGTGGATCTAGAGAATATCAAAACTATTATGGAATGGACTGCACTGAAAAACATGGCCGACATAAGATCCTTCTTAGGCTTGGCGAGGTACTACCATCGATTTATCAAGGATGTTTTGAAAATTGCCTTACCAATGACTTCACCTCAGAAAAAGGGATAGGCTTTCCTATGGAAAGTGGAATGCCAACAAAGCTTTGAGTAGCTAAAACAATTACTCATGACTGCTCTAGTGCTAAAGGTAGTGGATCCAGAAAAATCCTTTGTAGTATGTATCGATGCAAGTAAGGAGGGTGTCGATGGAGTACTAACTCAGGAAGTAAAATTCATAGCATATGAGTCTTGAAAGCTAAAGGATTACGAACAATGTTACTCTGCCTATGATTTAGAGTTGACCGCAGTAATATATGCAGTAAAGATGTGGCGACACCACCTCCCGGGGAAGAAATTTTTGTTGTTAACTAACCATAGCAGTTTGACAAATTTCTTTAATCAATCTAACTTAAATGCTTGCCAAACCAGATGGACTGCATTTTTGAGTGAATTTGATTTTGACTCGAAACACATCAAAGGAAAAGAAAACCGAGTAGCGGATGCTCTAAGAAGGAAAATACATTGCATCTATGAGGTGCATTTTAGTCGTATGCAATCTAACCTACCGGAAGTTATCTGGGAGGCTTCCCTCAAAGATCCAGAATATGCATTCTTATGGCAGCAAGCTTCAGAAGCCCAGGAAAGAGGGAAGCAATGTGAGTATGCAATTAATTATGATAAAATGTTAACATTCAGAAATTGAATTTATATTCCTAATCAAATTTCTGTGAAGCAGATGTTACTTGATGAGTTTCATAGGAAACCTTACGCTGCCCACCCTGGATACCAAAAATTGTATTCTGCTATCAAGAGAGATTATTTCTAGCCTGGCTTAAGAAAAGATGTGGCGGAATATTTATCTAAATGCTTAGAGTGACAGTTAGTGAAAGCAGAACATCAACATCCTGCGGGTCTATTGCAACCACTACCCATTCCGGAATGGAAGTGGGAGACCATAACTCTGGATTTTATTACAGGGCTACCTCGTACCAGAAAGCAACACGACTCAATCATGGTGGTTATGGACAAGCTAAGTAAAACTGCTCATTTCATTCCTGTAAAATCCACCTACAAAACAGTGGAGATTGCAGACATATTTATGAGAGAGATCTTCCGGTTGCACAGGATACCCCGAGTGGTGATCTCTGATAGGGATGTAAAATTTACATCTGCTTTCTGGAAAACTCTTTTTGCAGGACTGGGGACCCAAATCCATTTCAGTACAGCTTACCATCCACAGACAGATGGTCAAACAGAACGAGTAAATCAAGTTCTGGAGGATATGTTGCGCATGTTTGTAATGCAGCAACCACAGAAATGGGAGGACTACCTCCACTTGGTAGAATTCACCTACAATAATGGACATCACAAAACTTTGGGTATGGGCCCCTTCGAGGTACTTTACGGATGCAAGTTTCGGGTACCCATGGATTGGAATAGTCCAGAAAACAAATTAGCATTGGGTCCTGACATGCTAGCAGAAATGGAAGCTACCATTAAGAAGGTTTGTCAGAATTTAAAAGTGGCACAAGATAGGAAAAAGGTGTATGTAGATAGGAAGAGAAGGCATAAAGAATTTTAGCTGGGCGATCATGTGTATCTAAAAGTGAAACCTCGGAAGAGCACCTTATAGTGGAAAGGCTGTGCAAAATTGGCACCCCGATACTATGGGCCTTTCCAAATTTTGGAACGGATTGGACCTGTGGCATATAAATTAGCACTACCAGGCCACATCTGAGTACACAATGTCTTTCATGTGTCCTTGTTACAAAAATATATTTACAGCCCTCAACATATTATTAACTAGGAAAGTATTCAGGTAATGATGATAGAAATGTAATATGAGTAAAGGAATATTGTTTTTGAAACATTCTGACAATATAATATGAATGTGCAGGTAGAACCCGAGGGAGAATTCCTGGTAGAGCCTCTTCGTATCCTAGATCGGAGAGAAACCACCTTGCGAAGGCGAGCCATCATCCAGGTTAAAGTGTAATGGAAGCACTTTGGCCTGGACAAGGCTACCTGGGAGGAAGAAGAGGTCATGCAAAAAGCTTATCCTACACTGTTTACATAGAGGAAGAACACCAGGGACGATGTTCCTCTCTAGGGGAGGGAGCTATAATGAACAACGAGATATCACAAGTTATTTTCACCTAGTTTAAAATTGCATTTATGTTTTTGTTACTATTTAAACTGTTGGGCCTAAAAATAGCCAAAAAAGATACTATTATCTATTATTTAAAGACTTTGGATAGATTGTTAAAATAATAAATAAAAAGGAAAAGAAAACAGTGATAACAACTCTTGAAGCAGTTGGAAACAGTTGCCACTACTTTTCTCCAAAAGGGAAAAGGAAAGGGTAGTAAGGGGGTGACAGGAATTCTTTTCCTTGAGCTGGGTTGTGATACCAATGGGAAGATTTTTCAATATTGACAACAAACAGTTGAATGGGTATGGGACTTGAGGCTGGACAGAAGTCCTGATGCCCAAGATACCCGACTATATTTATTCCAACCGATAGGAGCAGGAAGTGCTCGGTGGGGGACCATGGACGTAATTGCCAGGTCCATGGCTGGGTGGTGAGACCTTCCAGAAGGACTATTGATTTGCATGAAATAAACAACTCAAGCAGATAAGTACTCAAGGGAAAACTTTAATTATTTTGGCAAATAAATTGGTATGCATTAGGAGTAATGACCTTAGTTCTTGTCTTAACTTGACACTGAACAATTAAGGAAAGTATTTGATTACTAGACTCATTCACATTCTAGAAAAGGAAATAGATGCATAATATTCTGCTAGTTATACAGTTCATTTATTCTAACCCAGCAGTTCTGTAGAATCTTGAATTTATTTAATATCTGCTATGTAAAGAAGAAAATTACTTTACTGTAGGAACTTGAATTTATTTAATATCTGCTATGTAAAGAAGGAATTTACTTTACTATATAATCATGAGCTCATTTATATCAACTGTATAAAAAGGAATACATTTTATTGCTATCCTGACAATAGATTTTCGACTCTTATCTATAATCTGTCAAACTGTAAATTACTAGAATGGAAACCAAACCATATTGTCCGTACGTGAATATTACTTTACAACAAGGGAATAAAACTAGTTTACCATGCATACCAAACAAGAAAATCCACAACTCTATGTGGAAGGACTTTCACAGTTATCAGGAGCGAAACCAAATAACAAACTTATAAACATTTACACCAAAAACTGAGTACACATCCGTGTTTTCAATATTCATGCCATAGTAATACCATTGACTCTAGCAATATCGCATTTTCACCAGACCATTCATAGAAATAATTGCAAAGCTCAACAGTTAACAAGCTAAATGTAAGAGAAGCATGAATCCCAGAGAAAATTCAAGAACTGAAATAATATATTTATAATCTGAAGTATTTGTCTGTCCTAAACCTCGGCATCTATTCTATCTCTAAATATCTTCATATCTTCATATAAACTTCATTAAAAATGTTGATTATAGCCAATAACCAAGGACTAAGGCTTTCAGTACTTATTACAGACACAAAAAGGGTTCACAGAGCCGGAACGGATAGAGAATGTTGTATCCATACTAACAACTGCCAAATAGTTTAGAAATATAGTTCAGAATTACTCCTTAAACATCATTATGAACCCAATGGGTTGCATCATATATCTAACCTTCATTTTCTAAGAACCTTTGCGGAACTTTGGTCATGGTGAGGGTTTGACTGTGCGAAAGGCCAACAAACTCTCCCACCTCTTTTTGGAATGGAGCACGCATCTCAGACATGTAGATGAGCAACAAAGGTAAGGTAACCAACTGTGGAAAGCAGATAGGTTTGGTTCAGATTATGCCCCTTGAAAGAATCTACAACCAGCAACAGGGTCAAACCATACATGTGCAACCATTCAAATAGCCAGTTAGAACTATACCTCGAGCTAAATAGTGGCAATGAATGCTTAAACAACAAAAGAACATGCAAGGAATTTATTACCTGAGAAAAAGGGCGCCACTATTGGAACTTCGTATGCCTAGAACAAAAATAGCATTAACCATTAATCACAGGTCAGAGATGAGACATAAACCATGAGGGTGTTCAAACTAGAAAGAGCTTGACCTCGACGATGGAAGCTAATTATTGTTTGGCTCTCAGGTTAGGATCCCAATCTGTAGACCTTACTTGCACCAGTGTTGAGTTAAGCCATGAATAATAAGGCATTTGTGTTCCAAACCAGAAACCAGAGTGATTCACTTACCTATTTCTATATGAAAGTTGCCACCAAAAATCAGCAGAACCCCACTTGGAAAGAGGAAACCCTTCCTTACCCAGTGCACTAACAAACTGTCTCCACCTCACATAGTGCGGAAGAAAACGAAAAACCATAATTGTTACAGGGAAAAGTGTCTATTTAGAACTGCTCTATCCCACTAAGGTGTGACAGCTGCCTTAGAAACAAACAGAGAAAAACTACTTTTGTATTTCCTTTATGAACTATAGATAGAGAGGAATAGAAAGAACCAACCTGTGTCTTGCGCTAATCCTTTGATCCAATCCCTCTCTTCTTTGATAGTCTCCAGCTACCTGCTCCCTTACTTGCCCAACTTCACAATGTACCTGTAAGATCACAGAAGAAGAACACTATACAAAGACATGGATCTATATTCATAAACAACTTAGGATCAGATTTAAGTTAACCATACAAATGTAACAAGCATCAATGATACAAAAGCATGGAGGAAAAACTCAAATAGTTTTTATTGATAAACAAGAAAAGATCCAAGAGGAGTTACAACCGGTGGTTCCTGACCCAGCATCAACCTCCCAGAAAAGAAGCCCCTCTTCACCTCAAACAAAGCATAGATCACCCAATACTCTGATGTTTGTCTCAAAAAACCAACAGCAATTCCTTACAATATGAAAAATTCCCGCCTCTGGATCTCTGGGATGAGGGATCCATATATAGATATCTGTAAGGAGGATGAGTCAGCTTGTGATTTGATTAGTGTCTTCTCTCTGTCAGTTCTTGCTTCCACTTGGAGACTGAGGGCCTCTTACTCATCCTTGGTCGAATTTAGTGAGGCAAGTGTCACAAGAGAAGATTCTGCAAGCTTCCATTGTCTCTCCACCTCGCGGAGTGACACTGCCATTTGTCATTTCTCGCCCATCGCACCCCACAGAAGGGACTTTTGAAATGCAACGCACCCTCACAGTGTATTTAGGTGCAATGCAACACACCTAGCCAGTGGAGCAGCTGAAATGATCTTGTTTTGACTTATTCTGAGCAGTTTCTGGTGGAGAACTTCTGGGAGAAGCTGTAATATGTTGACCTTGTTCCTTTAGGGGTTAGAATAACACTTTTAGGGACTTAGGAGCCATTGGTTTATGGACATTTCATGCTTGGAATTGTAGGGCACAAAAATGTCTATAACAGTTGCCCCCTAAAGTATGAGGCCGTTAACTTTTTGGTGTCGGGTGAAATGCTTTATTATGAGGATCCGAAGTTCTTTCAATGCTGGGAGGAGACTTGTAATAAGATACAATACAATACATTATCTTCATACTATTTTCATGATCTAGCTGAGGCGGGCATTCCCATGCTCAGCTTTATAAATTCATTCTCATGTACATAGGACAGACAATCGTATGAGGGTAGACTGATGATTCTGATAGAGCCATCATCCTTTTGGTAGGATGATTATTTGTGCTGCAATGTTGTACATTTGATGTCTTTATTTCCCTGAATATATATATCGCAGCCTGGATGGATGAAACTAGATCCGGGGTCTTCAATCTCGTCTGATCTTTACTCGAAGTACAAGTCGATCCATGTGAGAAATGTTTTGAAGTCGAACATGGAAAGACATTGCTTGATTACCAGTCAATGATGTAAACTGTTAACAAGCGCGAGAGGAATCACCGATAATGATAATGATCCTCAAGGTACTGCAGTACAATTCACGTGGTGTGAATAAAGGACTTGGCGTCGAACATCACGCAAAATCTTTCAGTCGAAGGTCATTGATGTAAACCTGTCGCCGGAAGTGAGAAACTTTCCATTAAGGCATGCAAGATTCAAAGTACTAAATGGGGTGTTCCTAGATCAACTTCTTGGATAATGAGCTGATGTCGACAAGAAGTGATCCGTCACAGGAGGGCCTTAATGAATCCCACATCAATGACACGGAACGGAGCAAATGATTTTGATGGAGGTGAAAACGATCTGATGATATAATGTCCAGGGTGGCGGTCATGAAAGAATGGAGTATAATGTATGGTAGTGGGTGAGACACAAGTGACTTCTCTGGATGACTTCTCTTGAACATATCGGTGACACTGATGTGATGGATTGGTAGCATTAACCCCAAATGTGGATGGTATGGCGTGACCATGGCGATGTGACCGGTGAATGAAACAACCCAACCCAACTCGGACACGAAGTGGAAGTGTCATGTTCAAGAGCGACTTGCTACCAACAAAGTTTTCTTTGAGTTTTCTTCCCAATTTTTCCCCAGTCATTACTGACCAGTACCTCTTTATTTTTGTCAAGCTTGAGGAGGATAACATATGCTTGTTCTATAATTTGCCCTTCAGACAAACCCATCGCTATGTTTTAACGAGCCTAGCGATAGTGAAACTCGTTCTCGTCTAAAGACAAGTTTGTCGCTATTAATCTTTTTAACGAGTTTAATGACAAAGATAACTCGGTCCTTTTCAATTTTAGAGAGTCTGAAAAGGAACGTAAAGGTAACTCGAAAATTCCTTTTTCGTCATCTAATCCCTTAAGTCCGAAAAAGTATAAAACAATACAGAAGGGATGAATTTTCGATAGTTTTAACGAGCCGAACAAAACAAGCGCTCGATCTTTTTGTGTAATAATCCCTCAGGTCCAAAAAGATTAAAATCTAGATGAGGGATAACACTTCCTGTCCCTTTAACGAGCTGGAAGGCCAAGGACTTGGCAATCTTTTCATATTTTACGATTCAGTTGAAAAGAGCTTAAAGAAGACTTGTCTTTTGAGGAACGAGTGATAAAACGGGTAGCAGTTGATTCCAGGTAAGGTTTGGAATTTTCCAATCACGGCAGTGTCACAAGGATGGCTAGTGAAATCACTCTTCGCAGCTGTTCCTCAAAACAGGTAAACAATCAAATGGAGGTGAATGATCGGCCAATGAAAAAGTGGAGGTGACGGTGCAAACACGACCAAGGCTTTAATGGCTGAAGTACTACATTCACGGTGGTTATTTACCGGGGAATAGTTCATTTTTTAACGAGCTTAAATGCAGGTGGAAACATTTGCTCATGTCTTATGTTTATTTTTTAACGAGCTTGAACTATGTGCTAAAACTGCTCGATTAATCCAGTCGTATGATAAGAATGTCTCATATAAAACGACAACTTTTAGAGTTTTGCCCCACATCCTTTCTTTATGCAAGTTAGGAGACGACCAATCCTACGGGTTTAAAGGGTTAGAGGTCCTATAAATTTAAAAAATAAATAGTCGCTCTTCGCTTGCATTCCAAAAGGTTTGCATGCCCCCAGGTATAAAACAGAGTTTCAAGGTTACCCCTTCTTTAGTCCATTAAAACATTTGTTTTACCGAGAGAGGCCTACCTCTTACAGGTTACCCAAAGATTGCTCTATTCACAGTGCAAACAAAACACTTCTTCGGCGATGTCTATCGAAACAAACAAAGGTGAGCGACGATGCCCGCCAACTCACATAACTTTGACAAGAGAATCTTGTTCTAGAATAACCCCCTCTTCCAATCATGGACGGGGGTACAGACTAGTCATATTCTCCCGCGGAAACCTATCCTATACTCGAAGTTCTCCTGCCGAAGCAGACCAGGGTGCATGCCCCCTGGGTTTCAGTCATGTCCCCCCGAATCACTCGCACTCATCGGGTGGACGGACTGGAGATTGAGACATTTCTTGCGTGAAAAGACCATTCAGGGATGGTATATGACTATTTGCTATGCGATCCGGGAAATGAAAGCTGGTCCACGAGCTTGACCACTCTTCCTTCGTGCGGAAAACACATCACTCTAAAGAGTGATGAGACAATGGCTCTCATGTAATAAATATAGTCCCGTCCAAGGAGTAGATTGTAATCCAGGGGTCCTTGAACTACCATTACATTCATGTGAATGGTTTTCCCTCTCAATGTTATGGGCACATTGGGAAGGATCCCTAACGGTCGACTGGTTCCTTTATCAAAGCCTGTCAGATTTCTCATCTCAGGCAAAAGCGATGGCGAACCAAGCGCTTTCCAAGCAGTTGAGGAAAGGATACTCACAGAAGCCCCCTCATCTATGATGGTACCAGCCATAACCATTCTATATATTTGGACAATAATACGGAATGGTATACTGGCTGGTAAACGGGTTCTGCCTAGTTGATTCCAGTCAAAGGAGACAACTAGGTTGCTTGGAGGTGGGATCGAATAGACAGCCTGGTACGACTCTGAAGAACTTCCTTCCTGCGGTAAAGGAATGGGTAAATTTCCCCCATGTTCGTCGGAGTCTGTGTTTATGAAGAGAATTTGGACGGTGTCATCCTTGTTCTCTTCAGTGACTGTATCATCTAAAGATGAAACCTCTGAAGGCAAGACTGGGTCAACTGCCACCTCAACCTTTTGACTTTCGTCTGGTATGGATCCAGATGGTTCATCTTCAATGATAGGTGCTTCAGCCGACCACCTGAGCGGGCCAGCCGGATTTTCAATTGGTGACGGACTCGGCAAGAGTTTTTTATATCCAGGAGGAAGTCGTGACAGTGAAACCGGATGATCGTCCAAAACTCTTTTAGCCTTGTCGAAGAAGGGACAACGATGGACGGCATGATCGCCTTCACACAGTTTACAAGGAAATCTATATTTTCCTTTTTGTCCTGGGGCTTCACTTTCACTAGTTGACGGTGTGTTTTCAACATGATCATCAGAGGTTGACGACACCGG
Organism: Pinus tabuliformis; assembly: GCA_031772625.1. NCBI lineage: Eukaryota > Viridiplantae > Streptophyta > Pinopsida > Pinales > Pinaceae > Pinus > Pinus tabuliformis. The sequence continues at coordinate 1,237,816,771 of CM062819.1, forward strand.
GTTGTGCAAACGGGGAGACCAGTCCCTTAAGATCCAAGGGATGCAAAGACAATCTCTATGATAGTGGTCTCCCTTGCAAATGACACATGGCGATTTAGGCCTGGTCGGTGCAGTGTGTGGATTTTCGTTAGACGACACTCGTTTTCCCCCATTCGCTTTTGGCTCCTTCTTCTTCTTCTCTTTCTTCTTCTTTTCCTTCTTCTCCTTAGGTACTTGACTTTTGTCTTTAGTAGCCCCATCAAGCGAAGAGGAAGGAGGAGAGGAAGAATTAGAGGAAGTAGAAGGTTGGTGGGTAACTCTGGACTCATCTAATTGCTGATTCGATTGTTCAGGAAAAGTGGTGTTCTGAACGACAGAGGTTGAGAAGAGCCATACAGGCAAACCAATTGTCAGTCCTGGAAGTAACAATGTGGCCATATGGGGTGCACCAACATCTCCCCAAGAGGAGAAGGGACTAGGATTTCCTCCAAGGGGAATTCCTTGGTTGGTGGACTCCATTTTCTCAACCCAAGATCAACGTAGGAAAGGGGTAATGAATATTCCGTTTAAAATAAATTTTAGACGCTTTGACACAACTTGTTTTTTCAGTTTTTAAGAGTCGAGAAAAAACAAAGGATGACTCTAGTCGCCTTCGATTTTTAATGAGCCTGAAGTGACAAGTGCTCAAATGGACCTTTTCCGTTAAGGAGTCTGAAAGGGAACGAAAGGGACTGCTCTGGAGATCTAGGTAGAGGGAGTACCAAACCAATCGCAAAACTGCAGAATACTTTTTACGGTACGACAGTCAATCTTCCCGAATGTTGTGTTCAGTGCATTGCGATCGATAGGGCGGTAGACACGGCTTCCTAAGGATAAAAGATTTAAGCCTATAGCGGTCTCCCAAAATATACTCGACGGTACGTGGGAGCACAAGTCCGTACTGGCACTTATCGTCTCAAAGTGGAGGAATCACCCAACCATCAGTGAGAACAATAGTTACTAGGTTTTACGACGCCGGAATACGTCTCTAGCCTAGACCTCTAAATGTTGTGCATTAAGTTCCAAAGCGTTGTTAGATTCATTGAATTTATTTTAAGTTGATCTTGCTTATGAAGTTTGCCTTTTGGGTTCACCACGAGATGTAGATATAATTCCTAAAATGCAATCTAAAGATGATAAACAAACTTTTATCTCTTTTGTGCAATGAAAATCCTAGCTACTAGGGGAAAAGAAAGACACAATCGTTTCACAAAGAGCAAAGAGCACACTGTAAATGCACTTTCCTAAATCAAGCCAAATAAACTGTCTATATGAAAATGCACATGCATGTATTTGTTTTCGACTTTCTTAGTATATGGATGCTAAAAAGAAAGTTGATGCACAAATCTGAATTTGTTTTCAAGCGACCAACACAAACAAGCTTCTTTTCGAAATCAAAAGATAGAGACGATTATGACACCTTACGATTTTGAAATGAATACTCGTTTTTGACACTAGAAAATCACAAATCCAGACCAAAAGCAATATTAACAGGATAATCAACCATCAACATCAATCAAACTCTTTCCAACGATTGAAATCGACACTTACGATAGATTCAAATCAAAGGACGACAGTACGATTACGCTACTTCTGCTAAGGAGAACTATAAATGACTCAACAAACACACAAAAACATCTACAGTTATTTTGTACAAAGGAGGCGGAATAACAGCAAGGAAAAGGGGTTTCAAACAGACATATACTGATCACAGGCAGCAAAATTCAGAGATAGAACTGGAAAGAATGAAGGACAAGAACCACAGCTGCACAGGGCTAGTCTGATCAGCGCACCTATAACACAGAGAATCTGAAATGCAGCGCAGGTTGCCCTTTCGGGAAGTGCGTTGAAATTCAGGATCTCTTAACAGTACCTGCGCTGGGGCAGAAACGAGAATCTGTCCGGGTTCTGGGTCACAGTTTGCAGTTCAGTCTTTGGTTTTTGGCCGAGTAAAAGCAATCAGTAATTCAACAATCAGGGGTAGATCTAAGGAGGATCTAAGAGCTATCACAAGGGTAATCAAATAGTTTGTGAATCAGTTGTTCAAATCATAAACAGATCCAGTGAATGGATTGAAGCAACAGATGTCTACTTTGCATTTGTTATGGCAAATGCAGTTCGAATTCCACTTATAAGTTTATGAAACAAACAAACAAAGAATGATAAACAAACAAACTAATTAGTTCCCCAGCGGAGTCGCCATTTTGTTACAGGGAAAAGTGTCTATTTAGAACTGCTCTATCCCACTAAGGTGTGACAGCTGCCTTAGAAACAAACAGAGAAAAACTACTTTTGTATTTCCTTTATGAACTATAGATAGAAAGGAATAGAAAGAACCAACCTGTGTCTTGCGCTAATCCTTTGATCCAATCCCTCTCTTCTTTGATAGTCTCTAGCTACCTGCTCCCTTACTTGCCCAGCTTCACAAAGTACCTGTAAGATCACAGAAGAAGAACACTATACAAAGACATGGATCTATATTCATAATCAACTTAGGATCAGATTTAAGTTAACCATACAAATGTAACAAGCATCAATGATACAAAAGCATGGAGGAAAAACTCAAATAGTTTTTATTGATAAACAAGAAAAGATCCAGGAGGAGTTACAACCGGTGGTTCCTGACCCAGCATCAACCTCCCAGCGAAGAAGCCCCTCTTCACCTCAAACAAAGCATAGATCACCCAATACTCTGATGTTTGTCTCAAAAAACCAACAGCAATTCCTTACAATATGCAAAATTCCTGCCTCTGGATCTCTGGGATGAGGGATCCATATATAGATATCTGTAAGGAGGATGAGTCAGCTTGTGATTTGATTAGTGTCTTCTCTCTGTCAGTTCTTGCTTCCACTTGGAGACTGAAGGCCTCTTACTCATCCTTGGTCGAATTCAGTGAGGCAAGTGTCACAGGAGAAGATTCTGGAAGCTTCCATTGTCTCTCCACCTCACGGAATGACACTGCCATTTGTCATTTCTCGCCCATCGCACCCCACAAAAGGGACTTTTGAAATGCAACGCACCCTCACAGTGTATTTAGGTGCAATGCAACGCACCTAGCCAGTGGAGCAGCTGAAATGGTCCTGTTTTGACTTATTCTGAGCAGTTTCTGGTGGAGAACTTCTGGGAGAAGCTATAATCTGTTGACCTTGTTCCTTTAGGGGTTAGAACAACACTTTTAGGGACTTAGGAGCCCTTGGTTTATGGACATTTCATGCTTGGAGTTGTAGGGCACAAAAATGTCTATAACAATAATAGCAATTCATTTCAGGGTAAATATCTCTATCAAGTTTGGATGTTGCGTACCAACACTTACCATCGCATTAATCACCGAGTAGAGGAGCCATCACCTCTACCAAGGTGTGGGCAGGTGGCATGCATGTACATGGCCTAATTCAGGTTGTCGTGCAAGAAACCTGTGTGACATTCAAAACCTTTAACCGTGCCAAGTTGGAGTCATTTCACATCGCTTGGAGTGGGTTAAGGTGACACGTAGGTTAGATGAATTAGGGAGGTTAAGTAATTTTTTCTTTTATTATGCTTAATTGTTTCGAGGTGTTACATATAGAGAGAGAAGAGAGAGAGAGAGAGAGGGGAGGGGAAGAGATATAGGAGAGGGAGAGGGAGAGGGAGAGATAATATATATATATATATATATATGGAAAGAGAGAGTGTATGCGGGCTGATATAGAGAGATAAAGAAGCAGAGACAGAGGGAGATAGATATATAGATGGAGGGGGTGAGAGAGAGAGAGAGATGTGTTTAGGGGGTTGAGATAGAGAGACAAATACAGAGAGATGGAGGGAGGTATAGATATAGATGGCAAGGGGAGAGGGAAGAAGAGAAAGATAGAGAAAGGGAGGGAGAGGTGGGGAGAGAGAGATAGGGTAGAGAGAGAGGGGGAGAGAGAGAAGGAGAGAGGGAGGGAGATAGACATAGAATTTGCATTGATTTCAGTGTAGATGTTGATTTATACTCCTATTTGATTGCTTGCACTAGATGCATTGGTTTCAATGTAGATATTGATTTCTAATTGTATTTTATCGTTTGCACTAGGTGCATTGATTTTAGTGTAGATGTTAATTTCTAATCATATTTAATACCTTATAATAGATGCATTGATTTTAGTGTAGATGTTGATTTCTACTCCTATTTGATTGCTTGCACTCAATGCATTGGTTTCAGTGTAAATATTAATTTTTTTTTCTATTTGATTGCTTGCACTCGATGCATTTAATTTAGTGTAGATGTTGATTTCTAATCCTATTTGATTGTTTACACTAGATGCATTGATTTTAGTATAGATGTTGATTTCTAATCTTATTTGATTGTTTGCACTAGATGTATTGGTTTCAATATAGATGTTGATTTCTAATTTTATTGCAATTAGATGTATGATGCACATTAATTTCAAAGTAATTAGATTAATACTGTGTATTGATTTCAGTGTAAGCACATCTTTGACCCTCCATATATATCTCTATCTCCCATTGTCTCTCATTCTTTATCTCTCTATCTCACCCCCAAACATACACAATCTCTCTCCATATCTATCTTTGTTTCTCTCCCCCTCCCTTTTCCACTTCCTCTCTCTCTCTCCATATCTATATCTCTTCCTCCCTCCCTATATTTGCCTCTCTCTTCTTCCCTCTCCCCCCTCCTCCATTTATATCTCTATCTAACCCCCAAAACAAACAAACTTTCTCTCAACGTGTGCACATAAACATTATTCATGGTGTGAATTGACTTGCCTCTATCTTCTTGCCCTCCCTCCCCTTTCATCTATATCTCTATCTCACCCCCAAAACATACATACTCTCTCTTAGTGTGTGTACATAAACATTATTCATGGTGTAAATTGACATGAATTGACTTCTTTGGTATAGCAATTCAACCATAAATACAATACTTGAATTTTCATCCTACATAAAAATGTTCACTTACCCAAAACGTCTTCCTTTTAAAACTGTAAACTATTTGTACTATGCTACATTTTTATTATTCCCATTTTCCATCATTCAACATTGCTAATCACTTTGCATTCAAACAAGGTAATAAAAAATAACTAATAGATGTGACAATAAGAATAGTAGAAGAAAATAGTTTCAGATTGATTGCAATGAAGATTGTTTGTAAATCATTATATTCTTATTATTCACATTCTCTATCATTCAACATTGTTGCATTGTCACTTTGCACTTGAATTTTTTATTTCATCATTTTTCATTTACTAACACTCTATCTCATCTCAAAAAAATAAGGTAACTAAGCAAAGTTAAAGTTACACTGACCAAATTAATATTAGACATATTTAACATATTTAAAATGGTCAAAATAATTATATTTTCAACAAATTTTGTATGACCGCACTTGAAATCAGCGTAGATCCGTCTTAACTCAGGATCTATCAAGCACCGAGAGCGATCAAAGTGCAAACCTTTTCTCAAGTTTTACACTCAAAAAAAAAATTGCACCTCAAGAGATTTGATCCCTCTGAATGTTGGTAGTGACTCACATTTTAAAATTTATATATGAACCATATTTATATTACCGTACTTGCAATCAAAGGATGGTTTGCCTTCTTCCAGTTTGACCATAGTACCATAGTACATGCGAAATATATTATTACCAACTTTGACTTAGTAGAAAGAGGATCGTGAAGAATATATTTCACCCAGTTTGACTTTAAGAGTAAAGAAGGGGACTCGTGGATGAGAAATGGGAACGTGTCATGCAAGAAAGTCATGGAAGTCGAGGGACTCGTGGATGAAAAATGGGAACGTGTCATGCAAGAAAGTCATGGAACTCCAAACTTGTAGGCTCATAAAGTCATTGAGCCTGTCGCAGCCATAAGAACCACACCCAATTTAATAAAATTAGCCGTGATTTGTGGAAGAAAAGGGCATCGATGTTCCATACGTCATAAATACTCTTTCCTCGTTGCCAACTTTGAACACACCTTCGGTCCTTCCTTGTGGGGGCATAGGGGTGTGCAATGGCCTCATGGTATAATAAATACGCAACTTCATTCTCCTTCTCAACCACACCTACAACCTCGCTGACGTTAAAGAGCTCAGCTGATTGGGTTGGTTTCTCTCAACAAAGTTCAGAACCAGTGTATTGTTTCTGAGTAGAGATGGCCGCGACCAACCCCATTCATGCTGCACGCTCATCCTCCTGTATAATTGCCCTCCTCATCTTATTAATGGCGGCTACCGTGCATGGAGCACAGAGTGCGTTCTAATTTCATCTACTTATGTCTTGTTCTTGATCCGTTACTCGCTGTTTGAAATAGTCATTGGATTAATCACAAAGTAGTTAATATGTTGGGGTGATGTGCTGTATGTGTTCAGGCGCCATTGTCAAGTGCGAGGAGCTTCCTGTGGAACTCTGCGCCTTCTCTGTCTCATCGTCTGGTAATAGATGTGTGCTCGAGAAGGATGTAATGAATGACGGCACCTTGCAATATCAATGCCAGGTATCTTTTAATATTAACGTGATATCACACAACTAGCATTGTTAATAGATACGTCATTAATGTGGATCATAATGTTGAGAAAGACTAACACTAATTGGTTATACGTCGTTAGTCATCGGTTGTGATGGTGGAGAAACTGGTGGGATGGATCGAAAGCGAGGAGTGCATAAGTGCGTGCGGCCTGGAACGGATGGCTGTGGGCTTCTCCACCGATTCTCTACACGAACCGCAATTTAGTACCAAGTTTTGTTCTTCCAAGTGCCGCAGCAATTGCCCCAACATCGTCAATCTATATGTCAATCTCGCTGCAGGAGAAGGTGGGTCCCTCAGATTCCCTTTCTTCTGATCTCAACAATTCATTTTAAGTATTTCCCTAACGGATTTGAGGCATGGTTTTGGCAGGAATATCTCTATCGAGTATGTGCCAATTTGAGGAAAGCAAATCTCGCAATCTGATCAAGAAAACGCAGTCAAGTTTGTCAAAATCAAAGTCAGGCATCCATTCCAAATCGTTTGGATCCCTGGATCAAAGGGCAACCACAAAACTGAGTCGTAAGTTGCTGTAATTGCACTCCCGTAAAATATCATTGGGATTATTTGTAAATTAATTCCAAACACCAAAGAAGCTGTTATTATAAAGTAAGGGGAAAAATAGAATTAAACACGGTTACCAAAGTCCATCGAATTGACCGAAAATAAAAAGAATATTCGGCGGTTCGATTCGATTCTTGGATTAATACGCCAACGCCAACGCCAATTCGAAGTTCTGTAATTCGGTCAAATTGACCGAAAAAATCGAATATTTGGCTGTTCGATTCGGTTTTGTATTAGTACGCCAATTCAAAGTTTTGTGTGGGATATTGTTCAAGGATCAAAACAGGGAGGCGTAGCATATTCCCAATAGAATTGTTAATTTCTTCCAACAGGGAGGCGTAGCATATTCCCAATAGCATTGTTAATTTTTTGTGGTCAATCTATTTTTCAGAGACTCTTCCAGGAGATGACATGCTGTTACCCGTAAATGAATGTTAGTCCTAATGTTAGTTGATTTTTTATACAATGAATTTTTGCAAAGTAAATTTAGGATTGTTAATGAAATTTGTAATAATCTATGGCTTATGATGTATAGCAGATTAAGCTATCGAGAAAATGGGGTTTTTAAAATATGAGCATATGTGGGATATGCAAATTATAATTTTCTAAACAAACAAATCTGTAACTATTTGTAGTATATTTATTAAATTTAAATAGAAATATTTTAGTGAAGGGAGTATTTTTATGATTTATTTTTTGGGGGATTTCTTTGACTAGAAATTTGGATGAGTATTAAACTGTAATAATTAACATTACATTTATCAATTATATTGCAAGATCTAAAAGTTTCTTACAAAAAGATTAAATAATTTGATCAAATAATTTGAAGAATACATAAAAATACTTCATTGCTTCAACCAACGATGTTGTACATCAATTTAATTAATGGGAGCAATGGAAATTTCTTGACATGGTTAGAAGATAAGACTTACAACACAATGAATAAGGATGCTACATAAGCTTACAAGTTCTAAGGCTTCTTTATTGGAAATCTAACACCCCCCATAAGGGAAACATAGGAAAAAAAATACAGGAAAAAAACAAAAAATGGGTTATGGCAACAAGGTCTTCTTAAGTACTCATGTACAACCTCTCGTAAGCAGAGAAAAAAAGAAAAACCCATAGGAAACCCCCCAAAAAGAGAGTACATAAAAAAGAAAAGAAAGAAAGAGTAAAAAGTGGAGGTGAATGAAGGACTCAAGATGAACCCCGAAGGACAACTTCCTTCACTCCAAGCATTTTTCGTCGTTGAAGAACCATTGATGATGCCAAGCAATTTGCAAAAATATCTAATATGTGTTCTTCAATAAGTACATACTCCAAGCTAAGAATGCTATCTTGAATAAGTTGGTGAATGAAGTGCATATGGATCTTAATGTGTTTGGTTCTTTGATGTTCCACAAGATTTCTAGAAATATGTATTGCACTTTGATTATTACACCAAAGAAAATTGGTTGTTCCAACTGAATGCCAAACTCAATTAATAACTATTGCAGCTAAAGAGCTTTTTAACTTGTGAGAATTGTAGTTGTATAGTCAACTTCTGTTGTAGATAATGCAATCATTGATTCTTTCTTAAGGTGGAATTTTGATCATCCATTGATCCAACCCAAAAAAAATCTATGAAATCCACAAGCTCAACAAAACCAACAATATACTAAATGCCAAAATTGGAAGTTCCTTGAATAAATCTTAGAATATGCTTTGTTGCATTCCAATGTCTGTGATGAGGATCCTGAGGGAATCTATAAACTAGCTCTACTGCATAAGCAATGTGAGGTTAGGTGTGTATCAAATAGAGTAGTCTAGCAACTAGTTGGCAATACAATGTAGGATTCACCTACTGTAAGGTGCAACTCGTGGTACGAGTAATACATGTAGGTCACCCATCATCATTATACCAAAGAAGTATGGGACTTGGAGGGCATTCAATGATTATTTGGTGTTAAAAAAAACTACATTAAAGAACAATTGCCCCTAACTTGGATACAGGATTTTCTATGTTAGTTGCAACAAGCTAATTACTTCACCATGTTGGACTTAAAGTCAATATATTGCTAGGTTTTGCTAAAAGAAGAGTATATCTAAAAGATCACCTTCAAAACTAGACAAGGTTCATATGAGTGATTAGTTATGCCATTTGACTTATGCAATACAACAACTAGGTACATGAGGTTAATAAATGATACTATATGAACTTTTATAGATTCATTTGTTATTTTTATTTGGAAGGTATAATAGTGTACAATTCTGCTTGGTAGGAGCACATTTCACATTTGATGTAGATCCTAGAGACATTAAGGAAGCACTAGTTGTTGGAAAATATCAAGAAGTGTAAGTTTTCAGAGTATTCTTTGGTGTATCTAGGATATGTGATAAGGGGAGGAGAGCTAAATATAGATCCTACCTAGATGGAGACCATCATGAAGTTGATAATACCTACTAATGTTTCTAATGTCAAGATTTTTTATGGAATAACATGGTACCTTAGGAAATTCATAGCCTCATTTTTAGTAGTAGCAACACCACTCCATGCCACAACAGTAAGTGGTAAGAGTTTCTAATGGGCAAAGAGTCAACAGAGGGCTTTTAAGGAGTTACATAAGAAGACCAATCAAACATGGATTCTATTGTTACCAAACTTGCAACAAACCTTTGAACTGGAGACATATGTGAGTGGTTATGTTAAGGGAGAAATCTTGATCTAGGGAGGAAGGATTGTATGTTACCATTCTAAATTGTTCCATTAGTAAATTCTTAAATACCATACCTATCATATAGGGTTCTATGCCTTGGTATAGGATGTTAAGAAGTGGAAACACTATATGATAGGAAAGACAACAATAATCCACATTAGCCAGTAACCACTACAGTACATGTAGGGCCAGAGTAAGGTATACCAGACTAGTCATAATAAGGGGACAGGGTTACTATAATAATTTTATTTAGTAAGCAAGTACAAGAAGGGAAGCATAAATAGGTTGGATGAAATGCTTTCAATACCACTCACATCAAATATCACAACCTTTTGAACTTTGATGCACATGTAGCCTTTCACCCATGTTTCATACAGATAGGCATATATAGAGGATGAAGACTTCAAGGAGGTTTTTCAATAGTTGCAAAGCCAAATACATATGCATGATGGTGACAAAATAGTTTACTACCATCTCTAGAATGGGTTATTCTACAAGTTAGATAAGTTATGTGTTCCTAAATATGAGTTATTGTAATTGATTAGAGAGGCTCACACCTCCAAGGTTGCAAGGCACTTTGGTGTAGGCAAGATAGTGGAAAAATTGTAGAGATATGTGTATTGTCCTAAGATACAAGATGAGGTAGCTAGGTTCATAACAATATGAATGGTTTGTTGTACCAGAAATCCTAGTAACATGAAACAAGGTCTCTACCATCCCTTGTTTATACCCACTCAACCTTGGGAAAGCATTTACATGGAAATTCTGGGAGGTTTATCAACAATAGGAAGGGACATGACTACTTTCTCATGGTAATTAAGAGGTTCAACAAGATGATGTTCTAATTCTCTGTAAAAAAATCATTAATGGTAAAGAAATAATGGACTTGTCCTTTGGACAACTCTGGGTGCACTTTGGGATACAAATGAGCATTGTTTTAGATGACAAAAAATCTCTTACTGCATTTTGGACTACATTGTGGGAGAATATAAACATGAATTTTAAGAGGTCTATTGCATTCCATCCACAGGCAGAGGGGAAAACATAAGTAGTCAACATGACTTTCGTGCAACTTTTGAGGGGTTCCAATCAAAACCATCCAAAGGATTTAAATGAAAATTGGGTGTATATACAACAATGTTGTAATAGATCAGTCCACACTTCTATTGCTATGTACCCATTTGAATTTTTTTTGATATACTCCACCTTCACCTTTGGATATTGCATATTGTGAACAAGGAAAAGCGAGGGAGGATATTGCAGAGGATTCCTTGGTCAACATTTTTTTTAAGAAGATCAGATAGATCTATTTACTAGTACATAATATGTTGTATAAGTCATAGGAAAAATACAAGGTTAGGCATGATCAACACAAAACAAAGAAGTCATTCAAGGTGGGAGATAAAGTATGGTTATAGTTGAACAACATGAGGCTATAGGGCCTTGGAAGGAACATGAAGAGTTTGCGATAAGGTCCCTTTGAGATATTGAAAAAGGTGGGAGATAACACATATAAACTCAGTACCCCCATACATGGGCATTTATCAATGGTGAACGAAAAAAATTGAAACTTTATTAGCCTTCCAAGTTGGATGAGGAAGAGGAATATATCCTCCCTTCCATAAAGAATTTGGGACCACATTCTCAAGAAGAGTTGACAAAGGATACAGTTTTGTAGAAGAGGTCCACAACTACAAGACAAAGTTAGCATGACCTTTGGAAAATTGGGTTGAAAGCATAGCTTCCAAGCAAGGCTAAATAGTACTTTAGGGACAAGGTATAGAAAAAAAATTGTCACCTCATTCAATGGAAGCTTTTGGGGACCAAAATCCTCCCAAAATGGGGAGTTATGCTCTAGATTAGACAATTATATTATTTTTCATCCATGTCATTGCTTTTAAAGTGGAAAAGGTGGAGGAATCAACTCACAAGACTATTTTTATTGATTTGTCCCATTTTGTCGAATTGGATTTAGAAATATTTTAGAGGAAGTATTAGGAATTAATGACATTTAATAGGGGGTAAAATTTTGCGACTTAAGCATAACACACCCTAACACTATTCTACACATAAGTACCTTTCTGTCGATGCAAGAATTGACTCAATCAGAGTCCACATGCAAAAGTTATGCCACCCAAAATTTGAAGTTTATGTTTCTACTACCATGATTTGAGGGGATGCATGTCGGCCCCCATTAGTCATGGAAATAGGGGTAGCAAGGTGATCATAATGAATAAGACTATAGAAGAGTCAATATTGTAACTCTAAATAAGGGTTGAAAGAGTCCAACTTAACCACTACTCGGTTATTTGGCAGGGTGATAATCGGGCCTATTTGAGTGCATTTTGTTCCATAGATGAGCATAGTAGTTGACAGTGCATAGAAAGAGAGCAAAAATAGAGGGTTTGTGCACTATAGTAGCCCATGGGCCACATATCTCACTCCTTGATACTTGCATCCATTTCTATTTATAGAAAGAGAGAGTAGAGTAGCCTCACATTTCACTTGGATTTTTTCTCGCAAGGGTTTACATGATCATATCTTCTGTTATTACGGTTGTTATTACGATTGCGAGTGATTTTATTTTTCTCTGTTCTTTACTTTCTGCATTATTGCATGCATAAAAACAATAATTTAATAAATGCATAAATCTAAAGAGAATAACCCTGATTGAATAGCTTTTAGAATTTAAATATAATTATATCATATTTATTGTAACAAGCTCTCTAATAAAATATCTACAACAATTTATTAATCGTATATATATGAAATTATATAAACTATTAAGAAAAAAAAATTTGAGAATAACTTCATATAACATTAATCTTTATTTTTAATATACCATAATATAGTTTTAAATGGCCTAATATATAACATAACTCCATGTACATAGAGCCATTTTAAACCAATACTCTTATAAACATAAAAATGTCTGCAGCTTAATCTTTTTAATATTCATCACACTTAATAAATCTATAAATCTATAATTAAAATAAATATTTACTAATATTAATTTTAAAATATCTTTTTATATTGTAATATAATTTTATTTATAAATAAAATATAATATAATTAAAATAACTAATATTATTCAAAAATAATTATACGAATTATTAATATTAATAAAAAATTAATTAATTGAAATATTTTGAACACATTTGCTCTCCTTCTACGTCAAGGAATTCACTCAGCTTCTCACTGGGTTACGCAATGCGATCTTATGCATAATGCTTCTTTGTGATGCAATGAACTTAGTCCCGGGGCCTTTTTGTTATTTACGCTGGTGTTAGAACATAGTTTAATTTTGAAAAGAAATGATTTTTTAAAAATTACATTATTTTTTTAAATTATATAATAAATTTTGGTAAATTTTTTTTATTTAATCTATAAATTAGATTTTTTTTTTTTTTGAAAATAATGGTGTGTTGTGTTATCGTATCGTATAGTATTAAAATTTACAATTACATATTATATTTTTTGTTATTAATATTTTTCTTCAATTATTTATATTTTGAAATTTAAATATTTCTTGTTGTGTCAAGAGGCTTATTCTACAACCTAGTATGACCTTGATGTGTATGTGAAATTCTCAAAAAATAATAAAAATATTTTTTACTATGATCGGCCAAAACATTAGCTTGAATCTTAAACTATATATAACTTGAATTTTTAGATTGTATAAAACTTTTTAATCTTATTAATAGACTAAGATTGATTATCAAAATATAACTATGTATTATTATATGTAATTATAATTATTTCATGTGTTTAATAGTTCCTTTATCATATACGTGAATTTTAATGGATCATGAATTTATTTTTAACAAAATAATTTACCACATTAAAATTCCAAATTAGGTAAAATATTAATCTTTACTCATATGTAGTGAAGTCAATACCATCTCTTAAATCAAGAGAACAGGGTTAATTGAATATAAATAATCGAAAATCCATCAGATTAAAACATATAAGATATAAATAGTACTTATAAATTAACATCAATTTTACCATATAAATTAAAATAACAATTGCATAACCATCTTTAAATTTAAGTAATAAGTGGATACAAATTTAATCTTTACAATGTAACAAGATTTTTAATCATGAATATTTACCATGGATATTATTAACTTCATTTTTTAACAATACTATGGGTCAATAGCCAAAAGAGAAAGATAGAGAGAGGGAGGGAGAGAGGGAACAGAGGGAAGAAAATCATATGCTATGGGTCATCTATGCTTTTGATTATTATATTATGGATCTAGGCTTTTAATTATTTTGTTACAATACCATGGCTTATCAAAACCACATGCCCAAAAACCATAACTTATTTCAAAAATTTTACAAAAATTTATTTTAATTTAATTTTATAACATTTTTTAATTAAATCTAAAAGAAAAAAGGTTATAATTACTATTGATGTATATCTAAACCCTCCATCCTCACGACTACTAAAAATATTCCCATAGAGATTAAATGGAGGTTTTAATAAATTAAAAATGAGAATACTTTCATATGTACATATGTGAAATTTATATAATATAAATAATATTATAAAGAACGAGGATAGATGTATTTTAACTAAGGATATAAGTAAAGAGAGAAAACAAAGTGACTAACAATGATAGAGGAAAGATAGTGCATGATCCTTTTATGTTTTTCATTATTGTATTTTCTTTGACATGATTGCTCCAAAATATAGGTTTAATATTTTACAACCAATTATGTTTTTTTTTTTTTTTAATTTAGATACTTTCTTAAATACAATACAATGGAATCATATTTAAGAGAGAGAGAGAGTGAGATAGAGGGGGAATAGAGTGGGGAAGATAAACATAGATGTGGGAGAGATGGGAAGAGAGAGGATGGGGGAGAGAGGAGGAGAGAGGGAGAGAGAGAGAAATAGTTTTGTAGGGGGAAAGAGAGGGAGGGAAGAACAAAGACATTGAGAGATAGAGGTGGAGAGAGAGAGAGGGAGTGATAAGGGAGAGATCGAGATGGAATGAGAGAGAGAAGAGATGAGGGAAGGGAGAGAAAAGTAGAGGGTAGAGATAGGGAAAGAAGGGGAAGAGAGATATAGGGAGACATAGATATGGAGGGCGGAGAGAGGGGAGAGTGAGAAGGGGAGGGAGAGGGAGATAGTGACAGAGTTGGAGGGTGGAGAGAGAGAGTGTGTGTGATGGGGAGGAGAGACAGAGGGAGGTGGGAGAGAAAGGGGGAGAGAAGAAGGATGAGAGAGGGGACTTGAGAGAGAGGAGAGGGGGTGAGAGAGAGATGAAGTTGGAAGGGGGAAAGAAAGTGAGGGAAGAACAAAGACATTGAGAGATAGAGGTCGAGAGAGAGAGAGTGTGTGTCCATAGTGATAAGGGAGAGATGAAGATGGAATGAGGTAGAGAGGAGACGAGGGAAGGGAGAGAAAATGAGAGGATAGAGATAGGGAAAGAAGGGGAAGAGAGAGATAAGGATACATATCTATGGAGGGGGAGAGAGGGGGAGAGCGAGAAGGAGATAGTGATAGAGTTGGATGGTGGAGAGAGAGAGTGTGTGTGATGGGGGGAGAAAACGATGGAGGTGGATAGAAAGGAAGAGAGAAGAAGGAAATGAGAGTGGACTTGAGAGAGAGGAGAGAGATGGAGTTGGAACGGGAAGAAATACATAGAGAGAAAGGTGGAGAGGGAGAGGGAGAGGAAGTGACAAGAGAGAGAGAGAGAGAGAGAGAGAGAGAGAGAGAGTATGTTTTGGGGGTCAAAAGGAGAGACAATGGGAGATGGAGGAGGGAAAGAGGGTAGAAAAGAGAGGAAAAGGGAGGGAGGGAGTAAGAGAGATAGATATGGAGAGAGAAGGGAGAGAGAGAGAGGGAGAGGAAGAGGGAGGGAGAGAGATTGAGATAGACAGATAGATAGATAGATATCGAGAGAGAGTGTGTATGTTTGGGGCTGAGATAGAGATATAATGTAACACACAACGAGATATCACAAGTTATTTTCACCTAGTTTAAAATTGCATTTATATTTTTATTACTATTTAAACTGTTGAGCCTAAAAATAGCTAGAACAGATACTGTTATCTATTATTTAAAGACTTTGGACAAATTGTTAAAAGAAAAAAAAAAGGACAAAAAAGGGTTATAACAACTCCTGGAGCAGTTGGAAACAGTTGCCACTACTTTTCTCCAAAAGGGAAAAGGAAAGGGCAGCAAGGGGGCGGTAGGAATTTTTTTCCTTGATCTAGGTTGTGATACCAGTGGGAAGATTTTTCAATAATTACAGAAAATAGTCGAATGGATATGGGACTTGAGGCTGGACAGAAGTCCTGACACCTAAGATAGAAGCAGGAAGTGCTTGGTGGGGGACCATGGACGTAATTGCCAAGTCCATGGCTGGGTGGTGAGACCTTCCAAAAGGACTATTTATTTTCATGAAATAAACAACTCAAGCAGATAAGTACTCAAGGGAAAACTTTAATTATTTCGGCGAATAAATTGGTATGCATTAGGAGTAATGACCTTAGTTCCTGTATTAACTTGGCACTGAACAATTAAGGAAAGTATTTGATTACCAGACTCATTCACATTCTAGAAAAGGAAATAGATGCATAATAATATTCTTCTAGTTATACATTTCATTTATTCTAACCCAACAGTTCTGTAGAATCTTGAATTTATTTAATATCCGCTATGTAAAGAAGAAAATTACTTTATTGTAGGAACTTGAATTTATTTAATATCTGCTATGCAAGGAAGGAGTTTACTTTATTATAGAATCATGAACTCATCTATATCAACTGTATAAATAGGAATACATTTTATTGCTATCCTGAAAATAGAGTTTCGACTCTTATCTATAGCCTGTCAAACTATAAAATACTAGAATGGAAACCAAATAATACTATCTGTACGTGAATATTACTTTACAAAAAGGGAACTAAACTTGTTTACCATGCATACCAAACAAGAAAATCCACAACTCTATGTGGAAGGACTTTCGCAGTTATTAGGAGCGAAGCCAAATAATAAACTTATAAACATTTACACCAAAAACTGAGTACACATCCGTGTTTTCAATATTCATGCCATACTAATACCATTGACCCCAGCAATATCACATTTTCACCAGACCATTCATGGAAGTAATTGTAAAAGTTCAACAATTAACAAACTAAATGTAAGAGCAGCATGAATCCCAGAGAAAATTCAAGAACTAAAATAATATAGATTTATAATCCGAAGTATTTGTTTGTCCTAAACCTTAGCATTTGTTCTATCTCTAAATATCTTCATTTCTTCATATAAACTTCATTAAAAATGTCGGTTACAACCACTGACTAAGGAACGAGGCTTTCAATACTTATTACAGACACAAAAATGGTTCATAGAACTGGAACGGGAAGTGAATGCCATATCCATACTAACAACAGCTGAATAGTTCAGAAATATAGTGCAGAATTACCCCTTAAACATTGTTGCGAACCCAGTAGGTCGCATCATATATCTAAGCTTCATTTTCTAAGAACCTTTGCGGAAATTCGGTTGTGGTGAGGGTTTGACTGTGCCAAAGGCCAACAAACTCTCCCACCTCCTTTTGGAATCAAGCACACCTCTCAAATAAGCAGGCGAGAAACAAAGGTAAGGTAACCAACCTATGGAAAGTAGATAGGTTTGCTTCAAGTTATGCTCCTTGAAAGACTCTACAACTAGCAACAGGGTTAAAGCATACCTGTGCAACCATTTAAACAGCTAGTTAGAACCATAGCTTGAGCTAAATAGCGACAGTGAATGCTTAAACAACAAAAGAACAGGCAAGGAATTTATTACCTGAGCAGAAGGGCGCCACTGCTATAACTCTGTATGCCTAGAATACAAATAGAATTAACCATTAATCACAGGTCAGAGACGAGACATAAACGATGAGTTTATTCGAACTAGAAAGAGCCTAACCTCAGTGATGGAAGCTCATTACTGTTCGGCTCTCGAGTTAGGATCCTAATCTGTAGACCATACCTGCACTAGTGTTGAGTTAAGCCATGAATAATAAGGCATTTGTGTTCCGAATGAAAAACCAAAGTGATTCGCTTACCTGTTTCTATATGAACGCTGCCACCGGAAATCAGGAGAACCCCACTTGGAAAGAGGAAACCCTTCCTTACCCTGTGCACTAACAAAATTGTGTCTCCACCTCACACAGTGCAGAAGAAAGAGAAAAACCATAACAACAATTCATTTTAGGGTAAATATCTATGTCAAGTCCAGATGCTGCGTACCAACACTTACCATCGCATTAATTGCCAAGCAGAGGAGCCATCACCTCTACCGAGGTGCGGGCAGGTGGCATGCATGTACATGGCCTAATTCAAGTTGTTGTGCAGGAAACCTGTGTGACATTCAAAACCTTTAACCGCGCCAAGTTGGAGTCATTTCACATCTCTTGGAGTGGGTTAAGGTGACAAGTAGGTTAGATGAATTAGGTAGGTTAAGTAAAAAATAAATAAATTATTATTATGTTTAATTGTTTGGGGTGTTACAAATGGTATCAGAGCCCAGATTCGTACACTGAGGCTTCTGGGTTGTTTAAACAATCAATTAAGTTGTGATGTTTCGATATATATGTATATAAATAGAAAAATAAACTGAGTTTTGACTAATTGTAAACATAGAGAAGGTGAATTAGCATTAAGAGTACAATGCATAGGAGTCCTAGATCATCGAGCTAGCCGGAGGTACATTATGCGGAGGCTAATCCAGAATTATTGGTGTAATTGGGAGAAGAATCGAGACAGACAAATTACACCTTGCTTGAGACAGTGGAGCAGCTTCGAGCAGAAATTATGAACCTTAGATCAAACAATGAATGTCTACGACAGGAGAGGGAAAAGATTCTTAAAACTTTTTCAGATCGACAGAATCAAAGAGGACTAGATCCTAGTACAAAAAATAGGGAAAAGACCCCAACCACTCATAATGAAGAAAATTAGGTAGAATCTATGGAGGGTCATAAAGAAGAATATGAAGGATGTTCAGATAACATTTTCAACCAAAAAAAGCCAAAAAGACCAAAGATAGAACTACAGGGTGAGCTAAAAGAAATCAGACCCTCACTTTTCGAAGGAGAGTCAGAAGAAGCGGTAGAAGCCTGGCTAATAGGCATGGGTAAATACTTCCAAAATTATGAGTACACTGAAAAACTTAAAGTGAGATTGGCAGTATACCAATTATGAGGAAAATCCACCCTCTAGTGGGAGGAGATTAAGACCATAAGGAAGATTGATGAGGAGCAAGTGACATGGTAGGAATTCCAAAGACACTTTAAAGACAAATATTTAACAGAACGTTAGTATGATGAGAAAGCGAAAGAATTCCATGAATTGAGACTAGGAGCCTTGACCATGGATGAATACGTAGCATTCTTTACTTCTCTGCTGCATTATGTTCCATATATGTATGAAGAAAAATATAAGATTCAACGGTTTATTAGCAGTTTTCCCAACTTCATGAAGGAGAAATTAGAATTTGATTACCCCAGAACCATGGACAATGCAGTCCATAAGGCTCGCATCTGTTATCAATAGATGAAGTAGAAAAATGAAGGTTCCAAAGGAGTTGCTGCCAAGAAAATGAGGAACTTGCTACCAAGTAGACATCCAAAAACCATGCATGGCAGAAACAATCAGCAAAGGACCTTTGGAAATTTTCCAAGAAACCCATCCAGGTCTCAAACATTCACTAAAAATAGACTGCCTGAAGGAATTAGTAGGACTATTATTGAATAGCCAGTGAAACTACCACTACAGTGTTGGGGATGTAGAGAGGCACATTATTACAAAAACTGCCCGCAGAGAACTCGGACTAAGCAACTTTCCAACATGCAAGAAGCATCTATGGTAGGGGATATTGCAAGGAGAATGCCCAAGATCAATGCAGCATTGGACGATCATCAAGTTGAATATCAAACCACCATGATCGAACAGGAAGGTATGATTGCTGGTCAATCTGTTTCTATTTTGTTTGATCCAAGTGCTAGCCTGAGTTATACTAGTCCTAAGGTGGTAGAAAAATATCAATTTCAAAGTAGTAAATACAAATAGTCATGGCTAGTTCAACTAGATATTGGTACCAAAAGGAAGGTGGTAGCCAAAACATAAACAACCCTATTATAATTTCAAGACAACTTATCCAGGTCAACTTGAATATTCTTCCCCTAGGCTCATATGATGTATTAATAGGGATGGACTGGATGGAAGGTCATTGGTCCTTAGTAGATTGCAAAGAAAAGTCTGTAAGTTGTGTTATCGAGTCAGGACAGTGGAAGGAAATTCAAGGAATTAAGAAGAATATCAAGTTGTGCCCTGTTACAACTAATCAACTCGGAAAGTGTATAAGAAAAGGGTACCAGATTTATGTTGTTCAGGTAGGGAACAACAATGGTA
This sequence comes from Pinus tabuliformis, assembly GCA_031772625.1. Classification (NCBI taxonomy): domain Eukaryota; kingdom Viridiplantae; phylum Streptophyta; class Pinopsida; order Pinales; family Pinaceae; genus Pinus; species Pinus tabuliformis. The sequence continues at coordinate 1,237,836,978 of CM062819.1, forward strand.
AAAACAAAATGACCTCTTTGGAGAATATTCCTGTAATACAGGATTTCCTAGATGTGTTCCTTGAATCTATTCTAGGATTACTGCCCAGATGAGACATTGACTTCACAATTGAACTAATGCCCAGGGTAGCCCCTGTTTCAACAACCCCTTATCGTATGAGTGTCCCGGAATTGACCGAACTAAAGATGCACCTACAACAGCTGTTGGATAAAGGATACGTACGCTAAAGTGTGTCTCCTTAGGGGGCCCCAATTCTATTTTTACGTAAGAAGGACAGAACCTTACGGTTATGCATCGACTTTTTCCAGCAGGATAAGCTGACCATAAAGAACAAATACCCTCTACCTCACATCGATGACTTATTTGACCAAGTTCAGGGGGCTAGTGTGTTCTCGAAAATCGACTTAAGGTCTGAGTACCATCAAATCAGAATAAAGGATGCAGACATCTGTAAAAATGCATTCTAAACTCGCTATGGACATTACGAGTTCATGGTACTGCCTTTTGGCCTTACCAATGTAGTAGCGACATTCATGAGCCTAATGCACAATATTTTCCAAACTTTCTTGGATAAATTTGTGTTGATTTTCATCGATGATATATAATGGCAGAAGTGTCCTCAGACACGTAATTTTATTAATCAGAAAAAATAATTACATAATTGATTTGCAAGAGCTTACACCCGAACAACCAAACACTCTTGCAATGAGCTATTTATAAGCTCCATGTCCTAACTACCTCTAATTATGGATCACTTATTAAATAACAAGTGTCCATTTACATTAAATGCTACTCAAACCAACTAGCTAACTAATCTCCTAAAATAGAGCCTAAGATACGACACATTTGGAGAGCCATATCTTGTTACAACAATATACTAATTTCTAATTGTCTCCATTAATTAATCATTCTAGAATAATAATTATTAATTCAATTTCTTAAATTAATAATTATTTTATTTCAATTTTATAACCTATGATAATAAATTATTTTTGGATCATCTAACATTCCCCCCTATGATCCAAAGATACATTACAACAGATACCAAGTTCATCCCTGAACTTAGTAAATTTTATTCTGCCAAGCGGTTTCGTGAAAATGTCGGAGATCTGATCTTCGGAAGGACAATAAACTGGCTTGAGGACATCTTTGGCAATGAGGGATCTGATATGATGATACTTGGTGTCCACATGCTTTGTCTTTGAATGAAAAACTGGGTTCTTGGCAAGTTTGATGGCTGACTGGCTGTCAATGAACAATGATGTAGCTTCTGCCTGAGAAATGCCCAAGTCCTGCAAAATTCGGTGCAACCAAACAATTTCACATGCTGCTTCCCATGCTGAAATGTACTCTGCTTCTGCTGAAGAAGTGGCCACTGTAGCTTGTTTCTTACAACTCCAAGATACTGCTGCTAATCCCATGTTCATTAAATAACCTGATGTTGATGCTCGATCATCAATACTCCCAGCAAAGTCGGCATCAGAATATCCACCAAGTACAAAATTTTTAGTCTTTGTGTAAAGAAGACCAAAATCTTTTGTTCCTTGGATATATCGAAGAACTCTTTTGGCTGCATTCCAGTGGCTGTCTCGTGGTTCCTGCATAAAACGTGAAGAATACTAACTGCATAAGATAGATCAGGACGAGTATTTGTCAAATAAATCAAGCTGCCAATCAACTGTCTATAAGTTGTACTGTCCACCTTTTCCCCCCCTTCAAATTTTGAAAGTTTCAAGTTTTGCTCCATGGGGGTGAGAACGGGCTTGCAATCTTGCATGCCAAATCGCTAAAGAACCTCTGTGGCATACTTACTCTGAGAAATGAAAATATGATGTGGACATTGGAAGACTTCAACTCCAAGATAGTAGTGAAGTAATCCCAAATCTGTCATCTTAAAACCTGCATGTAACTCCTTTTTTACCTGTGTAATATGATCATCATGATTGCCAGTGATGATCAAATCATCTACATACATAACAAGAATTACCAGATATTTGCCCTATTGTCGCACATACAAAGTATCATCAGATTCACTTCTTTGAAAACCAACTTTCTTAAGGTATTCATCCATCTTAGCATACCAAGCTCGGGGAGCTTGTTTTAATCCATATAATGCCTTGATCAATTTGCAGACTTTATGTTCTTGTCCTTCAACTTCAAAACCTGGTGGTTGGGTCATATACACTTCCTCCTGTAAATCCCCGTTGAGAAAATCACTTTTCACATCCATTTGATGAACTTTCCATCCTTTTTGAGCGGCCAATGCAAGTGTTAATCGGATGGTGTTCCATTTAGCTGTTGGAGCAAAAGTTTCTTCATAATCAATGCCTTCCTGCTGCGCAAAACCCTTTGCGACAAGTCGTGCTTTATACTTTTCAAGTTCACCCTTCTGATTATACTTAATTCTGTAAACCCAGTTACAGCCTATGGGTTTAACATTTGCTGGACAATCAACAAGTTTCCAAGTGTTGTTATCAATTACTGCTTGATATTCTTCAACCATAGCCTATTTCCATTCTTTATGTTTTACTGCCTCTTTGTATGTGGAAGGTTCAGTAAAATCATTTGCTATCAAGGCAAAATTGCCTTCACTTCTATGTGCCCTTCTGGTGCCAGTTTTATTCTGTTCATCAGGCTTGACATCTTTCAAAAGTTGAACTGCCCATTTCGGAAGTTGGTGCTCACTTGTTTGTGCTTCTATAAAGTCCCCATCATTGTAAAGAGGATTAATATAAACTGATGTTTGTCGTTCAGGTGAAGAATGTGGAGAATCACTGTCAGAAGAACTACTGCTGCTTGGAGATGCGGATGAACTGCTAGAAGACCCAGTTGATGTTGTTGATGTAGATGGACTGGATGACTCATCTTCAGAGGAAGAAAAATCAAGTTCATACCAATTTGGTGAAGTTGGTTGACTTTGCATTTTTCCATTTCTTTTACTTCCTTTGGTTTCTAACTTGTGAAGAAGATTTTCAATTTCTTCAGCACTCTTACTCTCTGTTTCATCAAAAATGACATCCCTGCTCACAATGAATTTTCCATTGGTCAAAAGACGATACCCTTTCTTCTCATCAGAATAGCCAATCATTGTGCATTTTAAACTTCTTGAGTCAAGCTTAGTTCGTTTTTCTTTCGGAACTAGGGCATAACACACTGACCCAAAAACTCTAAGATGTTTAACTCGAGGTTTGAAACCAAACCAAGCTTCATAAGATGTGATTCCGTCTAAAGAAGCAGTTGGAGATCTGTTTCTTAAGTAGACAGCTGTATGGATTGCTTCTGCCCAATATGTTGGACTTAACCTTTTGAAAGTTAACATGGATCTCGCCATGCCTAACAAAGTGCGATTCATTCTTTCGACTACTCCATTTTGCTGTGGAGTGTAAACATTAGTGAGATGTCGTCTTATGCCATTTTCACTGCAATAAGTTTTGAATTCATTTGAAGTGAATTCTCCCCCATTATCCGTCCTGAGAGTACCTATCTTTTCTTTGACTTCATTTTCAACAAGTTGGCGAAAAAGTTTAAACTTATCAAATGCTTCTGACTTGTTCTTCAAGAAGTAAACCCAAGCCATTCTGCTGAAATCATCAATGAATAGTAAGAAATATTTGCAACCACCAAATGAAGTTTGTAGTGGACCACAAACATCACTGTGAACTAGTTGTAGCCGCCTGTTTGCACGCCATGAACTTGTTGAAAAACTTTCTCGATTTTGTTTGCCATAAATGCAAGCTTCACATTTTGCATTTTCCCTTTTGAATGTGGGAAGTCCTTTAACCATTCCTTGTTTCTGCAATTGAGAAAGACTGTCAAAATTCAAATGTCCATATCTTACATGCCATAGTCTCATAGGTGAAATACCTGTAGTCACTGCCCCTGCAAAATCAGAATGCCTTGGAATAACTGTCCCTTTCATCCGTAACAGTTTTCCATCTTCATAACCTGTCATGACTGTTTTCAAGTTCTGTTTCACTGAATTAATCTTCACTAAACCATCTTCCATAATCACCTGATGTCCTGCTTGTCGAATCGCGACTAAAGAGAGCAAATTTTTCTTGAAACTGGGTACATACCATACATTGGAAATCCTTTTTTCTCCAATGTCAGGGAGAAAAACTTTTACTACTCCTTTTCCATAAGGAGTATGTTTTGTATCATCAGCAAGAAAAATGGAATTAAGTTGGCATTCTTGAAAATTCCAGAAAAAATCACGTCGACAAGTCATGTGCTGAGTTGCCCCGGAATCCAAGATCCAGGCATCTTCATAGTCACTTCTAAGATGGGATGAAAGTTGTGATGCTGGTGAGGAAGTAAAAACATATTCTGAGTTATCTTCATCTTGATCATTTGCAAATTGTGTTGAATGCTGCTGAAACTTGGGAATTTTATTAAGTGAAGTTCGACAATCTTCAGCATAATGGCCAACTTTGTTACATCTTCGACACACAATTTGACTTAAGTCTCTTCCTCTTCCTGAAGATTGTCCTCTGCCTCTACTTTGACCTCTATCTTGAGATTGTCCTCTACCTTGACTATTATATCACATATTCCCTGCCATAATTCATTGTAAATGAGTGTGCTTTCGATGAGACGATGCCATGTTTTATAAGATTTGGTGCCTTCTAGTTTGTCGGAATCAGAAAACAAATTAATCAACTTAGACATTTTAGCGTTGAAGCGTCGCACCAAGAATCAGAACAGAAAGGACAAGATAGTCAACACAACACACCACGCAAAAAACATGATCTATCGGGGCTTGGCCTTGACCCTCGAATAGTCGTCAAAACAGGAGAAAATTGACTGAGCTTTGCACTTGGCTCTAGTCAATTTCTCAAATTTTTACAGGGCAACTTTCAAAATTTGACTTTTTACAATGGTGCTTTTGCACAATCTGGTAAAAAAATTTACCCCCCCTCAAAGTAAAATTACTTTGAGTTACATTTATCTCCTTCAAAAAATTACAAAAAAAAACTCCTTATTGCTCCAAAAAATTACAATCACCTTATTGCTCCATCAACCATAAATTAAAAAATCACCATATTTCTGCACAATACAATATTACAAATTTAATTCAGCTTCAGCATATTCATGTTCATTTTATTTTCACATCATCACATGAATTCAATTGAACTGCAGATTCTCTATATCTGGCACAGCTGACTAGAGGCAACTACTAAATTTAGTGTATGCCCAAGGGAATCTGCAATCCACATACGATTTCATAAACTATGTGCATGAAAAGTTTGGGTTTCGAACTTTGACGGAAGATACTGCCACGTTAAGAGTTAAATAGCGTCCACCAAAAATGCCGGGCATAATCGTGTTACTGAGATTGAAGTAAACCCTCATGCGACCGTCATCATGGAAGAGAATTAGGTCTGGCCGGACAGACTTACAAACTTTACACAAATTTTTCGCCAGAACTTTTATAGGCATAGCGCCATCGTTAGTATATACCCACTTGATGTCCAACCGGCACCCATTTTCCGTGTGCGAGATCAACAATAAAAGAATCTTCACAACTCAATTATTGCAGTTTGTAACATACGCTTAGATTGAAGCAATAAGATTATTATTGACACGGAAGGGCCATCAGCACATTATAAATCATCCGAGAACAGTCAATCTGTCAAACAAAGGTTCTTCTCCACAACGCTGACAATGTTCAGCACATTATAAATCATCCGAGAACAGACTCTTCCAGATAGGAAAACACAATTGATGATCTGAAAAGAGATCTTCAAATTTGGAACCAACGAACACGCGATTTCATTGAAAAAAAAAACCAATAAGTGGAATATTTAGGAACATGCTCACCCAGATTTAAACGATCTTACCAAATGTTTATCTTGCAGTTCTCCATTGCCGGATTTGAACAGATGCATTGCTCCAATATAATTCGCCATTTTTTTTTGATCTGGATGATAACAACAACTTCCATCACCTGGGATTTCACCGGAAAAGTTTGGCTTTGCTCTGATCCTGCTTTTTAAGCAGCTTTGCCGCGTACCCTCGAGCTTCACAATAATGCAATCTCAGTCACAGTTCCTCCATAATCCTTTAGCGCCACTCATGCCCAAAGCCATCAGCAACTTTCTCTTTCACACGGATTGCTGGCTGCTTGCTTCAATATTAACCCAAGTAAAACCATACGACGTGCAAGCGATGGGAAAAGATGTAGATAGAGTATACACTGAAGCACCGTGCACTTGCGAAAAGAAGCAGCAATACGACTTCCAGAAACATTTCGAGCTAACCAGATGCTGCAGATTTCTGGGTCTCAAAACTGTCTCCGCAATCTGCACTCATCATAATTCCAGCGCCTCAAGATACGCTCCCCACAGGTTCCAAACATATGCGCACTGAATTAGGTAGATCACGAACTCACAATTCGTGCTCAGCCACTTCTAGTCTATCACAACATATCTTCACAAGATCGACTCTTAAACAATTATCTGCTGACCAACTGAATGGAGTTTTCCAGGACTTTGTTGAGTTGGAATCTTCCCTTCACATCCACTGCAACATTACTGAAGCTCTGATACCACAATAATGGCAGAAGTGTCCTCAGACACGTAATTTTATTAATCAGAAAAAATAATTACATAATTGATTTGCAAGAGCTTACACCCGAACAACCAAACACTCTTGCAATGAGCTATTTATAAGTTCCATGTCCTAACTACCTCTAATTATGGATCACTTATTAAATAACAAGTGTCCATTTACATTAAATGCTATTCAAACCAACTAGCTAACTAATCTCCTAAAATAGAGCCTAAGATACGACACATTTGGAGAGCCATATCTTGTTACAACAATATACTAATTTCTAATTGTCTCCATTAATTAATCATTCTAGAATAATAATTATTAATTTAATTTCTTAAATTAATAATTATTTTATTTCAATTTTATAACCTATGATAATAAATTATTTTTGGATCATCTAACAATATACTAATATATTTGAAAAACCGAGAGAAACATGAAGGGCATTTGAGAACGATGCTGCAGATTTTGTGAGAAAACCAGCTGTATGCAAATTTCAACAAATGTGATTTTTACAAAGATCAAATTTAGTACTTGGGCCATGTTATATCAGTAGAAGAAATAGTGGTGGATCTAGAGAAGATCTAAACTATTATGGAATGGACTACACCAAAAAACATGGCTGACATAAGATCCTTCTTAGTCTTGGCGGGGTACTACCATCGATTTATCAAGGACTTTTCGAAAATTGCCTTCCCAATGACTTCACTTCAGAAAAAGGGATGGGCTTTCCTATGGAAATCAGAATGCCAACAAAGCTTTGAGTAGCTAAAACAATTACTCACGACTGCTCCAATCCTAAAGGTAGTAGATCCGGAAAAATCCTTTATAGTATGTACCGATGCAAGTAAAGAGGGTGTTGGTGGAGTACTAACTCAGGAAGGAAAAGTCATTGCATATGAGTCTTGAAAGCTAAAGGATTACGAATATCATTACTCTGCCTATGATTTAGAGTTGACCACAATAGTACATGCACTAAAGATGTGGTGACACTATCTCCTGGGGAAGAAATTTTTGCTATTAACTAACCATAGCAGTTTGACAAATTTATTTAATCAATCTAACTTAAATGCTTGCCAGGCCAGATGGACTGCATTTATGAGTGAATTTGATTTTGACTTGAAACACATCAAAGGAAAAGAAAACTGAGTAGCGAATGCTCTAAGCAGGAAAATACATTGTATCTATGAGGTGCATTTCAGTCGTGCACAATCTAACCTACTGGAAGTTATCTGGGATGCTTCCCTCAAAGATCCAGAATTTGCATTCTTATGGCAGCAAGCCTCAGAAGCCCAGGAAAGAGGGCAGCAAGGTGAGTATGAAAATAATTATGATAAAATATTAACATTTAGAAATCGAATTTATATTCCTAATCAAATTACTTGATGAGTTTCACATGAAACCTTACGCTGCCCACCCGGGATACCAAAAATTGTATTCTTCTATCAATAGAGATTATTTCTGGCTCAGCTTAAGAAAAGATGTGGTGGAATATTTATCTAAATGCTTAGAGTGCTAGTTAGTGAAAGAAGAACATCAACATCCTGCGAGTCTATTGCAACCACTACCCATTCCGGAATGGAAGTGGGAGACCATAACTCTAGATTTTATTACAGGGCTACTTTGTACCAAAAAACAACATGACTGAGTCATGGTTTTTATGGACAAGCTAAGTAAAACTGCTCATTTCATTCCTGTAAAATCCACCTACAAAACAATGGAGATTGCAGACATATTTATGAGAGAGATCTTCTGATTGCATGGGATACCTCGAGTGGTGACCTCTGATAGGGATGTAAAATTTACATCCGCTTTCTAGAAAACTCTTTTTACAGGACTGGGGACCCAAATTCATTTCAGTACAGCTTACCATCCGCAGACAGATGGTCAAATAGAACGAGTAAATCAAGTTCTGGAGGATATGTTGCGCATGTTTGTAATGCAGCAACCACAAAAATGGGAGGACTACCTCCACTTGGTAGAATTCACCTACAATAATGGGCATCACGAATCTTTGGGTATGAGCCCCTTCGAGGTACTTTACGGATGCAAGTGTCAGGTACCCACGGATTGGAATAGTCCAGAAAACAAATTAGCATTGGGTCCTAACATGCTAGCAGAAATGGAAGCTACTGTTAAGAAGGTTCGTCAGAATTTAAAAGCGGCACAAGATAGGAAAAAGGTGTATGCAGATAGGAAGAGAAGGCATAAAGAATTTCAGCTGGGTGATCATGTGTATCTAAAAATGAAACCTCGGAAGAGCACCTTATAGTGGAAAGGTTGTGCAAAATTGGCACCCCGATACTGTGGGCCTTTCCAAATTTTGGAACGGATTGGACCTGTGGCATATAAATTAGCACTACCAGGCCACATCCAAGTACACAACGTCTTTCATGTGTCCTTGTTAAAAAAATATATTTACAACCCTCGACATATTATTAACTGGGAAAGTATTCAGGTAATGATGATAGAAATGTAATATGAGTAAAGGATTATTGTTTTTGAAACATTCTGACAATATAATATGAATGTGCAGGTAGAACCCGAGGGAGAATTCCTGGTAGAGCCTCTTCGTATCCTCGATCGGAGAGAAACCACCTTGCGGAGGCGAGCCATCATCCAAGTTAAAGTGCAATGGAAGCACTTTGGCCCGGACGAGGCTACCTGGGAGGAAGAAGAGGTCATGTGAAAAGCTTATCCTACGCTGTTTACATAGAGGAAGAACACCAGGGACGGTGTTCCTCTCGAGGGGAGGGAGCTGTAACATACAACGAGATATCACAAGTTATTTTCACCTAGTTTAAAATTGCATTTATGTTTTTGTTACTATTTAAACTGTTGGGCCTAAAAATAGCCAGAACAGATATTATTATCTATTATTTAAAGACTTTGGACAGATTGTTAAAAGAATAAAAAAATAAAGAAAGAAAACAGTTATAACAACTCTTGAAGTAGTTGGAAACAGTTGCCACTACTTTTCTCCAAAAGGGAAAAGGAAAGGGCAGCAAGGGGGCTGCAGGAATTTTTTTCCTTGAGCTAGGTTGTGATACTAGTGGGAAGATTTTTCAATATTGATGGCAAACAGTCGAATGGGTATGGGACTTGAGGCTGGACAGAAGTCCTGACGCCCAAGATACCCGACTGTATTTATTCCAACCGATAGGAGCAGGAAGTGCTCGGTGGGGGACCATGGACGTAATTTGCAGGTCCATGGCTGGGTGGTGAGACCTTCCAGAGGGACTATTGATTTGCATGAAATAAACAACTCAAGCAGATAAGTAATCAAGGGAAAACTTTAATTATTTCGACAAATAAATTGGTATGCATTAGGAGTAATGACCTTAGTTCCTGTCTTATCTTGGAACTGAACAATTAAGGAAAGTATTTGATTACCAAACTCATTGACATTCTAGAAAAGGAAATAGATGCATAATAATATTCTGCTAGTTATACAGTTCATTTATTCTAACCTAACAGTTCTGTAGAATCTTGAATTTATTTAATATCCGCTATGTAAAGAAGAAAATTATTTTACTGTAGGAACTTGAATTTATTTAATATCTGCTATGCAAGGAAGGAGTTTACTTTACTATATAATCATGAACTCATTTATATCGACTGTATAAAAAGTAATACATTTTACTGCTATCCTGACAATAGAGTTTCGACTCTTATTTATGGCTTGTCAATCTGTAAATTACTAAAATGGAAACCAAATCATATTGTCTGTACGTGAATATTACTTTACAACAAGGGAATTAACTAATTTACCATGCATACCAAATAAGAAAATCCACAACTCTATGTGGAAGGACTTTCACAGTTATCAGGAGCGAAACCAAATAACAAACTTATAAACATTTACACCAAAATCTGAGTACACGTCCGTGTTTTCAATATTCATGCCATACTAATACCATTGACTCTAGCAATATCGTATTTTCACGAGACCATTCATGGAAGTAATTGCAAAAGCTCAACAGTTATCAAGCTAAATGTAAGAGAAGCATGAATCCTAGAGAAAATTCAAGAACTGAAATAATATAGATCTATAATCTGAAGTATTTGTCTATCCTAAACTTCAACATCTGTTCTATCTCTAAATATTTTTATATATTCATATAAAATTCATTAAAAATGTCAATTACAGCCACTAACTAAGGACCGAGGCTTTCAGTACTTATTACAGACACAAAAAGGGTTCATAGAACTAGAACAGACAGTGAATGTCATATCCATACTAACAACAGTTGAATAGTTCAGAATTACTCCTTAAACATCATTGCAACAGGTTGCATCATATATGTAAACGTCATTTTCTAAGAACCTTTGCAGAACTTCGGTTGTGGTGAGGGTTTGAATGTGCCAAAGGCTAGCAAACTCTCCCACCTCCTTTTGGAATCGAGCATGCATCTCAGACATGTAGACAAGCAACAAAGGTAAGGTAACCAACTTGTGGAAAGAAGATAGGTTTGGTTCAGGTTGTGCCCCTTGAAAGACTCTACAACCAGAAATCGAGTCAAACCATACATGTGCAACCATTCAAATAGCCAGTTATGACTATTCCTTGAGCTAAATAGCGACAATGAATGCTTAAACAAAAAAAGAATAGGCAAGGAATTTATTACCTGAGTAGAAGGGTGCCGTTGTTAGAATTCCGCATGCCCGGAACACAAATAGCATTAACCATTAATCACAGGTCAGAGATGAGACATAAACCATGAGGGTGTTTGAACCAGAAAGAGCCTAACCTCGGCGATGGAAGCTCATTACTATTTGGCTCTTGGGTTAGGATCCCAATCTGTAGATCTTACCTGCACCATCGTTGAGTTAAGCCATGAATAATAAGGCATTTGCGTTCCAAACTAGAAACCAGAGTGATTCACTTACCTATTTCTATATGAAAGTTTCCACTAGAAATCAACAAAATTCCACTTGGAAAGAGGAAACCCTTCCTTACCCTGCGCATTAAAAAAACTGTGTCTGCACTTCACACAGTGCGGAAGAAAATGAAAAACCATAACAACAATTCATTTCAGCATAAATATCTCTGTCAATTCTGGATGCTGTGTACCAACACTTACCATCGCATTAATCGCCGAGTAGAGGAGCCATCACCTCTACCAAGGTGTGGGCAGGTGGCACGCCTGTACATGGCCTAATTTAGGTTGCCGCGTAGGAAGCCTGTGTGGCATTTGAACCTTTAATCATGCCAAGTTGGAGTCATTTCACATCGCCTGGAGTGGGTTAAGGTGACACGTAGGTTAGATGAATTAGGGAGGTTAAGTAATTTTTTTTTTTTTTAATTTATGCTTAATTGTTTCGAGATATATATATATATATATATATATATATATATATATATATATATATATATATATATATATATATATATATATCGAGAGAGAGAGAGAGAGTGTATGCGGGTTGATATAGAGAGATAAAGAAGGAGAGACAGAGGGAGATAGATATATAGATGGAGGGGGAAAGAGAGAGAGAGATGTGTTTAGGGGTTGAGATAGAGAGACAAATATAGAGAGATGGAGGGAGGTATAGATATAGATGGCAAGGGGGAGAGGGAAGAAGAGAAAGATAGAGAAAGGGAGGGAGAGGTGAGGAGATAGAGATAGGGGAGAGAGGGAGGGGGAGAGAGAGAAGGAGAGAGGGAGAGAGATAGACACAAAATTTGCATCGACTTCAGTGTAGATGTTGATTTCTACTCATATTTGATTGCTTACACTAGATGCATTAGTTTCAATGTAGATATTGATTTCTAATTTTATTTTATCATTTGCACTAGGTGCATTGATTTTAGTGTAGATGATTTATAATCATATTTAATACCTTATACTAGATGCATTGATTTTTGTGTAGATGTTGATTTCTACTCCTATTTGATTGCTTGCACTGGATGTATTGGTTTTAGTGTAGATATTGATTTGATTGCTTTCACTAGATGCATTGATTTTAGTGTAGATGTTGATTTCTACTCCTATTTGATTGCTTGCACTCGATGCATTGGATTCAATGTAAATATTGATTTCTTATCCTATTTGATTGCTTGCACTAGATGCATTGAATTTAGTGTAGATGTTGATTTCTAATCCTATTTGATTGTTTGCACTAGATGCATTGATTTTAGTGTAGATGTTGATTTCTAATCTTATTTTATTGTTTTCACTAGATGCATTGATTTCAATGCAAATGTTGATTTCTAATTTGATGCAACGAGATGTATGATGCACATTAATTTCAAAGTAATTAGATTAATATTGTGCATTGAGTTCAATGTAAGCACATCTTTGATGCTCCATATATATCTCTATCTCCCATTGTCTCTCCTTCTTTATCTCTCTATCTCACCCCCAAACATACACAATCTCTCTCCATATCTATCTATGTCTCTCTCCCCCCCTCCCTTTTCCACTCCCTCTCTCTCTCTCTCTCTAACACTTCTCTCTCCATATCTATATCTCTTCCTCCCTCCTTGTATTTGCCTCTCTTCTTCCCTCTCCCCCCTCCTCCATCTATATCTGTATCTAACCCCTAAAGCATACAAACTTTCTCTCAGTGTGTGCACATAAACATTATTCATGGTGTGAATTTACGTGAATTGACTTGCCTCTATCTTTTGGCCTCCCTCCCCTTTCATCTGTATCTCTATCTCACCCCCAAAACATACATACTCTCTCTTAATGTGTGCACATAAACACTATCCATGGTGTAAATTGATGTGAGTTGACTTCTTTGGTACATTAATTCAACCATAAATACAATACTTGAATTTTCATCCTACATAAAATGGTTCACTTACCTGAAATGAATGTTCAATTACCCGAAATGTCTTCTTCTTAAAACTGTAAACTATTTGTAATTGGCTACATTCTTATTATTCCCATTTTCCATCATTGAACGTTGCTAATCACTTCGCATTCAAACGAGGTAATAGAAAATAACTAATAGGTGTGACAATAAGAATAATAGAAGAAAATAGTTTCAGATTGATTGCAATGAAGATTGTTTGTAAATCATTATATTCTTATTATTCACATTTTCTATCATTCAACATTGTTACATTGTCACTTTGCACTTTGCACTTTTTATTTCATCACTTTTCATTTACTAACACTCTATCTCATCTAAAAAAACTAAGGTAACTAAGCAAAGTTAAAGTTGAATTGACCAAATTTATATTAGACATATTTAGCATATTTAAAATGATCAAAATAATTATATTTTCAACAAATTTTGTATGACCGCACTTGAAACCAGCCTAGATCCACCTTAACTCCGGATCTATCAAGCACCTAGAACGATCAAAGTGCAAACATTTTCTCAAATTTTGCACTCAAAAAGAAGGTTTGCACCTCAAGAGATTTAATCCCTCTTAATGTTGATAGATCAGGATAGATCAGGAACTCACATTCTGAAATTTATATGTGAACCATATTTATGTTACACTTTGCAATCAAGGGATGGTTTGCCATCTTCTAATTTGACCATAGTACATGCGAAAATAAATGAATATATTATCACCAACTTCGACTTTAAGAGTAAAAAGAGGATCGTGAAGAATATATCTCACCCAGTTTGATTTTAAGAGTAAAGAAGGGGACTCGTGGATGAGAAATGGGAACGTGTCATGCAAGAAAGTCATGGAAGTGGAGGGACTCGTGGATGAAAAATGGGAACGTGTGATGCAAGAAAGTCATGGAACTCCAAACTTGTAGGCTCATAAAGTCGTTGAGCCTGTCGCAGCCATAAGAACCACACCCAATTTAATAAAATTAGCCGTGATTTGTGGAGGAAAAGGGCATCCATGTTCCATACGCCATAAATACTCTTTCCTCGTTGCCAACTTTGAACACACCTTCAGTCCTTCCTTGTGGGGGCATAGGGGTGTGCAATGGCCTCACGGTATAATAAATACACAACTTCATTCTCATTCTCAACCACACCTACAACCTCGCTGACGTTAAAGAGCTCAGCTGATTGGGTTGGTTTCTGTCAACAAAGTTCAGAACCAGTGTATTGTTTCTGAGTAGAGATGGCCGCCACCGACCCCATTCATGCTGCACGCTCATCCTCCTGTATAATTTCCCTCCTCATCATATTAATGGCGATTACCGTGCATGGAGTACAGAGTGCGTTCTAATTTCATCTATTTATCTCTTGTTCTTGATCCGTTACTCTTTGTTATACCATTTACTCGCTGTTTGAAATAGTCATTGGATTAATCATAAAGTTCATGCATGCGTTACTTAGTTAATATGTTGGGTGATGTGCTGTATGTGTTCAGGCGCCAATATCAAGTGCGAGGAGCTTCCCGTGGAACTCTGCGCCTTCTCTGTCTCATCGTCTGGTAATAGATGTGTGCTCGAGAAGGATGTAATGAATGACGGCACCTTGCAATATCAATGCCAGGTATCTTTTAATTATTAACGTCTTCACTCATAAAAACCTCATAACAGAACTAGCACTGTTAATAGATACTTCATTAGTGTGGATCATAATGTTGAGAAAGACTAACAATAATTGGTTATACATCATTAGTCATCGGTTGTGATGGTGGAGAAACTGGTGGGATGGATCGAAAGCGAGGAGTGCATAAGTGCGTGCGGCCTGGAACGGATGGCTGTGGGCTTGTCCACCGATTCTCTACATGAACCGCAATTTAGTACCAAGTTTTGTTCTTCCAAGTGCCGCAGCAATTGCCCCAACATCGTCAATCTATATGTCAATCTCGCTGCAGGAGAAGGTGGGTCCCTCAGATTCCCTTTCTTCTGATCTCAACAATTCATTTTAAGTATTTCCCTAATGGATTTGAGGCATGGTTTTGGCAGGAATATCTCTATCGAGTATGTGCCAATCTGAGGAAAGCAAATCTCGCAATCTGATCAAGAAAACGGAGTCAAGTTTGTCAAAATCAAAGTCAGGCATCCATTCCAAATCGTTTGGATCCCTGGATGAAAGGGCAACCGCAAAACTGAGTCGGAAGTTGCTGTAATTGCACTCCCGGGTAGAATATGATTGGTATTATTTGTAAATTAATTCCAAATACCAAAATTCTAGAACCCGTTATTATAAAATATGATTGGTATTATTTGTAAATTAATTCTAAATACCAAAATTCCAGAACCCGTTATTATTATAAAGTAATGAACCCGTTATTATAAAGTAATTGCAAAGAGAAAAATAGAATTAAACATTGTTTCCAAAGTCGGTCGAATTGACGGAAAAGAAAAAGAATATTCGGTGGTTCGATTCGACTCTTGGATTAATACGCCAACGCCAATTCGAAGTTCTGTAATTCGGTCAAATTGACCGAAAAAATCGAATATTTGGCTGTTCGATTCGGTTTTGTATTAATACGCCAATTCAGAGTTTTGTGTGGGATATTGTTCAAGGATCAAAACAGGGAGGCGTAGCATATTCCCAATAGAATTGTTAATTTCTTGTGGTCAATCTATTTTTCAGAGACTCTTCCAGGAGATGACATGCTGTTACCCGTAAATGAATGTTAGTCCTAATGTTAGTTGATTTTTCATACAATGAATTTTTGAAAAGTAAATTTAGGATTGTTAATGAAATTTGTAATAATCTATGGCTTATGATGTATAGCAGATTAAGCTATCCAGAAAATGGGGTTTTTAAAATATGAGCATATGTGTGATAGGCAAATTATAATTTTCTAACCAAACTTGTAACTATTTGTAGTATATTTATTAAATTTAAATAGAAATATTTTAGTGAAGGGAGTATTTTTATGATTTATTTTTTGGTGGACTTCCTTGACTAGAAATTTGGATGAGTATTAAATTGTAATAATTAACATTACATTTATCAATTATATTGCAACATCTAAAAGCTTCCTACAAAAAGATTAAATAATTTGATAAAATAATTTGAAGAATACATAAAAATACTTCATTGCTTCAACGAAATATGTTGTACATCAATTTAATTTATGGGAGCAATGGAAATTTCTTGAGATGGTTAGAAGATAAGACTTAGAATGCAATGAATAAGGATGCTACATAAGCTTACAAGTTCTAAGACTTCTTTATTGGAACTCTAACACCCCCCATAAGCCAAAAATGGGAAAAAAATATAGGAAAAAAACACAAAATGGGTTATGGCAAGAAGGTCTTCTTAGGTACTCATGTACAACCTCTCGTAAGCAGAGAGAAAAAGAAAAACCCATAGGAAACCCCCCGAAAAGAGAGTACATAAAAAAGGAAAGAAAGAAAGAGTAAAAAGCGGAGGTGAATGAAGGAGGACTCAAGATGAACCCCCAAGGACAACTTCCTTCACTCCAAGCATTTTCCGTCGTTCAAGAAACATTGGCGATGCCAAGGAATTTGTGAAAATATCTAATATTTGTTCTTCAATAAGTACATACTCCAAGCTAAGAATGCTATCTTGAATAAGTTGGCGAATGAAGTGCATATGGATCTCAATGTGTTTGGTTCTTTGATGTTCCACAAGATTTTTGGAAATATGTATTGCACTTTGATTCTTATACCAAAGAAAATTGGTTGTTCCAGCTGAATGCCAAACTCAATTAATAACTATTGCAGCTAAAGAGCTTTTTGACTTGTGAGAATTGCAGCTGTATAGTCAACTTCTGTTGTAGATAATGCAATCATTGATTTTTTCTTAAGGTGGAATTTTGATCATCCATTGATCCAACCCAAACAAAATCTATGAAATCCACAAGCTAAACAAAACCAACAATATACTAAATGCCAAAATTGGAAGTTCCTTGAATAAATCTTAGAATATGCTTTATTGCATTCCAATGTCTCTGATGAGGGTCCTGGGGGAATCTATAAATTAGCTCTACTGCATAAGCAATGTGAGGTTAGGTGTGTATGAAATAGAGTAGTCTAGCAACTAGTTGGCAATACAATGTAGGATTCACCTACTGTAAGGTGCAACTCGTGGCAAGAGTAATACTGGATTGAAAAAGAGGTGCAATCTTACAATTAGCCATGCTAAAGCATTGAACTGAATCAAGGGAATATTTTTGTTAGAAGATGTTGATCCCTTCTTAGGATTGGTGAATATGAAAGAAAAAAAACTGATATAGTAGACTAAGATCCATCATAGAAAATTGAGATAAAAAATCGAAAGACAAATTAGAATGAAACTTGCAAATGAAACTTGCGGGTCACAGGTGAGATGAGCTACAGTTGGACGCTGCCCAAGCAGTACTGCTCTCATCCATTGATCATAAAATCAGAAATAAATAAGATTACATTCAATTTAGGGAGATCAAAACTATCTCTTAGAAAATAGGAACTAAGTCTAAAGTAAGACACACACACACACAACTGTGAAAAAAAATTTCTCCATTAATTTCAACTCTCCCCCTTAATGGAGAAAGGATTCACTTGAACACCTAACATCTCCCTAACCAATTCAAATTTGATCTTTCCAAGGGGCTTGGTGTAGTCAAATAAATCAAACTTCCAACCAGTTGTGTGTACAGTGTAGCATCCACCTCTTTTGAACCATCATCACTTTGAAATTTAACATTATCTTGTATAGGTATTGAAGCAGATTTACATTGATCCATTCTGAATTTTTTCAACAATTCCTGACATACTTTCCTTGAGTGACAAAATTTTGGCCAATATCCCTCCAAATTTCAAGACCCAAATGATAAGGCAGTTCTCCAAGGTCCTTCATTTCAAATACTTGTGACATCTGCACTTTAATTTCTTCAACCAATTCATCAGAATTTCCAGTAACAATTAAATCATCAACATATAAGGAAATCAACACAATCTGCCCCTTTGAATCAAATATAGTATACAAATTTGGATCATTTTTACTTCTCTTATAACCATGTTGTAAGAAGAAATAGTCTATTTTCTCATACCAAGATCTGGGAGCCTGTTTCAGCCTGTTGGACACCTAATCCTAAATGGGTTAGTGTGGAAGCTGAATAGACTAAGTAGTCCAAGAGACCTTGGGATGTGAAACCCAAGAGTCACATAATGTACTATAAATGTATATCATTTGTCAATAAAAATTGTGTTGCATGATTTATCTTTCATATTATTCTTACTACCCATGTGTGTTTAACATGGTATCAGAGCGACTTGTTTTCCTGTGGCCTTTTGTGTGCATGTCAGTCATGCCCCTCTACCCATAATCCTGAAATAGTAAAATTGGCGTGCTAGATTTGCAAATTCAAATGTTTTATATCAGCCTGGTCTTCATTACCTATGTGTGAGCTGCCTTGAATAGCGCTGACGTGGTCTTCATTACCTATGTCTAAGCTGCCTTGAATAGCGCTAGCCTGGTCTTCATTACCTGTAACATTCCATGCATACTTGACGCTACTAAGCACCTTGCCTTCCTGCGGCCTTCCTGCGTGTCAGAACTGTCATTACTATTCCAGGAAAGACTGATTCCAGTGCTAGAAGAATCGCGCAAGAAGAAATCTTCGTTGGATATACAAGACATTTTTCTCCGCCTGAATTTTTGATATCATATGTTTTGCTATAGTCGGTAAAGACGCTGGATTCCTGCTACCGGATCTTCCAGAGGTTCCTTTTGCCAGAGCCGTTGATGAAGCCATCGAGTCGGGCACTTACCGTCTCGTTATTCCGCCATTTATAAAGTGATGAAGTTTCTCAATGTTGGATTCGAGAGAAAACACAGAAGAGCCAAGGGTATAATACTTGAATATGCATTCTCCCGCAACTCTTTGTTGTAGAGACATTGCGGCAACTTTCCTAGGTTGTGTGCATACCAAGGAACCTTTGTTGGCAAACCCCGTGTCTGCAAGATATTGTACCAACTCAGTACTCTTTCCAGAACCTGTCTTTCCAATCAGTATCGTTACCTTGTGCATGTGGACTCGCTGAATGGCTTCTCATCTGCTAAAATACATGGACAACGCCGACTCGAGATGACTGCACTCCAAAAAATTGAAAACACATTCCAGAGCGACTTTGCTGTTTTCAATTTCATCAGGTTTGGGCCTTTTTTTAAAGTTTGTATAGTAGCCACCTGCAATCTTTTGTAGTGAATGGAGGGCCCGACCAGATTTGAACCAGTGTCCTCTTGACATCGAGATATTTTGAGGTATTTTGATTGATCTCTTGTCAAGCACTCTGCCACTGAGCTACAGGCCCTGCGACGCTACCGCCCATAACCGCATATTCAGAAACCGGAGAAATTCCTTAGAGGTGCTCAAACCCAGGACCTACTGCTCATTCTTGGACACGAGAACTGATCTGGAGCTGGTGAATCAGTTGCTGGATTGCTACCCAACTGCATTCATTGCTGTAGTGACAAAGAGGAATAATAGAGGCAAGTGTATTTTTGGCTTGAACAGGATTTTCTATTTGTCCAATGATTCCATTATGTGACTGCCTTTGAGATTTCCTGAAAAGATTTTCTCATTCACTGTGGCATAATAACAAAAGAAAATATTTACTCTCGTTCGACTGTGTCTAGTAAATAATTTTGGGACCATTCTGGCTACGAAAGGAGGGGAGGTCGATTTGATTTTGGCATTCAGAGTGTGAAAAATTTGATGGAGTAAAGGAAGATGATTCAATACTGATTATTGTTGGTATCACGCTGCTGGAACGCTTTTAGAACGTTGTTTGGTGTCAGAATGCTGTTGGAACCTCCACCTTCCTTACCACTCTCACGCTGTCCTTGGTATCATTATTGTTTGTGTGTTGACTGCATATACGTTGTCTGTACTACACATATGCTGACTCTCCCATAGTCCCCGGTGGTATTCCCATATTTCACCGTTGAATATATATATGTATTACCCTATTGCGTTGTTCATATACACGCTGTTCATATATACCCTATTGTGTTGTTCATATACACGTTGTTCATATATACTCTATTACGCTGTTCATATATACGCTATTCATAGATACGTTGTTCATATATATGTATTACCCTATTATGTTGTATACATTATCTCCTTGCCATATCATATAACCGTGTCCACCTGTTAAATCAGTACATTACTTGCTTCAAGTTTGAGCCAGCCTGGACGTAGCTTAATACCACCATTCTAAGTTAGACCGACACCGTTTTAATAACACTAGTTTTCAAATAGCTCCCAAACTAGTCATACGTTCATCGTGTTACCAGAGTCTATCAAATGCTCGACGAATTTTACCAAGAAGCATATTTTTTAGAATAGAAAATATGCACAAAACATTAGCGTTTGGGGGCATGACAGGTAGAGAGCAATTAAAATCATGATAAAGCGCAAAGGGTTCTAATGGAGCTTCAATATCCGAGAGCTTGATAGCTAGAGGCTCAAATTAAGATTCATATTGACACAATGTTGTTGTGACTACTTTGCAAGGGTGGCAAATGTGTTCCTGTATATCTCGTTTGGAAAATGTCCATGCTAAGAACGCTGCTCCAGCGACAGGAGGAACATGACCAGAGATATGTGCTCCACCATTTGAGTTTGAATTGGAATTATTCTCCATGTATGTGAACCGAGAAGGGCAAGAGGCATCCTGTACTGCTGTAGTTGCACTTGAAGGAATGCTAGTAGATGCAAGTTCTTTTGGCTTTTGATCATAAAGATCCTCTTTTGGCTTAGTTGTAAGCCTTTTTTGACACCAAGCTCACCGGTTTTATTTCCAACAATTCTCTTTGCTACCAGTGGTTTTTTAACTGTACTTGCAATAGCTGGAGGTGGAAGACCTACTTCAGCTTTAGAAGGAACTGCTTGAGGTGCATCAATTTCATCATTAAAAAAAAAAAAAAATCAGTTGCTAAAGTTGAACTCTTCCCAACATTGTTTTTGAGTTATTTTGGATATAGCTGCAAACAAGTTGTATGATTGTTCGGTTCTTTTTCAGAGACATTGCTGCAGTCTTTTGATATTCTATAAGACTTATATTCAAGAGATAGTTTTGATGAGCTAACGAAATTGGGTGCCAGAACTTGGTCTATTGTAGATGCTATTACTGAGATTATATGACTATATCAGGTGTTGAGATATAAAAGTTTTCAATAAGAACCAATCTGCATTATCTAGTTTGTTGACTCCTTGCAAATTTTGAGAAAGAAAGAATTATAGTGTTGAATGAATACTTAAATTACTTCCTGGTATGCTTCAAGACTCTCTTGGCCTACTGTAAAACAATTCAAGTTGATCTAGTTTCAGCATCTTCGAATTCTACCTGTTGCTTCTTGTTGCACACTAATCATTTGCTGCACATTTATAAGGATATAGCTGTGTACTGTGAGTGGGTATTACTTTTCTGCATTAAGTAGTAGTTGTGATTAGTTTTTAAGGTATAAATGGCTCTAATTGGTGAAGTATTAGAGTTCCTCAAAACCTTGATACGATGTACTGTTGAAGACACAGTGAAAATCAGCAAAGTCAATCTTGCTCATGTTCAAATATGTCTACAAAATGCACAAGAGAAAATTGATTTTTTACAACTTGAATCTCAGCTTCAGCAAGAAGAATTAAAACAGAGGAGTCATAATTCTGAACATGTTTCTGTTCAAAACATTGAGACTGCAACCCATCAGAAGCAAGTCATTAATGTTACAGTTGGTTCAGATTTAGATACAGATGCAGAAACTCAGTCTGCACTTCCCAAGCCCATCATCAGACCTTGGGAACAACTTGTCCACAACAAGCACAGAACCAGTCTTGGATATGAGAAGGACTTGTCCTTTCATATTCCAGACTACTCAAAGCCCATTCAGTTTCAGAGTGCTGGATTCATTCATGACAGTTCACCTGCTCCTCATGACAGTTCACCTCCAGCTGTTCCAGACTCTGCCTCTCTTCCACAGCAACAACGACAACAACAACAACAGATTGTGAAATGCCAACACTGTGATCGAATTGGCCATTTGAAAGATCACTGTTTTGATCTTCATCGATGTAAGCACTGTTGTAAAACAAGTCATTCTTCCAACAGATGCTTCAAAAACAAACATCCTGCAAGAACAAAGATTCATCTTGGATGGATCGCTTCTTGGAAATGGGCATCAATAGCCAAGAAGATATTCCAATCACATGTTAGAACTTGTTCCAGAGTATTGAAGAGTCTTGCAGTTGAGTTTTCTCCATCATCTCACCTTGTATCTGACAGGGGGGAAATGATGGTCATCTACAAGCTTCAAAGTCACATCAAGCAAGCCTGAGCCACAACCTGTCACACCAGATTCAGAGTTGTAGCCAGAGACAAAGATGCCCCTGAGCATGCCTTCATTTGGCAATCTGGGACACTTCCTCTAGCATAAGACTTCAACTTCTTGCCAGTTTTGGAAGAATTCCAGGAACAAAATTGAGAACACTTCCTCTAGCAGAAGACTCTAGCTTCTTGCCAGTTTTGGAAGAGTTCTAGGAATTGCTTTAAGCATTCCAGAGTTGTTGGTCATCCTTAAACCATCACAGGTTGAGACTTCCCTTTTCAGGTTGAAGTTCTCCCTTTTATGCGAGGTGAGGCCTCCCTTTCATGGTTTAAGGTTTCCCTCTTTAAAACAATAGGATCACTTCCTCTAGCAGAAGACTTCAGTTTCTTGCCAGTTTTGGAAGAGTTCCGGGAACTGCACTAAGTGTTCCAGTGTTGGTGGTCATCCTTAAACCACTGCCCTTTATACCAACATTTCATAGAGCACATTTAGCCTAGTGTTGCCATGCATTTTTGCACATTTTGTATTACAACTCTCTTCTTGGACTCATACATAACCCTTTGGATTAAGGGGGGAATGTTGGACACCTAATCCTAAATGGGTTAGTGTGGAAGCTGAATAGACTAAGTAGTCTAAGAGACCTTGGGATGTGAAACCCAAGAGTCACATAATGTACTATAAATGTATATCATTTGTCAATAAAAACTGTACTGCATGATTTATCTTTCATATTGTTCTTACTACCCATGTGTGTTTAACACAGCCCATACAATGCCTTTTTTAATTGGCAGACCAAGTGTTCTTACCCCTTTCTAACGAACCCTTCAGGTTCTGTTAGATGTACTTCCTCCTTCAAATCTCCATTTAGAAAAGCATATTTTACATCTAGTTGGTGTAAACTCCAATGGTAATTTGTAGCTAGAGCTATTAACATCCTAATAGTATTTAACTTAGCTATAGGAGAAAAAGTCTCCTCATAATCAATTCCTTATTTCTATGAGTACCCTTTGGCCACCAATCTAGCTTTATATTTGTCTACATTACCATCTATTTTGAACTTAGGTTTATATAACCATTTACAACCTATGGGCTCTTTTCCCTTTTGCAGTTCAACTAATTCCTAGGTTTTATTTTTAATTATGGACTCATACTCTTGTTTCATAGTTGATCTCCATTCATTGTACTGATTTGATTCATTATAATTCATGGGCTCAACAAAATTTAAAACACTATTCATAAGAGAATAATGTTTGTACCTTGCACGTAAGTGAGTATGTCATCATGATCTCCTTGGTAGCGACTTTCCTCAATTCTATCCTATGTGATTTCTTGTTCACCTATGAATGGACTTCGACTATTGAATGTATCCACATCACTAGATTCCTCTTTCTTTTACTGTTTCTATTGTAAATGATTGTCTTTGGCTTCATCATTGTTGTCATCAATCACTAAAGGTATGTGCCACTCCTCATAAATTTTGTCCTTATTCCCTTCACCAATCTGTTCATGGATTAAACATCTTATATGCTTTGAAATGAAAACAATACGCTACAAATATGTTAGAATTCAATTTCTTCCTATTTTCCTTAGGAATGGGTGGAAAATATCTAAAACCAAATACTCTCAAGTGATGGACTATAGGTTTAAAACCATATAAAGCCTCAAATGGAGTCTTGAGATCAAGACACCTAGTTGGACTTTTGTTCTTTAAGTAAACTGCAATACTAATTACTTCTGCCAAAAAACCATTGGATAGGTTCTTACCTTTAATCATACTATGTGCACACTCCACCGGATTTCTGTTCTTTCTTTCTGCAACCCCATTTTGTTGTGGAGTGTGAGGTACTGTAAATTGTTGTGTTATTCCATGATCTCAACAATATTTGATGAAGTTTCCAAGCCTATATTCTCCCCCTTGATCTGAGCAGAGGATTTTAATGACCTTCCCTATCTACTTTTCAACCATATTTCTAAATTCTTTAAAGTACTCAAAAACATCACTTTTCCTTCTAAGAAAGTATACCTATGTATACCATGTGCAGTCATTAATAAATAACAAGAAATAGTAAGCTCCACCTAAGGGCCTTGTCTGCATAGGTCCACAAATATCAGTATGCAAAAGTTCAAGTATATATTTCTTTCTCCTATTTAAGCTAAAGGGAAATTCATCCTTGTGCATTTTTCCAAGTGCAAAACCTTCACAATCAATATGTTCATTTCTTAAAATAGGAATTCCATCAACCATACCTTTTTTCTGCAGCAACAATAAATCATGAAGGTTGATGTGACCAAAAATTTGATGCCAAAGATTCTCTATTGTCATAGTCACTGAAGTTAAAGCTTGATGTGGCATGCTTGTAACATTCAACTTCTATAGGCCTCCAACTCTTACTCCTGATGCAATCGACTTCTGATGATATGGAAAATCCTTTACAACATAGTAAGTCTTGAAAAAAATTACCTTTAAATTCTGATCTATAATCATGGAGACAAAGATCAAATTCTTTTTAATACCAAGCACATACATGACATTTTGGATGCGACTGATATTACCAATAGGCAATATCACAAGGATATCTCCATACCCTTTAATCTTATATGCTTTGTCATCTCCCAGGTAGATGTTAGCACCATTGTTGGTTTCCTTAAAATTTTCAAACCAATCTTTATTACATACCATATGAGTGGATGCTCTAGAATCCACAAACCAAGTTCCAACCTCATCAGTCTCAGCAGGAAGAGTATCATCAGACACAAATAATTTAAGATCATGATTCAGATCTTCGCCAACAAAATGCCTTGTATGGCTCTTGTGTCTATGTCTATTTTCATCAGTCTTCTTGTTATAACAGTCTCTAGCAATATGACCAATTTTGCCACAGTAAAAACACTTAATTCCTAAATCATTTTTAGCAGATGACATTGTAACAACCCCAGTAAAAATTCCATGTAATAAAAGAAAAATAATAACCCCAGATGATGGGACACTTATTCCAAGCTGAATGTTGGGGAAAATCCTAGTGATGGGGATTACTTTTGATTATTTATGGCTAAGGAAATTGGCAAAGGCAATGGCTAAGGCTTTGGAAAGGAAAAATGGAATTTTGGCACATTTATTTATGAAAATAATGGAAATTAGGAGGAAAGGGAGGTGAAAGGTCACAGGTTGCATGTGAGGAGGAAAATGAAGAAAATAGAGGCCTCGTTCTGTTGATGGTGTTGGACTTGCCAACATGTTAGGGGATCTCGCCAGTAAGAAGTCCCAACTAGACCTTAGAACATTTGGTGTAGGAGTCCCAGCAGTGGGTCGTATGGTATCGCCTTGACCGCTGTTGCGCGAAGAGGAAAGTAAGATTTCCCTATTGGTATCAAGGATGTGACGTGCGCAACAAGCCAAGGAAGGTGCATGAACGGTTCTAACACATGGAAAGTGGAGTGAGTGTGCTCCTTGGAAACCTGTGTAAACACGCAACTTGGAAGGGAACACGCAAGAAAAGATGATCACACGATGGAAGGAAGGTGAACCAACAATCCAAAGTGATGGTTAAACAAACAACACATTTTAGTAAGAGTCTATACATACATATACAGAAAGAGTCTATACATACATGCGTAAGAAAATAGATACATATATTGTTAGAGTAAACAATTTAACTGAAATACAATAAAAACATATGCATGAAACATGTTGGCTTTGTTATATTAAGAGGTAAAAGTTCAAATCATACAGTACAACCATGCCCAACCACTAGTTCTGATAATCAAAAGTTACAGTCACTACTGCCTACTCCTCCAAATAGATGTACTAGCTATACACTATGGAGAAGCTAAGGCTCGTTACAATACTCTCCTATTGGAAGCTTGGATGACCAAAAGCCCTTATAATGAGTTATGAGGTTCTATAAATAGAAAAGGGTGGGGTGGCCCTTGACATTTCCCTTTGTGACTATTCACCTACCCTCATGACTGTTCACCCATTACATGACTGTTACATTCAACTATCGACACTTGGACTTTCACTTTACAAGATGTTACATACAATCTGTACATGTACGCATGTGAGACAAAATAGGCTTGAGCAAGCCATGCAAGCTATCACTAAGACTAAGACAGTTGTGGGAAGACCAACTCTTTGACATCCTCGCAATGATCGACAATGGTGAACTGATGCCAAGCTTGGTCTTCTGTGATGGTGTCTATGCACTCAATGGGGACATCATGCTATAAGCGAACTCTTACCTTCGTTGCATCCAGGTACACTGATATGGCTCCTCTATCCAACTCATCTGATAATATGTGCATCATCGTATTGAGTGCATCTTGACCAGTAACAAGCTGATGCATAGTGTCTGCACTGATCTTCAAGTGTGTGATGGTGACTATGTGCATCAACCTGTCAAAATACATGTTCAGCTCCGATCGGACTGGTTATTGTCTTCGCCTCGGTGAGTGTGCCTATGGGTGGGATCGCATGCATGCACATAATGACATCCATGCTTCTGAACACCCTTGCATGCGATCAATGAAATTTCTCACCCTGTCTGCTCCATGCCAGCTGCTAGGTTGGGTCTATAACCTGAATGGGTGTAGTTTCATTAGTCTATGCATGTTGCACCTCCTGCTGTACCTGTTCCTGCTGCAACTCCTTCTCTTGTCTATGCAGCTCTTGTTCTTCCTTGAGTTTCTACTTTAGAACTTGTAACTCCTTCTTTGTTTCTCTCTCTACCTTTGTGCGATCCTCCTGTCACGCTGTCACCTCATAGCCTCAATCTCCAAAGCTACTTTCATCACAAGTGGATCTGCTTGAACTTACAACTTTGCTCCGCCTCTGTGCTATCAAAAACCTTCCTCTTACATTTATTGCACGTAGGTGTGCTACCTTCTACTGCTGCTGATGGTGCTTCTAATTGTGATGTTGCTGCCATTTCATCTTGATATCCTTTTCCGTGAACAACTTGATATATTAATAGATTGGAAAGTTCATAGACACTTGATCGATTGCATCCCCAGTTGCGCTCTCAACGGTGTCTTTAACTCTGCTCTCCTGGAAACCATTATACATGTGCTACTGAGAGGTAGATGAACACCTGTGATACATGGAGAAATAGCAACACTCATGGCAAGTAATTTGTTAGTTGAAAACCAAAATAAACTGGAGGACTGACATGCAACATACCTGTGTGACTGTCTGTGAAGATTGAACAATTTTCACCAGGAGGCTGTGAGACCAACTGCCAAAACTGCACAAGACACAGTCTAGGCTGTTGGGAGGCTGACAGATTACTGGAATTGTGCAATGCATAGTCCAGCTTGGCCTGCTGAGGACTAAAACCGTGCAATGCACAATTTTAGTCAGTAGTGACATGCAAACTAGTAAACTGCATTGCGCAGTTTCTAGGGCCAACAAGGCACTGCCTCCCAAAATTGCGCAATGCAAGCTTGGACGTCAGTGCTGGGCGATAATTGTGCGATTTCTGGAGGGAAGGCAGAGCCTTCAATTCCAGAAATGCGCAATTCTCGTCGAGCAAGGCAAGGTTCGGGCCAAGGTAGCCCAGACCCGCCGACGGGTGATTGAAAACATGAGAAGTCTGAATGCATGGTGATATTGAGTGTAAACAAGAGTGAATAATCATGCATGCAAATAGTAAGTGCAAGATTTAGAAAATGGGAAAGCATGCATGTGTGCGAAGTGGGTCGCCGCAACGACGACCATTGGTGCAAAAACAGTGTCATGCATGCGACATGAGTGAGATGCAAACGAAAAATGAAACAATGTTTCTACAAGCTAGCATACATCAAAACGACACCAAGTGCTCATTGAAATCAAGCAGACAACACTTAACAAAGTGAAACACAAAAGCGATAGAAGCGTAATGCAAGACATGAGAAGTAGACTTACCCTGAGGCAGCTAAGTTGAAAGTGTCGAAGACTCTTGAATGCGATGTGGGATGTCAGAGCTACAAGGTCGATGTGAGGAATGAGCTCTGCAACATCTGGTTCATAAGTTATGATAAGATCGAGGTTATGACGTGCATGCCATAAATCTAGGAAAACACGACACTTGGTGAGAGGTTTCTAAAATGATCTTTGCTTGTAACCTCCATCTGCTAAAAATAGATCCCTAAATCTAGGAATGCCTTTTGCATGCTGCCTTTTTCTATTTCGGAAAAAGCAGCCCATGCATGCAAATCAATTTTTCTCGATCCTGGAGGGAACCAGTCAACTTGAAGGCACATGCAACATCTTGCAAGATTGGGAGAGGGATTTGCACAGTTTCTAGGCTAAGCTGGGTTGGCTGTCACTGAGGGATTGCACAATTTCTAGGGTCAGTAGGTGACTTCTGCCCAAAATTGCACAATTTATTGGCTGAGTTGCAGTGCTAGGCCAGATTGCATAGTTTTCTCAAGGAAGCCTGTCTCACTGCATTGCGCAATTTCTGAGCCCAATAGGCTACCCAACAGATTTGTACAATTTATGGAGGGAAGGCTGGTTCCCCTCTAGAATTTCATAATTTTTTGAGGGAGCTGCTCAGCCAACAACTAGCTTAAGTAGAAAATGGCAGCCTATGAAGGGAGTGAAGAAAATTGGCATGCACAGGCTGGCAGGCCACTGAAACTCAGCTGAAGCCTATGTACTTGACAATGAAAGACATGCTGCTAAGGATGGTTTGTAGGGAGGCTCCAAAATGAAGCTAAGGAAATTTTGGAGGGTCACTGTAGTTGCTACAACACTTGGTGACATACTGGTAGAACTCCATCTCTCTAAATGAACCTTGTTCGTGAAAGCAAGTTTAACACCTCCGGAAGTATTGTTCATTTCTCTGTTCGTCTTGGTTTCCACACTTGATTGTAAGTTGTAGCATCTGCCAAGCTCCTGGTTGGTCGGCACACGTTCCAAGCCAAGCCAACACAGTTGTTTTGATTGGGATGAGGGGAATATTGGTGCACAATCCATATGATTGTCAAAGTTTTAGTTTCATCTCTGGTGTTGTTCTGCTGCCAGTAGGCCTGGACAGTACCCTAGCAGAGTCACACAAGAACACAAGCATCACTTCGCTACTAGTGAGCCTGGTTAGTACCCCGACAGAGTTACTTGCATCACCTCTCTGCATAGGAAGCCTTTCTCTTCTTTCGACGTATCTATTTTTCATTTTTTCAATGTTTTTTTCCATTTCCATTTTTTACTTTTCATTTTCGTAACTGTGCGTAGCACTTATTTATTTCAAAGGCAGAAGAGGGATCTTGACTTATTGAGAACATAAGAGGTTGTTCCTTTAGATAAGTAGTTTATATATACCTCTGTAGTGCTTGTTAAGGTTTCCCCCCTCACCTTACTCTACTTGACTGAGATGACAAGGATTATCCCAAAAACAACCGATTAGAGTAGATGATACTAGTTAGTGCGCAAGCATTGTGTTTTCACTAAGCTTCACCACAAACAAGACGTATTTTCCATTGATGTATCATGGACTGAAGACAACAAGTTATTCATACAAAGACAGGACAACAGATAACAAAGTATTGATAATTGCACAAGTCCTTTTGTATTTTACCCAGCTTGTTTCAAGAGTCACGCACGGTTTCATGCGAAAATAACCTATGGATGTAAAAAACAAAACAAAAAACGAAACAAAGAAAAAACAAAAGTAAATGCATAAGAAAAGAGAGTAAGAAAACAAGAATATGAGCAAACAAACATGCAAAGTAAGAAGAAAACATGCATTCAAGCAAACAAATGAAAAGCAAACACTACTCCTACTCCTAAGCTAATGGTGCATGGGTCTGCTTATGTAAAGTGATACTTCCAATGTAGCTAGCGACGCATTGGTCAAACCATGTTGGTGAAGGCATGGTTTGTGAATAGTAAAGCTATGTGAACCAACAAACATGAAAGATATAACAGTGAAGTCAAACACACTCTGAGTCTAAATGTGTCCATAGAACATAAGTGAGTGAAAGCGCATGACATGCACTTTGTGGTCTTGCCATGGTGTTGTGCTACACTGCGTGTAGATGTTAAGTGTACACATTCTCTTGATTGTGACATGCAAGCAAACGTGAGAAAGGTAGACCACTTACATTGCACAAGTGTGCTTGCTGTGTAATATTCCTCCAATGCATGAGCGATGGGATTGTGTAGTTCGAGTGGAGGAAGAGAAATATGAGTGTGAGATTGATCTTCAATGCATACAGATGAGTGATGAGGAGCCTTGGATGTTTCAACAATTTCCTGATCGGAAGTGAAACCAACCTCAAGACAGTGAGGGCCTAACATACCGATCAACTCAGGTTGAAGTACCTGGACAGTCTATGGGGTTTCGATAGATAGATCATCATAGACCAGTGCCTTAGACAGATTAACAATGATTGAATCAACATCATGATCGGATGAAGAAGTAGAGAGATCACAACAACCAAGATTAGAAAATTCAGGATGTTTGTCGGCATCCTCATGATTTGATGAATCACACAAAGGGTTAGATGAGAAGCAAGAATGTTCGCCCTTTGCATTTCTGGAAAAAGCAGATGAAGAATCAAGTGGATGTTCAATGAATGATTTGTCCTCTCTGTTGCTGGATAATGGGCTGACATCCGATGTGTTCTGCGAATGATCAACAATGGGTGCATATGTAGACTAAGATACACATGCGAAATCAGGGATGATAGAATCACAAAAGATATCAGGAAAACAGGGAGGAGGCTTGGACATAAGGGAGTCATCCTTTGTTGAGGATTGATGCTCAAGCTCCCAGTCATACTCTTTATGAATGACAATGCAAGTTGGTTGTGCAACACCAACTCCGTCAATGGCTTTATCCTTGTTCACAATCTGGAGGATCAATAGAATACGAATATGGAGGTTGAGATACGAAATACATGTGGCAACCCATGGGATTAGCAACCAAGTTTGTGCCGAAATGGAGCGAAGTGATGTTGGGAGAATGTGACAGTTGAACAAACGTGTATGCATGTTCTCCCACATCACTCTGTAGTGGTGGAGTTGTTTGATGAGGGGATGATGGATAGTCACTTGTGACAGTGACAGTGTCCATCTGTGATTACGAAACTCCATCACTGAAGTATGCTGAGTGGGGTTTGGGCTTGAACTTCTTCTTAGGATTGACAGATTTGGTAAGGCAATACTCAAATCTGTCCATGAGATACTGGAATTTCATTTGACTTTTCGATGCTTGAAACTGCAACACAAGGAATTGGTCCCAAAATTCCATAGGTGATTCTTGTGGGGTCTTCCGTTGTTCTAACATTTTTTTGTCAAGAGGTTCTAGATCAAAATGGTGGAAACTAGATTCAATGAGATCAAAAAAATGCTCAAGTGAGTGCATGCTGTCGGGAGGTGTTGGGTGTGGAGCCTGATTATCTTCTATATTCAAAGGTATCGCCACATTGGACCCCAGTTCGAAATGGGGGAGGCAACGCCGCCCGTAAAATATTCGCTGTAGGGGGGGTCCAGGGGGGGGCCTCTAAGATACTCCTATTGGAAGCTTGGCTAACCAAAAGCCCTTACAATGAGTTATGAGCTTATATAAATAGCAAAGGGTGGGGTGACCCTTGACATTCCCCTTTGTAACTCTTCACCTACCCTCAGGACTCTTCACCTACTACATGACTATTAAATTCGACAATTGACACTTGGACTTTCACTTTACAAGATGTTACATACAATTTGCACATGTACCCATGTGAGACAAAATAGGCTTGAGCAAGCCATGCAAGCTATCATTAAGACTCAGACAGTTGCAGGAAGACCAACTCTTCGACATCCTCACGATGATCGATGATGGCGAACTAATGCCAAGCTTGGTTGTCCATGATGGTGTCTGCGCACTCAATGGTGACATCATGCTATAAGTGAAATCTTGCCTCTATTGCATCCGGGTACACTGATATGGCTCCTTTATCCAAATCATCTGACAATATGTGCATGATCGTCTTGAGTGCAGCTGGACCAACAACATGTGAATGCATAGTGTCTGCACTGATCTTCAAGTGTGTGGTGGTGACTATGCGCATCAACCTGTCGAAATACATGTTCAACTCTAGTCAGACTTGGTTCTTGTCTTTGCCTCGGTGAGTGTGCTAATGGGTGGGATCGAATGTGTGTGCATAATTACATCCATGTTGTTGAACACCCTTGCATGCGATAGACGACACTGCTCACCCTATCTGCTTTGTGCCAACTATTGGGTTGGGCCTATAGCCTGTATGGGTGCACTTTCATTAGTCTGTGCATGTTGCGCCTCTTGTTGTACTTGTTGTAGTGCTGTTTTAATCAATCCTAATTGACCAAGATTACAACTATTTAATTGTCAACCTAGGGTAGGTCTATTATTTCAATGGAGTTTTCACTATCTATGTCGATACACTATAGCCAAGAATGAAAATAGAAAATAGTAAAGAACATCACTGAATCAATTGCAGAAATTAAATCATTCATGCAGAAATTAAAACACTCTACAGAAATTAAATCACACCTCACAATTATGAGAGAAAAGGCACACCACACACTATACTAATAACTACACCAGCTGGTCAACTACCATAATGCTAATCAAATTAGTGTAACAACATAACATAATTCTGGAACTGAAGGAGATATATTCTACAAATTATACAACGACAATAGAAAACCATACAAACAATAAAATAAAGAAACAATAATATACAACTACTCTACCACTACAATCCCTGCTAAAGAGGAGGGCCCTTCCTCCCTAGCATGGGCACAGGAATGAACACGAGATTAGTTAAAGAATCAACTTAGAAACAACAACAACATCACCACAATGTCTTTGATATTAAAAACAATTAAAAGTTACAAGATCAAAATAACAGTGCTCTCTATGTCGTCTCCATACATCAGAGATTAAGTTTCTCTTATAGTTATTACATACCCAAAATCAGGAATAGATCAATCATGAGAATCTCACGATTCTCATGCTGATCATAAAATAGAAATTGTTATAATTAGTTCCTAAATACAAATGCTATTCAAATACATTGGTTAAGATCATAACCGCTTGGATCTGTCACTTTCTAAATAAACAATTCCTAACTTCCAATAGTTGTTGCGTGGAATAGTACCCACAACTTTGCCAGCTACGGTGTAACAACATCCTGCGGTCAAATGACGATTTGGGATGTAACAACAATCACTAGGTAACAACAACCTTGTAATGGCACCCGAGGTATAACAATGGTAACCCATTGCTACACTATTTCAATGTTGTTCTCCTCTCTTCTCCTCCTTGGGAAATTCCGAAGTGATCGGCACAGTGCTCAGCTGTTCTAGCTCTGCAAAGTGTTCTCCTCCACTTCTGTCTGAGAGTTTAGAATGAGGATGTAATGATTCAACAGTGGGTAAATTGTAGGGTGACGTAGTGAGGTTAAAGGAAGGGATTTAAAATAAGGAATTGTATTGTGCAATAATGTTTCCTTATTAATGTTATGTTATCGAAGGTCTAGCCTGAGGTAAAATTCCCTTTTCAGCATGATCGATCATTAAATGACAATGATTACAAAATCATCATACTTTGGTTTCAGTTTTTAAATGCTCATAGGTCATGCAAAGGTCATGTCATCATGTAATTCGCCCCCCCGGCTTAAATGTGACGACCGACCTTGGCTATCAAAAGGATATCGCATTAGATTTCCATAATTACTAAATAAAATAGGATAACGATATTACCATTTCATGATGTACCTGGTGTGACATGGAGAGAATACATTGGTGATGATGTGCGCAAATTTAATTCCGACGGTCAAGGAAACTGCTCCTAAATCATGGTGATGCATGCTGTGTATCACAATAGATAATTTACTTGGATTATTTCTAGAAGTCATCGACTGTTATAGAGGTAACAACCAAGACGACTGTTATGTATTATTGGTTTCCATAAAAGATAAAAGCAAAGAACTAAAATAGTCGTGTAATAACATTATTGTAAGATATTCCTGAAATAACACATGTTGTTTCAGATTTTGTAACAACTGCCACATAGTGGTTTTCAATTGTTATAGAAATTGTTTGTCTGTGTCCCAAAAGAGGTTTTCACAGCCAAATTATTTTCATTATTTTATTTTCTTACTTTTGTTTTTATTTTTATTTTCTTATACTTTTTTTTTAGCAGGTGTAACAGCTGTCGACAGAGGTTGGTTTTCAACTATTACACTTATTGAAAAATTAGAATTTTGGCAGCATAGGGGGGTTTTCCCCTGCTCCTGTAATCTGAAGGTCTAAATTTGTGACAATGTTAACAAATGAATCCCTTAAAGCAGGTTTATGATATAACTGAAGATGGTGCCCATTTGCAAGCAATGGTGTCCTCGCACTGTCAATGGTAACCAAATTCACAGTCCCATTGTCAAAGACCGCATCTACCTCATAGGGACCTAGCCATCTAGTGCAGAGCTTACACTTGAAGTCCTTGAATCATGAATCATATAAGAGAGCCCAATCTTCTTTCTGAAACTTCTTCTTCTTGATGAACCTGTCATGCCACTTAGCTCTCTGTTGCTGGATAATCTCTATTTGCTAGATATCGGCCAACCATTTCTCCTCCAATTCATTGAGTTAGTTCAAACTTTGCTTTTTTGCTATAGCCACATCCAAATTCCTCTGCAATGTTGTTTTCAATGTCTTGATTTCGAACTCAAGAGGGAATAAGGGATTTTTACCATACACAAGTTCATATGGTGAGAATCCCGTAGTATTCCTCCATGTAGTTCTATATGCCCACAACACTTCTGGAAATTTATTAGCCCTCGGTGACTAGCCACAGTCTTGGTAAGATTCCCCTCAATGACTTTGTTGGTGCTTTCCTGTTGGCCATTAACTTGTGGGTGATAAGGTGTTGTGATTCTATGATGGATTTTATATTTTTCAGCCAACTTTTGGATCATATCGGATGTAAACTAGGACCCTCCATCTATCACTATCTCCCTGGGTATACCAAAACAGACGAAGATGTCTTCAAACAGGAAGTCTGAAACAACATGCTCCATGGCTCTAGTTAGTGATTTTGCCTCAACCCATTTTGAGACATAGTCGGTGCAGACCAAGATGTAGGATTTCTGTCTGGATGAAGGATTAATTGGTTCGACAAAATCCAAGGCCCATTTCTCAAAAGGTTCTAATACTATTTGAGGCTATAACATAATCTCATCTGATTGCGGTGGTTGGCCCATCCTTTGGAGACTATCACATCCTTTCACAAACTTCTTGGCATCCTGAAATATTGTTGGCTAATAATATCCCGTCGAAAGGACTTTGTATCATGTCTGCTTGTCTGTGAAGTGCCCTCCACAAGGTTCCTCGTGACAAGGCTTAAGGATACCAAAGATCTCATCTTCCCTAACACAACGTCTAATCTGAAAATCTGGTCCAGTGTGATAGAGATTCCATCTATCCATGTATATGTATCACTCTATTGTATGATCTTTCTCTTTTCCTTGGAAGAAAAGTATTGTGGAAACTTCCTTACAGCAAGATAATTCGTTATATTTGCATACCATGGTGAGTAATTAGAAATAGAAAAGAGATACTCACGAGGGAAATAATTCTCAGTAGGAATGCAATTGTCATCAATAGTTAACCTAGAAAGAAAATCAACTACTACATTGTCTTTTCCACGTTTATCTACAATTGTGATATTAAATTCCTGTAACAACAATAACCAACATGTAATTCTACCATTGGTAATTGGCTTATTCATTAAAAAACGAATGGCAGAGTGGTTAGTGTGTACAAATACTTGATACCCAGTGATATAATGTCGAAACTTATTGATGGCATGCACTACTACTAAGAATTCCTTCTCGGTCACTATGTAATTGAGCTCAGTCGGGGTCAAATTTTTGCTTATGTAATAAATAGCATAAGGTTTACTATCCTCCAGTTGGCCCAAAACAACACCTACAACAATATCAGATGCATCTGTAGCTATGTGAAACGACAGTTCCAAATTGGTTCCACGTAAAACCGGAGCTGCTAATACACAACATTTCAGCTTCAAAAAGGCCTGCTCACACTTTCCTGTCCACAAAAATTCTACATATTTCACAAGTAAAGAAAACAATGGTGATGCAATTTTTGAAAAATTCTCTATAAACCTTCTATAATACTCTGCATGTCCCAAGAAACTATGTACCTCTTTTTGCATCTTGGCAGTTGGAATTTTCAGAATTACCTCTATTTTAGCAGGGTCTACCTTGATCCCATCAGCAGAAATGTAGTGTCCCAACATGATCCCTTAATTCATCATCATGTGACATTTTTTGATGCTCAAAGAAACATTAGTCTATACAAAATGTTCCAACACTTTTTCTAAATTAACTAATGTTGTTCCAAAAGCATCACCATAAGGTGTAAAATCGTCCATGAATATTTCAAGGAAATCATTCAACAAATCAGAAAAAATCCCCAGTATTGCCCTCTAAAAAGTTGTTGGCGCATTACAAAGTCCAAAAGGGAGTACTATGTATGTGAAAGTTACCCAAGGGAAAGTAAAGGTTTTTTTATCCTGATCTTCTGGGGAAATCTGTATCTAGTTGTAGCCACTAAACCCATCTAAAAATGAAAAAAAGTTTTCCCAGAAAAGGCGCCAAGGAGTTGAGCTATAAATGGTAAAGGAAAATGGTCCTTTTTAGTGGCCTTATTGAGTTCTCTGTAATCCACATAGACTCTCCACTTTCCATTCTTCTTAGGGACAATGACAAGTGGAGACACCCACTGACTGTCAGATATTGGATAAATAAAGTTATCATTCAAGAATTTTTGTAATTCTTATTTCACTACCTCCTTCAACACGGGGTTCATGCGGCACTGCGGTTGTCTAATTGGTTTGCAGCCATCTTTCAAATAAATGTGGTGAGTTCACAGGTTTGGATGAATCCCTTTCATATCTGTGTAGTCCCATGCAAATTCCTTTTTGTATTTCTGTAACAACTGTAACAACAATTTGTTTTTCTCGGCAGTGAGATTGGGATTAATGTTCAGATACTTTCCTAGTCCTATTTTGACTGGACTATTGTCAGTATGTGGAGTGGTTCTCAGTTGTTCAAAGTTTATATCTTATACCTCTTCTTCCTCCTTTAAATTTTAAATAGAAGCAATAGAAAGGGAGTTACTAATAAAGCCATTAATGATATCGTCTTCTGTCTCATCCTTGAAATATTGGGCTTTTCCCAGAGTGAGGAGTGGTAGGGAAATATCTGATTCAGGTTCAAATTCATCCCACCAGGGATTATTCAAATCCATATTTGGTTTTTTGTGGTAAATATTAAGGTTCTTTGTAGCCTAGCCATCTGAAATCATCATAGATCCGGATATGCATCCTATAAATGCATCTGCAGTGGCCAGCCAGGGTCTCCCTAGAATCAAAGGATTCCCCCCCAAGTTGGATTTGGTTTGTAAGATAAGAAAATCAGCCGAATACCTCCACGAAGCTATTGTGATTACTATGTCTTCTAATACCCCCTCGGGTTTAACACGAGACCTATCTGCTAATTCAAGTATAGTAGGCGTATGTCTAAGCCCATGTAGCCCCAGGGTGGTAAAGAGGTCCTTTGTCATCACATTATTGACTGCCCCAAGATCAATCAATGTATTAGTTATGGGATGGTCATTAATGTAGACAATAATCGTAGGGTTTCCTAGATCATTATACTTTGTTAAAAGAGGTTGAGAAGTCATTAATTTAGACAATTTCCCCATCACGTGTATGGTAGCAGGGTCCTTAGGCTTCCTTTTAGGTTTCTTAATTCACATATCTCGTACTGTTTTGGCATAAATAGGTACTTCTTTAAGAGTTTGCAGCAGAGGAATTCATACGTGTAGGTTTTGCAACTCCCTAAGGAAATCAGATTTTGATTGTGAGGTCATTCC
Organism: Pinus tabuliformis; assembly: GCA_031772625.1. NCBI lineage: Eukaryota > Viridiplantae > Streptophyta > Pinopsida > Pinales > Pinaceae > Pinus > Pinus tabuliformis. The sequence continues at coordinate 1,237,875,601 of CM062819.1, forward strand.
AGTCTCAATTAATCTCTGAGGATACAGAGGATCCTGAGTCACAACAGCTGAATCCACTGCTATAGGTGTATCAGCCTTACTCGATTTGGCCATTAGAGAAGTAACAGTTCTTCTTGGGTTGGCTATTACAGGCGTAATAGTTTTCTCTGTATCGACTTTTATAGGTGTAACAACTGTCTCAAGATCTATTGTACCTCCTTTGGAAGGTTCTGATGAGCCTCATCATTGGGTAACTATATGTACCATTAATACACCTCCTAGGTTATTCAAATCTACTCTTCTCATAATTTATTACATGTTTTGATTGTATTTTGCTTAATGAGATGAGTCAAAGTGAGATATTATGCCTAGTGGACTAATGTGCATTGATTGCAGGTTTTTGAGAGAAAATCATGGAAATTTTGGCTAATTAAGGGCTGAAACTCAAATGAGACAAGGATGAGAGATTGTAGGAGGTATATCCTCCTCATTTACTCCTCACTCGTTTGAATATTTCTCCATCAATCACACTAGCTCGGAGTACAAGCAGCCAAGTCATGGAGATCAAAAGGCAGCTGAGCAAGTGAAAGTTAAAGAGCTAGCTTATCTCGAGTTTGGAAGCCGAGCCTCCCTATATTTAAGTAAGTTGTTGGAGACTTCAGTTGTATAAATAAGGAGGCCTAGAGCCTCATTAGGATTCAAAATTTTGCTGTAAAAACACTGGTCATTTTGGAATTCAAGACTTGTGGAAGACATTGTTATCTAATTTTCTGATTTGATAATGAGAATTAGCATTTCCTTGATCCAACATTGAGTTGACTTAGAGGGTTGGAGCTCTTGGGTCAGGGCCCAACCCTAGCAACAAAGGTTCCTCTTCTTGTATTTGTATGTTTAGTTGATTTCATAGTTGAATTGTCTTTAGCATTATTTCGTTGCAAGTAGTTGTGGATTTAATTAGTTTTCTTCCATTTGTGCCTTACTTCAGTAGTAGCTTAGAAGAGATAAAGGAATATAAAAAATCTGTCAGTAGGTGGATTTGGCCTCACTCATTCCTTTAGGGATCATGGTTTGAGGAAAGAATTCCTATGCAGCCCCAAAAATACAGAATTCTAGTTTCTCATGGAATTTAGGGTTTTTTGTTACTTAGGTTAGCATTTTGCTAGTTTTCAAGAATAGGATTTGATTTCCATTTATGCTATATTTAGTATTACATTAGATCTCATCAATGTTTCATATTATTTTGCAAGTTTTCCCATGCATGAAATAGGCAACTAGCTCATGAAATTTTGTTTTCCTTAGTTAATTGAAATCCTTCTTGTTTACATGATTTATGGATAAATGTCAATGCTTGATGCAGTGCAGGAGTTTCAGAAGTACATAGAGATTTCATGATCAAAAACCTCATCCCAACTTCATCCATCCATGGTCATCACTTTCTTTCACTAAAACCCTCACCAATTTCATCATTTCACAAGAGTACTTCTCCAAGCTTGTTGAGAAAATCTAGCCATCTCACAACTCTAATTTTGAGCTTTGAAGGAGTCCTAGGAACTCCCTTTCCTCATTCCATCCACCATGCACCTTCCATCACCTTCAACACCCCTCCTTTTTCTCTCGGCTGTATCCTGTAGGAATACAGGGGATCCTGTAGGAATTCAGGACATCCTATAGAACACATTAGGACATCCTATAGGTTGACCTGTAGTGGCTTGTTTTGAAGCCAAATTGTGGAAAAAACTCCATATGAAGCTAGAAAATGACCCCTACTTGTCTCCCAAGCCTTCTGACCATTCACCATCATCCCTAAGCCACCTGCCACATCACCAAAAGAGGTTAGCTTTCACACTTTCACACAAAAACGACAAAGAGAAAAATAGAGTTATTTTGTTCATTTACATGCACAATAATAGAATGTTTGATGTTTTAATTTGCATGTCTAGGATAGTAGGATTGCATACATGTTAATTTAGAATTCTTTTGAAGCAAATCCTATTAGCAGTTAGTTAGAATAATGGTGTGTTTAAGCATTTGATTTCAATCTTTTTCCTTACTACAGTAGACAAGATTGCTTTTAGTGTAGATTTCTCTTTTCCTCATTGGTAGTAAAGCTTCTTCTGAATCAATAGAAGTCTGGTTTGAAAAACCTTAGTGGTCTATATTTAGCTTAGCAGTGATAAAGAGCAGGACCATCATATTTACTTGTGTATACAACACTATCACCTCCAAGTTTGCATGAACGCTGGGTTGATAAAGTAAAGTTGGTAGCCCCAGGATTTGCAGCATTCTTGCTGCAATATTGGTGCTCATCACTTTTTGGCACCATTCACTACAAGAAAAAAGGTCATTGGTGAGGGTCATGCTTGTGACAGACCTTTAAGGTCTATCACCAATGTCGCATATGGTGACGGTCTTTAAAAAAGCGTTGTTGTAAGTGTATATAGTGATGGTCCTTTATGGTTTGTCACCAAAGCCATTTTCAATCACACTTTTGGTGAGGGTCGTTAAAGGCTCATCACTAATTCTCTCTTTGTTGACACTTTTGGTGAGGGTCGTTGAAGGCCCATCAATAATTCTCCCTTTGGTGACAATTCTAGTGACGATCTTTTATTGACCGTCACCAATGATCTTTTTGGTTACTTTTGGTGATGGTTAATAAATGTTCGTCATCATTTATCATTCCAATGAGTTTTTGATGATGCTTCATGCCTGTGGTAGACCTTTAAGGTCCATCACCAATGTTACATATGGTGACGGTATTTAAAAAATAGTTGTTGTAAGTATACATAGTGATGGTCCTTTAAGGTTTGTCACCAAAGCCATTTTCAATGACACTTTTGGTGAGGGTCATTAATCGCCCATCACTAATCCTATCTTTGGTGACACTTTTGGTGAGGGTTGTTAAAGGCCCATCACTAATTCTCTCTTTGGTGACACTTTGAGTGACGATATTTTATTGACCCTCATCAATGCTCTTTCTGGTTACTTTTGGTGACAGTAAAAAAATGTTCGTCATCATTGATCATTCCAATGTGTTTTTGATGATGCTATGTACGTGTTACTATATTTTTTGTCAAAATATAATGATTTAAGACCATTATTGTGGAGTATTTTTCATTATGTGTCCAAGTTCATAGTGGTTATAATAGCTAGTCAATTTGTTAAGAAGTAATTATTGTGTATCATTTCCCTCAAGTCATAAGAATATAGTCTTCCTATGAGTCAACACATGATTCATCTCTATTAGGTTTATTATCTAGCAAATTTCCTTTAAATAAAGTTCCACTAGTGTGTGTAGGAACTATATTATTTAATACATAATCAAGCTCTGTCAATTCTATTAATGAGAGAGACGTAGCACTCCTCAACACTTGTGGCACACCTTAACATGCTTTGAAACAATACACTAACATCCTTGGTACTTCACATGTCTTGGAACTTCTTTGTACCTAGAAAATATTGCCATGAGTAGGACACCAAAGCACATGTTGTCATGCCATAGCATAGCATATCACTCCCCTATCATGTGTTGGCATTCTCTGTAATCCCTAGCATGCCCTGGAACTCCTTGGCATAATATGGCATTGACAAAAATTAGCACTTGGAACACATTGGCACTTGGCATGTATTGGAACATGTTATTAGTGTGCCTAGCATGCCCCCTTTGAAAAAGATAAAGTCCCAACTTATTAACCCTCTTATGTGTTCATTTCCTTTCATTTTAGCTTGGTTATTCCTTTTGTTTCCTTGAAACTCCTTGATCTATTAGTGTCCCTAGCATGCACCTTTTGAAAAAGATAAAGTCCCGACTTATTAACCCTCTTATGTGTTCATATCCTTTCATTTTAGCTTGGTTATTCCTTTTGTTTCCTTGAAACTCCTTGACGCATATTGGCATACTCTAGCACCCTGCACATCCTAGCATGCCTTAGCACCTGGAATGCCTTAGCACTATTTGGCGCATGTTAGCACACCTTGGAACTACCAAGAAAACTCTAGCACTTCTTGACATTCCCTGATATTCTGGCATGCCTTAACCATTATTAGCATACCTTGTCACTCCCTCCTTGGCATGAAAACTAGCATTGATTGAGACTCCCCAACACACTCTCATATTCATTCACTTCCATGCATTTTGATCTAGTGCTCCCTTGTGTTGTCCTAATACTCCCTAACACTCTTCAGCATGCATTGGCACTCTCTAGCACACCTTAGCACTCATAAGTGAAGAATGAAACTTGTAACCAATGTTACTAGACTTGGAATAGACAATAAAATGGTGAGGAAAAAGAGCTAAGAGTTTTAATCAAATTGTGGAAAAATTGGAAAAAAAAAAAATGGGAAAAAATCGGGAGAAAATGAGTGAATTTAATAAATAAAAATATACACATATATTGATTTAAAAAAAACATTTTTCATTGATATTCAGTAAAGCCATATCCAAACAATTCATAATATCAATAGATGTCCAAAATATCATGAATGAATAAGCATCTCATATATGTTATGAGTCCAAACATGATCCAAAGTACTGATTTATGACTCCTAAAATAAAGACTTCAAGCCTCAAAGGGTACCTGGAAACACCTTAGACGTTTCTTGTATAACACTGGTATAGGAAAATAATTTAGGTGGTGCTCTATAGTCCTATTGTTGGGAAAAGACATGACTTTGAAATTCTAGATTAGGGAAGTACCTTTCCATGCATGTAATAAGTCCTCTGTGAACCTCCCCATCCTCATTAAATTTCCTCTTATCATAAAAATACTATGGGTTTAAAAAGTACCTAGCAGCATGTAAGGGGGAATGCAATTTCATATCCCAATGTGCATCAATAATTTGCCAAAGAGGCATATACTTTTCCTCCTCATCCCCATATCTTCTTTTGATGGCCTCCTTTGCAAGATCCATCGCCTCATAAATGTAACTCATAGTGGGTTTATCACCATCAACCATCCTGAAAGTTCAAGCTTTCAAATTTAAATTAATACGAAATATGGAAAATAAAAAGAAGCTTAAAATTAAATTTAAAACATGAAAAAGTTAAAAGACTTGAAGTACTTGAGAACTCTAACAAGGGACTCCATCACAATAATAATCTCTTCAGCATATTTCCAGAAACCGTCATTAAACACAAGTGCAACAACTTCAATGTCTTCAAGGCTCTTGGAATGTTTAGATGCCATCCACTCAGGTCCCAAGGACATCCTCTTTAGATTTATCTTTTGCTCAACCAAAAATTTCAAAGATATGATATTTGTTATAAATCTAGTCACTGAAGGTCGAACAATTTCTTTACCTTCAGTGTATTTTCTGATGGTGTTTAAGACAATAATGTGGTTGTATTGGTATTTGGTTATGGATTTTTACTTCTCCACAACCTCATGTATCCAATGAAGCTTACCAATTTCCTCAAGCATTAAATCTATACAATGGGAAACACAATAGGTCCAAAAAATAATGGGGTGCCTAATCTCAAAAGGTATACCAACATCCATATAATTAGCTGCATTGTCAGTGACAATTTTTACAACATGTTCTTCTCCCACTTCTTGAACAACTTCCTCCATCATTTCACAAATAAGTTGTGCAGTCTTAACCTTGTCTGAGGCATCCACTGATTTGAGAAACATTGTACTTACTTGACAAGATACAAGGAGATTTATTAAAGTTCTATTCCTCTGATCTATCCATCCATCACTCATGATCATGCACCCTATTTATACCCATGATGAACGAAACTCAGATAGCACAAGCATGGCATCTTCAACACTTTCTAATAGAAAATTTGTCCTAATGCTCTCTAATGAAGGAGCTTTGAACCCTGGACCTGCAACAACAACTGCATCAATCATTACTTGCCAATAAGGACTTATGGTACAGTGGAAAGGTATGTCAGAATAGTACCAAAAGTTAGCAATGACCTTCCTTGCTTGACTATGGATACATTTTTCCAACCAATGGTATCCAAGGTAGGTTGGGAACCAGGTTTTGTGCGGGGAGAAAAAAAGGTGTTTATGTTTCCACCTCCAATGTTGAATGCAGGAGGATTCATTTGGCCTTGAGTTTGACTTGGACTTAGAGGCATGTGTGGGAAACTTTGGAATTGCATTGAGGATTCAATAGATGGAGATGACAATGGGGTAGTGGAAGAAAAATTGTCAACTTCAGGAGTTCCTATTTATTTATTTTTCTTTTCTTTCTTTGCATTATGTTGACTCAACATATCAATGGCTAAGGTTGCTTGGTGTTTGACATTTTTGTCAATGTTTTTGCAGAGCCCTATATCATGGCCAGGTATTTGTGCAAGGTGGTACTTGAATCTATAAATTCCTCCACTACATTTCACTTTGCAAAATTTAGAAAGGAGCTTAGGGTCTCCAAGAATCTTGTCACAATAAGCCCAATCAAAGTCCTTCTCCCTCGACATTGTTTTTGTTTTGGACTTGTGTTTAAATTGCGACTTCTACTTAGATTTGGAGTTATGCCTTCTATTTAATTTTTCTCCTGTAAAATACAATAAAACATTAAAATTAAAAATGCCATATCTAACCTCGCGAAAAAGAGGGTTGGTTTTAAAGGCTATGAGGTTTTGTTAAGGATCAAAGAGGAGTCTGTCTAGCAACACAAGCACATTTCGATCTAATATATCATTATGACCTTGAAACACAATTAGGTATATATGAGGAAATGCTACCTAAAGGAAATATTATAAACATATATTGCATTTTAATATTGAATTTTCAAGTTCGTTTAGCATAAGACAACTGAACCAATACATCAATAACAGATTCTAGAAGAACAAAAATACCCAAAGTTGTGAATGCATGGTTAAATCCTTTGAAGTCGGCAAGACATCGACCAAGGAAGGAATGCTTCATGACTTGGTTGATGGTTGGTATGAAACCATTTCTTAGTGCATTTTTAAAATTTATTTAAGCCCCATTTATAGGGTTGAAAAGTCATAAAGGAATACGGAAAACATTTGATTGTTGAACAATGAAACTTAAAACTTGCCATTGAAAACGACATTGAAACTTCAATATAGTAATATACCTATTAGTTAAGCCAAGTGCCAACGTACCTCAATTGTTGAATAGTGAAGTGGCTAAGCCTAAAGGTAACACATGCTGAAGGTGACGCATGACTACTTGAGGGTCGATATGGAGTATGGATAGAGCACACATTGGTGACTGCTTGATATGGAGTCTGGACTTAGGCTCACCTTGGCGGTTCCTCGATATTGAGTTTGGACTGTGTAATAGTGAGTAGTGATTGATTACTGAAGGTCTCGACGTATGATTTTGGGGCCTGAGAAATGAGAAATAAATTTTTGAACGACTGATGTTTAGTTTTTAGCAATGCATCATACCTAAACTTGAAAAACTCGTGCTCGTCGAGTCAAGGCTGAAAATCAAATAAATTGGAATCAATCACAGGAATCTATTTTAGTCGGCAACACATATTTAGATTAGATCATTTGGAGAGTGAGCAGATTCTGACTCGTCATTAATTGCGATTGATCAGCGAGTCTTGTTTCACTACTTGTAACTAAAATCTGAAGTGAAACTAGGAGATCTTACAATTGAAACTAATTGTGAATTTTCTAAACTGAAATTGGCCCATCAACATCGTTTATATTTGTGGTTGGGTGCGTCAATGGAATAGATTCATTTTAAATTAGGTTCATGCAAAAAATATTTTATGGAAGATGTTTCTTTTATGTTGAGGAAGACATAGTAAATTTTTTTATTAAATTTGAATAACAATAGTATCTACTCTATAGCTCCCGTATCTCATTATTTTTATCTCCTATAACTCATACAGAAAGTGGGGTAATACTGTACATGTAACATCAAGCTCCACTCCTTTTAATCCAAAGTTTTGCATGAAGACCTTTGTGTCTCTTGCACCACAAAGCCTTCACTGTAGAGTGTGGAGTTAACACCTACCTATGCATGACAAAAGCTTATACACATAACTTTTGACTTGGTTTATTCACCTTTTTTCCATTCTTTGTTTGGAGTCTAGGACAACAAGCTCCACATAGTTTTTTTCCATACCTCTATGTGAGTGTAACTTTGTGCATTTTCTTTGCTTCAACTAATATCAAAAGAATTTGTGAGCTTCTTTCAAGGCATGAATACATGCTTCAATCATGGAAATTAGCAAAGTTTCTAAAGCAAAAAATAACCATGGAGTTATCCTTTTCCATTTCAAATATGTTAGGATTCTACTTAGAGCTTTTTAGAGATAATTATTAATTGACCCTCTACTTTTCCCATTTCCTTAACATAAACTGCATCTCTTATTACATTTCTAATCAAGATATTTACATCAAATACTAGATCAAAGGGCCAAGGAGTTTTCATAAATGCTTCCTTGTTTAGTATAAGAATAAATGGTCAACATGTTAGCTTGGCTCCAATTTCTTGGGAATTAATAATAGTTTTGAAAAATGACTACTCTTGTTTGAATCTAGAACTATGTTTAAGCTTTGAAAACGGATTTTCCTCCAAATTGATCTTGGAAAGGTCCTTATTAAAGGATTCTCTATATCTCCTCCACTAGAATGAATGGCTTGTATGTTGAAAAGTATAGCAGAGCTCCCTTCTGAAAAGCCTGATCATCCCATTGTCACCAAGAGCTCCTCCTTTTCCCCAAATTGGACCAATAACCACATTGAGTACTTAATTATGATCCAACCTGAGAAAATTTGATTGACACTGCAACTCAAGAGCTATTAAATTTAAAGTGTGCTAATATGATTCGTCATTCTTTCATTGGATAAGTATATTGCTTTTGAATTTGTCATTTATGCTTGTAGTATGTGGTACTAACCTTGTTTCACCTGAAAGGGTTTTTATTCTTGGACTATGACAATGCTAGTAAGATTTAGGCCTTTTGTAGTATTTGTACCCCATGATCATCTTTGCAAGATGTATGTCCTATGTGGAAAGAAATAAGCATTTAGTTATTACCCCTAAACTAAAGCACTGTTTCTTTTATTAGGTGCCATGTAACGTCCTCTACAAATTGAGGATGAATGGGACATAATATCCTATCCATCCCCATAGACTATAGTCCTCCATAAAGGGGAAAAAGCCCAAAAATACCCATTGTTGGGAAATTTTTGGGGAAACTGGGCTTAAAAAACCCAAATTTGGGGCTTGGAGTAAGGTTTACTCAACCACTTAAGAATATGAAACCCCTCTAGAAAATCTATAAATAAGGAAGGATTGAATTCATTTTGGATCACCAAGTGTGGATTAATTCATTTGTTCTTGAGCATTAGGTCTAATATTTTTTGACCCCTTCTATATCTTGTCAATTTGGTGGTGAAATATTCCACCCTAGTTGACATTCCCTTACTATCTCGCTGTTTGAGCACAAGGGTCTTTGGCTAGTCATCAAATTCTGTTGGATATTTGTCTCTTGTCTTTTTCTGGGCACAAGATTTCTGTTAAAGGTGAATGAATTTGGAGGATAGTGCATGATAGCTTAGTTTTGTTTGGCATACACCTCTCTTGAAGGAAGCACCAAAGTTTCTGAGTCCTTAATATCTTGTTCAGGGCAAAGCACTTACCTTAGGCAGTGGATTTGTTTCTGGCACTTGGAGTAGCGAAACTCTTTGTTTTATTTAGTTTTTGCATGCACAGTTAAAAGGAACACTTCCCTAGTTATTAATTCTCAACCTTAGCTAAGGAAGCATGTTTGCATATCTCATATCATATTCACTAGTGACAGGCTTTAATTGTCTTATCTATCCATGCAAGGAAGGTGCATTAGGATTAGGAGTTAAGAAAGTTGAGACATTGTTGTACATGTTTCCAAATTCATTGTACCTTCTACACTAAAGGAAAAGTGAATAGTAGTGTTTGAAATTTTTAGTTATTTCTTGTTTCAAAGAGTAATAAATAGTGATGTGATTTGAGTTTCAAATTTGTGTACTTATTGTTACTTTCTTTAGTGGCATGTGCTTCCTTGTTCAGAACAAGGGGTTTCTATACAGTATCTAGACTCCAAAACTTCTTCAATGCAAAATAAATATCAAATCATGCCCTTGTACTCCAAATCATCTAAGGAATCACCCTAGAGAAGTTCCAAAGTAGACCAATGAGCTTTAACAAGCCAACTCCAACCCCATGTCACTATACAAGTGTTGACATGACTGCTACAAAAATTATTCTGAAGTGTTGCATCCTACACCAATTCTTAAGATGGATGCCCAAATGGGTTCTATAATGAGGCTCAACCTTCATTACCACATTTAATACTTTTCAAAGGGATCAATCCCTTTAAACCATACCAATTTTTACACTTTCATAATTTGGCCATGTTCCTATGAATTTATATTTTGTATGGAAAAGTCAGTCCTATTTTACATGTTTATTAAATTTAGGAACAATTATAGGTCAGCTCCAACAAAATGTGAACAAATTTGTGGGTTATGTTGGCATTTCTCCAAATACTATCACACATGTATATATAATCACACATTTTCCTTTTTATATCTTGATTAGTTGAACAAAAAGGTTCGTTGCCTGTGTAATTTTGTCCCATACCTCCACATCAACACTCATAGATAACAATATTCTTAATTATTTATCCATGTGCACAGTAAGGTCCCTTTTGGTTGCTATTTTTGATGGAGAAACCTCTGAGAGTACACCTTTTACCATAAAGATGTTGTTGTTAGATAGAAATCTCCAGAGGAGTCTTACACCAGACATATAAATGGCTATTGTATATCACAATAATAAGCATTAACATATGAAGATGTGCAGACCCTAAATTATGTGCATTCAATCCATTACTTTTTCTTTCATGGAAAATTTCGTTCTGCATAGTAGATGTGTGGTGGTACTTGAGTGTGTTCACATAAAATTTCTAAGGCCAAACCTAGATTCTCATGTGTCATGGAAATTCAACATATGCCTTATTCACCTAAGAACTACTTGTAACTCATATTAGGGTACTCATGTACAATATCACTCATCCCACTTAACAAGTTAGCAAGACAAGGCTCATCACATCCAACCTTGGTCGAAAACAATTAATCAACACAATTTACATCTTGACATGCCATAGCACCTAACATGTCTTAGAATTCCTTGGCACTATGTGGCATGCACTAACAACCCCTACATTCCTTGGCATGCTTTGACACTCCCTAGCACACCGTGGCACTTCATGACATGCCTTGGTAGTTTAGCATGCCTTGCCATTGCCTAGCATATAACCTTGTCACTCCCTCCTTAACACACCTAGAACTCATTGAAACTCCCTCTCACACACTCTTATTCACTAATTTCCATGCATTTTGAACTAGTGCTTCCTTATGTTTCCTTGACACCCCATAACACTCCCTAGCTAATCATAGCACTTGACAAATCTTGGCCTACCGCCTTAACACTCTAGCATTCCTTGGCACTACATAGTATACCTTGTCACTGTCTCCTTAGCACACCTAGACATCGCTAACACTCTTGGTCACAAACTCTTATTCATTCATTTCCAAGCATTTTTACCTAGTTCTCCCTTGTGTTTCCCTAGCACTCCGTATCACTCCTTGACATCTGTTGTTACACCCTAGCACCTATCACATCTTGGCATGTTGCCCTAGCCTCTAGCATGCCTTAACATTGCCTAGCATAGCTTGTCAATTTGTCGTTAGCATACCTAGAACTCACTGAAACTTCTAATCACAAACTCTTATTTTTTCATTTCCATTCATTTTGACATAGTTCTTGCTTGTGTTTCCCTATCACTCCCAGCTAACACTTCCTTACATTAGTTGGCACATATTGGCCGCATGTCGCCCTAAAACTCTAGCATTCCTTAGCATTGCCATGCATGCCTTGTAACTCCTCCTTAACACACTTGGAACTCACTAACACTCCATGCCACACAGTCTTATTCCTTCATTTCCATGCATTATGACCTAGTGCTCCCTTGTGTTTCCCTAACACTCCCTAACACTCCTTGGCACACATTGGGACGCCATGGCACTTGTGACATCTTAGTAGGATTTCCTAGCACTCTATTGTCTATTGGCACTACTTATCATACGTTGTCACTCCCTCCTTAGCACACCTATAACTTGTTAACACTCCCTATCACACAAGCACATTCATTCATTTACATTTAATTGAAACGAGTCCTCCCTTGTGTTTCCTTGGAAATCCCTAGCATGTGTTGGCACCACCTCCGAGAACCTAGCACACATTGGCATGCCTTAGCACTTAGGCATGTCTTGACATGCCTAACATTCCTTGGAACTTTATAACATGTGTTAGAACTTCCTAAAATTCCTTTCACACCTTGTCACTCCCTAGTTTTCATGCCCTCATAGACAGCCTTTCTTTTTTTGTGACTTAGGAACCTAACCAAGTCATTGAAAAAATAGTGTTGTGCCTAGACCAATGTCTCCCTTGTCTCAAACTGCTTTTTCCATCCTCTTATCATAATCGTAGGATTTCCTCGTACAAGTTCTAATATGAAATTCCCCTAACACACTTGTCCATGGGACACCTAGAATTCACTGAGACTCCCTGGCATAATCTCTTATTCATTCATTTCCATGCACTTTGACCTAGTTCTTCCTTATGATTCCATGACACTATCAAACACTCCTTGACATGCATTGACACTATCTGGCATATGTCAGCATGAATTTCCATTCCTTGGCATGCCATGACACTCCATAATTATCATTCCCTCATAACTACCCTTATTTTCTTTTAGACTTAGGAACCCAACCAAGTACTGCCTCGACTATAACAACTTTACCAAGTTACATTTACTAGAACTAGACCATGCCTTGTTACCCTATTGGACCATAAATCATCTTAGGCTTCTCATGTCCAATATTAACTCATCCTACTTAACAAGTTAACAAGTCAAGGCTCACATCCAATAGTGCCCATTAAACAACTAAGCAACATAGTTTACATCTTCACATGCCATAACATCTGGCATGTATAACAATCCATTGGCACTTCATGGCACACATTATCATCCCCTGCATTCCTTGGCATGATTTTCCACTCCCTAACAGACCCTACCACTCCCTAACATGCCCTAACACTCTAGCATGCCTTGGCACTACCTAGCATATACCCTTGTCACTCCCTCCTTAACACAATTGGAACTTGCTGACACTCCCTATCACACACTCTTATCTATTCATTTCCATGCAATTTGAACTAGTTATCCCATGTGTTCTCATGGCACTCACTGACACACATTGGCACACTCTATGACTTGGCACATCTTGGCATGTCGCCCTGGCACTCTTGCATTCCTTGGAACTACCTAGCATACCTTGTCACTCCCTCCTTATTACACCTAGAATTCACTGACAATCCCTGTCACACACTCTTATTCATTCATTTCCATGCACTTGAAACTAGTGCTCCCTTGTTTTTCCCTGACACTCCATAACTCACCCTGGCATGCGTTCGCACACCTTAGCACCTATCACATCTTGTCATGTTTCTCGGGCCTCTAGAATGCCTTAGCACTACGTAGCATACCTTGTCACTCCCTCCTTAGCACACCCTGAAATCACTAAGACTTCCTGTCACAAACTCTTAATCGTTCATTTGCATGCATTATTTTCACCTAGTGCTCCCTTGTGTTTCCCTAATGATCCCTAACACTTCCTAGAACTATTTGGCACACCTTGGCACCTAGCACATATTGGTTGAATGTCACTCTCGCACACTAGAATGACAGCGCTGCTTAGCATACCATGTCACTCCCCTCTTACCACACCTAGAACTCATTGAAACTCCCTATCACACACTCTTATTCATTCATTTCCATGCATTTTGACTTAGTGCTCCCTTGTGTTTCCCTAGCACTCACTAACACTCACCACACTTTGGCACACCTAACTGTAATGAGTTTCACTAACAGTTTATCCAAAAATCCTTCCAGAGTCTAGCTAGTTACTTGTTCTTCACTAAGATATTAGGGTTAAGTTTATTGTATAGTTTTCAGTGTGAAAATATTACTAGGTGTTTTTATCGCATAGAGTAATTATGATCTTCCCCATGTACACAGGATAATTGAGAAGTGTTTCCCATAATCATGCAAGTGGAACTTCAACATGTACATCAGGGTAACCACAAAATATTTATCATATTTGCACAATGAAAGTTGATACAAAAATATTTACATTATATACGTGAATGTACTAAGATCAAGACCATTAGCATCATATTTACATATTTACCACAAGACGAGGGTCATTACAACCACTTAAAAATAGCCATAAGGCCTTCCTCTTTTACAACTCCTTGACCACAAGGGTTTAATTGAAAAACACATAGTTCCTTTAAATATTTATAGGTTGAGGTAGCCACTTGAAGCCCTTGAACTTAAAGATAATCAAATATTTGCAGTTTGTTACAATAACAAGTCCATTATGCACACTCCTCATCTTAGAGTTGGGTAGAGAGGGAGAATACTTGATTGATGCCAACCTTGTAAATGAAAAACTTTGCCTACTCATTGGTTGGACACTCCACCACTAGTTGACACCACTAACACACACCAAAAGTCCAAGATACCCATAATATGTGCCCTACACCCAAGGGCTTAGACTACACCTCCATAAAATGTACCTTCAACTTTAGACGTCCCAAAATAGTAATATCGTAACCCTAGCCTATTTTGTTAGATTTTTGTAACTTTCTCCTTAACTAACATTTGTTTTTAACTATTTAATCCACTTACCATATACTCTCTCTTGTTTGCACCCACCTAGTATACAAGAACACTTATGTTTTTAATACAACCAAGTTAAGAGGGCATGTTTCTTTCTTACACTTAAATGTTTTCAATACAACCAAGTTAAGAGCACGTGTTTCCTTTTCAAATTCCAAAAGTATAACATGTCTATCTCTATAAACTAACAACAAAATCATTGCATAAAAAAGGTAAGCTTAAAATTAAATTAAAATTAGATTATTATTATTATGATAAATACACCAAATATGGAAAAATTGTTTTCAAACACAACCATAAAAAAAGTGTTAGTTTATCAAATACAACTACAAACTTATTAAGCTAGCCTAGATCCATCTTAACCCAGATCTATCAAGCGCCGAGAGGGATCCAATATCTCGATGTGCAAACCTCTTTTTTGGCACTTGGTAGATCCAGGTTAAGATGGATCTAGGCTAGTTATATAATACTATATAATATCTATATTTTTATCTATGTGTCTCTTTCTTATTCCCTCTCTCTATCTCACCCCCCAAACATACACACTCTCTCTCCATATCTATCTCTCTCTCCCTCCCTCTTCCTCTTCGCCTCTCTCTCTTCCCTCTATCTCTCCTCTCTCCATTGCTCCCTTGTCACTCCCTCTCTCTCTCTCTACCTTTCTCCCTCTATGTCTTTCTTCTTCCTTCCCTCTCTCCCCCCCTCTAACTTCATCTCTCTCTCCTCTCTCTTAGTCCTCTCTCTCCCTTTCTCTCTCACCTCCCTCTGTCCCCCCCATCACTCTCTCTCTCTCCCCCCTCCATCTTTGTGCCTCCCTCTCTCTCTCTTTCCCTTCTCTCCCTATCTTTATCCCCACCTATTCTCTCTCTCCCCTCCTCTCTTCTCTCCCTCTCTCTCTATCCATATATCCCTTGTCACTCCCTCTCTCTCTACCTCTATCTCCCTATGCCTTAGTTCTTTCCTCCCTCTCTCTCCCCCTCCAACTCCATATCTCTCTCCCCCCCTCTCTTCTTCTCTTTGTCCCCTCTCTCTCTTCCTACCTCCTCCTCTCTGTCTCCCCCCATCACTCTCTCTATATCTCTCTCTCTCCTCCCTCCATATTTGTCACTGTCTCCCTCCCCCTGTCTTCCCTTCACTTTTCTTGCTATCATCACTTGGATCCTTCGTTAAGATAGATCTATGTTGGTTCTTACTAATATTTGTATTATATAAATTTCACATCTTTAAATTGAAAAGTATTGTCATTTTTTATTTTATTAAAACCTTAGTTTAATTTATATGGGAATAATTTTAGTAGTCGCGAGGATAGAGGGTTTATATATATCTTAAAACTAATTACGACCCTTTTCCTATTAGCTTCAAATAAAAAATGTTATAAAATTAAATTAAATTAAAATATTTTTATTGTGAAATAAGTTATGGTTTTTGGGCATGTGGTATTGATAAGGCATGATATTGGCTGATGGTATTGTAACAAAGCCTATTTAGAAGTTAATAATATCCATGGTAAAGTGGGGGTGAATATCCATGGTTAAGAATCTTGTCATATTGTTATAAAATATTTAGATTGTGAAATAAGATATGATTTTTTGGCATGTGATATTGATAAGCCATGGTATTAACCCATGCTATTGTAACAAAGCCTATTCACAAGTTCATAATATCAATGACAAAGAGGGGGTGAATATCCATGATTAAGAATCCTGTCATATTCTTATAAAATATTTTGATTTTGAACAAAGTTATGGTTTTTGGGCATGTGATATTGATAAGAAATGGGATTGGCCGATGGTATTGTAACAAAGTCTATTTCCAAGTTAATAATATTCATGGTAAAGTGAGAATGAATATCCATGGTTAAGAATATTTTCATATTGTTATAAAATATTTTGATTGTGAAATAAGTTATGTTTTTAGAGCATGTGGTATTGATAAGCCATGGTATTGGCCCATGGTATTATAACAAAACCAATTTTTTACAAGTTAATAATATCCAGTGTAAAGTGGGCGATGAATATCCATGGTTAAGAATCTTGTCATATTGTTATAAAATATTTTGGTTGTGAAATACGTTATGGTTTTTGGGTTTGAGGTATTGATAATCCGTGGTATTGGCTCATGGTATTGTAACAAGACGTATTCACAAGTTAATAACAAAATCGAAATATAACAAATTGAATTTTATTATTTTTATTATTAATTGAGCCAACATTTAGATTTTTGCACTCATCCCCATACTTTTGACTTTTATTATTATTATTACTATTATTCTTTAACTAAGCCCATATTTAGAATTGTTTACATACTTACATTACACCTACACATCTACTCTATACTCTATAAATATTGTATTTATTGTTTTTTAGGGAGAGAAATTTAATATTTTTGAAACAATTCAACCTTAATTTTGATGTAACAAGGCCCTCCTAATTCCAATCTTCATTGACTTTCTAAAACAAGTAGTATATTTTCACTTTTCATAGGGTGGAGGGAAAAGTAGTAGATATTTTCACTTTTCACGGGATGGGAGGGAAAATGATATTGAATAGAGTTGTGAATTAAATTTTCACTTTTCATAAGGTGGAGGGAGGGAAAGCTAGTAGCATATTTTCACTTTTCACAGGGTGGGATGGAAAACGAGATTGAAGAGAGCTGGGAATTAAGCTTTTACCAGTAGCAGATTGACATCCAACCCCACCATTAGATCTTAAATCCATTAATGGCACCCATGTATGTCTCATTTCTAACATCGCTACATTTACACCCCACTTTTAGTCTTCTTCCACACAGGGAGGAGTACACAAACCTCAGATATCTGGTTCAAAATTCACTATTTACGAGTAGCATATTTTCACTTTTCACATGGTGGGACAGAAAACGAGATTGAAGAGAGTTGTGAATTAGGGTTTTACCAGTAGTAGACTAATATCGAACCCCACCATTGGATCTTCAATCCATTAATGGTGCCTAGGTATGTTTCATTTCTAACCTTGTTGCATTTCCACCCCACTTTTAGTCTTCTTCCACACAAGGCTGGTTCAAAATTCACTATTTTTTTCATCCTTTCTTTTAAGTTTAAGAGTAGCATATTTTCACTTTTCAAAGGGCAGGAGGGAAAATGAGATTGAAGAGTGTTGTGAATTAAGGTTTTACCAGTAGCAGACTGATATTGAACACCACCATTGGATCTTCAATCCATTAATGGCTCCCAAGTATATTTCATTTCTAACCTCGCTGCATTTCCACCCCACTTTTAGTCTTCTTCCACAAAGGGAGGAATACACACACCTCAAATCCCCCACCATTGGATCTTCAATCCATTAATGGCTCCTAGGTATGTTTCATTTCTAACCTAGCTGCATTTATGCCCCACTTTTATTTTTCTTCCACACAGGGAGGAATACACACACCTCAGATCTCTGGTTCAAAATTCACTATTTTTTTCATCCTTGCTTTTAAGTTTATGACTAGCATAGTTTCACTTTTCACAGGGCGGGAGGGAAAACGAGATTGAAGAGATTTGTGACTTAAGGTTTTACCTCTTCAATCCATTAATGGTGCCCAGTTATGTTTCATTTCTAACCTCACTGCGTTTCCACCCCACCTTTAGTCTTCTTTCACACAATGAGGACTGGTTCAAAATTTACTATTTTTTTCATCCTTTCTTTTAAGTTTAAGAGTAGCATATTTTCACTTTTCACAGGGTGGGATGGAAAACGAGATTGAAGAGTGTTGTGAATTAAGGTTTTACCAGTAGCAGACTGATATTGAACCCCACCATTGGATCTTCAATCCATTAATGGTGCCCATGTATGCTTCATTTCTAATCCCACTTTTAGTCTTCTTCCACATAGGGAGGAGTACACACACCTCATATCCCCCACCATTGGATCTTCAATCCATTAATGGCACCTAGGTATGTTTCATTTCTTACCTCGCTGCATTTACACCCCACTTTTAGTCTTCTTTCACACAGGGAGGAGTACACAGGGAGGAGTACATACACCTAAAATCTCGGGTTTGAAATTCACTATTTTATTCATCCTTGCTTTAAGTTTACGAGTAACATATTTTCACTTTTCACGGGGAAGGAGGGAAAACGAGATTGAAGGGAGTTGTGAGTTAATGTTTTACCTCTTCAATCCATTAATGGTGCCCATGTATGTTTCATTTTTAACCTCGCTGCATTTCCACCCCACTTTTAGTCTTCTTCCACACAAGGAGGACTGGTTCAAAATTCACTATTTTTTTCATCCTTTATTTTAAGTTTAACAGTAGCATATTTTCACTTTTCACAGGGCGGGAGGGAAAATAAGGGAACATAGGTAAATGCATATGTATTTTTCCTTCTTTTATGGTTTGTCACTATAGAGTTGATTTTACTTGGTTTACACTGTATGCATCTCAAAATTTCTCTTTAGGAAATCCTATTTTTATTCTTTCCAAGTAAAACTCTCTGGGGAATCCCAACGGATGTTTCCCCACATTCATGGATGGCATCCCTGGTAAACCCATTGGCATTGACTAGTGCACCTCACCCAAGGGATTTCAAATAGGGCAGCTGCCATCACAGAACTAGCCAAATACCCAGTAACATTAATGACATTCGGTTGGCTTACCCCTTGGGCTCAATAAATCATAATCAACTACACTATTTTCCATATTAACATATTGATCCTATTTAACATTTTTTTAGAGTAACCATAACAATACAAGCCTGTTCCTATTTTTATTTTGGTTTTTAATTCCTTCTTTGGTGCGGTGACAACTTTATATCACTGTATAGATGTTTATTTTTGTTAGAGTATATGTTGAAAAGTAGATGCTCTCTTACATTCTACCTTGTCTTATTTTTATTTTTGTTTTTAATTCCTTCTTTGGTGCAGTGACAACTTTATATGACTGTATAGATTTTTATTTTTGTCAGAGTATATGTTGAAAAGTAGATTCTCTCTTACATTCTACCTTGTCTGTTATGTATTGATGGAGTTCAGTTTCATTAGTTGTGACCAAAGAACTGTGTCATGCATGTATACAAGGATTCTTCTATCACTATTTATAAACTAAACATTGTCCTTAAACAAGCAAAGTAGATCCTTAATGCTACATGTTTGTATCTCAGGGAACTTCCAATCCTAAAAAATGAGGTGAAATTTAAGTGTTTCCAAAATCCAAATCTCTGGTTTTGTGAATTCACTCATATATGGTCCTAGAAAAGCAAAGTCAAATTTAATTATTTTCAAATATTAAATTCTGTGAATTCACTCATATTTGGTGCTGGAATCTTTTGAGCAAACGGGAAGAATTTCTTTTAGTTGCATTCAAATTTTCCAAAAATAATACTAAATTTCTCCTTGACTAAAATTCTCCCTGAAATGGCTTTGGGATTGAAAATTTTGTAAATACTTTTAGGGAAACAACCCAAAATACTTTTTCCATATTAGAGTTTTATAACACTAGGTAGTAAAACGGTCTTCTATTTTCTGCTGCAAATCTCTGATAGAGTCTTCCTAGAAACTGATCAGAAAATTAGGTAGATGCTTTGGATAGACTAAATAATTTTTAATGAATAATCACTTAACATAAATGATATATTAGGTTGCATAAATATATAACTTAGAAGTGTGAAATGAAGAAGAAATCTCGATGATATTAACACATTCTTAATTGAGTTGAATGAGACTAGGAATAACTTTGACTAGAGGGTGTTGAAAATGGCATAATTTTGTTATGGTTGGATAGATTTAGAACTAAAAATCAGCAGTTTTCTTTCTTGCATAACTTGGGAAGATTTTTTTATCTCAAGTCTCAACCTTATTGGATTGTATGATTTATGCCTTGCAATGTTGAGATATGCTGTGATACCAGTTGCTAGTAACCTAAACACTTTGGATGAAAATTTAGTTGTGAATTTTACTTGCAAAAGATATAAATGAAAATATAGATTAATTGTCCCTTGTGTAGAATTTCCTTGAAATTATGCTACTACTGGAATGAATAAATTTGAATCTAATTGTTGCATGAAGACAAAAAATATCTCTACCAATTTGTAGTGGAATAGAATAGAAATAAAACACACTCACACTATAGCAAAAAAAAAAATAAAAATTCTAGGGAACCCAACTGGGAAAACCCTCTGCTAGCTATAGAAATTTAAAATACTATCCATATTAGACTTTGAGACACCTTCTTCAAGACCAGGTTAATCGATGCTTATTGATTTCCATATTCATTTTCATGAGCATTAGGGTTGTTGTCCGTCAAATCAGAGTAGCTAGAAAGTGTCTCTTTGATTTCAGAAAGTAGATCAGGATCAACTTCATCCAAGAATCCCCTAGAAGGCTTATCAGTAGCAAGAAGTATGTTCTTTTTTTGTTTTATTTCATCACATGCATCCATCATAATCACTGATTTGTATTCATTCTTTTCATAGTCATTTTCAATGTTAGATGCAAAAGGTAATTTAGTATGATATAATCCTTAGGTAACCAACCTCATACATATTGTTGGTTAATTTATGTTGTTTGAAGTTTATTGAGTTTGAGTTTTATCATGAAACTACTAGAAGCGTACTAGAATGGGTGAGTTGATTATCTTGATAACAATGTTATGGTTTGATCTAGTCCTTGAAAGGAACTTTTAGTTGATGGTCAAAATTTCACATTCCTTTCATTTTTTTTTATCTTCATGTATAACAAATATCTTTATGTTATAACCTCTAGCTAGATATATATAGTAACTACCACTCAGAAGTTGGATGCCATCATTTTGGAGCTTGAGCTTACTCAACTTACCTTTGTTTGAGTTGAAAATGTCATTAGATCTCATTATATCATCTATTGCAGAGCATGAATCCAATTTACCTTTGTTTTAGTTAAAAATGTAATTAGATCTTGCTATATCATCTTTTGTAGAGAATGAATCCAATTTCTCATAGTCCAATTGTTTGAGGTATAAGAAAGCTACTTTAATTCATTAAAATTACTTTTCATATTCTATTTTTTGATTGTGATTCTGCAGGCCACATCTACATTGGGAAAGGGGCATATTTAATGAAGTGTGGAAGGAGAGGGAAGCTTCAGTTATGTCCTTTCAAAATTTCTAAGGTATGTAATAAAATTAAAAAAAAATTCTCCATAGAATGTTGTGCATTAACTTTTTCTTTTGATAATAGATTATTTATGTGATCTCCTCTCTCTTACACATAACCAAAGTCCAGACATACATGGTTTTTTGGGATATGTGGACAATGGACATATTTATGCTAACCATTTATCTAGAAATTTACACTATAGAAGATCAAGCATTTACAATTGAATATTTCCTTTCCACTAAATTAGAGTTGAAGAGTGAGACTCATATCTTTCAGGCATATACCTCAATTTTAAATCAATTTATTCCTGACTTTGTATAGACCTTCCATGGAAGGAAAAAGAGTGATCACTACCATTGCTTAATCTTTCTGCAGACCAAGTAAAGATTCCAAATGTGTATAAATTAGTGGCTCCTTGAAGAATCCCAAAAGTGGCACTATTGTAGTGATAAGAAATTCGTTTATTTTGAGTTCTTCATTAGTGCATTGATAGTATATTGTTTATTCCATATAATACCTCAACAGTGTGTGATCAAATTACAGTTAAGCCTATCATAATATTTTGACTTACCCTCTTTTAGAGGGAAACTAGAGTGTGTGTCAAGCTTGCACATCACTATTGTATCATGCAAAGTTTACCTGGGACCAGTTTTGTGGATCTAAGTAGCGAGATATCTATTGGAATTCAAGAGGAAACAATACTACAAAGTGGGAAAGAGGTTTCACAGTTAACCTAGATTTCACATTATGGCTGGAGTCGGTTTGTTGGCAAGATGTTGGATATCCCAACTTCCTTTTTATGACTAAGTACAAGATTGAATCCTTCAACATATTCCTCACTCAATTTTCATTAACTGATGGGTTTTCTCAGAAGTGTTGCACACCTATAAACTTTACTAGAGTTTTTCTTGAGTCTTCGGAGGTGATTAGCTTTTCAAAGCACACAAGTATAAGAAGAGGAGAAATAATATGCCTGACTAATTTGAAGTTATCTACCTGTGAATAGGGTCTTCCCATTCACAATCCTTATGACTCACTCTACTTCTTTCTAGTGAACAACTTTGGGACTTGCCATGAATTGTGAGACAATTCCAACCCCATAACTATAAATTTCTTATTTAAATGTATACCCAACAGATTAGAATCTTCACAAGGAGAACTCCATTCTTGCTTCGAAAGAACCTGCAATCGACTTGTACCATGGTATTTAATCTTTTATGTATTTATTCACATCCTTGGTCCATGACATAAAGATGCAATAGGCTACCTTGAATTTTCTATACTAACACTCCTAAAAAATAATAAAGTATGCCCAAATCTATCATTTCAAATGATCTATGTAGCTCACCTTTTGGTTTTTCAATTATCGAAGTTGTTACCTATATTGATGAGAACTTATACAACTGATACCACAGTGACAATATATGTTATAGTTTTATCCGTGTTTCACTGAAGGTGTTTCTCCTTCAGTAGAGAAACAATACACTGTAGTTTCCATTTAGGGTAGAAGTTTACCTAGTAGCAACCTTGGCTTGTGTGCAGATGGGTTGAATGCACATTAGACTCTATCTGTTGTTTTGAAGGTGTTTCTCCTTCAACAATACTTCATCTTAGTAGATACTTTCAGTCTGCACCTTTAGTAGATGCATGCAGCCTTGGGATACATGTTGTAGATTATAGTTTTCCTATGAGGTTGTAGCAGTGATGAAAGAAGTGCATCGGTTTTTGGCATATTTAGTATGCTTTTATAGTTTGAATTAGATGCTCACTTTTCTTAATTTAGGTGTTTTTCTTAGTTTTGTTTTATGCACATATTTATATTTAAGAAATGTGCACATTAGAGAAGGGTTCTATATTTTGAGCAGGGGACACACTTCTAGGTAGGAGGTACTCTATTCTAGGAAGCTTTTGCCATGCAAGTTAGGTGCTTCATCTGAGAATCCCAAGAGGAGCTATTGTAGCAATAAGAAATTCATTTATTTTGAGTTCTTCATTAGTGCATTTATAGTATATTGTTTATTCCATGCAATACCTCAATATTGTATACAACCATATTTAGTATACTTTTATAGTTTGACTTAGATGCTCACTTTTCTTAATTTAGGTGCTTTTCTTAGTTCTGTTTTATGCACAAATTTATCTTTAAGAAAAACACACAGTAGAGAAGGGTTCTATATTTTGAGCAGGGGACACACTTCTAGGTAGGAGGTACTATATTCTAGGAAGATGTTTGCATGCAGGTTAGGTGTTTTATCTAAGAATCCCAAGAGGTGCTATTATAGTAATAAAAAATTCGTTTATTTTGAGTTCTTCATTAGTGCATTGATAGTATATTGTTTATTCCATGCAATACCTCAATATTAAATGATCAAATTACAGTTAAGATTGTCATAATATTTTAGCTTACCCTCTTTTAGAGGGAAACTAGAATGTGTGTCAAGCTTTCACGTCACAATTTTATCATGCAGTGTTTACCTAGCATGAGTTTTGTCGATATAAGCAGCCAGATACTTGTTGTAATTCAAGATGGAACAATACTACAAAGTGGGAAAGAGGTTTCGTAGTTAACCTACCTTTCTCATTATGGTTGGAGTCGGTTTGATGGCAATACAATGGATACCCCAACTTCTTTTTTTATGACTGAGAGCAAGATTGAATCCTTCGACATATTCCTCACTCAATTGTCATTAAGTGATGGGTTTTCTTAGAAGTTCTTCACAACTATAAACTTTACCAGAGTTTTTATTGAGTCTTTGGATGTGGTTATATTTTCAAAGCACACACATACAAGAAGATGAGAAATAATATGCCCAACTAATTTCAAGTTATCTTCATGCAGATAGGGTGTTCCCTTCCATAAACCTGAGGACTCGCTCTACTTCTTTCTAGTGAACAAATTTGGGACTTTTCATGAATTGTGAGACAATTTAAACCCCATAACTATCAGTTTCTTATTTAAAGTTATACCCATTAGACTAGAACCTACACAAGGAGAATTCCATTCCTGTTTCAAAATAACCTGCAATCGACCTATACCATGCTATTTAATATTTTATGTATTTCTTCGCATCCTTTGCCCGTGACATAAAGACGCAACAAGTTAACTTTCATTTTCTATACTAACACTCCTAAACAATAATAAAGTATGCCCAAATTTGTCATTTCAAATGATCTATGCATCTCACCTTTTGTTTTTTCAATTATCGAAGTTGTTACCTATATTGATGAGATCATCGATAACCGAGGCCACAGTGACAATATCTATTAGAGTTTTATCCTTGTTGCACTAAAGGTGTTTTTTCTTTAGCAGCACTACAATACATTGTAGTTTCCATTCAGCGAAGAATTGCACCCAGTAGTAGCCTTGGTCTGTTTGCAAATGGGTTGAATTCACAATAGACTTTATCTATTGTTTTTAAGGTGTTTCTCCTTCAATAGTACTTCATCTCAGTAGATATTTTCAATCTACACCTTCAACAAATGCATACAGCCTTGCAGTACATGCTATAGATTCTAGTTTTGCTATGAGGGTATAGCAACGATGAAAGAATCACATCGACTTCAGGGATCTTATTGTTGTTGTATGAAAGCATGCTTGTCTAGCGTTTCCCAAACTTATATAGAGCCATATTTATTATTATTTTATAGTTTGACTTAGATGCTCACTTTTCTTAATTTAGGTGTTTCTCTTAGTACTATTTTATGCACCGATTTATCTTTAAGAAAAGTGCACAGTAGACAAGTGTTCTATATTTTTAGCAGGGGACACTCTTCTAGGCAGGAGGTACTCTATTCTAGGGAGCTTCTGTCATGCATGTTAGGTGCTTTATCCTAAATGGAGTTCCAAGCCCTTGCCTCCTCGACAAAGTCCCTGCCAAACAAGACATCGGTGGATAGATTTCCAAGTCCCTAAATTTTCCAAAAAACCACCTGACCCTAGCTATCTAGCTTAAAATCCTCTACATTCTAGTCATCTCTTGGCTTGTGATTTCATAGAGAGAGCCCTCTCTGGTTTTTTAGGGCTAGCTACCAAACTAAAAGCTTGGTCTGTGGTTACTTTTGTCGATCTCTTCATCAGTCCAGGGTATTGTGGAGGATAACAAAGTGCATGACAATAGAGAGTGCCAAGGTCTTCTAGTGAATCTACGGTTCCCAAGTCATGGAAAATGCAATGCTAATTATGAGATCTTGACTCCCAAGGTGTGTTAGGAATGATAGGCCATGCTAAGATGTGACAGATAGTATGAAGACATGTCAAACAATCTAATATGTGCCAAGTGCTAAGGAATGCCAAGATGTACAAGGGTTCCAAGTCCTTGCCTCCTCTTCTTCCATATGATATTCACTTATGACATTTCCTTTGCAATATTTGGTGCATTTTATAGTTATAGGTCATTTATAGGTTATAAATGTCTTTAGATTTTCATTTCTAATTGAGTATTCAATTGAACATATTGAATCTCTTATACATAACTATTTTTCCCTCCACCCATTTTTCATAACTTCAATAACCATTAGGTAGGGACGTACATCTTCGATGTTGCTTTGCTTGTTTAGTAAAATATTGATGAGACTTTAATTTATTGAAAGTTATATAATTTACAATTTATGAAGTTTCAAGGTCTATTTTAAAAAATATAATTCTTTAAAGGGTGATAACTCAATGGAAGAGCACCTGCTTTACAAGAAGGAGGTTGGTTGTTCGATTCCATTGTGCCCTGACATCCATATGGAATGGCGACGATCAATTTTTGGTCACATAGGCTCTTTTTTCCATCACCAATGAGCTTTGGTGACATTTTTCTACCCTCACCAAAAATATGAAATGGTGACAGTCAACGAACGCCACCATATATAGCATCAATAGTGATGACCGTGAAAGGTCCGTAACCATAAATCGTTGTTGTTGATATGAAATAGTTACAGTCATTTTCCATCATTATAGTCAATTTGTGATGGACAATGAATGTCACCACAACATCTATACTTCTAGCAATGCGGCTTTTGGTGATGGTCAATGAACGTCACCATATATATGCACTAATAGTGATGGCCATTAAAGATCCATCACAATAAATCATTATTGTTCATATGAAATGGTGAAGGTCACCATCCGTCATTATAATCAATATTCGTGGTGGCCCTTGAATGTCACCATAACACCTATACTTTTGGCCATGCCACCTTTGGTGATGTTTAGTTTTTGGTGACCGAGGCTATGGTCTGTCACCATTGCTCATATGCAATGGTCACGGTCGCTATCCGTCATTATAAACCATTATTGGTGACGAACTTTCAATGTCACTACAACATGTATACTTTTGGTAATGCCACCTTTGGCGACGTTTAGTTTTTGGTGACGGAGGTTATGGTCGATCACCATTGCTCATATGAGATGGTGACAGTCATTATCCATCATTATAAATCATTATTGGTGACGAACTTTGTATGTCACTACAAGACCTATAATTTTGGTGATTCCACCTTTGGTGACGTTCAGTTTTTGGTGATGAATGCTCTTTTGATTGTCCCCAATGAGCTTATGGTGACATTTTTCGCCCCTCACCAATGTCCTTTTTTCTTGCAGTGATTGCTGGGGAGGTGTTTGAGTAATATCTAATTTCTACTTTCTTCCTTCCATTTCTTATCTTTGACATTCTGATATTAGCTTCATTTCTGCAAAAGTAATCTAGTTTGCTTTCTTTTCCATTATGCAAGTGAGATTTCATTCAAGCAGTTAGCTTTCATTCAGTTAGTTAGTTTCCATTCAGTTTGTAATTTCAATTCTACAAATTATCTTCAAAGCTTGAAAAAACACAAAACAAAACAAAAACACTTATTTCATGCCTCGTAGGAATAGGGATAACTTAGGAAAATTTCTGCCCAATACCTCCACTGCTTTAGACAACCAACCTTCCCTCTTCTTTAGTGGCTGTGAATTGGAGAACCCCTTAGGTGAACAACTAGAGATATTTGAAGAGCATACAAGGGGAGAAGAAGAAGAAGAACTCATTCCAACTAACCCAATGGCTGAAAATAGAAATGACAAAGGAAATAGAGAAAGAGTTGAGGGTGCCTTTCCCATCAGAGAAACTAGTGGGGATACGAAGATGAAGAATATAATCCCCTTTACTCTTCCTCATTTCCATGGCCTGACCTCAGAAGATCCAGACACTTTCTTGTTTGAGTTTGATGTCATATGCAGAACCTATGATTACACCAATGATGAGCAAAAGTTGAAACTATTCCCATCCACTCTCAAGGATGCAGCTTTGCATTCGTTCATGCGTTTACTTGGGGTAACATCACAACTTGGGGTTAGGTGCAGCAAGCCTTCAACAACAAGTATCGAAACTATTGCAGGTCCAAAGATACTAAAGAGGAAATTTTCAGGATGACCTTAGGGCATTATGAATCCCTAGAGGATTATGAAGAAAGATTCCAGCTTAGCAACAAAAGGGCCAGGTGCACACTTGATCCTGAGTCACTGAAGCTAGTCCTTATTAGAGGGGTAAGGGAAGATCTTCTGGATACCCTAAACCTGCCAGCAAGAGGGACATCTACCAACTACCCTATGAAGATATCAGGATTGTGTTTAGGAACCATTCTAGGGTAGCTAGGAAAAAGGGTAGGGGTAGTCAACCTATGGTAAGTCCATCCTCTTCCAATACATCCATCAAAGGTGAAATTGGAAATATGCTGGAAGATTTGAAGAGTGAGATGTTGCAAATCCTTGCGCTAAAGATGGACACTATGCACATTAATAGAAAGAAGGAGGAGGCAGAGATAGCCTTAGCCATTTTCTGCCCTAGATGTACAAGGAGGTACTCAAGGAATGAATGTCCATTGAATCTGATTGAAGGAGGTACTCTACCAAAAACTAAGTGGAATGCACCACCCCATGGGTGGCGGAGCCCATACCACAATGCTCTAGCTTCATTGCCTTCACCACCTACTCAACCACAACTTTTACACCTTGATCCACCTAAACAAACCCAGACGCTTGCCCAACCAAATCCAAACCTTAAAAACAGACAGACACAACAAGTATACAATGGAGAGGCATCCTATCCTGCTTATGCTATGGAGATTCAGGAAATCAACCTGAGATCTGGGAGAGTACTCCCAGACAACCAACCTCTACCTCCATCTAGGGAGAGTGAGGAATAAAGAGAGGAAAACATGCCTAGCATAAATTCACCACCTTTTCCTGAGAGATTAATTCATCTAGTCTAGCCTACCCTAGAAGAGAATGAACTTCTGGGTGAATTGAAAATCTATGTGTCAAAATTCCACTTCTTCAAGCCATAAACGATGTACCTATTTACAGCAAGTTTATTAAGGAGAAGCGCTTCAAACATCTAGGGAGGCTAAAAAGAGACACCCCTACCATTAATGTCATTGGATAGTTATCCGACTTAATGCTGGGGCATGTAATTTTTCCAAAGTATTCGGACCCTGGAAGCCTTTTAGTAGATGTGCACATCAATGGCACCATTGTCCCACACACTTTGATTGATCTTCGGGCTGCCATTAATGTAATGACTAAGGACACCATGCTGAATCTCAATCTCTAGGGTTCTTTGAGAAAGACCACAACATTATTGCAACTTGCAGACCATTCCACAGTAACTGTTGGCTTGTTGGGGCCTAACTCAGGTTTGGATTTAATTAGCCAAACAAATCCCAGTACTATTGGCCCTTTTGGCAACAGTCTGTGAAGTGCGGACTGAGGTCTCACTTGAAGTAGTATGGGAGGGTGCTAGAACTAGGTTTCCACACCCTTGAGATGTTTGAAAGGTTCGACTAGTCTTTTGTTTGTTCTTATGTGCAGGTGGCTTCATGCACCTTTCGTTCCTTGTAGGCTGATACCCTGCCTTCGCGCAGCCCTAACCAGGGGTTGTGCCATGCTCTACGTTATTACTTGAGATCTTATTTATCTTCTAGTATTAGTTAAGCACCTTCGCAGACTTTGATTTCTTAAGTTATACTTAACAATACAAAACATTCATACGGGTTTGCACAGTAAATAAAAAATATACTTGAAAACTATATCCAATCATGCATTAAACTAGGAAGAGATACACAAAATTATAGAAAAAGTTCTCTTTATTGGTTCTCCAATGGTTACAGACTCGACCTACCCTGCACACTCAGTTGCAGGGGTCCGCGCACTCAGCTGCATACTACTAGGCCTCTGTGCACTCACCTGCAGAGCCTTATCCTACTCTGTGACCCACAGACACACTTTACACTTCGACTCAATCACTTAGACTTCTCATGCTTCTATTCTCTTCATTTTTTGTTTTCCTTTTTCTACACTTAGAGCCTCGGTTTATTTATACAATCCCATGGTCCGCGGACCATGGGTAGTTCTATCCAGCCGACATTACATTATGAAACTAGGGTGGACAACCCTATGACTCTATCATACTTTCACACCCTGCGCCCACAATTCGTGGAGATTTTACAACAATATTTGTTCAAAACATGAGCTTTAAGCCCCAAAATATGCCTTGGGGGGATTCCATTCCCAATAGGCCCCCAACACAAACATTGTGACTCACCCTCTAGTCACTTTGTCAACGCGAAGATCTTTGTGCAAAGTCCCTCCAACTGTTCTCGTATTGCAACAAGGTCAGCAACACACTGAGCTACTGCTTGTTGGATCTGTTGCATACGTTGTTCCGAGACCTCTATGTCGGAATTGCTTCTCTGCATTTGTGCTGGTATCCCTCACATTTTTTAATAGTCCTACGCCTTTGTTTGGATCCTTGGAGCACAAAGACTATGCTTCTGTCGGTTAGTCAGATAGCCAGGCCACCCATGTAGGGCTTCGAGTAGCTACCATTCACTTTGCCTAGGAAAGGCTCTCCATTTAGTTTGACTAGCTATACCATGCCTCCATCTGTTTAAAAATGTATGGTCCCAGCCAATGCATTCTGAACTTTCCTAGGAATTTATAAAACTTACCGTCATAAAGCAACACTAAATCATTTACCTTGAAGGTGCACAACTTAATATGGCGATCGTGCTAGGCCTTCTCACGCTGCTTTTGTACTTGTTGATGAAAGCCAGCTAGGAACTGTTCCTCCTCGAGTTCTTACAACTGCACGAGCCATTGTTATAGGGCTTCACGGTCCATCATACATGTGAGTGCTGCTATGCACAGATTAGGTACAATATACTCCATTGGCATGACATCTTCCACACCATAAACTAACCCTAAAGGTGTTTGTCCCATCGGTTTCTTGCATGTTGTCCTATAAGCCCATAATATTGTAGGTATGCAAAGGTCCCAATCACTCCACTGTGCATTGCATACTTTGGTTAGTGCGGTCTCCAGTATTTTGTTGAATGCTTCTACTGTCCTATTGGCTTGTGGGTGATACGGTGTGCTTTTCTGATGATATACCTTGAATTCTTTTGGTAGCACACCGATGGTTTCATTCAAGAAATGTGTACCATCATCACTCATTAATATTTTTGGACAGAAAATCAAGTCAACACGTGTTCAAACAAAAACTTCCACCCGTGGTGGCTACGCAGTCTTTGACTGGCTGCACTTCCACCTAGCGAGTCAGGTACTCCGTTGCGGTTATGATGTATCGTGCGCCCATTTTTCCCTGAGGTTTGATAGGTCCTACAAAGTCAATTGCCCACTTTTCGAAGGGCTGCAGTGTCATTTGTGGATTCAAATGAATCTCGTCCCTCTGTGATGGTTTACCGGTACTTTGACATATATCGCAGGCCTTACAGTGTGCTTTTTAATCCTGATGAAGGATTGGCCACCACAACCCTGCGTGGAGAATATTTTGTGTGGATGCTCGTCTTGCATAGTGTCCTCATGTAGCGCCCCCATGTGCTTCTGCAAGGATCTGAATTCGTTCATATTCAGGAACGTACCTTCGTAGTATCTCATCATTTCTCATTTTCTATAGGTGCCCCGCGATGACGAAAAAAGCAGTCGCGCGCACTAGCAGTTCTTTCTTTTGATGGACGAAGTATTCCTTCGCCGCAGTCCCTATTGTTAGAGGGTGAATTATATCTTCAAAGCGCCCATCCGCGATGGGCACAACAAAGAGCTATGTGTCAGGTAATCCTTCCTCCAAACAAGTAGGTTCCTTTGGCCTTGGGTTTAAATTCCTCCACTACATTTCGCTTTGCAAAATTTAGAAAGGAGCTTAGGGTCTCCAAGAATCTTGTCACAATAAGCCCAAGCAAAGTCCTTCTCCCTCGGCATTGTTTTTGTTTTGGACTTGTGTTTAAATTGCGACTTCTATTTAGATTTGGAGTTATGCCTTCTATTTAATTTTTCTCTTGTAAAATACAATAAAAAATTAAAATTAAAAATGCCATACAAAACCTCGCGAAAAAGAGGGTTGGTTTTAAAGGATATGAGGTTTTGTTAAGGATCAAAGAGGAGTCTGTCTAGCAACAAAAGCACATTTCGACCTAATATATCATTATGACCTTGAAACACAATTAGGTATATATGAGGAAATGCTACCTAAAGGAAATATTATCAACATATATTGCATTTTAATATTGAATTTGCAAGTTCTTTTAGCATAAGACAACTGAACCAATACATCAATAACAGATTCTAGAAGAACAAAAAATACCCAAAGTTGTGAATGCATGGTTAAATCCTTTGAAGTCGGCAAGACATCGACCAAGGAAGGAATGCTTGATGACTTGGTTGATGGTTGGTATGAAACCATTTCTTAGTGCATTTTTAAAATTTATTTAAGCCCCATTTATAGGGTTGAAAAGTCATAAAGGAATACGGAAAACATTTGATTGTTGAACAATGAAACTTAAAACTTGCCATTGAAAACAACATTTAAACTTCAATATAGTAATATACCTATTATTTAAGCCAAGTGCCAACGTACCTCAATTGTTGAATAGT
This sequence comes from Pinus tabuliformis, assembly GCA_031772625.1. Classification (NCBI taxonomy): domain Eukaryota; kingdom Viridiplantae; phylum Streptophyta; class Pinopsida; order Pinales; family Pinaceae; genus Pinus; species Pinus tabuliformis. The sequence goes on from CM062819.1 coordinate 1,237,908,321, forward strand.
GAACTGGCTAAGCCTAAAGGTAACACACGCTGAAGGTGACGCTGACTACTTGAGGGTCGATATGGAGTATGGATAGAGCACACATTGGCGACTGCTCGATATGGAGTCTGGACTTAGGCTCACCTTGGCGGTTCCTCAATATTGAGATTGGACTATGTAATAGTGAGTAGTGATTGATTACTGAAGGTCTCGATGTATGATTTTGGGGCCTGAGAAATGAGAAATAAATTTTTGAACGACTGATGTTTAGTTTTTAGCAATGCATCATACCTAAACTTGAAAAACTCGTGCTCGTCGAGTCAAGGCTGAAAATCAAATAAATTGGAATCAATCACAGGAATCTATTTTAATCAGCAACACATATTTAGATTAGATCATTTGGAGAGCGAGCAGATTCTGACTCGTCATTAATCATGATTGATTAGCGAGTCCTGTTTCACTGCTTGTAACTAAAATCTGAAGTGAAACTAGAAGATCTTACAATTGAAACTAATTGTGAATTTTCTAAACTGAAATTGGCCCATCAACATCGTTTATATTTATTGTTGGATGCGTCAATGGAATAGATTCATTTTAAATTAGGTTCAAGCAGAAAATATTTTATGGAAGATGTTTCTTTTATGTTGAGGAAGACATAGTAATATTTTTTGTTAAATTTGAATAACAATAGTATCTACTCTATATCTCCCGTATCTCATTATTTTTATCTCCTATAACTCATACAGAAAGTGGGGTAATACTGTACATGTAACATCAAGCTCCACTCCTTTTAATCCAAAGTTCTGCATGAAGACCTTTGTGTCACTTGCACCACAAAGCCTTCGCTGTAGAGTGTGGAGTTAACACCTACCTATGCATGACAAAAGCTTATACACATAACTTTTGACTTGGTTTTTTCACCTTTTTTCCATTCTTTGTTTGGAGTCTAGGACAACAAGCTCCACATAGTTTTTTTCCATACCTCTATGTGAGTGTAACTTTGCGCATTTTCTTTGCTTCAACTAATATCAAAAGCATTTGTGAGCTTCTTTCAAGGCATGAATACATGCTTCAATCATGGAAATTAGCAAAGTTTCTAAAGCAAAAAATAACCATGGAGTTATCCTTTTCCATTTCAAATATGTTAGGATTCTATTGAGAGCTTTTTAGAGATAATTATTAATTGGCCCTCTACTTTTCCCATTTCCTTAACATAAACTGCATCTCTTATTACATTTCTAATCAAGATATTTACATCAAATACTAGATCAAAGGGCCAAGGAATTTTCATAAATGCTTCCTTGTTCAGTATAAGAATAAATGGTCAACATGTCAGCTTGGCTCCAATTTCTTGGGAATTAATAATAGTTTAGAAAAATGACTACTCTTGTTTGAATCTAGAACTAAGTTTAAGCTTTGAAAATGGATTTTCCTCCAAATAGATCTTGGAAAGGTCCTTATTAAAGGATTCTCTATATCTCCTCCACTAGAATGAATGGCTTGTATGTTGAAAAGTATAGCAGAGCTCCCTTCTTAAAAGCCTGATCATCCCATTGTCACCAAGAGCTCCTCCTTTTCCCCAAATTGGACCGAAAACCACATTGAGTACTTAAATATGATCCAACCTGAGAAATTTTGATTGACATTGCAACTCAAGAGATATTAAATTTAAAGTGTGCTAATATGATTCGTCATTCTTTCATTGGATAAGTATATTGTTTTTGAATTTATCATTTATGCTTGTAGTATGTGGTACTAACCTTGTTTCACTTGAAAGGGTTTTTATTCTTGGACTATGACAATGCTAGTAAGGTTTAGGCCTTTTGTAGTATTTGTACCCCATGATCATTTTTGCAAGATGTATGTCCTATGTGGAAAGAAATAAGCATTTAGTTATTACCTCCTAAACTAAAGCATTGTTTCTTTTATTAGGTGCCATGTAACGTCCTCTACAAATTGAGGATGAATGGGACGTAATATCCTATCCATCCCCATAGACTATAGTCCTCCATAAAGGGGAAAAAACCCCAAAATACCCATTGTTGGGCAATTTTTGGGGAAAATGGGCTTAGAAAACCCAAATTTGGGGATTGGAGTAAGGTTTACTCAACCACTTAAGAATATGAAACCCCTCTAGAAAATCTATAAATAAGGAAGGATTGAATTCATTTTGGATCACCAAGTGTGGATTAATTCATTTGTTCTTGAGCATTAGGTCTAATATTTTTTGACCCCTTCTATATCTTATCAATTTTGGTGGTGAAATATTCCACCCTAGTTGACATTCCCTTATTATCTCGTTGTTTGAGGACAAGGGTCTTTGGCTAGTCATCAAATTCTGTTGGATATTGGTCTCTTGTCTTTTTCTGGGCACAAGATTTCTGTTAAAGGTGAATGGATTTGGAGGATAGTGCATGATACCTTAGTTTTGTTTGGCATACAACTCTCTTGAAGGAAGCACCAAAGTTTCTGAGTCCTTAATATCTTGTTCAGGGCAAAGCACTTACCTTAGGCAGTGGATTTGTTTCTGGCACCTGGAGTAGCGAAACTCTTTGTTTTATTTATTTTTTGCATGCACAGTTAAAAGGAGCACTTCCCTAGTTATTAATTCTCAACCTTAGCTAAGGAAGCATGTTTTCATATCTCATATCATATTCACTAGTGACAGGCTTTAATTGTCTTATCTATCCATGCAAGGAAGGTGCACTAGGATTAGGAGTTAAGAAAGTTGAGACATTGTTGTACATGTTTCCAGATTCATTGTACCTTATAGACTAAAGGAAAAGTGAATAGTAGTGTTTAAAATTTTTAGTTATTTCTTGTTTCAAAGAGTAATAAATAGTGATGTGATTTGAGTTTCAAATTTGTGTACTTGTTGTTACTTTCTTTAGTGGCATGTGCTTCCTTGTTCAGAACAAGGGGTTTTTATACAGTATCTAGACTCCAAAACTTCTTCAATGCAAACTAAATATCAAATCATGCCCTTGTACTCCAAATCATCTAAGGAATCACCCTAGAGAAGTTCCAAAGTAGACCAATGAGCTTTAACAGGCCAACTCCAACCCCATGTCACTATACAAGTGTTGACATGATTGCTACAAAAATTATTCTGAAGTGTTGCATCGTACACCAATTCTTAAGATGGGTGCCCAAATGGGTTCTAGAATGAGGCTCAACCTTCATTACCACATTTAAGACTTTTCAAATGGATCGGTCCCTTCAAACCATACCAATTTTTACACTTTCACAATTTGGCCATGTTCCTATAAATTTATATTTTGTATTGAAAAGTCAGTCCTATTTTACATGTTTATTAAATTTAGGAACAATTATAGGCCAGCTCCAACAAAATGTCAACAAATTTGTGGGTTATGCTGGCATTTGTCCAAATACTATCACACATGTATATATAATCACACATTTTCCTTTTTATATCTTGATTAGTTGAACAAAAAGGTTCGTTGCCTGTGTAATTTTGTCCCATACCTCCACATCAACACTCATAGATAACAATATTCTTAATTATTTATCCATGTGCACAGTAAGGTCCCTTTTGGTTACTATTTTTGATGGAGAAACCTCTGAGAGTACACCTTTTACCATAAAGATGTTGTTGTTAGATAGAAATCTCCAGAGGAGTCTTACACCAGACATGTAAATGGCTATTGTATATCACAATAATAAGAATTAACATATGAAGATGTGCAGACCCTAAATTATGTGCATTCAATCCATTACTTTTTCTTTCATGGAAAATTTCTTTCTGCATAGCAGATGTGTTGTGGTACTTGAGTGTGTTCACATTAAATTTCTAAGGCCAAACCTAGATTCTCACGTGTCATGGAAATTCAACATATGCCTTATTCACATAAGAACTACTTGTAACTCATATTAGGGTACTCATGTACAATCTCACTCATCCCACTTAACAAGTTAGCAAGACAAGGCTCATCACATCCAACCTTGGTCTAAAACAATTAAGCAACACAATTTACATCTTGACATGCCATAGCACCTAACATGTCTTAGAATTCCTTGGCACTATGTGGCATGCACTAACAACCCCTACATTCCTTGGCATGCTTTGACACTCCCTAGCACACCGTGGCACTTCGTGACATGCCTTGGTAGTTTAGCATGCCTTGCCATTGCCTAGCATATAACCTTGTCACTCCCTCCTTAACACACCTAGAACTCATTGAAACTCCCTCTCACACACTCTTATTCACTAATTTCCATGCATTTTGAACTAGTGCTTCCTTATGCTTCCTTGACACCCCATAACACTCCCTAGCTCATCGTAGCACTTGACACATCTTGGCCTACTACCTTAACACTCTAGCATTCCTTGGCACTACATAGTATACCTTGTCACTGTCTCCTTAGCACACCTAGACATCGCTAACACTCTTGGTCACAAACTCTTATTCATTCATTTCCAAGCATTTTTACTTAGTTCTCCCTTGTGTTTCCCTAGCACTCCGTATCACTCCTTGACATGTGTTGTTACACCCTAGCACCTATGACATCTTGGCATGTTGCCCTAGCCTCTAGCATGCCTTAACACTGCCTAACATAGCTTGTCAATTTGTCGTTAGCATACCTAGAACTCACTGAAACTTCTAATCACAAACTCTTATTTTTTCATTTCCATTCATTTTGACATAGTTCTTGCTTGTGTTTCCTTAGCACTCCCAACTAACACTTCCTTACATGAGTTGGCACATATTGGCTGCATGTCACCCTAGAACTCTAGCATTCCTTAGCATTGCCATGCATGCCTTGTAACTCCTCCTTAACACACTTGGAACTCACTAACACTCCATGTCACACAGTCTTATTCCTTCATTTCCATGTATTATGACCTAGTGCTCCCTTGTGTTTCCCTAACACTCCCTAACACTCCTTGGCACACATTGGGACACCATGGCACTTGTGACATCTTAGTAGGATTTCCTAGTACTCTATTGTCTATTGGCACTGCTTATCATATGTTGTCACTCCCTCCTTAGCACACCTATAACTTGTTAACACTCCCTATCACACAAGCACATTCATTCATTTACATTTAATTGGAACGAGTCCTCCCTTGTGTTTCCTTGGCAATCCCTAGCATGTGTTGGCACCACCTCCTAGAACCTAGCACACATTGGCATGCCTTATCACTTAGGCATGTCTTGACATGCCTAACATTCCTTGGAACTTTATAACATGTGTTAGAACTTCCTAAAATTCCTTGCACACCTTGTCACTCCCTAGTTTTCATGCCCTCATAGACAGCCTTTCTTTTTTTGTGACTTGGGAACCTAACCAAGTCATTGAAAAAATAGTGTTGTGCCTAGACCAATGTCTCCCTTGTCTCAAACTGCTTTTTCCATCCTCTTATCATAATCATAGCATTTCCTCGTACAAGTTCTAATATGAAATTCCCCTAACACACTTCATCCATGGGACACCTAGAATTCACTGAGACTCCCTGGCATAATCTCTTATTCATTCATTTCCATGCACTTTGACCTAGTTATTCCTTATGATTCCATGACACTACCAAACACTCCTTGACATGCATTGACACTATCTGGCATATGTCAGCATGAATTTTCATTCCTTGGCATGCCATGACACTCCTTAATTATCATTCCCTCATAACTACCCTTATTTTCTTTTAGACTTAGGAACCCAACCAAGTACTGCCTCGACTACAACAACTTTACCAAGTTACATTTACTAGAACTAGACCATGCCTTGTTACCCTATTGGACCATAAATCATCTTAGGCTTCTCATGTCCAATATTAACTCATCCTACTTAACAAGTTACCAAGTCAAGGCTCACATCCAATAGTGCCCATTAAACAACTAAGCAACATAGTTTACATCTTCACATGCTATAACATCTGGCATGTATAACAATCCATTGGCACTTCATGGCACACATTATCATCCCGTGCATTCCTTGGCATGATTTTCCACTCCCTAACAGACCCTACCACTCCCTAACATGCCCTAACACTCTAGCATGCCTTGGCACTTCCTAGCATATACCCTTGTCACTCCCTCCTTAACACAATTGGAACTTGCTGACACTCCCTATCACACACTCTTATCTATTCATTTCCATGCAGTTTGAACTAGTTATCCCCTGTGTTCTCATGGCACTCAATGACACACATTAGCACACTCTAGGACTTGGCACATCTTGGCATGTCACCCTGGCACTCTAGCATTCCTTGGAACTACCTAGCATACCTTGTCACTCCCTCCTTAGCACACCTAGAATTCACTGACAATCCCTGTCGTACACTCTTATTCATTCATTTCCATGCACTTGAAACTAGTGCTCCCTTGTTTTTCCCTGACACTCCATAACTCACCCTAGCATGCATTGGCACACCTTAGCACCTATCACATCTTGTCATGTTTCCCGGGCCTCTAGAATGCCTTAGCACTACGTAGCATACCTTGTAACTCCCTCCTTAGCACACCCTAAAATCACTAACACTTCCTGTCACAAACTCTTAATCGTTCATTTGCATGCATTATTTTCACCTAGTGCTCCCTTGTGTTTCCCTAATGATCCCTAACACTTCCTAGAACTATTTGGCACACCTTGGCACCTAGCACATATTGGTTGAATGTCGCTCTCGCACACTAGAATGACAGCGCTGCTTAGCATACCATGTCACTCCCCTCTTACCACACCTAGAACTCATTGACACTCCCTATCACACACTCTTATTCATACATTTCCATGCATTTTGACTTAGTGCTCCCTTGTGTTTCCCTAGCACTCACTAACACTCACCACACATTGGCACAGCTAACTGCAATGAATTTCACTAACAGTTTATCGAAAAATCCTTCCAGAGTCTAGCTAGTTACTTGTTCTTCACTAAGATATTAGGGTTAAGTTTATTGTATAGTTTTCAGTGTGAAAATATTACTAGGTGTTTTTATCGCATAGAGTAATTATGATCTTCCCCATGTACACAAGGATAATTGAGAAGTGTTTCCCATAATCATGCAAGTGGAACTTCAACATGTACATTAGGGTAACCACAAAATATTTATCATATTTGCACAATGAAAGTTGATAGGAAAATATTTACGTTATATACGTGAATGTACTAAGATCAGGACCATTAGCATCATATTTACATATTTACCACAAGACGAGGGTCATTACAACCGCTTAAAAATAGCCATAAGGCCTTCCTCTTTTACAACTCCTTGACCACAAGGGTTTAATTGAAAAACACATAGTTCCTTTAAATATTTATAGTTTGAGGTAGCCACTTCAAGCCCTTGAACTTAAAGATAATCAAATATTTTCAATTTGTTACAATAACAAGTCCATTATGCACACTCCTCATCTTAGAGTTGGGTAGAGAGGGAGAATACTTGATTGATGCCAACCTTGTAAATGAAAAACTTTGCCTGCTCGTTGGTTGGACACTCCACCACTTGTTGACACCACTAACACACACCAAAAGTCCAAGATACCCATAATATGTGCCCTACACCCAAGGGCTTAGACTACACCTCCATAAAATGTACCTTCAACTTTAGATGTCCCAAAATAGTAATATCATAACCCTAGCCTATTCGTTAGATTTGTGTAACTTTCTCCTTAACTAACATTTGTTTTTAACTATTTAATCCACTTACCATATACTCTCTCTTGTTTGCACCCACCTAGTATACAAGAACACGTATGTTTTTAATACAACCAAGTTAAGAGGGCATGTTTATTTCTTACACTTAAATGCTTTCAATACAACCAAGTTAAGAGCACGTGTTTCCTTTTCAAATTCCAAAAGTATAACATGTCTATCTTTATAAACTAACAACAAAATCATTGCATAAAAAAGGTAAGATTAAAATTAAATTAAAATTAGATTATTATTATTATGATAAATACACCAAATATGGAAAAATTGTTTCCAAACACAACCATAAAAAAAGTGTTAGTTTATCAAATACAACTACAAACTTATTAAGCTAGCCTAGATCCATCTTAACCTAGATCTATCAAGCGCCGAGAGGGATCCAATCTCTCGATGTGCAAACCTCTTTTTTGGCGCTTGGTAGATCCAGGTTAAGATGGATCTAGGCTGGTTATATAATATTATATAATATCTATATTTTTATCTGTCTCTTTCTTATTCCCTTTCTCTGTCTCACCCCGCAAACTTACACACTCTCTCTCCATATTTATCTCTCTCCCTCCCTCTTCCTCTTCGCCTCTCTCTCTTCCCTCTATCTCTCCTCTCTCCATTGCTTCCTTGTCACTCCCTCTCTCTCTCTCTACCTTTCTCCCTCTATGTCTTTCTTCTTCCTTCCCTCTCTTCCCCCCTCTAACTTCATCTCTCTCTCCTCTCTCTTAGTCCTCTCTCTCCCTTTCTCTCTCACCTCCCTCTGTCCCCCCCATCACTCTCTCTCTCTCTCTCCCCCCTCCATCTTTGTGCCTCCCTCTCTCTCTCTTTCCCTTCTCTCCCTATCTTTATCCCCACCTATTCTCTCTCTCCCCTCCTCTCTTCTCTCCCTCTCCCTCTATCCATATATCCCTTGTCACTCCCTCTCTCTCCACCTCTATCTCCCTATGCCTTAGTTCTTTCCTCCCTCTCTCTCCCCCTCCAACTCCATATCTCTCTCCCCCCCTCTCTTCTTCTCTTTGTCCCCTCTCTCTCTTCCTACCTCCTCCTCTCTGTCTCCCCCCATCACTCTCTCTTTATCTCTCTCTCTCTCTCTCTCTCTCTCTCTCCTCCCTCCATATTTGTCACTGTCTCCCTCCCCCTGTCTTCCCTTCACTTTTCTTGCTATCATCACTTGGATCCTTAGTTAAGATAGATCTATGTTGGTTCTTACTAATATTTGTATTATATAAATTTCACATCTTTAAATAGAAAAGTATTGTCATTTTTTATTTTATTAAAACCTTAGTTTAATTTATATGGGAATAATTTTAGTAGTCGTGAGGATAGAGGGTTTATATATATCTCAAAACTAATTACAACCCTTTTCCTATTAGCTTCAAATAATTTTTTTTATAAAATTAAATTAAATTAAAATATTTTTATTGTGAAATGAGTTATGGTTTTTGGGCATGTGGTATTGATAAGGCATGATATTGGCTGATGGTATTGTAACAAAGCCTATTTAGAAGTTAATAATATCCATGGTAAAGTGGGGGTGAATATCCATGGTTAAGAATCTTGTCATATTGTTATAAAATATTTAGATTGTGAAATAAGATATGATTTTTTGGCATGTGATATTGATAAGCCATGGTATTAACCCATGCTATTGTAACAAAGCCTATTCACAAGTTCATAATATCAATGACAAAGAGGGGGTGAATATCCATGATTAAGAATCCTGTCATATTCTTTTAAAATATTTTGATTTTGAAAAAGGTTATGGTTTTTGGGCATGTGATATTGATAAGCAATGGTATTAGCTGATGGTATTGTAACAAAGTCTATTTACAAGTTAATAATATTCATGGTAAAGTGAGAATGAATATCCATGGTTAAGAATATTTTCATATTGTTATAAAATATTTTGATTGTGAAATAAGTTATGTTTTTAGAGCATGTGGTATTGATAAGCCATGGTATTGGGCCATGTTATTATAACAAAACCAATTTTTTACAAGTTAATAATATCCAGTGTAAAGTGGGCAGTGAATATCCATGGTTAAGAATCTTGTCATATTGTTATAAAATATTTTGGTTGTGAAATATGTTATGGTTTTTGGGTTTGAGGTATTGATAATCCGTGGTATTGCCTTATGGTATTGTAACAAGACGTATTCACAAGTTAATAACAAAATGAAAATATAACAAATTGAATTTTATTATTTTTATTATTAATTGAGCCAACATTTAGATTTTTGCACTCATCCCCATACTTTTGACTTTTATTATTATTATTACTATTATTCTTTAACTAAGCCCATATTTAGAATTGTTTACATACTTACATTACACCTACACATCTACTGTATACTCTATAAATATTGTATTTATTGTTTTTTAGGGAGAGAAATTTAACATTTTTGAAACAATTCAACCTTAATTTTGATGTAACAAAGCCCTCCTAATTCCAATCTTCATTGACTTTCTAAAACAAGTAGTATATTTTCACTTTTCATAGGGTGGAGGGAAAACTAGTAGATATTTTCAATTTTCACGTGATGGGAGGGAAAATGATATTGAAGAGAGTTGTGAATTAAATTTTCACTTTTCATAAGGTGGAGGGAGGGAAAGCTAGTAGCATATTTTCACTTTTCACAGGGTGGGATGGAAAATGAGATTGAAGAGAGCTATGAATTAAGCTTTTACTAGTAGCAGATTGATATCCAACCCCACCATTAGATCTTAAATCCATTAATGGCACCCATGTATGTTTCATTTCTAACATCGCTGCATTTACACCCCACTTTTAGTCTTCTCCCACACAGGGAGGAGTACACAAACCTCAGATATCTGGTTCAAAATTCACTATTTACGAGTAGCATCTTTTCACTTTTCACAGGGTGGGAGAGAAAACAAGATTGAAGAGAGTTGTGAATTAGGGTTTTACCAGTAGTAGACTAATATCAAACCCCACCATTGGATCTTCAATCCATTAATGGTGCCCAGGTTTGTTTCATTTCTAACCTTGTTGCATTTCCACCCCACTTTTAGTCTTCTTCCACACAAGGCTGGTTCAAAATTCACTATTTTTTTCATCCTTTCTTTTAAGTTTAAGAGTAACATATTTTCACTTTTCACAGGGCAGGAGGGAAAACGAGATTGAAGAGTGTTGTGAATTAAGGTTTTACCAGTAGCAGATTGATATCGAACCGCACCACTGGATCTTTAATCCATTAATGGCTCCCAAGTATATTTCATTTCTAACCTCGCTGCATTTCCACCCCACTTTTAGTCTTCTTCCACACAGGGAGGAGTACACACACCTCAGATCCCCCACCATTGGATCTTCAATCCATTAATGGCTCCTAGGTATGTTTCATTTCTAACCTAGATGCATTTACACCCCACTTTTAGTCTTCTTCCACACAGGGAGGAATACACACACCTCAGATCTCTGGTTCAAAATTCACTATTTTTTTCATCCTTGCTTTTAAGTTTACTAGTAGCATATTTTCACTTTTCACAGGGCAGGAGGGAAAACGAGATTGAAGAGATTTGTGACTTAAGGTTTTACCTCTTCAATCCATTAATGGTTCCCAGTTATGTTTCATTTCTAACCTCACTGCATTTCCACCCCACCTTTAGTCTTCTTTCACACAAGGAGGACTGGTTCAAAATTCACTATTTTTTTCATCCTTTCTTTTAAGTTTAACCGTAGCATATTTTCACTTTTCACAGGGTGGGATGGAAAACGAGATTGAAGAGTGTTGTGAATTAAGGTTTTACCAGTAGCAGACTGATATTGAACCCCACCATTGGATCTTCAATCCATTAATGGTGCCCATGTATGCTTCATTTCTAATCCCACTTTTAGTCTTCTTCCACATAGGGAGGAGTACACACACCTCATATCCCCCACCATTGGATCTTCAATCCATTAATGGCATCTAGGTATGTTTCATTTCTAACCTCGCTGCATTTACACCCCACTTTTAGTCTTCTTTCACACAGGGAGGAGTACACAGGGAGGAGTACATACACCTAAAATCTGTGGTTTGAAATTCACTATTTTATTCATCCTTGCTTTAATTTTATGAGTAACATATTTTCACTTTTCATGGGGAAGGAGGGAAAACGAGATTGAAGGGAGTTGTGAGTTAAGGTTTTACCTCTTCAATCCATTAATGGTGCCCAGATATGTTTCATTTTTAACCTCGCTGCATTTCCACCCCACTTTTAGTCTTCTTCCACATGAGGACTGGTTCAAAATTCACTATTTTTTTCATCCTTTATTTTAAGTTTAAGAGTAGCATATTTTCACTTTTCACAGGGCGGGAGGGAAAACAAGGGAACATAGGTAAAAGCATATGTATTTTTCCTTCTTTTATGGTTTGTCTCTATAGAGTTGATTTTACTTGGTTTACACTGTATGCATCTCAAAATTTCTCTTTAGGAAATCCTATTTTTATTCTTTCCAAGTAAAACTCTCTGGGGAATCCCAACGGATGTTTCCCCACATTCATGGATGCAATCCCTGGTAAACCCATTGGCATTGACTAGTGCACCTCACCCAAGGGATTTCAAACAGGGCACCTGCCATCACAGAACTAGCCAAATACCCAGTAACATTAATGACATTCGGTTGGCTTACCCCTTGGGCTCAATAAATCATAATCAACTACACTATTTTCCATATTAACATAATGATCCTATTTAACATTTTTTTAGAGTAACCATAAAAATCCAAGCCTGTTGCTATTTTTATTTTGGTTTTTAATTCCTTCTTTGGTGTGGTGACAACTTTATATCACTGTATAGATGTTTATTTTTGTTAGAGTATATGTTGAAAAGTAGATGCTCTCTTACATTCTACCTTGTCTTATTTTTATTTTTGTTTTTAATTCCTTCTTTGGTGCATTGACAACTTTATATGACTGTATAGATTTTTATTTTTGTCAGAGTATATGTTGAAAAGTAGATTCTCTCTTACATTCTACCTTGTCTGTTATGTATTGATGGAGTCCAGTTTCATTAGTTGTGACCAAAGAACTGTGTCATGCATGTATACAAGGATTCTTGTATCACTATTTATAAACTAAACATTGTCCTTAAACAAGCAAAGTAGATCCTTAATGCTACATGTTTGTATCTCAGGGAACTTCCAATACTAAAAAATGAGGTGAAATTTAAGTGTTTCCAAAATCCAAATCTCAGGTTTTGTGAATTCACTCATATATGGTCCTGGAAAAGCAAAGTGAAATTTAATTATTTTCAAATATTAAATTCTGTGAATTCACTCATATTTGGTGCTGGAATCTTTTGAGGAAACGAGAAGAATTTCTTTTAGTTGCATTCAAATTTTCCAAAAATAATACTAAATTTCTCCTTGACTAAAATTCTCCCTAAAATGGCTTTGGGATTGAAAATTTTGTAAATACTTTTAGGGAAAGAACCCAAAATACTTTTTCCAGATTAGAGTTTTATAACACTAGGTAGTAAAACGGTCTTCTATTTTCTGCTGCAAATCTCTGATAGAGTCTTCCTAGAAACTGATCAGAAAATTAGGTAGATGCTTTGGATAGACTAAATAATTTTTAATGAATAATCACTTAACATAAATGATATATTAGGTTGCATAAATATATAACTTAGAAGCGTGAAATGAAGAAGAAATCTCAACGACATTAACACATTCTTAATTGAGTTGAATGAGACCAGGAATAACTTTGACTAGAGGGTGTTGAAAATGGCATAATTTTGTTATGGTTGGATAGATTTAGAACTAAAATTCAACAGTTTTCTTTCTTGCATAACTTGGGAAGATTTTTGTATCTCAAGTCTCAACCTTATTGGATTGTATGATTTATGCCTTGCAATGTTGAGATATGTTGTGATACCACTTGCTAGTAACCTAAACACTTTGGATGAAAATTTAGTTGTGAATTTTACTTGCAAAAGATATAAATGAAAATATAGATTAATTGTCCCTTGTGTAGAATTTCCTTGAAATTATGCTACTGCTGGAATGAATAAATTTGAATCTAATTGTTGCATGAAGACAAAAAATATCTCTACCAATTTGTAGTGGAATAGAATAGAAATAAAACACACTCACACTATAGCAAAAATAAAAATAAAAAATTCTAGGGAACCCAACTGGGAAAACCCTCTGCTAGCTATAGAAATTTAAAATACTATCCATATTAGACTTTGAGACACCTTCTTCAAGACCAGGTTCATCGATGCTTATTGATTTCCATATTCATTTTCATAAGCATTAGGGTTGTTGTCTGTCAAATCGGAGTAGCTAGAAAGTGTCTCTTTGCTTTCAGAAAGTAGATCAGGATCAACTTCATCCAAGAACCCCCTAGAAGGCTTATCAGTAGTAATAAGTAAGTTCTTTTTTTACTTTATTTCATCACATGCATCCATCATAATCACTGATTTGTATTCATTTTTTTCATAGTCATTTTCAATGTTAGATGCAAAAGGTAATTTAGTATGATATAATCCTTAGGTAACCAACCTCAAACATATTGTTGGTTAATTTATGTTGTTTGAAGTTTATTGAGTTTGAGTTTTATCATGAAACTACTAGAAGTGTACTAGAATGGGTGAGTTGATTATCTTGATAACAATGCTATGGTTTGATCTAGTCCTTGAAAGGAAATTATAGTTGATGGTCAAAATTTCACATTCCTTTCATTTTTTATCTTCATGTATAACAAATATCTTTATGTTATAGCCTCTAGCTAGATATATATAGTAACTACCACTCAGAAGTTGGATGCCATCATTTTGGAACTTGAGCTTACTCAAATTACCTTTGTTTGAGTTGAAAATGTCATTAGATCTCATTATATCATCTATTGCAGAGCATGAATCCAATTTACTTTTGTTTTAGTTAAAAATGTAATTAGATCTTGCTATATCATCTTTTGTAGAGAATGAATCCAATTTCTCATAGTCCATTTGTTTGAGGTATAACATAGCTACTTTAATTCATTAGAATTACTTTTCATATTCTATTTTTTGATTCTGATTCTCTAGGCCACATCTACATTGGGAAAGGGGCATATTTAATGAAGTGTGGAAGGAGAGGGAAGCTTCAGTTATGTCCTTTCAAAATTTCTAAGGTATGTAATAAAATTTAAAAAAAAAATCTCCATAGAATGTTGTGCATTAACTTTTTCTTTTGATAATAGATTATTTATGTGATCTCCTCTCTCTTACACATAACCAAAGTCCAGATATACATGGTTTTTTGGGATATGTGGACAATGGACAGATTTATGCTAACCATTTATCTAGAAATTTACACTATAGAAGATCAAGCATTTACAATTGAATATTTCCTTTCCACTAAATTAGAGTTGAAGAGTCAGACTCCTATTTTTCAGGCATATACCTCAATTTTAAATCAATTTATTGCTGACTTTGTATATACCTTCCATGGAAGGAAAAAGAGTGATCACTACCATTTCTTAATCTTTCTGCAGACCAAGTAAAGATTCCAAATGTGTATAAATTAGTGGCTCCTTGAAGAATCCCAAAAGTGGCACTATTGTAGCGATAAGAAATTCGTTTATTTTGAGTTCTTCATTAGTGCATTGATAGTATATTGTTTATTCCATATAATACCTCAACAGTGTATGATCAAATTACAGTTAAGCCTATCATATTATTTTGACTTACCCTCTTTTAGAGGGAAACTAGAGTGCGTGTCAAGCTTGCACATCACTATTGTATCATGCAAAGTTTACCTGGGACCAGTTTTGTGGATCTAAGTAGCAAGATACCTATTGGAATTCAAGAGGAAACAATACTACAAAGTGGGAAAGAGGTTTCACAGTTAACCTAGATTTCACATTATGGTTGGAGTCGGTTTGTTGGCAAGATGTTGGATACCCCAACTTCCTTTTTATGACTAAGTACAAGATTGAATCCTTCAACATATTCCTCACTCAATTTTCATTAAGTGATGGGTTTTCTCAGAAGTGTTGCACACCTATAAACTTTACTAGAGTTTTTCTTGAGTCTTCGGAGGTGGTTAGCTTTTCAAAGCACACAAGTATAAGAAGAGGAGAAATAATATGCCTGACTAATTTGAAGTTATCTACCTGTGAATAGGGTCTTCCCATTCAAAATCCTAATGACTCACTCTAATTCTTTCTAGTGAACAACTTTCGGACTTGCCATGAATTGTGAGACAATTCCAACCCCATAGCTATAAATTTCTTATTTAAATGTATACCCAATAGATTAGAATCTTCACAAGGAGAACTCCATTCTTGCTTCGAAAGAACCTGCAATCGACTTGTACCATGGTATTTAATCTTTTATGTATTTATTCACATCCTTGGTCCATGACATAAAGATGCAATAGGCTACCTTGCATTTTCTATACTAACACTCCTAAAAAATAATAAAGTATGCCCAAATCTATCATTTCAAATTATCTATGTAGCTCACCTTTTGGTTTTTCAATTATCAAAGTTGTTACCTATATTGATGAGAACTTATACAACTGATACCACAATGACAATATATGTTATAGTTTTATCCGTGTTTCACTGAAGGTGTTTCTCCTTCAGTAGAGAAACAATACACTGTAGTTTCCATTTAGGGTAGAAGTGTACCCAGTAGCAACCTTGGCCTGTGTGCAGATGGGTTGAATGCACATTAGACTCTATCTGTTGTTTTGAAGGTGTTTCTCCTTCAAAAATACTTCATCTTAGTAGATACTTTTAGTTTGCACCTTTAGTAGATGCATGCAGCCTTGGGCTACATGTTGTAGATTATAGTTTCCCTATGAGGTTGTAGCAGTGATGAAAGAAGTGCATCGATTTTTGGCATATTTAGTATGCTTTTATAGTTTGACTTAGATGCTCACTTTTCTTAATTTAGGTGTTTTTCTTAGTTTTGTTTTATGCACATATTTATATTTAAGAAAAGTGCACATTAGAGAAGGGTTCTATATTTTGAGAAGGGGACACACTTCTAGGTAGGAGGTACTCTATTCTAGGAAGCTTTTGCCATGTAGGTTAGGTGCTTTATCTGAGAATCCCAAGAGGAGCTATTGTAGCAATAAGAAATTCATTTATTTTGAGTTCTTCATTAATGCGTTGATAGTATATTGTTTATTCCATGCAATACCTCAATATTGTATACAACCATATTTAGTATACTTTTATAGTTTGACTTAGATGCTCACTATTCTTAATTTAGGTGTTTTTCTTAGTTCTGTTTTATGCACAAATTTATCTTTAAGAAAAGTACACAGTAGAGAAGGGTTCTATATTTTGAGCAGGGGACACACTTCTAGGTAGGAGGTACTATATTCTAGGAAGATTTTTCCATGCAGGTTAGGTGTTTTATCTAAGAATCCCAAGAGGTGCTATTATAGTAATAAAAAATTCATTTATTTTGAGTTCTTCATTAGTGCATTGATAGTATATTGTTTATTCCATGCAATACCTCAATATTAAATGATCAAATTACAGTTAAGATTGTCATAATATTTTGGCTTACCCTCTTTTAGAGGGAAACTAGAATGTGTGTCAAGCTTTCACGTCACAATTTTATCATGCAGTGTTTACCTGGCATGAGTTTTGTCGATATAAGTAACTAGATACTTGTTGTAATTCAAGATGGAACAATACTACAAAGTGGGAAAGAGGTTTCGTAGTTAACCTACCTTTCTCATTATGGTTGGAGTCGGTTTGTTGGCAAGACACTGGATACCCCAACTTCCTTTTTATGACTGAGAGCAAGATTGAATCCTTCGACATATTCCTCGCTCAATTGTCATCAAGCGATGGGTTTTCTTAGAAGTTCTTCACAACTACAAACTTTACCAGAGTTGTTATTGAGTCTTTGGATGTGGTTATCTTTTCAAAGCACACATGTACAAGAAGATGAGAAATAATATGCCCAACTAATTTCAAGTTATCTTCCTGCAAATAGGGTGTCCCCTTCCATAAACCTGAGGACTCGCTCTACTTCTTTCTAGTGAACAAATTTGGGACTTTTCATGAATTGTGAGACAATTTAAACCCTATAGCTATCAGTTTCTTATTTAAAGTTATACCCACTAGACTAGAACCTACACAAGGAGAATTCCATTCCTATTTCAAAATAACTTGCAATCGACCTATACCATGCTATTTAATATTTTGTGTATTTCTTCGCATCCTTGGCCTGCGACATAAAGACGCAACAAGTTAACTTTCATTTTCTATACTAACACTCCTAAACAATAATAAAGTGTGCCCAAATTTGTCATTTCAAATGATCTATGCATCTCAACTTTTGTTTTTTCAATTAGCGAAGTTGTTACCTATATTGATGAGATCATCGACAACCGAGGCCATAGTGACAATATCTATTAGAGTTTTATCCTTGTTGCACTAAAGGTGTTTTTTCTTTAGCAGCACTACAATACATTGTAGTTTCCATTCAGCGAAGAATTGTACCCAGTAGCAGCCTTGGTCTGTTTGTAAATGGGTTGAATTCACAATAGACTTTATCTATTGTTTTGAAGGTGTTTCTCCTTCAATAGTACTTCATCTCAGTAGATATTTTCAATCTACACCTTCAACAAATGCAAACAGCCTTGCGGTACATGCTATAGATTGTAGTTTTACTGTGAGGGTATAGCAACGATGAAAGAATCACATCGACTTCAGGGATCTTATTGT
The DNA here is from genome assembly GCA_031772625.1 of Pinus tabuliformis. Classification (NCBI taxonomy): domain Eukaryota; kingdom Viridiplantae; phylum Streptophyta; class Pinopsida; order Pinales; family Pinaceae; genus Pinus; species Pinus tabuliformis. The sequence continues at coordinate 1,237,926,639 of CM062819.1, forward strand.
TGTTGTATGAAAGCATGCTTGTCTAGTGTTTCCCAAACTTATATAGAGCCATATTTATTATTATTTTATAGTTTGACTTAGATGCTCACTTTTCTTAATTTAGGTGTTTCTCTTAGTACTATTTTATGCACAGATTTATCTTTAAGAAAAGTGCACAATAGACAAGTGTTCTATATTTTTAGCAAGGGACACTCTTCTAGGCAGGAGGTACTCTATTATAGGGAGCTTCTGTCATGCATGTTAGGTGCTTTATCCTAGACGGAGTTCCAAGCCCTTTCCTCCTCGACAAAGTCCCTGCCAAACAAGACACCGGTGGATAGATTTCCAAGTCCCTAAATTTTCCAAAAAACCACCTAACCCTAGCTATCTAGCCTAAAATCCTCTACATTCTAGTCATCTCTTGGCTTGTGATTTCATAGAGAGAGCCCTCTCTGGTTTTGTAGGGCTAGCTACCAAACTAAAAGCTTGGTCTGTGGTTACTTCTGTCGATTTCTTCATCGGTCTGTGTCATTGTGGAGGATAACAAAGTGCATGACAATAGGGAGTTCCAAGGTCTTCTAGTGAATCTACAGTTTCCAAGTCATGGAAAATGCAATGCTAATTGTGAGATCTTGATTGCCAAGGTGTGTTAGGAATGATAGGCCATGTTAAGATGTGCCAGATAGTATGAAGACATGTCAAACAAGCTACGATGTGCCAAGTGCTAAGGAATGCCAAGATGTACAAGGGTTCCAAGTCCCTGCTTCCTCTTCTTCCAAATGATATCCACTTATGACATTTCCTTTGCAATATTTGGTGCATTTTATAGTTATAGGTCATTTATAGGTTATAAATGTCTTTAGATTTTCACTTCTAATTGAGTATTCAATTGAACATATTGAATCTCTTATACATAACTATTTTTCCCTCCACCCATTTTTCATAACTTCAATAACCATTAGGTAGGGACGTACATCTTCGATGTTGCTTTGCTTGTTTAGTAAAATATTGATGAGACTTTAATTTATTGAAAGTTGTATAATTTACAATTTATGAAGTTTCAAGGTCTAATTTTAAAAAATATAATTCTTTAAAGGGTGATAACTCAATGGAAGAGCACCTGCTTTACAAGAAGGAGGTTGGTTGTTCGATTCCATTGTGCCTTGACATCCATATGGAATGGCGACGATCAATTTTTGGTCATAGAGGCTCTTTTGTCCATCACCAATGAGCTTTGGTGACATTTTTCTACCCTCACCAAAAATATAAAATGGTGACAGTCAACGAACGCCACCATATATAGCATCAATAGTGACGACCCTCGAAGGTCCGTAACCATAAATCGTTGTTGTTGATATGAAATAGTTACAGTCATTTTCCATCATTATAGTCAATTTGTGATGGACAATGAATGTCACCACAACATCTATACTTCTAGCAATGCGGCTTTTGGTGACGGTCAATGAACGTCACCATATATATGCACTAATAGTGATGGCCATTAAAGATCCATTACAATAAATCATTATTGTTCATATGAAATGGTGAAGGTCACTATCCGTCATTATAATCAATATCCGTGATGGACCATGAATGTCACCATAACACCTATACTTTTGGCCATGCCACCTTTGGTGATGTTTAGTTTTTGGTGACCGAGGCTATGGTCTGTCACCATTGCTCATATGCAATGGTCACGGTCGGTATCCGTCATTATAAACCATTATTGGTGACAAAATTTGAATGTCACTACAACATGTATACTTTTGGTGATGCCACCTTTGGTGACGTTTAGTTTTTGGTGACGGAGGCTATGGTCGATCACCATTGCTCATATGAGATGGTGACAGTCATTATCCATCATTATAAATCATTGTTGGTGACGAACTTTGTATGTCACTACAAGACCTATACTTTTGGCGATTCCACCTTTGGTGACGTTCAGTTTTTGGTGATGAATGTTCTTTTGACTGTCCCCAATGAGCTTATGGTGACATTTTTCGCCCCTCACCAATGTCCTTTTTTCTTGTAGTGATTGCTGGGGAGGTGTTTGAGTAATATCTAATTTCTACTTTCTTCCTTCCGTTTCTTATCTTTGACATTCTGATATTAGCTTCATTTCTGCAAAAGTAATCTAGTTTGCTTTCTTTTCCATTATGCAAGTGAGATTTCATTCAAGCAGTTAGCTTTCATTCAGTTAGTTAGTTTCCATTCAGTTTTTAATTTCAATTCTGTAAATTATCTTCAAAGCTTGAAAAAACACAAACAAAACAAAAACACTTATTTCATGCCTCGTAGGAATAGGGATAACTTAGGAAAATTTCTGCCCAATACCCCCACCGCTTCAGACAACCAACCTTCCCTCTTCTTCAGTGGCTGTGAATTGGAGAACCCCTTAGGTGAACAAATAGAGATATTTGAAGAGCATACAGGGGGAGAAGAAGAAGAAGAACTCATTCCAACTAACCCAATGGCTGAAAATAGAAATGATAGAGGAAATAGAGAAAGAGTTGAGGGTGCCTTTCCCATCAGAGAAACTAGTGGGGATACCAAGATGAAGAATATAATCCCCTTTACTCTTCCTCATTTCCATGGCCTGACCTCAGAAGATCCAGACACTTTCTTGTTTGAGTTTGATGTCATATGCAGAACCTATGATTACACCAATGATGAGCAGAAGTTGAAACTATTCCCATCCACTCTCAAGGATGCAGCTTTGCATTCGTTCATGCGTTTACTTGGGGTTAACATCACAACTTGGGGTTAGGTGCAGCAAGCCTTCAAAAACAAGTTTCGAAACTATTGCAGGTCCAAAGATACTAAAGAGGAAATTTTTAGGATGACCTTAGGGCATGATGAATCCCTAGAGGATTATGAAGAAAGATTCCAGCTTAGCTACAAAAGGGCCAGGTGCACACTTGATCCCGAGTCACTGAAGTTAGTCCTTCTTAGATGGGTAAGGGAAGATCTTCTGGATACCCTAAACCTGCCAACAAGAGGGGACATCTACCAACTACCCTATGAAGATATCAAGATTGTGTTTAGGAACCATTCTAGGCTAGCTAGGAAAAAGGGTAGGGGCAGTCAACATATGGTAAGTCCATCCTCTTCCAATACATCCATCAAAGGTGAAATTGGAAATATACTGGAAGATTTGAAGAGTGAGATGTTGCAAATCCTTGCCCTAAAGATGGACACTATGCACATTAATAGAAAGAAGGAGAAGGCAGAGATAGCCTTAGCCATTTTCTGCCCTAGATGTATAAGGAGGTACTCACGGAATGAATGTCCATTGAATCTGATTGAAGTATGGTCGGTCTGTGAAAAGAACCACTCCAAAGATAAGTTCCCTTCTCTACCTAGACTAAAAGCTGTGTATTGGGGAACTGAGGGGGTGACTGAAAAAATCTTCTACATAAATCAAAGGAGACCTCATGGGCCTCGGCCATACCAGCAGAGCATGTAAGGGTAATCCCATTCCTATTACAACCCTAGCTAGACCACATCCATTCCCTCTTGGGGGCCCCCTGCTCATCCTTCCTGGTTTACACCTCCTCCTTGGTCCTTTGCAACTTAGTACCATTCCTAGCCAACCAGCCAATCATTTCAACCATATACTCTACCAAAACCTAAGTGGAATGCACCACCCCATGGGTGGAGGACCCCATACCACAATGCTCCAGCTTTATTGCCTTCACCACCTACTCAACCACAACTTTTACACCTTGATCCACGTAAACAAACCCAGACGCTTGCCCAGCCAAATCCAAACCTGAAAAACAGATAGGCACAACAAGTATACAATGGAGAGTCATCCTATCCTGTTTATGCTATGGAGATTCAGGAAATCAACCTGAGATCTGGGAGAGTACTCCCAGACAACCAACCTCTACCTCCATCTAGGGAGAGTGAGGAATAAAGAGAGGAAAACATGCCTAGCATAAATTCACCACCTTTTCCTGAGAGATTAACTCATCTAGTCTAGCCTACCCTAGAAGAGAATGAACTTCTGGGGGAATTGAAAATCTATGTGTCAAAATTCCACTTCTTCAAGCCATAAAGGATGTACCTATTTACAACAAGTTTATTAAGGAGAAGCGCTTCGAACATCTAGGGAGGCTAGAAAGAGACACCCCTACCATTAATGTCATTGGATAGTTATCTGACTTAATGCTGGGGCATGTAATTTTTCCAAAGTATTTGGACCCTGGAAGCCTTGTAGTAGATGTGCACATCAATGGCACCATTGTCCCACACACTTTGATTGATCTTGGGGCTGCCATTAATGTAATGACCAAGGACACCACGCTGAATCTCAATCTCTACGGTTCTTTGAGAAAGACCACAACATTATTGCAACTTGCAGACCATTCCACAGTAATTGTTGGCTTGTTGGGGCTTAACCCAGGTTTGGAGTTAATTAGCCAAACAAATCCCAGTACTATTGGCCCTTTTGGCAATAGTCCGCGGAGCGCGGACTGAGGTCTCACTTGAAGTAGTATGAGAGGGTGCTAGAACCAGGTTTCCACACCCTTGAGATGTTTGAAAGGTTCGACTAGTCTTTTGTTTGTTCCTGTGTGTAGGTGGCTTCATGCACCTTTCATTCCTTGTAGGCTGATACCCTGCCTTCGCGCAGCCCTAACCAGGGGTTGCGCCATGCTCTACGTTATTACTTGAGATCTTATTTATCTTCCAGTATTAGTTAAGCACCTTCACACACTTAGATTTCCTAAGTTATACTTAACAATACAAAACATTCATACGGGTTTGCGCAGTAAATAAAAAATATACTTGAAAACTATATCCAATCATGCATTAAACTAGGAAGAGATACAAAAAATTGTAGAAAAACTTCTCTTTAATGATTCTCCAATGGTTACAGACTCGACCTACCCTGCACACTCAGCTGCAGGGGTCCGCACACTCAGCTGCATACTACTAGGCCTCTATGCACTCACCTGCAGAGCCTTATCCTACTCTGTGACCCACAGACACACTTTACACTTCGACTCAATCACTTAGACTTCTCATGCTTCTATTCTCTTCATTTTTTGTTTTCCTTTTTCTACACTTAGAGCTTCACTTTATTTATACAATCCCATGGTCCGCGGACCATGGGTAGTTCTATCCAGCCGAAATTACATTATGAAACTAGGGCGGACAACCCTATGACTCTATCATACTTTCACACCCCGCGCCCGCAATTCGTGGAGATTTTACAACAATATTTGGTTAAAACTTGAGCTTTAAGCCCCAAAATATGCCTTGGGGGGATTCCATTCCCAACAGGCCCCCAACAAAAACATTGTGACTCACCCTCGAGTCACTTTGTCAGTGCGGTGATCTTTGTGCAAAGTCCCTCCAACTATTCTCATATTGCAACAAGGTCAGTAACACACTGAGCTGCTGCTTGTTGGATCTGTTTCATACATTGTTCCGAGACCTCTATGTCGGAATTGCTTCTCTGCATTTGTGATGGTATCCCTCGCATTTTTTTATAGTCCTACGCCTTTGTTCGGATCCTTGGAGCACAAAGACTATGCTTCTGTCGGTTAGTCAGATAGCCAGGCCACCCATGTAGGGCTTCAAGCAGCTGCCATTCACTTTGCCTAGGAAAGGCTCTCCATTTAGTTTGACTAGCTATACCATGCCTCCATCTGTTTAACAATGTATGGTCCCAGCCAATGCATTCTGAACTTTCCCAGGAATTTATAAAACTTACTGTTATACAGCAACACTAAATCATTTACCTTGAAGGTGCACAATTTAATATGGCGATCGTGCCAGGCCTTCTCACGCTGCTTTTGTACCTGTTGATGAAAGCCAGCAAGGAACCGTTCCTCCTCGAGTTCTTACAACTGCACAAGCCATTGTTATAGGGCTTCACAGTCCATCATACATGTGAGTGCTGCTATGCACAGATTAGGTACAATATACTCCATTGGCATGACATATTCCACACCATAAACTAACCCTAAATGTGTTTGTCCCGTCAGTTTCTTGCATGTTGTCCTATAAGCCCATAATATTGCAGGTACGCAAAGGTCCCAATCACTCCACTGCGCATTGCATACTTTGGTTAGTGTAGTCTCCAGTATTTTGTTGAATGCTTCTACTGTCCTATTGGCTTGTGGGTGATATGGTGTGCTTTTCTGATGATATACCTTGAATTCTTTTGTTAGCACGCTGATGGTTTCATTCAGGAAATGTGTACCATCATCACTCATTAATATTTTTGGACAGAAAATCAAGTCAACACGTGTTCAAACAAAAACTTCCACCCGTGGTGGCTATGCAGTCTTTGACTGGCTGCACTTCCACCTAGCGAGTCAGGTACTCCGCTGCGAATATGATGTATCGTGCGCCCATTTTTCCCTGAGGTTTGATAGGTCCTACAAAGTCAATTGCCCACTTTTCGAAGGGCTGCAGTGTCATTTGTGGATTCAAATGCATCTCGTCCCTCTGTGATGGTTTACCGGTACTTTGACATATATCGCAGGCCTTACAATGTGCTTTTTAATCCTGATGAAGGATTGGCCACCACAACCCTGCGTGGAGAATATTTTATGTGGATGCTCGTCTTGCATAGTGTCCTCATGTAGCACCCCCATGTGCTTCTGCAAGGATCTGAATTCGTTCATATTCAGGAACGTACCTTCGTAGTATCTCATCATTTCCCATTTTGTATAGGTGCCCCGCGATGACGGAAAAAGCAGTCGCGCGCACTAGCAGTTCCTTCTTTTGATCGACGGAGTATTCCTTCACCGCAGTCCCTATTGTTAGAAGGTGAATTATATCCTCAAAGTGCCCATCCGCGATGCGAACAACAAAGAGCTGTGTGTTAGGTAATCCTTCCTCCAAACTAGTAGGTTCCTTGCCCGTCTCAATATGCAATAAGTGGTCCGGTCCGACATTCATTCGTCTAGGCCTTACCATGACCTCAAAGTCATATTCTTGGAACAATAAGAGCCATCTGCATATGTGCCCCCCCAATACAAGTTTATTGACCAAGTATTTTAGTGCGGAATGGTCTGTATACATCTTGAAATCTCCTCCTAGCAAATGGTGCCGCTATTTTTGGAGCACGTACATCATAGCCAACCCCTCATGCTCAGTTGTGGAATAGTTCTTTTCCACTTTGGACAAGTTGTGACTTGCAAACGCGATAGGGCGATCCAAGCCCTCTCCACCCTCTTGTGTGAGCATTGCTCCTAGCGCTATACATGACGCGTCAACATGGACATGAAACTCCACATCCCATTTCGGGAAGACTAGGATTGGAGCAGAGGCCTGTTTCTCTTTTAGTACATCCAAGCTCTTCATGCAATCATCATTCCAACAGAACGCGACATCCTTTCTCAATAGTTTTTCCATCAGCGCGGTGATCTGGGCATACATTTTGGTGAACTTCCTATAGTACCCTGTATGCCCCAAGGTAGCGCGCAACTATTTAACACTTCACGGTGCTTCTAAATTAAGAATTACTGCAATCTTTGCGGGGTCTACCATTAGTCCTTGCTTGCAAACCACATGTCCCAATAGGTTCCCAAACAGAATGAACAACATACACCTTTTAAGGTTCAACGTGATTTTGTGTTGTTGGCAAGTATCCAGCATCAAGCGTAAGCTCGCTACGTGGTGCTTAACCAATCCAAATACAGTCCAATCATCCAGATAGACCTCCAAGAATTTATGGATATATTATTTGAATGCGGCAACAACTATGTGCAAAAAGCTAGCTAGCATGTTCTTTAACCCAAATGGCATGACGGTGTATTGAAAGTAACCCCACTTAGTCGCGAAGGTAGTCTTTATCTTGTCTTCTGATGCGATTTTGATCTGGTGGTAGCCTGAGAACCCATCAGTGAAAGAATATGATTCTTACCCACCAACATTTTCCAAGAATTCATCTATGAACGGGGTCAGGAATGGGTTGTGCACATATGCGTCATTCAATTTCCTAAGGTCCATGGATATTCTTATCTCGCCCTTCTGCTTCTTCTCTTGTACTACCATAGGGCTTACCCAGTCGGATTCTTCCATCGGATCAATAATTTCAGCTGCAAGAATTTTGTCGAGTTCTACATGGACCTTTTCCTTGTACTTCAGATTCAAGTGGTAAGGTCTCTGCTTAACCCGCTTCACATCGGGTTTTAGGGTGATCTTCATCATCCCTAAATTGCCAACGATCCCCTATAAGTCCGTGATCTTAGTCGGGAATAAGTCTTGGTACTCATGGAGTAACTCAATGACCTTATCCGCCGTGGCATCATCCCAGTAGTCGCCAAGCATTGCATACTTTGGTTCGGCCTCCATACCAATGTTCACCTAATTCATCCTTACCTACGCGGTAATGTCAGGGTCTTTAACCAATAGTCCTTGAACCTCACGATAGCCTTTAGTTTTTGGAATGTTAACTTTTCACGGATCTTCCTCGTCTTCTTTAATGTTTACATTGTAACACTCCAGCGCTTAGCTCAGTTGGGTCATCCATTTAGGCTGAACCACTTCCATTGTTTCCTAGGGTATTTTAAAGATAGCTGCTTGTACTGCTTGTAGCGCATCATCAACAGTATCCCACCAATGATCCTCAAACGTGAAGGTTAACAAGAATCCTTCACGCATCATATCCTGTTAGTTCGTGCCATGGCAGAGCTCTATCTCTATATACCAATTCATGGGTATAATATCTAGGGTATGATAGAATAGGTGCACCCACTCAGGTTATGGCTCTTCCCCATAGACCTTTGTCCATTTTGCAAGGTGTGCACATGGATCACCCCGTCCATCATACTTGTCTCTTAATCGCATCTGAGGCTTCCCAAACCACATGCGCATCATCCTTTTGCATTTGTGCCAGTCCTCAAAACTTCATTGGTGCGTACCCCACCATCTTGCGGGCATAGCTTGCAGTACCCATTTCAGAGTATCGAAACGCTGCTTTTCCGGTACTTCCCTTTCAACGTTTTTTCAGGAAATCATCCACCTCGTCCAACCCATCATACGTAGGCATATCTCTTACCTCTGTTGCTACGTAGCGCAACGACCTTGTCATCATGTTACAATTGAGCATGGCTATGTCATGTAACTAGTTTTGCCATCGCTCTATCTCCTCGTTAGAATCTAATATGCAAGAGCTTTTGTGCTCCCACGAGATTTGGCCATCTGCAGTTGGATTTACCTAGTCCTGCTCCCACGCGGTTATTTTGTAGATATAGTCCAAGTCATCATCATTGTCATAATCGTGCACTGGCTCTGTGTAGCGCGATTCTTCTACAGGATCTAAAGGTACCACCACACGCAGTGACCTTTTATCAAAAATCATCTTATGCTTCTTTAGATTTATCACTCCATTCATGTCAGTGACCCAATCTATTCCCCAAAGTACGGGGTAGGGATTATTGTCATCAACAATCTCTATCACTTCAAAACATGCTAGCATGCTTGCTCCTTTGATATCTACTGTGATTCCCTGCAATCTCCCCATAGGTAGGATCTTTTGCTGGTTCTCCATTCGTAGTTGGATAGGAGACCATTGTAGCATAGGCTTGCCCATGCACTCCCATGTCTGCTTTGGCAGGACGTTCGCGTCCAATCCTAGATCCAAATTCACTTGGTCCATCTCATATTCTCTGATCTACGTGGCCAATCTCATCTCCCTGCCTGTTCATGTCATGTGCTTCCTGAGCTTCCAGAGTACGCGCAGTTCTCCTGGCGCAGTCCCAACGCATCTAGTTATAAGTTCTTGTAGCCCCTTTACAACCTTGCTATCATGCAGTAGCTTCATGCATGTCTCTAAGAACGTAGTGAGTATTGATGTGTCCATTTCTGGCTCTATTCTATCTTTACTTCCTGAAGTGGAGGCATCTGCGAAGCTCCTCTTAGCTTCCATGAAGGACTCCTTAACATGCTCCAAATCAAATTCTGGTTTGTTTGTTGGAGCCCTGTGAACCCAGGTACTTTCTTCAGGCTACTTGCCTTTGTCATCCCCTGTCGTAATAATACTCCAAAGAATGATATTTATGTTAGGGTCTTCCTTGCGTGGCTCAAACCTCATCATTTGTAGGTTCTGAGTCGGGGGAGGCTGGAGTGCTCCTTTATTGCGCAACCTCTCTATCAATGTGAGACAGTCCTCTATCTCATGATCAAATTGAATACAATATAAGCATGATGGTCTCGTTGGATTTGTACAATCGCGGGCATAATGCCCTGACGCTCTGCAATTGCAACATATCAGCTGTCCACGAAATCTTCCTGGTCCCATTCCACCTCGGCCTCATCTGCATCCCTGAAATCCAGTGCGTGCCATTCCCACATTTTGATCGAGGGGCTGTGTTTCAGCCTGAACTCTATAGGTAGGAGTCTAATCCATCATCAGTTCATAACTTCTACAGGTGCGCTCATCATGGCCGACTAACCTGCAGAAATTACAAAACAACTGTTGCGAATTTTGCGTATACTATTTGTAATAGATGGAAATTATCTGTAGCATGCTTCCCTCCTATTTGATAGATCGTGCACCATAACGCGAGTGCTACGCTTGGTCCTACTTGTGCCTCTAGTCTTAATGGCATTGGTCCTCCTCCTGCAAGGTAATTCACAAACACCGGGTAGTGGTCCTTGTCATGCCCCTGGAGCTTTCACTTTACGCACCATACCTCGTCACACACTTCTAGATGAGCCGTCATATTTTGTTTCAAACTCTGTGTCTTAAGGAAAAAAATTTTCAACTATGCGTGAATCTGCTGGACTCCAGGTTAGGATCTTGCATCGGAGTCTCGTGCAATCTCATCACGACCTCCAAAGCCTCAGCTTAAGTGGCTAGCCTTTGTTGAGACAGTGCGTTCTGTAGATGTAGGTTAACGAGGCTACAAACCATTCGTGGTGTTTCCTATCTATTAAGGTAATGTTCGCTTCATGAATTGTGCACTTTAGTCTTTGATCCAACTCCCATGGGGTTTCGCCTGGTAGCATTGTGATTTCCTTGAATCCAATGATCGACTGTGCCTCCAATTTTGGTCTTCTAAATTCCTTGTTTAGCACAGCTTGGTTATTTGCTGTCCCAGCATTCAGATTGTGATTGGAATTCTTAAACTACCAGGTCAGCGCACGATCCTGCAGAGCACTGACCAATGTTGCCTTCTTTATATTGTCATCCGTGATAACCTGTGCTTCCCATACAGCTTTTACCACAAACCAAAATTGGTCCAGATCTTCATTCCCTACTCCCTTGAACACTGGTAGCTTTATCGCGCTGGCCATACTGCTTCATGGTGGTGTTGGAGGTGGTATGGGCGAAGTCGAGGGTGAAGATGGTGAAACTAGTGGTGGCATGGGTGGGGGTGGTATGCACGGAATCCTCTGCCTTATTAGATTAATCACACTTCTTGGCGAGACCTTCGTGAGTTCTTCTTCACCTCCTCGCAGAGGGGAAATCAAGGGGCTAGTCTCTACTTCTTTGCTACCTTCATTTTTTTAGATTGTCCCACTTTGTGTAGCCCCAAACATCAATTTATTCGCATGACCCACTTTTCAAACAGTAGCATTTTAATCCAAGTGTTCAAAGATTTAACGTACTTACCTTGCGATCCCTTGAGGAAGCATTGCACTACCTCGCTATAGCTGATTGAAGTATCTACCCCGAATTCGATGATGAATCCTCCTATGATCTGATCGAGCCAATGATCAACAACGTGTGCAATTTGATCTTCCGATCCTTCCAGTCTGCGCATCAATTTTGGAGTCCACACAATAGATTTGTCGAGTTTACACCTTCCTTGGCTATCTGCTGGCTTCGCCATCCACTCATATAACTCAATAGGGAAGGATGCAAAGAAAATTTCATGGATCTTCATATACAAGTAGCAATCTAACCATTCTTCCTTTGATAATCGTGGACCTCTTTTCTTGCGTCGTGAACTCGTGAATCTTTCTATCCAACCACTCGTCAATTCCTTTCTTTGTCAGATTCCATTGAAACGACATCAGACATCTATATATAGATCCTGGTCTTGGCAACAGAACCATTTTTTGGATTGTTGGGGCCTGACCAATGTTTAGAGTTAATTATCCAAACAAATCCCGATACTACTAGCCCTTTCAGCAACAGTCTGCAGAGCACGAACTGAGGTCTCACCCGAAGTAGTATGGGAGGGTGATAGAACTATGTTTCTGCACCCTTGAGATGTCTGAAAGGTTCGACTAGTCCTTTGTTTGTTCCTATGTGCAGGTGGTTTCACGCACCTTTTGTTCCTCACGGCTTGATACCCTGCCTTCGCGCAGCCCTAACCAGGGGTTGTGCCATGCTCTGCATTAGTACTTGAGATCTTATTTATCTTCCAGTATTAGTTAAGCACCTTTGCAAACTTAGATGTCTTAAGTTATACTTCACAATACAAAACATTCATATGGGTTCACGTAATAAATAAACAATATACTTGCAAATTATATCCAATCATGCATTAAACTAGAAAAAGATACATATAATTATAGGAAAAATTCTCTTTATTGATTCTCCAATGGTTACAGACTCGACCTGCCCTGCGCACTCAACTACAGGGGTCCGCACACTCAGCTGTGGGCTATTAGGCCTCTGCGCACTCACCTGCAGAGCCTTCTCCTACTCTACAACCCACAGACACACTTTACACTTCGACTTCTCATGCTTCTATTCTCTTCGTTTTTCGTTTCCCTTTTCTACACTTAGAGCCTCGATCTACTTATACAATCCAATGGTCATGGACCATGGGTAGGTATATCTAACTAACATTACATTACAAACTAGGGCAGACAACCCTGTGACTCTATCATACTTTCGTGCCCCACGCCAGCAATTCATGGAGCTTTTACAACAAGATTTGGTCAAAGCTTGGGCTTCAAGCCCCAAAACATGCCTTGGGGGGATTCCATGCCCAATAATAATCCTTGAGGGGATTGTGGAGGAGGTGATGGTCTCTATTGAATCTTGGGAGTACCCTGCATACTTCCTAGTTCTCTAGTCTAAGGCCAATCTTACTGGTTACCCTCTCATTCTTGGGAGGCCCTGGTTAGCCAATTTCGATGCCTACATTAGCTGCAAGGCTGGAAATATGACTATAAAAAATGGGCATATGTCCAAGCAGTTAATCCTATACCCTCCTGCTCAGTCATCTCTGGAGCATGAATTAACTTTTTGACTGGAAGAGGAGGAAGAAGATGAAGTCTACTTAGCCCAACTCTATACCTTAGAAACATGCATGGGAGGAGGACCACCAGATGAAGATGATTTGATTTAACACATGCTCCAAATTCCAACTCCCAACACATTGTCCTTAGAGGAAGTAGTAGAGGAAACCCATAAAAACCATTAGATTGATCTATGCTTAGCTGATTCAAACCCTACCCATGTCAAAATCATAGAATTCAGCCTTGAGAGAACTTTGAAAATCAATCCATCTCTTTCTGTACACCAAGAATAAAAGTTGTGCAACATGCTAAAGGAACATCTGGATGCCTTTGCTCGGTGTTACAAGGAAATTAAGGGAGTTCACCCCTTGGTGCGTACTCACCACATTTATATCAAAGAAGGTTGCAAACTAGTCCGACAATCCCAAAGGATAATGAATCTAGCTCTCAATGATATAGTCAAGGAAGAACTACAAAAGCTGCTAGATGCAAGATTCATTTACCCTATCTGGGACACTGGGTGGGTCTTTCCTTTGGTGTTGGTTCCAAAGAAAAATGGTAACTGGAGGATTTGTGTCAATTAAAGAGAATTAAAGAAAGCAACAAAGAAGGACCGTTTCCCTCTACCTTTCATTAACCAAGTGCTATATGGCCTGGTAGGGAAAAGTTTTTCTCTTTCCTAGATGGGTTCAATGGGTACAATCAAATCCAGATCAGCCCAGAAGACCAGGATAACACCACCTTCACTTGTCCTTGGGGTAATTTTGCCTATAGGGTCCTTCCTTTTGGCTTATGAAATGCCCTTGCCACTTTCCAGACAAAAGTATCGAGTATCTTTGCCTAGCTAGTCCATGATGTAGTAGAAATTTATATGGATGATTTCACACCCTATGGGTGTGATTTCCAAGAGGCTTTGTCCAACTTAGGTAAGGTGCTGAACAAATGCATTGAAATGAACCTGTCCCTTAGTCCCGAAAAATGTGAGTTCTTAATGACTGCAGGGACTCTTCTAGGTCATTCAATATCCTGACAAGGACTATAGGTGGACCCAAATAAGATAGCCATCATCAAAAGGGTCCCACCTCCATAAAAGCAAAGAGATTTCAGAAGTTTTGTAGGATTTGCTGGATACTATCGAAGGTTTATAAAATACTTCAGCAAGTTATCTTCTCCTTTATTTGGGTTGTTGGAAAAAGTCTTTAAATTCGTATGGTCAAAAAGCTATCAAGAGGCCCTAGACACCTCAAAGGAAAAGTTAACCACTGCACCTATTCTCCTAGGCCCAAATTGGGCCCTTCCTTTCCACATACATGCTGATGCCTCACACAAATCCATACGAGCAGCTCTAGGCCAGATAGATGAAAAGCTACCTTATGCCATTTACTTCATCAATAATAATTTGTCAAAGGTAGTACTAAACTACATAGTGATTGAAAAGAAGCTCCTAGCTGTTGTGCATTCATTGAAAAAATTTAGGTATTAAATTAAAGGTTTCCAAACATTTTTACATATTGACCATGCTGCAATTAAATATTTAATGAATAAACCTAATGTGAATGCCCGGATTATTAGATGGTTACTTTTATTATAGTAGTTTGATCTAACTATTATTGATAAGCCCGAAAAGGAGAATGTTGTTGCATATTTTTTTCCAGATTAACTTTGCCTACAAGGGAGGAAGGAATGGTTGATGATCAGTTAGCAGATGAATACTTATTTGCCATTTCAGTTCTCTCTCCATGGTTTGCTGACATAGCAAACTACTTCGTGTCTACACAGTTCTCATTGAATTTTTCCTCCAAAGAGAAAAGAAAGTTATGTGGAAGACTTATCATGATGGGCCTTGTGGAGATCACTTTACAGCCAAGCGGACAACATTAAAGGTGTTACAAGATAGTTATTATTGGCCCACTGTTCATCAGGATGTGAGAAGGTATACTAGTCAATGTGATCGGTGCCAAAGGATGGGAAAGCCTACTCCAAGGGATTAAATGCCTCTGCAACCTCAAGTGACTTTTGAGCCATTTGACAAGTGGGGCATGGATTTCATTGGACCTATTTACCTTCTATCCAAGAAAAGTAGTACATCATTGTGTGCACTAACTATTTGACCAGGTGGGCTAAAACCAAGGCAATCAAAGGAGTAACAGAGGAGAAAGTGGCTGAGTTATTAAGGGAAAATGCATTTTATAAGTTTGGGTACCCTAGAGAATTGATCATTGATCAAAGCAACCAATTTACATCTAACATGATTGAAGACTTGTTAAGCTAGCATAAGATCAAGCATAGAACATCGACTCCTTATCACCCACAAGCTAATGGGAAATTGGAGGTGACCAACTGAGCGTTGGAGGGAATTATGACCAAAGTGGTTAGCAACAACAAAAAATATTGGACAGATAGATTATTTGAGGCCACTTGAGCCTACAACACCACCTGGAAGACCACCACTGGATTCACTCCCTATGAGTTGGTCTATGGGAAGAAGGCCTTATTATTCATTGAATTTGAGTACAATAGATTGAGGATGGCATCCCAACTAGATCTAGATCTTAGCAGTGCACACAAAGAGAGATTTCTCCAACTGAATGGGTTAGATGAGTTTAGAATGCAAGCCCTCCTACACACAGAGGTGACTCAAATTTAGAGGAAGGTTTGGCATGACAAGAACATCAAGGACAAACAATTTCAAGAAGGTGATTGGTTTTCGTTGTATGATTCCAGATACAAATATTTTAAAGGTAAGTTAAGGACTAGATGGTTAGGGCCTTATGTCATAGAGAAATGTCATGATATTGGTTTAGTACAGATTAGAACAATTGATGCAGGGGTTATTCCTTTACTTGTTAATGGGCACAGGTTGAAGGTTTAGAAGAAGCCCTTGTGAAAGCAAGAATTCATTGAAGGCATCAACAAGACAGTGATGGTGGTGGAACAAGTCTCACTTCCTACCTCATCAGGTCACTAAAAAATAAAAAAGAGAAAAAAATAAGGAGACTCAGGCGAAAACCTCCATGAGGCACCTAAGTCCCACTGTTGGGTTGAAAACCTCTTGAGGCGGTCTAATGGTGTAAAAAAAAAAAGAAATAAAAATGATCTCCAGGTGAAAACCCCTTTTGAGGCACCAAGGGAAAGCGGCTAGGATGAAAACCTCTTGGAGGCACACTAGTTGCTTTTAAAAAAGAAAAAAAAGAAGAAAAAAATTATATAAAAAATAAAAAGGAGAAAAGAAAAGTTTTAAAATTTTGTTTGCAGGTCAGCAGGAGGAGGATCAGCGCAACAAGGGAAGATCAAAAGGGACTTGTCTAGTTCATTTTTTTTATTTCTCCATTCATTATCCTTCATCATTCCATCATTCCCTCCATTTTTCTACTCATTTAGCTCAATTTGCAAGGGTTCTGTGTTCTCTACAGGATTCCCTGAAAACCTATAGGATGATCCTATATGAATTACATTGACTTGGGAATCCCAAAGGAAGTGACCCTAAAGAAAGGGGATGACCTGCTTATGTCAAAAGAATAAATTTCTACTTCACCATCTCATCACCATGCTTCTCTCCACCATGAACACCCCTGCATTCATCCAATAAAGTCAGTTTCAAAAAAATTATTACAGTTTTCAGAAAAAGGGACAGATAAAAGAGGATAAAGACAAAGATTAAGGGGAAAACACCTAAAATCTATACCTCTCATTCATCAATACCTAGACCCCTTCTCTACCCATGCCAACCATCCTCATGTTCCAGAAGTGAAGAATGATTAAAATGTTTGAGGGAGAGGAAACTACAAGATATCCTGTAGGAAATCCTGTAGCAGCCTATCCCACAAAACAAAAACAAAAAACCCGAGGTTGCAATCAGCACTAGCATGGAGATCCAGAGGTCAAAGAAGCTCCTCCAAAGCTTAGCAATAGCATCAGGATCATCAACATCACCATCTAGTAACTGCACAACAAAGAAAAACATCAGAGGACAATAAAAAAGAAGAAGAAGAAACACATGTAGCAAATACACAGCAAGGACTTCACTCTTCAAACAAACAACATCAAGGAATCATTAGCACAAGTATGTAACTCGCTTCCAGTCTCTCTTTAGCATGATATGATCAAACATGTAAAAGTTGTGAAAGAGTTGGTTTTATAAGAAAAAGGTGGCCAGTTAACTTGGCTACCTTCACTCAGTCAACAAAGAGAATACAATTAGTTCCTTCACACATGGCAGCAGTCAAGTTAGAGAAAGGGGAGATGAGGTCAAAAGTGGTTAAGCTACAGATGCCCAAAGTGGGAGTTGATTACAAGGTGAGGAGAATGATGATGCAGTAGTGGGACCAATGGTAAAAAAATAGATACTCATACCTCGGCTGGTAGCACACCACCCTACTCAAATCACCCATATGAGGAAATAAACGTTGATCCCCATGCATAGAGGCATTCACATTCTCAAGGCTACACACTAGAAAAGTTTCTCTCAGTCCTCAAGTAGTCTACAGGAAAGGTAGAATTCATTTTTTCAGCACAAGAGCACCTACAGGATCCTACAAGAAATCCTACAGGATATAGAACAACACATACAGGATTGGTAGTGAGCAACTTTAAAAGGGGAAAATAGAGGTTGGATTCATCAGAGAGTGATAAGGAGGTAGGAGTTGAACTTTCCCACATTATTTGAAGTGAAAAGAATATAGAAAAGCCTTCTATTTCGTTGAAAAAGATTGCAGTCTAGGGGAATTGTGTACACAAAATTTTCATTTAAAATTCCTCATCCACTAAATTTGGTATCAGACATATACAACCCTCCATCCATTAGAGAAAAGTTATAGGGGGATTTAATAAGAGGGAACCCATCAACACAGTGAAGATCCATCAACACCCTTCTGTACTAGAGATATTCACAAGGCACAATTAGATGGGTTTCTTTGAAAAATTGAGGGGATATGATGATGAAGTGGCAAGAGACTTTGATTCCACTGACTCAGACCCATGCCACTGTTATGGTGAAAGGCCTCTCTATAGAACTCACCCTTGAAATCATAGGCATAATCACCACCCTTCCTTTAGGGATGCCCCAGAGAAAATAGGATAAGGGAAATAGCCAAATTGCAATGAAGAAACTATTTTTAGAAGGAGAGCAGGCCATGGAAGACAAAAATGGAGTCAGAAGAGCAAGCCTACCATATTATTGGAATGGAATTAGCTACCTCCTTATTAAGTATATATCATGTGAAGGTAGGTACAATTTGGTAAATGGATACCACTTTAGGCTTCTCCAAGAGTTGAGGTTTGGAGCAAACACAGCTCCTCAAAATAGACTCAGCATACCCTACATCCTTCTTCAATTAGTGATAGATAAGATCATTAAGGTGTCGGAAGGAAATTATCAACAATTAGCCCATCATGGGTTAATTAGACTTATCATAGAAGATTCCCTCCAAAACCTTAGAATCCCTATCACATGGGAAACTTTCAAAGACATGTGGACAGAGGAAGACATAAAATCCCTTGAATATGACAAAAGCCCCACTGCTAGTGAAAGGGATGAAGAAGAAATGGAGAAGGATGAAGAAAAAATATATGAGGATGAAGAGGAAATAGAGGAGGAAGAAGAGGAAGAAAAGGAGAAGGAAAGTGGTGAAGAGACAAAAGAAGATGCAAAGGAGGAAACCGATGAACAAAGTGAGGAACTAGAGGGAGAAGAGGAGGAGAAAGACAAGAGTGAAAAGGAAAATGGAAAACGAGAGATAGAAGACAAGGAAGAACAAAGGTCTATAATGCAATGCAAATAAGGGGAGGAATCACCCAAGGTATCTCCAGAACCCACTAAGAAAGAGGCAGTAGCTTCCCTCACTGCCCTTAGTACCCTTATCAAACAGAAAGGGAAGAGATAGAGATAAACTCCATTGTACTTTAGGACAAGAAAAAGTACAAGAATAAGGTAAGGGAAACTGCAAACTCCCACCAAGGTTCCTATTGTCATTGAAGACTCACCAAAACAATAGGAAAAGATAAATCCTCTTATGAAAAATAAAGGAGAAGGATCATCAGGACAAGCCTCTCCCAAATCTCCTATCACTCATGTTTGGATACATGTCACTAGATCTTTGCATCCAAACAAAAAGGTCTCTTAGAGGATACACAGAAGGACCTATAGGAAGCAGAGGCAATCCTACAGGAAACTCTGCTAAAGCTACAGGAAACTCAGAAATTGGACAAAGAAGGGAGTATGCAGCAAGAAACAAAAAAGGAGGATCTAGATTTGAGGGATCCTAGTCCTCAACCTAATATTGACTCCTAATACCGATTTATTGAAGGGGGTAGGGTCATTCCACAGAAATTTTTCATCCCCTTATTCTTTGAGCTTGAGAAAGAAAGGGAAATAACACATAGGTGGATGCAAATTTCCAAATCTAAAGGAGTGGAGGACATAGGTCACATGGAGGAAAAAGTTAAAGAGATGGGAAGAGAACTGAGCAGCCTAAGAGATAGAGAGGCAATGATGAAAGCTCACTTGGAGGCAAAAAAATGCATGGTTAAGGGGACAACTACAAGAGAGAGAAAGAATAAATTGACATCCATGGCAAATCTATCCTTAGAGGCAATCTAGTGCAGGATGCCATCTAAGTCCTATGCATTGTATCTTAAGGAATAGTGGTTGCAATTCCAAATCAAGACTTAAGCACAAAGAGGCACTATGACATTCCAAGATTATAGACAATTCATTGATCTCTATGATCAAAGAACATTGGAGGATAGAGCTAAAATGTCTGAGTTTTACCTCCACAACTTGGCCTCGACTGATCTAAATGTGTGGGACCCTAATTGAAAACTAGGGGACTTACAATTGATGCGTTTGGCATCATGGATGAATCATGAGGAAGAAATGGTTGCAGAAATGAAGAAAGTAATGGAAAAGGAAGAAACAAAACACCTCATGATAAGAGCTGAGCAATCAAATCTAATGACTATCATCAACACCCATAACTTGATTGCAAATGACCCTCAACTTGCACCTAGGTGCCTTGCTGCCCAAGAGCAAGAAATCACACACTTTGAGGAAATGTTCAGGTTGTTAGGGGATGAAAAAATGCAATATTTCTAGAGGAGATGGAATACTTTTCCCTACAACTTGAAAATAAGAGAGAAACATTCTCCCCAGAGAATGACAGAAGTACTGAACAAGACACCCATGTACAAGCAAGCTCACCAAAGACTCAAATTCAATTGGATTGGCTTGAGACTCAGTCCACCACCACTCTTAGGAATGTTTGAAGGAAGGAAGGAAGAGGAAGAAATAAAGCAGTGGGAGGAGATAGAAAGGAAGGCAGGATTCTATGCACAGGAACAGGAAACTATAGCAGAAGCATGGGATGTCAGGGAGGCCACTAGAGAAATGAAAGACATGGATATAGATTGAGTTTCTCAGAGGATGAGTAACACTTTTATTAGGGGGTGACGATGAGCCTCATCATTGGGTAACTATATGGACCATTAATACACCTCCTAGCTTATTCAAATCAACTCCTCTCATAATTTATTACATGTTTTGATTGTATTTTTCTTAATGAGATGTATCAAAGTGAGATATTATGCTAGTGGACTAATTTTCATTTGTCAGACTAGGCAGTAACTCCTCAACACAAATTGATTTGTATATTATTTCTTCAGGTAGGTCTTCATTATATACATGAGGGAGAGACTGTTCACTTCATCTTCCGATGATTGTTCATATTACCTATTTATTTATTTACATTATATTCACCCAATCCTGATGATTAGGTGTCAACATCCCCCCCCTAATCTGAAGGGATATTGGTGAGTCCAAGCATCATTCTGAATTGTTCAAGATTTTCTCTTCCAAGTGCTTTGGTGAAGATGTCTGCAATTTTCTCATTAGTGGAACAATGACGGAGATGGATTGTTTTGGCCTCAACATGATGTCAAATCAGATGATATTTAGTATTGATGTGCTTCGTTTGATCATGGAACTTTTGGTTCTTGGCCAACTTTATTGCAGAGGTATTGTCAATCATGAGTGGAGTTGATTGTACTTGTTTTACCTGCAAATCTTCAAGAATTTTCCTGAGCCACACAATTTCTTTTTTTGCTTCAGCTGCTGCCACATATTCCGCTTATGTTATGGAATCTACTGGAACTAATTTTTTGTGTGATCTCCAAGAGACAGCTCTTGATCCAAGACTCATAGCATATTCTGAGGTAGATACCCCAGTTTCTTTGTCTCCATCGACGTCTAAATCAGAGTATCTAATGAAGCTGAAGTTGTCCACCTGTGCATACTTGATTCCAAAGTCTTGAGTTCCCTTCAAGTGCCTTAGAACTCTTTTTGCAGCAGACCAATATCCCTCACAAGGCTTTTGCATAAACCTGGAGAGGATTCCAATAGCAAACAAAATGTCTGGTCTGGTAGCAATTAGGTAGTTGAGACTTCCTACAAGCTGTCTATACTTTGTTGCATCCTCAAATTCTTTTCCTTCAACAGATGTGAGTTTTAAGTTTTGTTCCATTGGAGTAGTAAGAGTATTGCATTCTGTCATGCCAAACCTGTTCAATAGATCTCCAATGTATTTCTTTTGAGAAAGAAATATGGACTTCGGATGTTGGGTTACTTCAATACCAAGATAGTAATGAACATAGCCCAAATCAGTCATTTCAAAACTTTTCCCCAATTCCTTCTTTATGGATGCAATGTAGCTTTCATTATTCCCTCTCATTAAAAGATCATCTACATATACGACAAGATATACAACTGTTTTTCCAACTTTCTTGATAAATAAAGTTTCATCATCAAGATCATAAGGTTTGAAATTGAGTTTCAGAAGATGCTTAGTTAGTTTTTCATACCAGGCTCGCAGTGCTTGTTTGAGGCCATACAAGGACTTCACTAGTTTGCATACTTTATGTTCATGTCCTTTCATAGCAAATCCTTCAAGTTGGGACATAAAAACATTTTCTTTTAGATCTCCATTCAAGAAAGCAGTTTTTACATCCATTTGATGGACTTTCCAACCGTTCTGAGCTTCTAGGGCAAAGAGTGTCTGGATGGTAACCCATTTTGCTGTGGGGGAAAAGTCTCCTCATAATCGACCCCTTCCTTCTGTGCAAAACCTTTTTCCACAAGCCTAGCTTTGTGCTTGTCAAGTGAGCCATCAGCTTTATACTTGTTCTTGTATACCCACTTGTAGCCAATTGGTTTGGTTCCTAATGGAGGATCAACCAGCTTCCAAGTGCCATCTTTTATGAGGGCATCATACTCCTTTTGCATTGTTTCTTTCCATTCATCATGAGAAGCAACTTCTTTGAAGGAAATTGGCTCAAAATCTGTAGACAAGTTCAATTCACAATCATAAGAAACATCCATATCAACAGGTGAATTAGAATCATCTACATCACCTCCATTTTGCTGGTTTGAATTTCTAGTTCTTGTCTTTCCAACCTCATCAGGATGAACACTTTCAAGTGTCTTTGTTAGCCACTTTGGGGGAAATTTTTTAGATGGTCCAAGCTGCTCCGTTGATTGAGTTGGGACTGAATCAAAATTGAGTCTCCCAATTCTATCAATCACATCACTTAAATCATCATCCATTGTTGGAGTTTCATACGGGGGAGAGTGTTTTTCAGAAGAAGATTCCATGTGTTGATCTAGTATAGGAATCCCCCCTTCAAGATATGGAATCTGATTATCAAATTCTTGAAATGATTTTGCTTTTGCGAATCTATCCAAACGATCAAGTTACCGCTCAACAACATTGTCAGTTTTGGATGATTCAAGAAAAATTACATCTCTAGATACAACAAACTTTTTATTTACTTCATCATAGAGATGGTATGCTTTGGAGGTGTTTGAATACCCTAGGAAGATACAGTTACGATTTCTAGCACCAATTTTGTTTCTATGTACCTCTGGTATCAAGGCATAACAGGTGGAACCAAAGACCCTGAGATGCTTTATCAAAGGAACATGTCCATACCACATTTCATATGGAGTCTTGTTTCTAATACCATTAGATGGACATCTATTCTTTATATATGCAGCACATAGAACAACATCAGCCCAAAACATTATCTTTACATTTTTGAAGAATAGCATGGATCGTACCATATCTAAGATTGTCTTATTCATTCTTTCAGCTACACCATTCTGTTGCGGATTATAAGGCACAGTTGTTTGATGTTTGATCCCATGTTGGCGAAAATAGTTTTCAAATTCATTTGATGTGTATTCTTTTCCATTATCAATGCGAATAAACCCAATATGAGATTGTGCATCATTTTCAATCCATTTATGAAAATTCTTGAATGTTTGAAAAGCATCAGATTTGTTCTTTAATAAATAAACCCAACACATTCTGGTGTAGTCATCAATAAATGTCATGATATATTTATTTCCATTTGTAGGAGGAACAGACATTGGACCACATAAATATGAATGAATGAGTTCAAGTTTTCTATGTTCTCTTGAATGTGAATCATGAAAAGACTATTTGCTATGCTTTCCTAGAATGCAAGAATCACATTGCTTAAGTTTCCTATGAATTGTAGGCAAACTAGCAACACCGTTTTTCTTCAAGAAGCGAAGGCTGTCATAGTTCAAATGTCCAAATCTAGCATGCCATAATAAACTTGATGGAAGTGTACCTTCTTCATGATGAAAATTGTATAAGAGATGTTGTGCACGAGCAGAGTTACCTTGTAGCTTGACAAGCCTTTCTTCTTCTATTCCCCTCATGACAAGTGAGTGGTCAGATGCTTTTCTTACCTCAAGCTTGCCATCAAACATATGAATGGAGTGACCTTGCTGGAAAATGTAAACCAAGGACAACAAGTTTCTCTTGAGCTGAGGGAGATATAGAACATGATGCAGAAGAAAGTCTGGAAGACCACATAGTTTAAGCCTGATTGTGCCAAGCCTTGATGGCTTGATTTTTGATTGGTCTGCAAAGTATACTGCTCCATCAACATTGTCAGTAAATTATTCAAAAAAATATTTTCTATAAGCCATGTGGCAGGTTGCTCTTGAATCAAGCAACCAATCATTTTTCCAAGAAGCAAGTGAAGCATTAAAGAAATCTTCATTTACTCCAATATTACATTGTGCCACAACATAGTGAGCAGATTCAAGTTCTTTACCTTAGTCTGTATCATCAATTTTACCTTTCTCTTGGTTTCTTTGCTGCTCAATTTTGTCCCATGGTAGCTTGCATGTAGAGGCATCATGTGATCTATTTCTTTTGCAGTGTATGCAGTGCAAATCTGCCTTTTCTCCTTGAGAGTCTCTACCCCCCCTGCCTCTAAAATCTCTTCTACCTCTTCCTCTGGAAGAATCTTGAGCAAGATTATTCTCTCTGTGTGCAAGAAGAGTTGTCTTCTTTTCCAAACCCTTATCTTTTTCAACAAACTTCTCCATCATAAAAATTTGAACTGAGCCCAAAAATAATTACAGTATTCGTAGCAAAATACTAATAATAATTTGCTATGACTTTACAAAAAAATGGAATCAACTGCAAGCTATCAATATTCATATATCATGCAATATATGTTGTATTCCTTATAACATATTCCACAATATTCATATACCAAGCACGGTCGAGTTAATGCACCAGAACATCAGTGTTCTTGGACAGTAGGTAACACGCTACACCTTTATGCAACATATTTCCCTCACCTCATTGTTTATGCAAGAACTAAATGATAATGAAGGCTCATCGACGGAATAAGATGACAACCTACGAAGGCTCATAACAAAGGCTCATCAACAGAATAAGATGACAACCCACAAAGGCTCATAACGAAGGCTAAGGTGTATTCCAACAGACAGTAAAGTCAATTTATAATACCAGCATATTTTTACAATGCCAAAACAACGTTATTATACCAACATTCTTCAACAAGAGCAACGTACAAATCAACAATTGAATGTAACGTTCCGAAGCAGCGTTTTTCAAAAACTTCAATTGTATACCATGCAGCAGGAATGTCAGTGTTATGTGCCAAAACTTCAATGTGTATGCCAAAACTTCAACGTATATACCAGAAACTTCCGCATCAACCCTTTCATGTGCAGATCGATCTCCAAAAGCTTTGATTCATGCATGTAGGTGGGCAGCTGTTACACAGTAATTTATCACTGCCTTCCTGTCAGTCACCCTGCTGTGTCCAGAAGTCACAATCACTAAGTGTTTGATCCCTGAACTGGCTTAAAAACCCATTTTTCCAAAGTTTTGTGCATCAGCGCGTCTGTTCCTAAAATAACCGCGATGACCAGCGCCTCACAGTGTATTTCGTGCGCTGCCATCGCGGAAGAACATCACTTTTCCGCGATGACGCACAGCGCGGCTTTCCCGTGTTCTTCCGCGCTGACATGACTTGTTCAGTTATTGTTATGTGCTGACAGCGCGGCAGTCTCCATATAATCCGCGCTGATCCAGTTTGGGCGAATTTGTTCAAACAACCAGCCTTCCAGATCTCTCCAGGCTTGGTTGTTAGCTTTGTGAATATCGACTCCCTTCTATGGCATGTCTGTTCGACCCTTTGCAACTACTCCCCTTGAAGATAAGCTCATCTTTCCACCTTTTTAGGAGACTCCTTCTCCTATATAAACTTCCACCATTACCATGAGCAGCTAGTTAGAAACTAGTGGGAACTAGCTAAACTTAGCTTGGATTGTACAGAGCTTGTAGTGCTCAGATTGCTGCTATAGGTTTGGTGTGTTAGGAGTGGAAGTGATTCATTGCTTGGGGAAGTTTGTTTGTGACATTTGTGTGAGAGAGAGAGAGTTGTTTGTCTTGGGAGAACCATCCTCAAAGGTGAATGCTTGAGATACATGCTGACTGATCCCTCCTGAGAAGTTTATCGACGTCAGAACATTTGGTTGTACTCTTCTCTATTCTGATTAATAATAGATGACTGCTATTATTGTTCCATTCTCGTTTGTTTATGCAATGGATAAATGTGAATTATGTCTTTTCTGACTGGCATATAGTTACTTTTACTAGATTTCACGCTTGCGTTTGCCTTCTCTTCGTGTGTGTAGGTGTCCCTTCGCGGGGATCGCGGAGGAGTGTGACCAGCCGAAGCGAAGGAGCGAAGGAGACATCTCTTCGTCCAACGACAGCGCAGGAATCCAAGTAGGTGCTCTTTACTTCTTGTTTAATTGTAACTAGGAACATGCGTGGCAGCATTATGTGATTGTTGCTAGACCCCTATTGGGCTAGTAGGGATCGCCTCTATCCGTAGAGGGGATTTACCTCTCCAACAATTTGGCGACTCCGCTGGGGATCAGCCTTTTTGTCTCTTGAGTCCACTTTTGTGTTTGGCTTTGATTGATCTCTTTTCGAGTTTTTGGGATTGTCTTTTTGCTTATGAACTTTCTGGGCGTTTCTGGGAAGCATTTTTATCATTGAAAAGCTCCTGCCTTTGGTTTGGGAAGTTTTATTTCGGTTTTCCTTGTTTTTTGCTCTCAGCGCGTTTTATTTCGGAACAGTCGCGCTGACATCGCGACTCTGTTCTTTGGTTTTCTCTTCATCGCGCCTGTACGTCTAACAGCCGCGCTGACCTCGTTTTCAAGGGCAGCGCGCTTTATTCGTGTTCTTCCGCGCTGACATCGCGCCCACTCTTCTTTGTGATTTTGGTCGTCGCGTCTGTGTGCCTTATATCCGCGCTGACCTCGTTTCTTCTAGGGCAGCGCGCCTTTTCCCTGACTTTCCGCGCTGACGTCGCAAAGTTGCTAAAGGCCTCCCCCTGTCAGCGCCAAGTTGCTGAAGGCTACCCGCGCTGAGCCTGAAAAACTCATTTTTGTCCAAATTGACCTCCTAAACCTCTTGCTGTGACTTTCCCTTCTTCTCCCCACTTGTCTGATGACTTGTTTTTCACTCTCTGAACTTTGAACTGTTTGATTACGGAGCTCAACTCCATAGGGTTTCGTTTTGCTTGGTTTTGAGTTTGCAAACAACTTCCCTTCTCGCTGCTTGGTTCGTGTTTTCATCCTTACTTTTGCGATTACTGGATTGTGTTGGGTCTCTAATTGACTGGTTGCGACTCTGGTCCGTCGGATGTTTGCTTTTCTCTATTGATTGCGCACTCTGAACCCTAGGACATCTAGTGGCCGTGTGTGTGTCAAGCCTCCCGTGAGGATCCCTGTTTGCTTGATTGACCAGCTCGTTCTAGACTCGTTTTCGCATTTTTTCAGTGATTGTCAGAGTGTATTGGATTGCGCTCCCAAGTGGTCTTTTTCGCTTCCTCCTTGCTTGCGATCCTTGCTTGTTTTGCAGAGCTTAGATCACATAGCTCGTGCATTGCCTTGTTTCCTTTTGATTTCGAGACTTTGGTTGAGTGTTTTCGAGAACTTTGTGTGCTCTCATTAAGTAGTTTACTTGGTGTTCAAGTTCCTCCAAATTCCTTTAGGTGTTTTATGTCACTGAAAAGAAAACGAATTAGTAGCTTGCTTTAAAATTCGAAAAGGAAAAGAACATTTCATTGATTTGCATTTTCAAAAGAAAAGTTTCCTTTCCTCGCTTTAGTTGCATTTAGCTGCTTGTTTGTTTGTATTCGTTTTGTTTAAAAAATTCTTTGCTCTCTCGTAGCTAGAATTCATCGAACGAAACGAAATTCTTTTGCATATAGATTGCATCTAAGTAATTGTGAGCGAACATACGATAGAGCTTGAAATCGAAACTTAATCTCAAGATCAACTATAAAATGAACCAAATGAATCTAAAAACGCATTGGAACTAAACGCAAATATTTAGAGGTCTAGGTTAGAGACGTGTTCCGGCGTCTTAAAACATAGTCACTGTTGTTTCACATTAGGTTGGGTGATTCCTCCTTCTGTGACTCGATAGTGGTCTAATACGGACTGCGCTCCCACGTACCGTCGAGTATATAGGGAGACCCCACTAGGCTTATATCCTTTATCCATAGGAAGCCGAGTCGGCCGCCCTACAATTCGCAATGCAGTGAACACAGCATTCACGAAGATTGACCACCCGTACCCTAAAAAGTATTCTGTGATTTTGCGAAGAGTTTGGCACACCCTCTACCTAGAGTTCCAGAGCAGTCGCTTTTGATCCTTTTCGGACTCCCTAAACGAAAAGGTGCCTGTGAGCGTCTTGTCACTTCGTGCTCATTAAACATTCGAAGGAGACTGGAGTCATCTTTGTCCTTTTATCGACTCCTGAAATATGAAAAGGTCAAGTTTGGTCCTTGCATCTTAAAATTAATTTGGCCACGATAACATCACCTTTTCTAGGTCTTGTGTGCGATAGTTTTGAGTAGGCTTTTATCGATAGTTTCCTTTAAGAGTTCTAAGGGGTCTGGTCATCCTGGCTGACCCATCAACTTCCGGTATAACTGACCAAGGTTCTCAATCCTCTGTTGCTCCCGAGGTACCAGTTGTAGGCGGTACTCTTCCCATTGTTCCGAGTATCCAGCCTATTAACGCACGGTCCCCAGGCAACCCAGATTACTTGGAGGATTGGAATCCCGTTTGGGAAGAAGATTGGGATACCCCCCAAACCCCCCGTACCCCTTTAGGTATGTCATCTCCGATGGAGGGGGCAGCTTCCAGCACGGGTGAGACACCCGCAGTCACAGACATCGAGACACCCGCGGTCACAGACATTGAGACCCCGATCCCGTCTTCATCTCCCCTCCCTCCACGATATCAATCGCTAAGGGATAGGTATGATGCTAGAACAACTTCTACCACTATATGGGATCCTACTCTCGCTGCCTCGATCGGCCCTTTTGTTTCGCAGCCTCTTTTCCCACCCCTCACGTCAGAACTCAACCCGCCCGTCACCTCAGTTCCCGCTCAACCTACTGTTTGTGTAGCACGTTCGACTCCGGTCGTCAGTGCTGTACCGATTCCCTCGTCTGAAGTTCCTCAAGCTGGTTCTTTTGTTGGAGGCATTCCAGGATCAGGACCGTATGATGCTTATGGGGAACCTATAACGGACCCAGATTACGATGGTCCTGTTTTCTTCTTCGATGCAAATGGTGAGTTCCTTGAGGAAATCTCAGGTCTCCCTCGTCGCCCTTTCGAAGAGAACGAGGAATCTTTGAATGTCATGTATGACCACACTACTAAGTACTTTGGAAACCGAGACCCTCCTCGGCAGCCCATAGGACCACCCAATCAGGACCCGTCATTCTACGTGCAGCCCCCTCAAGGGCAACCATTGTATGGCCTGCCTGACCCAGGACAATCTGGGCATCCTCAAGGTCAACCTTACCAGGAACAACCTATGGACATGGGAGGTCCGCCATACCCATATCAAAATCAACCTACTGGGCAGCCAGAGCAACCGTCTTTTCAGGACCAGCTTGGTTTCCAGCCAGGGTACCCCTCTGGACAAACTGGCTCAGTTTACAATCCTTCAAATCAACCAGCCGTCCAGCAAGGGTATCCCTATGGCCAGGGTGGACAACCCTATGTTCAACAGAGCCCACCTACCCCTCGAATCGCAAATCCTTCTGGGCAAGGGGGGCAACCCTCTGCCCAGCCTATATACGAAAGAGGGCAGCCTGCCGTACAGCAAGCCCAACCCTCTTCCCAACCCGGTTACGGTGGGGGACAAACGGGCCAACCGTCTATACAGCCAAATCAACCCGGGGTCTACCCTCACCGTCAACCTGGACAAGCTGGCCAGCCTCGGCGTCAACCAGCTATCCAACCAATTCGACCACCCGCTCCGCGAAGACAACCCTTGGTGGCACATGGACAACCTGGCATTCAGCAAGGCTATCCTGCTGGCCAACCAGGTCCATCTCGAATCCGACCAAGTCAACCTTCGGGACGTGTGGTCCAACCTCAACCGGTTCAAGGACAGTACTCTGGGCCTCAGACTCAAACATGTTATCAACCTCCATATCAAACGCAGCCTGCCTACCAGGCTCCGTATGCGACCCAGCAGTCACATGGCTACCAGCAACCCCAGGGGCAAAATCAGTATGCTCCTTACCAAAATTATCAGCAACCACAGGTCACTCCCTATCAAAATTATCAATATGGTCAACCTGGCGGGCAAGCTGCTAATTCATGGGGAGCTGGGGGGCAAACACAGGGACAGTCGTCCGCACACGGACAAAACTCCTACGGACAAACTCCCTATGTGCCAGGTCCTTTCGGACCAGGTCCATCGGGACAAAATTCCTATGCGGCCGGTCCTTTCGGGCCAGGTCCGTCTGGACAAAGTTTGTGGGGGCAACCCCAATCTGGGTGGAACCCTAATACCGCCTCGAACCCTCAGCCACAGATGTCCTTCAACCCGCAGCTACCATTTTTGGCTACGTTGGAACTACCCGATGTGTCCAAGTTAACAAACGATCCTATTTTGCATAACTCATATTGGCCACCGGTTCCGACCAAAATACCAGGTGACTGTCCAAAGTTCGACGGAAAAGCCGGAGAGGATCCTCAAGCCCATGTAATGACATATCACCTTTGGTGTTCATCTAACTCATGGCTTGATGATTCTATCCGACTGCGCCTCTTCCAGAGGACCCTCACTGGTTCAGCCGCAAAATGGTACATCGAACTTAATCGCGGTATGTTTTCAGACTTTAACTCGTTGGCTATGGCCTTTCTTACTCATTTTCAGTTACCCATTCGGTACGAGACTGGGACCCATTTGCTCACGTCTCTGAAACAGGATACGGCAACGCACATCTCTGATCATATACATGAATGGAGAAGGCGCCGTCGTTTGATTAAATTTTGGATTCCCGATCAACTCCTGACCGACTGGTTTACCACGTCCTTTGTCCCTAAAATTGCCAAAGATATTGCAATGGGGGCGTGTGTAACTGAAGAGCAAGCGATTGCGCGAGCTCAATACCTCGACTTAGTATATTCTCAGTCAGGTACTTTGTATGACTATTTGCCAGATGCCCCGAGGCACGGACAAACCAAAGCTCCACCGAAACCGTCTGTTGATGGAGTTATTGGCTCCATGAATTCATCAAGTAAGAAATCAACCGCAAACTCTGGGAAGCAGAAACAAAACGCCTCTAACGAGAATGCTTCTCAGAGCCCATCTATTCCTGGGAATACCTCCAAGGTAAATGCCGTTCAGTCCACCGCGGCAGACAAATCCTCGAAAGGCAAAAAGAAAGGAAAGGCCAAAGAAAAATCCGGACAACCTAAGCAGAATCCTCCTAAACCTCCCGCCGAGGAAGGAGCCAAGCGGAAGCCTAAGTATCCCTGCCTCATTTGTGAGGAGGATCACTACACCAAGGACTGCCCCAGGCGGTCCGAGGTTAGTCGGCTTTTAAAAGGTGCTTCAGGGTCCCCCGCCGTGCTTAAAGAGCCTTTCCCATCCCAGCAGACGCATCAGGTGGCAGACCCTTCTCAATCCTCTTCCTCGTTCAGTTCTCAAGTATTCATGGCGGGAACCATCCCCGTCCATATTACGACTCGAACGAAAGATTATCCATCTTCAGCCGGGATGGAGCCGGAGGTCCCCTCCAACGCTCCCGCGTCCAGTTCTGGCCCTCTTCACATTGAACGGCCCAGCACCGAGACGATCCCCCGACCCCCTCCCAAAGGTGTACTCAGGAAGTCATCTTATAACCCCAATGCTCGTGCCGCTCAGCATTATAGCATTGTTGAGGACTTAGCTCAGGCTCCCTCTGCTATGTCCGCGTTAGAAGTCCTCCAGAGCTGCCCCTCCCAGAGGAAGTCCCTGCTATCAGCAATTGGTGGCATCGACCCGGCAGATTCGGATCTAATTTCTTTTGACCTCGAAGGTTTCACGCAGAGATTGCCTCATCAGGTGGCCTTCCTTATACAAGTTCTCATCAAAGGCAAGACGATTCACCGTACTGTCATTGATGAAGGAGCCTCAACCTGCATCATGTCGGTTGCTTGTTGGAAGGCTATTGGTTCGCTTGCTCTGAGCCAGTCTCCCACCACCCTAGAGGCGTTCGATGGAAGAGAATCTCGTCCACTTGGTATCCTCCCGCGTTTACCTATCTCTTTAGAAGGGAAAACTGTAGAAGTCGAGGTTGAAGTCGTTGACGCTAATCTCACTTACAACCTCCTTCTAGGACGAAGCTGGACTTATGCCATGCAAGCCGTGGCTTCCTCCTTATTCCGTGTCGTTCGTTTTCCCCATCAAGGAAAAATCGTCACGGTGGACCAGCTGTCCTTTTTTGCTTCCTCTTCTGAAGGGAATGTACCATTCGTGGAGCATACCTTCAAATCGCTCGAGAGTGTGGGTGCCGGATTATTTAAAGATCCCTCCTTGATGGGAGTCTTTCCCCTCCCACCTCCAAATCTCGCATCCGTTAACATGATCACAACGCATTCTGATCCATGGGTTCTCCCTCCCGTGAATCAAGAAGACTCCTAGGGCGAGATGATGCCGTTGAGCCTAGCCGAGCTCAACTACATCGAAATAGTTGCTGCATCGGCTTCAACCTCCGAACCTGCTATTCCAGGCAGCGTTCCCGATTCACCTGAAACCTTCCCTTGGTTGGGAGAGAAGGCCACTTCGGACCCCCTGAAGGAATCATTCCCATCCGACGAGGCTATTATCGAGACTATGTCTCCCGAAGAGCTCCCTTGGTCAGATCACCACCATCACTCTTCGTTCCTCCCTCCTCATTCGGAAATGGCCACGTGTCTCGGAAAGTTTGCTTCATGTCTCCCACATATCCCTCTCCAAACACCTATCCAGTTATATCAAGTGGCTTCGGAAGGGAACATGGGTAACATTACGCAGACTTTGGCTATCGACATCTCTGTCAAAACAGGGGTTGTCGAAAATATTCATATTGGAGTCACATGTACTCCTGAGGAAATTCAAATCTACAAAGATCTATTTCGTGAATTTCGTGATGTTTTCGCATGGTCTTACGAAGAAATGCCCGGCATTGACCCCAGTATCGTGGAGCACGAAATCCCTACCTATCCTGGGGCTAAGCCTGTTCGTCAGCGTTTACGCCCGGTGCACCCTCGAAAGGCTGCAGCCATCAAGGCCGAAGTTGAAAAGCTTTTTCGAGCTGGTTTCATTTATGCCATTCCCCTCACGGAATGGGTATCTAATATAGTTCCTGTCAATAAAAAACAGGGCACTATTCGGGTTTGTGTTGACTATCGCGATATCAATCGCGCCTGTCCAAAAGATAACTTTCCTACGCCTTTTATTGATCAGCTTATCGATGATTCCGCAGGAAGCGAAATTTATTCTTTCATGGACGGCTTCTCTGGTTACAACCAGATCAACATAGCCCCCGCAGACCAGCACAAGACTGCTTTCATTTGTCCTTGGGGCACCTTCGCTTACAAGAAGCTACCTTTCGGTCTCAAAAATGCCGGCGCCACTTTCCAACGTGCGATGTCGTATGCTTTTCATGATATCCGACACATCGTACAACCTTACCTGGATGACCTACCCGCTCATTCAGCTAAACGTCAAGACCATCCATCTCATTTACGCGAAATCTTCCTTCGCTGTCGACACTACCGTATTCGACTCAATCCGCATAAGTGTGTCTTCTGCGTGGAATCTGGCCGACTACTCGGGTTTATCGTCTCCCGAGAGGGCATCCGCTTGGATCCCCTTAAAGTCGAGGCCATTGTGAATCTTCCTCCCCCTGCCACTCTACAGCAATTACAAAGCTTGCAGGGAAAAGCCAATTTTCTCAGACGATTCATCCCAAATTATGCCGAGGTGGCCAAGGGTTTCACGCGATTACTAAAGCGAGACACGCCCTTTCATTGGGACGCTATCGCTCAGCAATCTTTTGAGCGTCTTAAAGACCTTCTGGTCTCAGCTCCGCTCCTAAGACCTCCAAATTACCACCGTGACTACACCCTTTATCTGGCCGCTGCCGATACCACCATCGGCATGGTTTTAGTGCAAGACGACGACGATGGCTCGGAGCACGTTGTATACTATCTTAGTCGCAACCTCCTCGATACAGAGACTCGCTATGCATATGTCGAAAAGTTGGCATTGGCCGCTGTCTGTGCCGTCCAACATTTCCGTCATTACATCCTGTTGCGCACAACGACCGTGATCTCTGACTGCAACCCCATGACCTATATTTTGTCACGTCAGTTGCTGGGGGGCAAATACTCGAAGTGGATCGTCATCCTCCAAGAGTTTGACTTGGAATTTACTGCCGCCAAGTCTAAGAAATCACTGGTCTTTGCTGAACTGCTCTGTTCCTTACCATCTCAGTCTGCACCATCTCATTCAGAGGAGCAAATTCCGGATGAAACGCTCTTTCTCATCAGCACTCTCGACCCATGGTACGGGGACATCATTGTATATTTACAAACGTCTTCGTTTCGTCCCAATACATCAAAGGAAGCTCGACGACGGATACGTCATCAGGCTCAACCGTATCGCATTTTAGGCGACACCCTGTACCGCCTCGGCGTCGATTCTATTCTTCGCCGATGCTTAACTCTCGAGGAAGCTGAGCGAGTCATGAATGACTGCCACTCCGGCGCTTGTGGCGGCCATATGTCCGGATACGCTACCGCTCAAAAGATCCTCCGCGCTGGTTATTTCCGGCCTTCTATATTCAAGGATTGCATCCTTGCTGTACGCGCATGCCATGAATGCCAGGTTTACCACCGGAAGATGCGTGCACCTGTTGCACCACTGCACCCTGTCGTAACCGTAGGTCCATTTGCCAAATGGGGCATCGATTATACGTCCTGTAACCCTCGTTCGGCCGGGGGGCATGGGTACATTATCGTTGCCGTGGATTATTTCACCAAGTGGGCCGAAGCAATGCCTACATTAAACGAAGACGGTCACACAGCGGCGCAGTTTTTATTCAATCATATCATCACTCGCTTCGGAGTCCCTCAGGCTATTGTTACAGATCATGGAAAGCATTTCCGAAATCATATGATGACAGAGTTAACGAGCCAGTTAGGCTTGCGTCAAGATAGTTCGTCACCGTACTATCCTCAATCTAACGGTCAAGTTGAAGCCGTGAACAAAGTTTTGATCACCATGCTTCAACGCACCGTCAATACACACAAGTCAAACTGGCATCTAATGCTTTTCCCAGCCTTGTGGGCCTACCGGACTTCTGTGAAGGATGCCACCGGTTTCACCCTGTTTCAACTGGTCTATGGACTGGAGGCTACCCTTCCCGTCGAATGTGAAATTCCTTCATTAAAATTAGCTGTCGAGTTGCTTCCCAACACCACTCCGGTGGAGGAACGGCTTCTTTACCTAGAACGGTTAGACGAGACTCGTCGTTTGGCCTCTCTGGCTATCGAAGCGCAGAAGAAGAGAGTCAAAGCTCACTTCGATCAGAATATTCATCCTCGTTCCTTTGTTGAGGGAGATTTAGTACTGCTCTACGATCAAGCTAAGGATAAGCTGGGGGCAGGAAAACTCGAATCCATGTGGTTAGGTCCCTACATCGTGAAACGTGTTTTACAAAAGGGCGCATATGAGTTGATTGATTATGAAGGAAATCCTCTTGACAAGCCCCGAAATGGGCTGTATCTGAAGAAGTACTATGCATAGCTGCTCACAATCACTTTGTATATACGTGTGTTTTTGAGTTTTTACTGCATGAGTTTCTTTTGCTTTGGTGTGAAGGCGTGTTTTTGCCCCTTATTATGCTTTCTCTTTCCTGCGTAGATGTCTCGTACTCCTTATGTTGGTTTCGCTGATGGTGCCTGCCGTAGTACTTGTAATTTGTCTTCGGCAGCGTGGGTGATCTACGATCCTCACGGGGAGTTGATAAACCTGCAGGGTGTATGCCTAGGTCATACCACTAACAACGTTGCCGAGTACAGTGCTGTAATAGAATTACTTGCCGAAGCAGTTGACCTCGGCATCCGAGAGCTAGTGGTGAACCTGGACTCCCAGCTGGTTGTCCATCAACTCAACAGGCGATATTCCGTCAGAGACCAGCGCATATTAAGGTTGTACCTACGTGTAAGATTGTTAGAACGGAATTTCGATTACATTACTTATCAGCATATTCCGAGACGATTAAATACGTTGACTGATGCATTGGCAAATCGTGTATTAGATAGACATTTGCGAAACAGATAAACATCATACAAGGAAGGAAAGAACAGCATAGTAAGACCATAAGCATATGTAAATAAATCATTTCAAGCATAGTTTGCACGTGTGTGTTTTTAAGCTTGCATTAAACATATAAAATCCATGAGTCGAGTGTCGTGCAAATTCATACATAAGATCACAAATTGTACTGAACAAACGCATAACACAAGATAACACATCATCACATGTAACAACGACTCATCCAAAAATCGGTATGTATATATATATATATATCGTGTGGCGCACTGAGGCGCTCAAAAATAGAAGTACATGTCCCAAAATCTCAATACATCTGAGTCATAATGTCTCAAAATAAACAGTGGAAATAAAACCTAGGTGACTAATCGGATGGATGGTGCTCTCTGTAGTACACAGCCGCTCGTGCCACCTGCCTCAGAAGGCGGTGCACTCTGGGTTCCACACCCACTGTGTGGATCTGATGCTCCACAGGAACCTCCTCGACCCCCTGGAAGTCTGGCACCCCCTCCAGCAACCCCTCAAGGTTGCGAGCCACAATCTCTGGTGTGTTGGCCCCTGGAGGGGCTAAGGCCAAAGCTCCGGCTCCCGGGCCCTCTCTCCGTGCCGTGGCAGCCAGGCCAATCGGTCTAGTAGGCCCCACATCTGCATGACAAGACATTTATTAGGACATGTACATAAAAATTTTAAAAACAATACAAAACTCAAAAGACAAAAAGTGTCATACCTGCATCATCCCACTGTTCACCCGGAGGCAGCACCAAGTCAGGATCATTGCGGAAATCCATCCCCGCATATGGCCAATCCTGTACGAAGATCTCCTGCTGGTCCAACCAGTCTCTGAAAAATGCCCCCCAGCTATGTGGTCGGCCGCCACCCCCACGTGGCATAATCCGAGCCCATCGTGAGGCCCTCGTCTCTCGAGGATCTCTGGGGGCATCCACAGCCATAGACTGCAGTCGCATGGCTGGTACTCACTCCAGAATGAGCGGGACCAGGATCGATCCATAGCCGAACTGCTTCGTCTCCCCACGACGGCAGTTGCTCAATTGCCTCTTCATGTTGTTGGCCACTGCCGTGCACCAATCAAACACGGTAGGCTCGAGGCACTCGAGAGCTAGTAGGAGATGGGTCTTGGACGCCTCGTGATTCGCCATGCTACCTGCCGCCTGGGTCACCATGAATAGGATGGTGCGCAGCACTATGTCTCTCACTGTGGGGATCGAGCACTTCCCACTCCGCGTTTTCACCGCCCCCGGGCAAACCTCAGCCATCAGGTCATCCAGAGTACCGCCGCTAGGTCGCTGCCCCTCCAAGATGGGCTTCGCACCTCGGCGCGACAACCCAGTCAAGAAAAAGATATCCATGTGGTCAAACTCAATGTCGTGACCACGGATGGTGAATTTTTGGTCCACCGGGTTCCATGCCCTGATCAGCAGCTCCAGCAGATCATGTTGGGCCCTCAGACGCGGCGTAAGGAAGAATTTCATGAATCCGCACGCCCGCATGGCGTTGCAGCAATTTACGTCTCCCCAAGCAGCCACATCCTCTACATCGTGAACTCTCTCTTGCCATTGAAAGGCCATGATGTCCTGCATGAACAATAAAAACCAATCAGAATTGTTTTCATGGAGAAATTTACGTTCATTTATTAAAAAAACAAAACTTTTCCGCGCCATCGCGGCTGTTTTAGGGACAGCCGCGATGACAATGGCGGCTCTGTGTAAAAAATGCGAGGTCAGCGCGGAAGAACACGCCTTTTCCGCGCTGACCCGAAGTTGGTTACATTGGCTATTTTTCGGTCAGCGCGACCCCGTGGGCAATTTCCGCGCTGACCGAGGGCGCACCCATGCAAATAAAAAATGCCCAATTGGGCCCATTCAACCGTTAAAAAACTCCTAAAATGAACCAGAATGCAGGGCAAAGGAATGAGAACCTACCTGGAAGAAGCAGATCTGAAAATGGTCTCCGGATGGGCTGGG
Source organism: Pinus tabuliformis (assembly GCA_031772625.1). Classification (NCBI taxonomy): domain Eukaryota; kingdom Viridiplantae; phylum Streptophyta; class Pinopsida; order Pinales; family Pinaceae; genus Pinus; species Pinus tabuliformis. Next base: position 1,237,964,803 of record CM062819.1, read on the forward strand.
AATCGCTCCGTCAACTTTTTAGCTTCTCCACGTTCTTCGCACTCCAAATAGTAAAATGGTAAAAATGACTTATTACCCCCCCCCTATTTATAGTAAAAACTCCTAAATTACCATATTTTTTGGGTTTTTACCATTTTTAGCCATAAAACTAGCCTTGGTTCTGTTTTCAAGCATGTTTCAATATGTTTTTTACGTATATCGAATGGATTTATGCGGGTAGTGCCCTTGTGCAGGTACAGGTATCGCAGCTTGGTCATGACAGTCCACAATTCATGTGATTCCCAAAGTGTCGTCTCTAAGCTCTTTTCCGACGTTAAACAAGAGAAGATGGCCGAGCTCCCTTTCAGCTCGTTAAAGGGAACGAAAGGCGGTCGGTTTTAAGCTCTTTTTCCGACCGTTAAACCAAAAAGATCGCCGGGTGTTTGTCGTTTCGCACTCGATATTGGCTCTAAAACGACGTGTCTTCGACCACTTTTTTACTTTTTCCGGTCGGAGACACTATTCATGAAAAGTACTCCTCGGTTGTAATGACCGGGTGGTTCTTTCGAGCACAGTTTTATACTTTTTCGGGCTCGAGAGACACAACTGTATGAAAAAGGACCCCCCTGGAGTCTCCTTTTCCGCATTCTTTTCAGATTCTCGAAACAAGAAAAGAAGCCGAGTTTTTCCTTTGTCAGGCTCGTTAAACACTCAATGACATCGGATATTGTCAACATGACACACATCAAGCATATGTTACCCCCGTCAAGCTTGTCATCCAAAAATAATCGGGGTACCTGCCTGCAAAGGTGGGGAAAATGGAACTTTGATTACAGTCGTCTCGGCAGTACGTCACTCTTGAACATGGCACTCCGCTGTTTCATGTCTGGGTGGGGTCATCTCATCTCGTTTTCACTAGCCTCCATGAGTTTGGGATATCCTATTTGACCTCTCATCTGTTCATTGCCGTCATCATCCTATCCGCTGCTCATTTGATGTCAAGTACTGCCAAATCCGTTACAGTGCCATTATATGTTCAAGAGAAGTTGTCCTCTGCCACAATGCAACCTCGTTCGCTATCTCATCACAAATTATTATACCTCTGTCTCATGTCGATGATGTGGGAATCATCATGGCCCACCTTCGATCAAGGCCACTTCTCGTCGACTTCAACTCATTATCCGAGAAAGTGACTTAGAGACTCCTTCCAGGTGCCTTGGAGCCTGCATGCCTCAATGGCAGGTTCCTCGTGTTCGACGCAAGGTTTACATCATTGACCTACGATCGAATGATTCCGTGGGTGTTCGACACCAGCTCATTGATTCACACGCCACGGATTGTACCTATAGTACCTTGAGGGCCATTGTCATTATTGGTGGTACCTCTCGCGTCTGTTAACGGTTCTCATCATTGGCCGGTAATCAGACGATGTTCATGCATGTTCGACTCCAACCCCTGTATTCACATGTGTGGACTTGTACTCTGTTCGGGTCAAGATGGAGCGCAAGACCCTGGATCCTTGCTCACTGTGGTCCAGGTTGCGATTTTGTGGATAATCATTACATGACTCATTGATGGATGGCTGCGCCCATACCTGAGTCTTCATGGATGGCTGCGACCATACCTTGTCATTATTATGGTCTCTTTAGCTGGGTGGCTGCGTCCATACCATAGACCAGTCTCGCATGTCTTTTGGATGGCTGCGCCCATGCCTAGACTGCATGTATATGATTGTCAAAGATTTTTCGGTACTTCCTGGCGGTATTCCAGTTCGGCGTGTGTTGTAAAGCATTTCACCCCTCCCACTCTCTCGGTCTTCATGCTTTAGGGGGCATCTGTTACACAGTAATTTATCACTGCCTTCCTGTCAGTCACCCTGCTGTGTCCAGAAGTCACAATCACTAAGTGTTTGATCCCTGAACTGGCTTAAAAACCCATTTTTCCAAAGTTTTGTGCATCAGCGCGTCTGTTCCTAAAATAACCGCGATGACCAGCGCCTCACAGTGTATTTCGTGCGCTGCCATCGCGGAAGAACATCACTTTTCCGCGATGACGCACAGCGCGGCTTTCCCATGTTCTTCCGCGCTGACATGACTTGTTCAGTTATTGTTATGTGCTGACAGCGCGACAGTCTCCATATAATCCGCGCTGATCCAGTTTGGGCGAATTTGTTCAAACAACCAGCCTTCTAGATCTCTCCAGGCTTGGTTGTTAGCTTTGTGAATATCGACTCCCTTCTATGGCATGTCTGTTCGACCCTTTGCAACTACTCCCCTTGAAGATAAGCTCATCTTTCCACCTTTTTAGGAGACTCCTTCTCCTATATAAACTTCCACCATTACCATGAGCAGCTAGTTAGAAACTAGTGGGAACTAGCTAAACTTAGCTTGGATTGTACAGAGCTTGTAGTGCTCAGATTGCTGCTATAGGTTTGGTGTGTTAGGAGTGGAAGTGATTCATTGCTTGGGGAAGTTTGTTTGTGACATTTGTGTGAGAGAGAGAGAGTTGTTTGTCTTGGGAGAACCATCCTCAAAGGTGAATGCTTGAGATACATGCTGACTGATCCCTCCTGAGAAGTTTATCGACGTCAGAACATTTGGTTGTACTCTTCTCTATTCTGATTAATAATAGATGACTGCTATTATTGTTCCATTCTCGTTTGTTTATGCAATGGATAAATGTGAATTATGTCTTTTCTGACTGGCATATAGTTACTTTTACTAGATTTCACGCTTGCGTTTGCCTTCTCTTCGTGTGTGCAGGTGTCCGTTCGCGGGGATCGCGGAGGACTGTGACCAGCCGAAGCGAAGGAGCGAAGGAGACATCTCTTCGTCCAACGACAGCGCAGGAATCCAAGTAGGTGCTCTTTACTTCTTGTTTAATTGTAACTAGGAACATGCGTGGCAGCATTGTGTGATTGTTGCTAGACCCCTATTGGGCTAGTAGGGATCGCCTCTATCCGTAGAGGGGATTTACCTCTCCAACAGCAGCTATCAAGTTATGAAGTTCCTTCCTTTGTGCTGATAACGGATATCCATATTGGAAGCGAGTATGTCCATCCGTGAATGTTTGCTTGCACAGTTATTAAAAAAATGTAGAATATGTTCACGGGTTCACCACAACGGTTCATTCAACGTAGATTAGTTGTGGAAAATAACACAGAGCAGTTGTGAACAATAATGCATGGGTAACTGAAGAAAAACAAAGGGTGGAATGGCAGTGACTATGGAGGGGACAGAGAGTGTAGTAGACAGTGGACAGAGAGCAGTAGGCAGAAGGGAGTTACAACTATTTTGGGAGCTGGCTCTGATACCATGTCAGACCAGGCAATAACTCCTCAACACAAATTGATTTGTATATTATTTCTTCAGGTAGGTCTTCATTATATACATGAGGGAGAGACTGTTCACTTCATCTCTCGATGACTGTTCATATTACCTATTCATTTATTTACATTATATTCACCCAATCTTGATGATTAGGTGTCAACATCATTGATTGCATGTTTTTGAGAGAAAATCATGGAAATTTTAGCTAATTAAGGGATAAAAATCGAATGAGACAAGGAGCAGAGATTGTAGGAGGTAGATCCTCCTCATTTACTCCTCACTCATTCAAATATTCCTCCATCAATCACACTAGCTTGGAGTAAAAGAAACCAAGTCATGGAGATCAAAAGGCAATTGAGCAAGTGAAAGTTAAAGAGCTCGTTTATCTTGAGTTTGGAAACTAAGCCTCCCTAGATTGAAGGAAGTCATTGGAGACTTTAGTTGTATAAATAAGGAGGCCTAGAGCCTCATTAGAATTCGGAATTTTGATGTAAAAACACTAGTAATTTTGGAATTCAAGACTTGTGGAAGACATTGTTATGTAATTTTCTGGTTTGATAATGAGAATGAGCATTTCCTTGATCCAACACTGTGTTGAATCAGAGGGTTGAAGCTCTTGGGTTAGGACCCAACCCTAGTAGAAGAGGTTCCTCTTCTTGTTTTTGTATGTTTAGTTGATTTCATAGTTGAATTATTTTTAACATTATTGCATTGCAAGTAGTTTTGGATTTAATTAGTTTGCTTCCATTTGTGCTTTACTTTAGCAGTAGCTTAGAAGAGATAAAGAAATATCAAAAAGCTATCAGTAATGGATTTTTCCTCACTCCTTCCTTAGGGGATCATGGTTCGAGGAAAAAACTCCTATGCAGCCCCAAAAGAACAAAATTCTAGTTTCTTATGGAATTTAGGGTTTTCTGTTACTTAGGTCAGCATTTTGCTAGTTTTCAAGAATAGGATTTGATTTCCATTTCTGCTATATTCAGTATTACATTAGATCTCATCAATTTTTTATATTATTCTGCAAGTTTTCCGATGCATGAAATAGGCAGCTAGCTCATGAAATTTTGTTTTCCTTAGTTAATTGGAATCCTTCTTGTTTACATGATTTATGGATAAATGTCAATGCTTGATGTAGTGGAGGAGTTTCAACAATACATATAGATGTCATTATCAACAACCTCATCCCAACTTCATCCATCCATGTTCATCACCTTCTTTCACTAAAACCCTGACCAATTTTATCATTTCACAAGAGTACTTCTCCAAGCTTTTTAGGTTTTAACCGCATACAAAAATTATCTGCATACGAATTCTAAAACATCAAAAATAAACACTAGCAAGAGCATATCACATAAAACAAATTTACACAGAGATTTTTCATGGATCGAAAAACTGGGACTACCAAATTGATTTTTCATTATATTCCTTTCAATGTTACAATACATATATATGCATGCCAAAGCATCCAATACCTGGACCGAAAACCACCGCACCCAAAACCATATGTGAAAACTATGCACAAAACCATAGGTAGGTTCACCCCACCTAATATAGGGTCCAAAAAACAATTTTCCCTGGGATGTGTTGAGGTAAAACACAATCCCCCCCATTTTTGACTTGTTCATTTCAAATAATGGGAACCCTTTCTATAAAAATTTTGGCTAAACACATTTTAGGATTTTTATTTAGTTGATTATTCTACGATCTTGTTAAAATTTTCATTTTCTTTGGATTTTTGTTTTTGTTGCTCTGTTAAAATCAATTTCTATAGGCTTCCCATTGATACTCGTTTCGACCCATCTGGTCAACTAGTTTGTAAACAACACTCATTTGAAGTCTAATCATTTATCTAGCCTCGGTTAAAATGCATGAAATGTACAATATTCCGTTTTTGTAAATAAATTAGTTCAATAATGCATTTATTTTAAATATTGACCCCTAGTTAGTTCTTACTAACATTTTTCATTTTTTTTATACAGCCAAATCATGAAGCATCGAGATTTTAGAAATTTACTCCAATTTCCAAATTGATTACTAATCTCGAAAACCCAGAATATCGAAGTGGTTGTAGTTTATTTTCAAATTGGCTATATTTTAAAAACTAAAATTCATAAAATAAAACCAAAATTAAAATTGATATTTAATGTTAAATTTTAAATTAATTAAATTAATTAATATATAAAATATAATTAATTTAATTAAAATAAAATTTAATACATAAATAAAATATATATGATAAAAAAATAATAAAAAAAAATCGATCGCATAAGGTCTTTGGATTGGATCAGAAGTTTTAATCGACACATATCATTTTCAAACCCTGACACCTCCATTCCCCCGATGCTGATCGCCGATCATTAAAAGTCAATGGGCATTCATAAAGTTTTATGTTTTATTTTGAAGTTTCATTGAAACTTCACTCATACGAATACTCATACGAATGAGTGAAAAGTTAAATGGAGTGGTAAGTTAGTTTTAATACTAAAATAGTTTAAATATTTAATAATAAATTTTAAATTAGTTAAAATTAATTAATATATAGAATTTAATTAAATTAAAATTTAAATATTATTTAAATTAATATTAATTAGTTAGATTAAGATTAATTAATAATAGTTTATTAATTAATTAGTTTAGTTCATAATTAACAATTAAATTAAAATTAATTGTTAGATAATTAAAGTCTAATTTAGGATTAGATTTTTAATTAAAATTTTGATTTTTAGCCCAGCAATTTCCAAATTTATACCAGATTTTACTCATCAACTTTAGAAGCTCATAGATTGAGTTTAACTTGGCCAAATGAGGCCCATGACAGCTCATTGGAAAGATAAAATCAAAGAGAACATTTCTGAGGAGGTTTCACTAATAGATTTGGTCATTTATTAGGTCAAAAATCAGGCAGAAGATCAAGCTCCGAATTTCTAAAACAAAATCAATTTTCTGAGTTTTATTTTCTGCATTTTCATTTGTCCAAGCCTCTTCTCAATGCAGATCCATTCATCAATGATATCCTTGGCCAATTAAACCATCCCAGGCATCAATAGAGAGCTTATATTTTATTTTCAATTATTTATTTAAATTGAATTTGATTGGATTTGTTTTAATGCCAGAAATGATATTTTGATTTTATTGTTGCATCTTAATTTATTTTGATTTCTTTTTGCAAGAAAACAGTAGAAGGGATATGGAGAAAAAGATTTCAATCAATGAGAAGGCTCCAAAAATTAAATATTGGAATTTTTGAGCAAATAAAATTGGATTGGATAGATTTTTCTTCAACAAACTCTCCTCTCAAAAATACCTTTGGAGATATTATAAATAGCAGATTGCAGAATGTAATTAGGGGGTTGCTCTCCTCTGCAATTTTGGACTTCTAAAAGCACTTTTGTAATAATAATTTAGAGTTGTAGGAGGGAGGAGAGAAAATCTCAGATATGAGGATTAGTAAGGATTTTTCCTTTGTCTCTTGAATTATGTATGAAGAGGAGAGTTTGCACTATTGTGGCTCTAGTTTTGAAAGAAGAAGTTCAAGCAATGTAGACTGTTGGAGACCAGAGTCAGAGAAATAAATGCAATAAATTGGTATTTCTAATACCATTGTTTCAAATATCAGTTTCATTTTTCTGATAACAAGTTTGTGTCATTTTATTCATGTATGTACACTTTTATTAATATGGGCAATTTGTCCCAATGTTGTTATTATGTATTTATGATCTTATGGATTAAATTTTGATTTTCGAGTAACTATTTACTCAGAAATCTGTCTTATAAAACTGATTTATTAAATAGTGATGTGCTGTGAACTATTTCTGCATATTATTGTTTAATTATTTGATTAACTGATTTGACAATCAATATCATTTTTGTGAATTATTTGATGAGTGCTGTTGGTTTATTATTTCAGTTAAAAGGTCTCGATATGATATGTTTCAGTATTCATAAATGTCAGTTAATTGAACTAATTCATTAGTTTGACATTAACTAAAAGCCACATATTTAAATCCTTATCATTTAATCGTCTCGCTCTTAGTTGGGTTAGATCTATATCTGCCTAATTAAGATAGGATTAGGATTAGTTTCTTTTTGCTTGTATTATAGACTAAGTTTGCATTTAGATTAATCTACATTCTTTTATGTTCTCTTCTCAAAGAGGCAAAATTTTAGTTATGGCTTGGCTGAACCCAAATCAGCTTAAAGGTCATTCTCTTGCCCGATCAGCAAGAAGAAGTGATCTGATATCCCTATCTATTGGTAGTTAAAGATACATCATAAACCAATAGTGATAGGGAAAAGGTAACTAGACCTAGTTAAACCAATCCAAACCACTAATCCAAATAGAAAAGGAGCTGCTTTAAGGTCTGAATAGGGTGGTTATCCCCCATTGTTGAGGCATGGCCCTCAACACTTTTGGTGTTAGAAGGAGGGCCTGAAACTTGTTGTCTATTGGAGTCTTTTCAATTTTAACATTTTATTTAAATCACGATGGCTCCTCTTAAACTTCCAATTTGGAGTTGTATCCATGGACATGCACCTTCCAATACTCCACCCGAAGTGGTAAGACTCTTGTCTCAGGTAAAGTTTAATGGTAAGAGAAATTCTTCTGCATTTAATCATGTCTTTCAATTTATTCAAAAAGTTTCAAATTATGATTTTCAAGGAATTGATGGAGGCATCTGATGCAGAATTTTTACTCTTATATTTGCGAAAAAAGCCAGAAACTGGTGTAGAACTCTTCCAGTTGCCTCAATTCACAGCTGGGATCAATTTGTTAAAATTTTCATTTGTAAATTTGACGGTTATGATTATGAACATGTATGTGATGAAATTGAATATCTACAAAGATTTTAAAATGAATCTGTTAGAGATTTTAATATTCGATTTCATTTGAATTGTTTAAAATTTAAAGTCGAAGATAAACCTATAGAAGAAAAATCATTAGATTGGTTTGAATATATGTCTTCTCTTCTTCCCATTCCCAATCCATATGAAATTAGTTCATGCTTTGTTCCATCCCCTTCCAACATAAATGAGAATTCCAACATGGATGTGAAAATAAATTATGATGAAGTGGTTTTACAAAGCTTAGAAAATATTTCTAACCAAATGCAAGAAGACAACAACAAAAATTTTGGAGAAAACGCTGCCTTGAAATATGAATGTTACTCTGCAGTGAATTCAGAAAATCAGATTGCAAATCATCAAGTACAAGCAACAATCAAAATAAATAATAACATGCAAACTGTTGTACAAATTTCTGAATTTCTTCATGATGAGCAAATGCCAAATTCAGAGAACTAGAGCACAATTCTTCAAGAAAGCGTGACTAGACAAAGGAATGATCTACAATCTGAAATTTACAATGAGCATAATGTACAAGAGTTCTCAAACATAGACATTTGTAAATGCATTGTTTCAGATTCATATTTTTCCCTTTATCCTGATATTTTTAATGATGATAATTTTTCCCCTCTTGGTATTAATGATATTTCAGAAGGTAAAGAGGTTGATCTAAATAAATTACCAATAAGTTTTTATCAAGATAGAGAAACAATTATTGATTATTCTTTTGCCATTAGTGAACATGAAACTTTTATTCCTCCTTGTTTTGATATATTGAACGAAATCAGGGAATTATAGAGAATATCGTGAAGTCATTTATAATAATTACTCTGACATTGAGGATGTTGATTTCTATTTTTCTCAAGAGAATCCTCATGATAAAATTCAAATAACATCTGAGAATGGGAAACGTTTCTATTTAGAAATTATTCCAACCAATCCTCATTCTAAAGCACCAAATTATCTTCATGATTTCACTATTCGAGAAAACATTCCAATTTATGATTCATATCATGATCAAGCTCTCATTCTTACTCATAATCATAATTCTCTTTCTAATTCACAAGTTGGAATTGAAAATTATTCAAATTCCATAATTCTGGCCAATCCTTGTGAAAAAGAAATTATTTCAAAACAATCCCAATTGTGTTGCAACATTAGTTGTATAAATAGTGATTTCATTTTAATTTTTCTTTCACATTTATTTTGATTAAATTTAAATTTATTTTCTGATTTTATTTTTCAAAATTTCTCAAAGGCAATGTCAACAAGAGAATGTATTTTTATGATCTAGCCAGCAATCCAATTCAATTAATAATCTTCCATTATATCTAACAGTTTTCCATCCATTTTTCATTAACTCATTTGAAAAATATTTGAAAAGTTTTCCTTTATGGAAGATTGTCAATAATTTAACATTTGTAAATAACATTAACAATTTTCTTTAGGCCTTTGGATCTAAAAGCTCATATCCACAATCTGGCGTGTCATCTCCTCTTTTGAACCTTTCCCAATCATTAATAGAAACCCATCCAGATTTCTATGATCCAATTAGTATTCAACTGGAAATGAAATTTCAAGAGAAGGAGATTTTAATTAAGTTGCTAACAATAACTGTACACTCTAATTTCATATTTAATTTTCTTAGTTTAATTAGATTTTTATTTTTATTACTAACATGTGAATTATACATACATGTAGGAATTAAAATGAGAGAGTGGCTACATTGAAAATATGACTATACCTAGCCATTTTCCTGCATATGGTTAGAATATGAGTAGAATTAATGTAGTTAATTTATTTTCAACAATTCTGCATATATAAATAAAACAAATCAATCAGTCTTTCTCACACATGTTCAGTGAAACATTTTCTTCTCATCGAAAACTTTTTGATTCTTGCTTCCCATTTTTAAATCAAAAAATTTCTTGCAGTAATACCTCTTCTCTACCTATTTTGAATAATGTATTGACTAAATTCAATTGAGGTTGCACTTGGCGCCAATCACCTCAAAGCCACTTTTCTTCATTTCGAGATTTCCTCCTAAGATTTTCTTTTGAAATTTATATATTGAAGGTTTTGATGATACAAAGCTTCATGATCTCATTATCTCGTGGAAAATATGACTATCTATTATAAGATTAATTTCAATTCAATCATTATTAGTCAGTCTAACTTTTCACTATAATCACATGAAGTTTATGTTATTTTCTTCGAAATTGGTTAAAATGACCTTAAGGGTGTCTATGCTGCTATATGCACACATTTAAATCTGTGTTGATATTTTTTCACAATGAGTGGCTTTATCCCATTCTAATCTTTAGTTTATTATCTGATGTTGCAATCTGCATCATATTTATTTACTAAAGGCATTATTGAACAGTCACTATAACAATACAAATTTTTCTCAAGTTAATTCGGAATGAGCAGAGGTAATAAATTGTTGTTGCAATTCAAAAGGGAAGCATAGTTTCATATTTATTTCTGGTGAATTTTATGAATTTCATATTTCCTAAACATAAATAATTGATTTCCTTTAGCTTGATTGCCCACTCTAATTTAGAATAAATAATAAGATGATTTTGAACAAAGTCAGAATTTTGATAAATCGAAAGAAGAATTTGAAAATTCATGAGGTAAAATCTACAGACAATTTCCTTCCAAGTACGCATTTACAAGTTCATTTTCATCTATTATTAGTTTCTCTTTTCCTTAGTTTATTTTTTATTCTTATTCTGTTTCATTTGTTTTCGAAACTTGAAGTAAGCAGCAAACCCATTCCAAATTTGCAACAGGTTCAGGGAAATTTTATTTGTGATTCATTAGAATTAGAATTTTTTTTTTTTTTTTTTTTTTTTTTTTTTTTTCTGAATACGACTAATTCTATTATCATACAAAACAGAGATACATATGGAGTACAGTGGGCAAGGCTATGGAGATTTGCCTGTCAGCCTTCTTCTTGCCCTGATTACAGTTCCAAAATTGAGCAAAATCAAAAATTGGAATTTGATACACTGCCGCTGAAGACACATAGACTCTGAACAGACACCAGGGCCATGGACTGACCCAGACAAAGACAGACATGAACAATTATAGCCGACACATAGACAAAGATGTCGATACCAGTTGGCGGAAGCATAAACAGAAAACCCAAGAAATGCAGCTGAGGTTACCGGGAGCGAGCTCATTCTTCATCGGTGGTGTGAGGCACCTCTTCTATTCGGCACCCGAAACGGAGAGAATCTTCGGAGTCTGAGAGAGGGATGACCGCGCCAGAGGTTCCTCCCTGAGCTGGCTTGCTTGGACCAGCAAGCGCTGAAGGACCGGCGGCAGGGACTGGGCACTCAAGGTCAATTTTGAACTCTCGTCTAGGGGCCTGACGACTGGGAACCGCTTCAACCGGAAGGCACGCGATGGGGGATTCCTCTCTACTGTAGCGCTGCCTATCCGGTGCTAGCTCTGCCTCTCGCACAGGATGGCTTGCAGCAATAATAGTCTCTGCCTCCTCGCTTTGAGAGACACCCGGCTCAATCATAATGGAAATTACCAGAGTAGAATTGGCTTGAGGGCATGGGAGCCTATACCTGAGCGTTGGATGCTCCGACTGACCCTCCTCTGAACGAATGCTTCTACCAGCACGCTCGCCACCTTCCTCATTGCTTCCTTGGAACCTTTGAGGCATTGACGTGACTTCAATGGAGGAGGAGGGCGAATTGTGGCCTTGCTGCTGCGTGAAGGCCTTGCCTCTAGTTCCCCCTCGCCTGCTACACATACGCGGCCTCTCCCTCTCCATATCTGGCTTTTCCAGATGCACCCTCACGCAGGCACCCGGAGCTTCCTTAGCGCTTAGGACAAACCCAATCTCAGCTTAGTTGCAGGGCGTGCTCGTCCCTTTCCCTGCAATCAGCAGAATGCACGTCTCCTCTTGCTTCTCAGAACTCAGCAGGGCATCTCCGCTATGCCATCCCACATTATTTTGCAGAACAAACACCTCCCCCTTAAAATGCTCCATGGCGCCGATTGCCAAGCAACTCACCCGAGCGGAGAAGACCGGAATTAATGCCTTCGGCCGTCGGATTGCATGCGAGTTGATAACCCACCTCACCTAGTACCTCCTGTCGTCATGTGCCTGCCACCTGCCCACGTGACTGCCCATACCATCAACACGTTTTACCTGCACCCGCATCCGGGATTAGAATTTGAAAATTATTTAACTTTGCTTTCAATCATTAGAAAACTCAAGTGAAATTTAAAACAATATCCCAAGATTCATATCATAAACATTTCAACTTGATTTTCATATTTCTGATACTACAATGAATATATATTCACAATATTCCCATCCCGTTCATCTTTGTCAATTATTTCATTCTGATATCACATCATTCATATCACAATCATTTGATCAACAATGCAAGACCTTTGATGTGTTACCTCACTCATTCTTTTATAAAATGCCATATCATGTTTCACATATCAAAGTTTTTCAGTTGAATATGCTTCCATTATCTTGAATCACCGATCTTTGATAATCAACTTTACCAATATTGTAATGTACACATAATTCTGGACCTGATATGAAAGTTAAATCAAGTTTATAAGAAATATCAAGTCCGATCAATTGCAATAATGGGAGGGGCATAATTTTAAAAGTACTAATGTTTCGAATCCAATATGATATTAAATTCTCATAATAAATCCATCGGGTCCATTCTTCATCGCATATCGGCGTATCAAGAATATTACATTGTGTGCTTAAGATCGCTGATCGCCGATTTATTTTGAGGTCCAAAGCTGGTCCCACCTAAGAGCCCCATCATTCATCGCATATCAGCATGACAAGAATCATATTGTATTACATCCTATACTTAAAGTTTTCTGATCACTAAGAACCATGTCATCCATTGCATCGTCACTATCACACGAATCATATTGGCATTTCCAACATGACTATTTTCATTTATTTCGATATGTTGATATCGCAATCGCTTCATCTCTTTTTTATTTATGCTCATACCACTATTCCGAATCTGCGATCTGTGATGTGCGATGTGCAATTTTCAATATGACTGTCCTCGATCTGAATATAACATTTCTTCAATGGTGTGATCACTCCATCTCATCGCACATATTCTCTTCGCATGATCTCATATCGGCAATTTGCTATTGCAACCTTCGATGCGATAAATTCCAACACATACCTCTACATGCAATGTGAATCATACGATAAGGCATTATGTTAATTTAAAACAATCTTGGGTAACCATTATGGTAAGAAAGCGATTGATGACAAATTTGCAGTGTATTCAAATCATTTCGTTTTATCATACATTTTAGATTTAAATATATAATTCCATAATTCAATAAGTAATTCAAGACTTTTTTATCTTCATATTTAAATTTCATTATCTTGGATTTGGTCTTAATTCTGGACCATTTATAAAAATTATGGTGTTTATATGAAACTTATAATATTTTGAGAACATTCATTACTGCAAATTCTCATTCTCATTTCTGATGTATTTGTTTTAATCTCAATTCCCTTGAACACAAAGCATTCCATTTTTTACATGGTACTGCTTGCTTTAGTTTAAATCAAATAAATAATGATTTTGGGTTATAAGATTTTGTCTAGTTTGAATTTTTCATGTTTTAATGTTAACTAAAAGAAGAAGTCAACTAGTATTGGTGAAATTGATACCTCTTAGGTAAGATCAAATGCAATTATCCAATGGTAAGATTCATGTACCCACTTTAATTAGTTTCCATTTCTTTACTTTAGTTTCAATTTTGTTTTTCTGACATATAAATTTGTTTTGCAGCTCTTCATAAAATCTTTCAATCCTTCGCCAGATCATATTTTGGAAGTCCTATACTCTTCTCCTGGTTTTATTTCAAGAAGCAGTGATAATCTTCGTTGAAACAACTACACTAGGAAGTTTCTGAATATTTAATATGTTTCTTTAAGCATTCATTTTTAAGAAAATGATTAAGATGATGCTTTGAAACAAGAAGATTGACATCAAAAAGAAAGTTTTCATTGTAGCTGAATTTTATCATCACTGCTATCTAAAGCCTAAAACATTTACAACCCTGAAAGGTAAAATTTATCTGAATCTCAACATAAGAAGGAATGATTAGATAATTATTTTCTTTTACTTCATGTTGTTGAGATATTGGTATAACCATTCTTGTCAGAGTTTGTATTTCAAACCTTGCATTTTTCTTCCACTTTTCAAATTTCTTCATTTTTATTTTTGTTTGCTGATTTCTTTTCTCACTTTGGCTTAAGAATTCTTTTCCTTTGGTTTTCAGTTTTGATTTTGGTGACTTTGCCATGATTTATATGAAAGGCCTTCTTGTTACCTAACAATAGTCGACATACATAGGGAAAAATTGTTAATAGTCACCTATTAGCTTTTTCTTAAATCTCTTAATAAAGTTTGATTTTCTTAATTATAAAGGTAGACATACTTAAGGAAGAGATTACCAATCAAGAGAAGTTGACAAAGTATCATAAAATCTGAGAAATTTCCTTTTTCATCAAAATTGTAATCATTTTGATATTTCAATATTTTATTAAGATCTTTCAAAGTTCTATTATCAGTCAAGAAAAGTTATTTTTAACAAAGTAAAGACATTTTACAGCAAAACACCTTTAACTCTGAAATTGTCATTCTTAACTCTTAAGGAGTCAATGCTTCTCCCTGTCCCAAAGAGTCTTATTTTTCTAGAGTATAATCTAGAAATATATTTAAACTTAAAAGATAAGAGGTCTCATCATGAGCCTGGTTACCATGATCATAGGGGAAAAATAGTCTGACATTACAAACATTGCTAAACAATCCAGGGTAATGGCTTATGATTGCAATTAATTATAAGACAAGGGGTCTCATCATGAGCCAACTTGTTTAGTCCAATTATAACCAGTGAATGGCATTGTCAACTATTTGGCTACCAAACCAGGACAATGGCTTTTAAGAACAAAAAAAGAATAAAATAAAAACTAAAAAATAAACATATATAAATGATTTATCTCTAGGTCAATTATTCTTAAATATATGGGATTCTGAATCATTGATGATTAAAAGGTAATCCTATCGAGACTATAGATGTTTGCTGGCCGCAGTGGTTCTACATGTGACAAATGAGTATATTTTAAAAGCTAAGCTGGAAAGTGACCCCTGCTTTATTTCTACAACTAATTAAGGACTGATATAGAGCTTTGAAATATTTTAATTTATGAGAAATTTTGAGAAAAATTATAGTTAGATGATTCTTGTTTTTATTCAGACTAATGAACCTAGTCAAGCATTTCAAACATAATTATTTATTCTTTAATTATTTTTACTTGAATTTTGGGGAAACCTCATTCATATTAAACAGAGATAACTGGTTCTTCTCCTGTGTGTCGCCATTGTTGAGGTAAAACACAACCCCCCATTTTTGACTTGTTCACTTCAAATAATGGGGACCCTTTCTATAAAATTTTTGGCAAAACACCTTTTAGGATTTTTATTTAGTTGATTATTCTACGATTGTGTTAAATTTTTCATTTTCTTTGGATTCTTGTTTTGATTGCTTTGTTAAAATCGATTTTTTATAGGCTTCCCATTGATACTCGTTTCACCCCATCTGGTCAACTGGTTTGTAAATGACACTCCTTTTGAAGTCTAATAATTTATCTAGCCTAGTTTAAATTCAAAAAATGTATAATATACCATTTTTGTAAATAAATTAGTTCAATAATGCATTTATTTTAAATATTAACCCCTAGTTAGTTCTTACTAACATTTTTCATTTTTTTTATACAACCAAATCATGAAGCATTGGGATTTTAGAAATTTACTCCAACTTCCAAATTGATTACTAATCTCGAAAACCTAGAATATCGAAGTGGCTGTAGTTTATTTTCAAAGTGGCTATAGTTTAAAAATTAAAATTCATAAAATAAAACCAAAATTAAAATTGATATTTAATGTTAAATTTTAAATTAATTAATATATAAAATATAATTAATTTAATTAAAATAAAATTTAATACATAAAATATATATAATAAAAAATAATAATAAAAATTCGATCGCATCGGGGCTTTGAATCGGATCGGAGGTTTTAATCAGCACATATCATTTTCAAACCCCGACACCTCCATTCCACTAACGTTGATCGCTGATCTTTAAAAGTCAACAAGCATTCATAAGGTTTTATGTTTTATTTTGAAGTTTCATTGAAACCTCACTCATACGAATGAGTGAAAAGTTAAATGGAGTGGTAAGTTAGTTTTAATATTAAAATAGTTTAAATATTTAATAATAAATTTTAAATTAATTAATATATAGAATTTAATTAATTTAATTAAATTAAAATTTAAATATTATTTAGATTAATATTAATTAGTTATAAATAGTTAATTATATTAATTAGTTAGATTAAGATTAATTAATAACAGTTTATTAATTAATTAGTTTAGTTCATAATTAACAATTAAATTAGAAATAATTGTTAGATAATTAAAATCTAATTTAGGATTAGATTTTTAATTAAAATTCTAATTTTTAGCCCAGCAATAGAATTTCCATATTTATGCTAGATTTGACCCATCAACTTTGGAAGCTCATAGATTGAGTTTTACTTTGCCAAATGAGGCCCAGGATGGCTTATTAGAAAGATAAAATCAAAGAAAACATTTCCGAGGAGGTTTCACTAATAGATTTGATCATTTATTGAGTCGAAAATTAGGCAGAAGATCAAGCTCCAAATTTCTAAAACAAAATCAATTTTCTGAGTTTTATTTTCTGCATTTTCATTTGTCCAAGCCTCTTCTCAATGCAGATTCATTTGTCAATGATATCCTGGGCCAATTAAACCATCCCAGGCATCAAAAGAGAGTTTATATATTATTTTCAATTATTTATTTAAATTGAATTTGATTGGATTTGTTTTAATGCCAAAAATTATATTTTGATTTTATTGTTGCATCTTCATTTATTTTGATTTCTTTTTGCAGGAAAATAGTAGAAGGGATACGGATAAAAAGATTTCAATCAATGAAAATGGTCCAACAATTAAAGATTGGAATTTTTGAGCAAATAAAATTGGATTGGGTAGATTTTTCTTCAACAAACTCTCCTCTCAAAAATACCTTTGGAGATATTATAAATGGCAAATTGCAGAATGTAATTAGGGGGCTGCTCTCCTCTGCAATTTTAGACTTCTAAAAGCATTTTTGTAATAAGAATTTAGAGTTGTAGGAGGGAGGAGAGAAAATCTCAGATCTGAGGATTAGTGAAGATTTTTCCTTTGTATCTTGAATTATGTATGAGGAGCAGAGTGTGCACTATTGTGGATTTAGTTTTGAAAGCAGAAGTTCAAGCACTGTAGAGGATTGTTAGAGACCGGGGTTAGAGAAATGGATGCAATAAATTGGTATTTCTAATACTACTGTTTCAAATATCAGTTTCATTTTTATGATAAAAAGAATACGTCATTTTATTCATGTTTGTGCACTTTTGTCAATATGAGTAATTTGTCCGAATGTTGTTATTATGTATTTCTAATCTTATGGATTAAATTTTGATTTCTGAGTAACTATTTACTCAGAAATCTATCTTATAAAACTGATTTATTAAATAGTGATGTGCTGCAAACTATATTTGCATATTATTGTTTAATTATTGGATTTACTGATTTTACAATCAATATCATTTTTGTGAATTATTTCCTGAGTGCTATTGGTTTATTATTTCAATTAAAAGGTCTCAATAGGATATGTTATGGTATTCACAAATGTCAGTTAATTGAACTAATTCGTTAGCTTGAAATTAACTAAAAGCCATACATATTTAAATCCTTATCATTTAATCATCTTGTTCTTAGTTGGGTTAGATCCATGTCTGCCTAATTAAGATAGGATTAGGATTAGTTTCTTTTTGCATGCATTATAGAATAAGCTTGCATTTAGATTAATATGCATTCTTTTAAGTCCTCTTCTCAAAGAGGATAGATTTTAGTTGTGGCTTGGCTGAACCCAAATTAGCTTAGAGTTCATTTTCTTGCCCAATCAGCAAGAAGAAGTGATATGATATCACTGTCTATTGGTAGTTAAAGATACATCATAAACCAATAACGATAGGGAAAAGGTAACTGGACCTAGTTAAACTAGTCGGAGCCACTAATCCAAACAGAAAAGGAGTTGCTTTAAGGTCTAGACCAGGTGGTTATCCCCCAATGTTGAGGTAGACATTTTTGGCCCTCAAGAGGGCGCTGTCCCGGACCCCGTAGAGGGGGGCTAACCGCCCCCCTTAAACACCTTGTGACCCCCCCGCTACGAAATCGGCGCAACGAAGGTGGGGCTAGTTGTGGAAATAATATAACACAACTAAAAATTGTCTCGCTTGTTGTTTTCTTTCCATAGGAGAGCTTAGTCATTTACCCAGCCCTGCAATGCCTATTGTTTCTCTACACCAAGAGAACTTCTTAGATCTCACAGATTTTTTAATGCATCTGAAGTATTCTTCAAAGTGTCCACTTTTACTAGCAACACATTTTTGTCTTCTATCATATCCCTCACAAAGTGATATTGAACATCAAAAGTAGGGTTCTTTGCTAAGAAAATTGCATTTTGGCTGTCACAGTATATCCTTATAGCTCCTTGTAATAACCCCATACTTGAACACAATCTCTGCAACCAAACTACTTCCTTTCTTGCATGAGTGGATGCCATGTATTCTGCCTCTATAGTTGATAGTGCCACTACATATTGTTTCTTACTCATCCAACTGACTGCACCTCCAAATAAGTTAAACACATACCCACTTGTAGATCTTCTCTGATCCAGATCTCCAGCCCAGTCTGCATCAACAAAGCCATGAATATCCAACAGTCTGTATAAATCCTGGTCTTCCTTGGTAGCACAAACCATAATCACTAGTGCCATGCAAATACCTGAAAACTCGCTTCACTATTGTCCAATGCTCCTTCCCTGATTTTGAAATAAACCTGCTTAATACTCCCACTGCATGTGCAATGTATGGCCTAGTATAGACCATCACATACATCAAGCTACCAACTGCACTTGCATATGGAACACAGGACACATCCTCTTCCTCTTCTTGTGTCTTGGGACACTATTCAGTAGATAACTTCACACCTACAGGAATATGAACTTTCACCGGTTTACTATCCTACATATTAAACCTCTGCAGTATTGTCTCGACATACTTCCTCTGGTTTAAACAGAGCTTCCTCTTTTCTCAATCTCTTCTAATTTCCATTCCCAAAATATAGTTTGCAGCACCGAGATATTTCATGTCGAATTTGGAGGACAATTGGGTCTTCAAATCCTGGATAATTGCTTTGTCATTTCCAACCAGGAACATATCATCCACATACAAGACCAGATAAATAACACGACCACCAATTAATTTAAAATACACATAGTGATCTACTTTGCTTCTGGTGAAGCCAAGGCCCCATATAAATATATCAAGTTTCTGATACCACATCCTTGGTGACTGTTTTAACCCATACATAGACTTCTTTAACTTTCATAACAATTCTTTCTTACCCTTCACCATAAAGCCTTTAGGTTGCTTCATGTAGATCTCTTCTTCCAGATCCCCATGAAGAAATGTTTGTCTTCACATCTATCTGTTCTACCTCAAAATCAAAAACAACAACAACAAATAGAAGTAATCTAATAGAAGCTACCTTGGCAACAGGAGAACAAATATCACCAAAATCAATTCATAACACCTGGGAATAACCTTTTTCTACCAACCGAGCTTTCTATTTCTCCACCTTTCCTTCTACATTTGTCTTCTTCTTGAACACCCATTTGCTGCAAGTGGGTTTCCTTCCAACTAGCAACTCCACCAGATCCCAAGCCTCATTTTTGTGCAAAGATACCATCTCATTAACCATGGCCTCTTTCCAGAGTTTTCAATCCTTTGAATCTATTGCTTCCTTCACAGTTCTGGGATCATCATTAGTAATAGATAAAGAAAAATTTAAATAGAAAGGAGATGGAATATATATTTTTGGCTGCCTTCTTTCTCGATCTGATCTTCTCACAGCCAGAGTTTGTAGCTCTTCATATTCTGATTCCTCTTCTGCTGTAGAGTTTGATTCTTCCTCCTTAAGCTCAAAATCTATCTTCTTAGGTTCCTTTGGTTGGAATTCATGTTTAATAACATCTTT
This sequence comes from Pinus tabuliformis, assembly GCA_031772625.1. NCBI lineage: Eukaryota > Viridiplantae > Streptophyta > Pinopsida > Pinales > Pinaceae > Pinus > Pinus tabuliformis. Next base: position 1,237,985,153 of record CM062819.1, read on the forward strand.
CACCTCTCTAAACACCACATCTCAGTTATACACAACCTTCCTTGTTATTTGGTTCCAAAGCTTATAACCCTTCAAACCATCCTTATACCCAATAAAGATGCACTTTTCAAATTGACTATCTAACTTTGTTATTTTCTCCTTTAGAAGATGTACGTATGCATCACATCCAAATACCCTCATATGTGAAAGAGAGGGTTTCTTAGCAGTCCATACCTCTTGTGGAGTCTTATCCTCCAACGTTGATGAAGGTGATCTATTGACCAAGTAACATGCTATCTCCAGTGCCTCTGCCAAGAATTCCTATCCTAACCCGACACCACTGCATATGCTTCATGTTTTTTGCATCAATGTCTTGTTCATTCATTCTGAAACTCCATTTTTCTTAGGTGTGCATGGAGTAGTCTTCTGCCGTGCTATACCACACTTCTTACAGAATTCTTCAAATTCCTTCTTGCAAAACTCTCCATAGTTATCTGTCCAAAACACCTTTATCTTTTTCTCTGTCTGGTTTTGCACCATAGCCTTACATTCTTTAAACCTGTCAATGACTTCATATTTATTCTTAAAGAAATATATCCATGTACTCCTCGAGAAGTCATTTATAAATGATACATAGTACATTGAATTACCTATTGATGGAACCTTTATAGGTCCAAACAAATCACTGTGCACAATCTCTAATATCCATTTCGCCCTCTTAACACTAGAGGGGAAAGTTACCCGATTCTGCTTTCCATATACACAATTTTCACATAAATCAAAATCCAGAGAGCTATTAGACATACCTTCTACCATATCTTTACCATGAAGTATTGGAAGGTCCTTTTCTCCAATATGTCCAAGTCTTTGATGCCATAGCATGGTCTTTTCTCCAAAGACCACTAGATTTTCTGCTCCACTTTCAAGAACCAAAAAAATGTTGTACCCATCAATGAAAGTGCTACCTTATAGCTTGTACAGAGCTCCAATCTGAATTCCCCACATCAATACCAGTGTTCCTTGAACCATCTTGCAGGTATCCTTCTCGAACATTGATTTTACGCCTACATCATCCAGCTTGCTTACATAAATCATATTTCTGGCCAATGTAGGAACACGTAGAACACCCAGAAGTGTTCTAATCCTTCCACCTTACAAATTCAACTTAACTTTTCCGCGACCAATTATTTTAGCCTTCTTGTCATCCCCCAAGAAGACATAACCACCATCATATTTCTCATACTGGCAGAACCACTCTCTATGGGAAGTGAAGTGAAAGGATGCACCTGAGTCAATCAACCATGTTTCATGATCTACATGTGTACTTAGAGAAGCCAAGTACACATCTCCACCTTCATCTGAGGTGGTTTTTACCTCTGCAGAAGGATCATCATCATATCCATTTCCTTTATTAGGAGTTTTAGATTTACAGTCCCTTTTATAGTGCCCTTCCTTTCCACATTTCCAGCACACCTTTACAAGTTTTCCTGGAGATTTAGATCTCCCACTCAATGAGTTATTTTTGTTTTTGTTTTGGGACCTTCCTCATATAGACAAGGCATCACCATTTTGGCTATCCATACTTTTCCATCTCATCTCCTTCATCAGCAAGGACGAGACTATTTCATCAAACTATAAGGTAGTTGCATTATTACCTATTGCAATACCAGACTATCTCATGAATTTGGTAGAGAAAACAACAAACTCATGCACTTATCTTCATCTGAAATTTTAATATCAATAGATAATAACTGACTTACCATAGTATTAAATGTGTTCAGATGCTCTATCACTAAGTCTCCTTATTTCATCCTCAATTTATACAGCTTTTTTCATAGGAACAATTTATTCACCAGAGATTTAGATTGGTACAACGTCCCTAACTTGTCCCACAAATACTTCAACGTAGCTTCCCCTGATACATTTAGCAATACTGAATCTAAGACACACAATCGTATTATGCTCTTTGTCTTCCGATCCAACTTCTTCCATTCTTCATCGGACACTCCCGTTGGTTTAGTACCCGGATCTACCATGATCCACTGATCTTTATCTACCAATAGATCCTCCATCTTGAGTTTCTACAACTCAAAACTCTAACCATTAAATTTCTCGATTTCTATCTTTCCACTACTCTCCATCTTCTTTCACCACCAAAATCGATCTCGCAGATCTCCCAATGAACAGGGTCTACGATAGGCCCGAGCAAAACCCCTCAACAGCAAAGGCATCCCCTTGAAGCCAAAATAACTCTGATACCAAATGTAGGTTTTAACCCCATACAGAAATTACCTACATATGAATTCTAAAACACATAAAATAAACACTAGAGAGAGCATAACACAGAAAACAAATATATACAGAGATTTTCCCCTAGATCCCAAAACTGGGACTACCAGATTGATTTTTGATTATGTTCTTTTCAATGTTACAATACATATATATACATGCCAAAGCATCCAATACCATGGAAACCATTGCACTCAAAACCATGTGTGAAAACCATGCACAAAACCATAGGTAGGTTTGCCCCACCTAATATAGGGTCCAAAAAAAAATTCTCCCGGGCACTGCCTTGGACCTCGTATAGAGGGCATAACCGCCACCCTCAAACCCCCTGTGATGCCCCCGCTGTGCAATCGGTGCAACAAAGGGGGGGCTCCACTCTGGACCCCCTCTAACCGCTCGGTTAACTAGGGTGGCTAGTCGTGGAAAGAATATAACACAACCCAACAAGCTTGTTGAGCAACTCCAGCCATCTCACAACTATAATTTGAGCTTTGAAGGAGTCTTAGGCACTCCCTTGGCTCATTCCATCCACCATACACCTTCCCTAAGGCTTCCATCACCTTCAACATCCCTCATTTTGCTCTCGGTTGTAGCCTATAGGAATACAGAGGATCCTCTAGGGATTTAGGACATCCTGTACAACACATTAGGACATCCTATAGGTTGACCTGTAGTGGCTTGTTTTCAGGCCAAATTGTGATAAAATCCCCTGGGAAGCTAGAAAGGGACTCCTACTTGTCTCCCAAGCCTTTTGACCATTCACCATCATCCCTAAGCCACTTGCCACATCACGAAAAGAAGTTAGCTTTCACATTTTCACACAAAAAAGACAAAAAGAAAAACAAAGTTATTTTATTCATTTACATGCACAACAGTAGAATGTTTGATTTTTTAATTTGCATGGCTAGGATAGTAGGTTTGCATACATGTTAATTTAACATTCTTTTGAAGCAACACCGCTTAGTAGTTAGTTAGAAGAATGGTGTGTTTAAGCATTTGATTTCAGTCATTTTCCTTACTACAGTAAACAATATTGCTTTTAGTGTAGATCTCTCTTTTCCTCATTGGTAATCAAGATTCTTTTGAATCAATGGAATTCTGGTTTGAAAAATGTTAGTGGTCTATTGCCAACTTAGAATTGAAAAAGAGTAGGTCCATCACATTTACTTGTGTATACAACACTATCACCTCCAAGTTTGTATGAACCCTAGGTTGATAAAGTAAAGTTGGTAGCCCTAGGAGTTGCAACATTCTTACTGCAATATTGGTGTTCATCAGGTTCACATTCCTCCTCAGTGATGATAGGGGAGTGGTTTTGTTTAATCAACTTACCCGATCGTAGTTGAATTTTATTAAGTCCAACGGGAGTGATAAAGTAGGTTTGGAAGGTAGTCGGAGCCTCTATGATCTGAGCTGCTTTATTATTTAGGTTAGGGTTAGGTTGCACATGCAATTAAGGTCGCACATGCATTGTAGGAACAAGAGTTTGGGAAGGGGGAAATTGTAGCTGCTACCACATTGGTAATCCAGATGGGAATTTACTTTGGGCATTCCCCCTCAAGTTCTAATTCCAAGGATATGGTTGAGATGGAGGATATTGAGTAGATAGAGAGGGCGGCCACTGGTTCCAGGGCAAATGAAAATGTGTTGGAGAAGGCGCAGAGTATTTCCATGGATATTGTTGAGCGTTATATGAATTATTCCATGAATTAAAAGGATAAAAATCTTGGGAGGAAACAAAGGCGGCTTCAGGGCTAGTTGTTTCACTGTGTTTCTTGAGTCTAGATATTGATAAAAAATAAGTGCACTCCTGTTTCAGGTTTTTGATGTCCCCCTTCAATTTCCCCTTGTCCCTCAATCCTAAGGTTCTGGTTACTAGATTCCCCCTGTTGTTTTTGAATCAAATGCTTAATCTTGGGAGTGTTTTCGTTAGCTTTAGAATGGTATGGTAGTGAGATAGACGAATCAAAGGTTTTTGCCCTTGTTATGGGAGTAACAACTTTTTGTGGCTCTGTTTTCCTTACGTCCCTTTGAGAACTTCACTGTTATTTTTCTTCCTTTGAGATCAGTTTATGGATAAATGTTTTCCTTCCCAAGTCTACACTCTTCCTTTGAGATTAGTTCATAGATAAATGTTTTCCTTCCCAAGTCTACACTCTTCCTTTCCTTTTTACGACCAGTTTTTTCTATGACTAATTAGATTTGGGGGGTATTTTTGGTATTTCTATAATTCCTTCAGTTGAACACATGGACCCTATGTGTATTAATTCACACCCTAAGTGTCTCAATCTTTGACATTGGTGAGCCCGCCTAGGTATGTTGCAGTGATGCTTTAAGAAGACATGCTTTAACTTTCTCAACAACTGAAGAGTTGAAGACATGCTTTAAGAAAACACCAAAATGCCACACCCTAAGTGCCATAGTGATCACAAGGGTGAGCCCAAATAGGTATATTAGAGCGATGTGTAGGTTCTTACTCTCATTTTACCACCCAACGATTGTGGACTAGGAACACTCTATCATCAAACAAACAACTTGGCTGACTGTATCATCAATTGCCATCCCCGACAACAGTGCCAAAATGTAGTGTTGTTTTAATCAATTCTAATTGACCAATACTGCAACCATTTAATTTTCAACCCTAGTTAGGTCTATTATTTCATTGGAGTTTTCATTGTCTATGCCAATACGTTACAAACAAGAATAAAAATAGAAAACAATAAAGAACGTTGTTGGATCAATTGCAGAAATTAAATCATTCATGCAAAAATTAAAACACATTACATAATGAAATCACACTTCACAATTAGTAGAGCAAATTCACACCACACATTGTACTAATAACTACGCCAACTAGTCAACTACCAGACTTCTAATCAAATTGGTGTAACATCATAACATAATTATGGAACTGAAGCAAATATATTCTACAAATTATATACCGACAATAGAAAACCATACAAATAATAAGAAAGAAACAATAATATACAACTACTCTACCAATGTAGTCCCAGCTAAAGAGGAGGGCCCTTCCTCCCTAGCAGTGACGTAGGAATGAACACGAGATTAGTTAAAGAATCAACTTAGAAACATCAACAACATCACTGCAGTGTCTTTGTTATTAAAAAAAATTAAAAGTTACAAGATCAAAATAACAATTATCTCTATGATGTCTCCATACATGAAAGATTATGTTTCTCTTATAGTTATTACATACCCAAAGTCAGGAATAGACCAGTCATGAGAATCTCACGATTCTCATGTTGATCATAAAATAGAAATCATTATAATTAGTTCCTAAATAGAAATGTTATTCAAATACATTGGTTAAGATCATAACCACTTGGATCTATCACTTTCTAAATAAACAATTCATAACTTCCAATAGTTGTTGCATGGAATAGTACCCATGACTTTGCCAACTATGGTGTAATAGCATCCTGTGGTCAAATGATAGTTTGGGATGTAACAACAATCACTGGGTAACAAAAAATTTGTAACAACACCTGAGGTGTAACAATGGTAACCTGTAATAGCGCGTGGTGTAACAACAACACCTGTAACAACATACAAAGTGTAACAACAATCTGTTCCATCCTTCTCTTAAACTGATCAACACAGCTGTTCATTCCATAACCTAGTTCTCACAAGAAACACCTAAAAAATATGAGAGGATCCAAAATATTTCTCCAATGCTTACCCTAGTTACCCATAAAAAGGAATATTGCATCGTTATATTCAGCAAAAATCACAAAAGAACATGATGGCAAAATAGCCTGTTTATAATAAGAAAAGGCGATTAACATATAAAGTTTTGTTGGCCTGAAGGGAAAGAGGATCAAAACTTGGGAAAGAAAGTATAAGAAATAGCTATAAAAACTACAACCAAGACCTGTTCTTGTTCCAACTCCTTCTCTCGTCTGTGCAGCTCTTGTTCTTCCTTGAGTTGCTACTTCAGCACATGCAACTCCTTCATTGTTTCTCTCTCTCTAGCTTCACATGATCCTCCTGTCACATTGTCACCTCATAGCCTCAATATCCAAAGATGATTTCATCACAAGTGGATCTGCTTGAACTTGCAACTTTTCTCCACCTCTGCATTGTCAACAACCTTCCTCTTGCATTTGTTGCACGTAGGTGTGCTAGCGTCTACTGCTGCTGATGGTGTTACTCGTTGTGATGCCGCTTCCATTTCATCTTAATATCCTTGTCCATGAACAACTTGATATCTTCATAAATAGGAAAGCTCATAGAGACTTGATCAACTACGTCCTCAGTTGCGCTCTCAATGGTGTCTTTAACTCTGCTCTCCTAGAAACCATAATACCTATGCTGCTGAGAGGAAGACGAACACCTCTGATACTTGGAGACATAGAAACACTCATGGCAAGAAATTTGTTAGTTGAAAACCAAAACAAATTGGAGGACTAACATGCAACATACCCGTGTGACTGTCTGTGAAGATTGTGCAATTTTCACCGAGAGGTTGGGAGACTGACTGTCAAAACTATGCAAGGCACAACCTGGGCTATCGAGAGGCTGACTGACTACTGGAACTATGCAATGCACAGTCAAACCTATCCCACTGAGGATTGAAACTATGCAATGCACAATTTTAGTTAGGAGTGACAAGCAAACCAGCAAACTGCATTGTGCAAATTCTAGGGCCAATAAGGAACTGCCTCCTAGAATTGCGTAATGTGAGCCTAGAGGTTAGTGCTGGTCATACATGCGCAATTTATGAAGAGAAGGTAGAGTCTTCACTTCCAGAAATGCACAATGCTAGCCGAACAAGGCAAGGTCTTGGCCAAGGCAGCCCAGACCTGCTAAAGGGTGAATGAAAACATGATAAGTCTAAATGCATGGTGATACTGAGTGTAAACAAGAGTGAATGATCATCCATGCAAACAGTAAGTGCAGGATTCAGAAAACGGGAAAGCATGCATGTGTGTAAAGCGGGTCACTAGAACGGTGACTGTTGGTGCAAAAACAGTGTCATGCATGTGACAACAGTGAGATGCGAACAAAAACTAAAATGATGCTTCTACAAGATAACATACATCAAATCAACAGGAAGCTTTCATTGAAATCAAGCAAACAACACTCACAAAAAGGAAAACAAAAAAAGCGACAGAAAAGCAATGCAAGGCATGAGAATCATACTTACCTTAAAACAACTAAGCTGAAAATATCAAAGATCTGGCGTGTTAGAGCTCCAAGGTTGATGTGAGGAATGAGATTTGCAGTGTCCGGTTCATAAGTTTTGATAAGATCGAGGTTATGATGTGCATGCCACAAATCTAGGAAAAAGAGACACTTGGTGAGAGGTTTCTAAAATGATATTTGCATGTAACCTCTAGGTGCTAAAAATAGATCCCTAAATCTAGGAATGCCTTTCACATGTTGCCTTTTGCTATTTCAGGGAAAGCAGCCCATGCATGCAAATAAGTTTCTCTCAGTCTCGAAGGGAGTCGGTCAACCCGAAGGCACATGCAATAGCTTGCAAGACTAGGAGAGGGATTTACGTAGTTTTTGGGCTGAGCTAGGTTGGTCTTCCCTGAGTGATTGCACAATTTCTGGGGTCCGCAGGTGACTGCTGCCTAGAATTGCACAAATTTGGGGTTGAGCTACAGTGATGGGCCAGATTGCGTAGTTTTCTCAAGGAAGCCTGTTTGAATGCATTGCACAATTTCTGAGCCCAGTAGGTTGCCCAATAGATTTGCGGAATTTTTGGATGGAAGGCTAGTTCCCATCCAGAATTACACAATTTTTATGAGAGAGCTACTTAGCCAGGAACTAGCTTAAGTCCAGAATGGCAGCCTGTGAAGGGAGTGAAGAAAACTGACATGCATAGGTTGGAAAGCCACTGAAACTCAGTTGAAGCCTATGTACTTGAAAATGCAAGACATGCTACTAAGGATGGTTGGTAGGGAGGCTCCAAAACGAAGCTAAGGAAAATTTTTGGAGGATGGTTGTATCTACTACAACACATTCATAAAAATGCTTCTAAGGATTAGTTGGTAACCTTTTTTCAGTTCAGTGTTGAGGCTCTCTTCTATTCTCTCTGTCTTGCATACTCTTGGAGACTTAGATTTTTCTTGGAGAGCTCTTGGAGGGTGTGGCATAGTTGGATTTTTGGAGCAAGAAGGCAAAGGAATAGTAGGAAAGCATAAGAGGGCATCGAGATCATTAGCTACATCATATTTTCTTACAGGTACTGAGTTACATGTATGTTTCCTTCACTAGTTTTAGCATGCATGGAACATGCATGTGGTTTCTTGGTTGTGATATTTCATTGGAATGAAGGATTGCCTATCTTGATAGTCGATTGCCTAACCTTTCCATTTCATGGATATCCATGGTGATTATGGGTTTACTTTCATTGTTTGTTTTTGGTTGTTTCTCATGCTTCCTTAACTCAGGTTCAGTTACTAGTTCCTAGAGCCTTGGTTGGACAAACGCTTTGGAGCTATGTAAGAACTTGGGCTTAGTTACTAGTCATATAGCCTTGGTTGGAGAAGCACTTTGAAGCCCTTGGTGGGTTGAGTTACTAGTCCCAGAGCCTTGGTTGGACAAATGTTGTGGAGTTGAGCGACAATTGTGGGTTGAGTTATTGGTCCTAGAGCTTTGGTTAGAATAAATACTCTAGAGCCCTGCATGGATGTGATAGAGGTCAATTAGATGATGGTTTTTTGATTTCCAACCATGAGGTGGAATCACTATTTGATGGGTTGAGGTGGATGAGCTTTGGAAGACTTGGATGAGTTTTTATTGTTGTGTTCTATGAGATCCCACATTCATGCTTGGAATATGATACGGGGGTGAATGGATGAAGAGAGATTTAGCTCTACCATTCTACGGTCAGGTGGAATGTGGAAGTCCCATCCTGGGTTTGGATTTTGTAGCATTAATAAAAATTTATTTCTCCTTGTATTGCTATGCGAATTTTGATGGACTGTATGTGGTCTATATGGTTGTACATTCATGAGTATTTTTGTCCCTATTATGCTTGCTATGTATGTGTTTTATTACAACAACCATATATGGATTTCCTCATGTTTTTACTTGTAATTGAATGATTAATTTATCTATCACCTAATGGATGAAATGGCAATTGATGTGTTGAGGCACCAATGGTTCTTAGTAATTTTCAGCTAAGTATTAGACCCCTTTTCTCAGAAATGTTAATTACACCTGTAGATCACACACTTGCAATATGTCTGATGAAATGTGTATCATGGCTAGTAGGGGTCCAGTCAAGGTCTTGAACAAGCATTTTCTTTCATAGTGTCATTTCCATGTTATTTTAGTGATCTAAAGAGATGGTTCAATTAGAGGTCGTGACCTGGATTCTGGGGCTGAAAAAGTGGCTCACAACCCATAGTCGCTAGCATATCATTGACAATTTTGGTCTCTCGTCACTGGCAGTCAAGCCTGTGAGAGCGAATTTGAGTTTTTGGACGCACTCATGCCTATAGCATGGGAGATACTGTGCCTTAAATTGTCCAAAAGCTCATTGGGACCACAAGGCAAACTGTCTAAAGTATTGGATTGTTTTTGAAGGGTCTTGTAACTGATAATTGATGTTTGTATGGTGTGTTTCTGTTGGTTCGACTTCCTTAATGTGGCTTAGGAGGTCGAATCATATCATAGTGGCATGTCTTTGTTTGCTTACCTCAGCTAGCCAGTTGCTTGGGAAGATGTGGGAGGAGGGTGTAACAAAGTGGTATTGTGTCTCTCACCCTTGCATTCCATGTGCTTGTTGCATTTGCATGATCTTGTTCATGGTTGTAGTGATGTCATCATGTGAAATTTGAGGTATTATTATGGAATGCATCGCTATGAGTGTATGAATGGTGACATGCTGATTTATGTCACTTGCATGTATCATTGTAGTATTCTTGGTTACATTCTTGTATTCTTGGTTGCATGTATCATTCTTGCAGGTTTGATTTCAAGCATTGTTCTTTCATGCTTGATCATATGTGTTTATGCATATGTGTGGATGGTTATGCATTGCTTATGCAAAGACATGTTTGCATGTGGTAAAGTGTATAGTGACATAATTATAGTGGTTTTCATGCATGAGGTCGTGATGAATGTTATCAATGAGGTCATGCATTGATGACTGGACCGTAGCTAGAATGACAACTGCATGGTCATATGCTTATGTTTTATGTTTCTATATGCTGTCATGATTATGCTATACATGTATCACGCTAATTTGTTCATCTTACAGTCAACGTATCATCCCCGAGTTATACTAAGGTAAGCTGGTTTATTGTGATTTGGTTTAGCTGACATGATACACCTTGCAGGAAGAAATATCAAATGGCTAGAAATATGGTTGACTACAAAGACTCTCCCTAGCAATCTGAAGAGCAATATGGTGTTGGGAACTCTTCTGATTTGATAGTTACACTAGGAAGCTTAAAGGAATAAATAAGTAGTTGTAAGGCAGATAATGACATAATCATGTGGGCACAAGAGAAACAAGCAAAGGTAAATGTAGTAATACTTCAAAGTTTGTTAGATTTGCAGTGATAGGGACCATGTAGGATTAGCTATACGAAGGAGGATAAAACTTATGGCGCATATGGTAGTCGATCGCATGGTGGTCACAGGTCAGATAGATCTGACATAGTGAGAGATAGCAGGTTGATGGACACTCCAAATAGGAGACGTCATAGACATAGGTATGATTCTAGTTCTGACTTAGATATGCATCATGATTGTCATCGTTATCATCCTTACAAGAGGAGTAACTGGGGATATTTTCTGGATGAATTTAAGAAAGAAAAGCCACCAACATTTGATGGAGAGATGAAGAAACCACAGGATGTAGAGGCATGGTTGCTTGACATGAGGAAATTCTTTAGGTTGCATGACTACTCACAGAATACGAAAGCTAGAGTGGATACATTTATTCTCAAAGGTAAAGCAGACATTTGGTGGGAAGATGTGAAGAATGTCAGATTTATTCATGAGGAAGATTTAACTTAGAGTGAGTTTGATCGATTATTGAAAAAGAAGTATTTGTCAGAAATAAACTTTAATGAAAGGGTGAAGGAATTTTATGAGCTAAATATGGGATCTATGAGAAATGAAGAATACACCAGCAAGTTCTTGGAGTTACCGAGCTATGTGCCTTATCTCACAGAGGAAAAGGCCAAGATTCAGAGGTTCATTAGTGGGTTACAAGTTTAATTTAAATATTGAATTGAGTTCGATGAGCCTGGATCATTGGAGTAGGCCATTTAGAAGCTAAGGCATCGCTATGAAAAGTCATAGCACAGAACCGAGACTAAGCCAGGTTGGAGAGGTAATGCAAAGAACAAAGGAAAATGGGACAAAAAGAGAGCAAGGCCTCAAGATATAGGTACAAAGGAGAATTCCACACCACCTAAGAGGTTCAATGCATCAGATAGAGGACAGGGACTCTGATCTGAGGAACAAAATAAGGAGCCTATGTGGTGTTGGACTTGTGGAGGAGATCATCGTAGGAGAGATTGTCCATAGTGCCAGAGTGGTAGCCCTAAGATATACAGTGCACAAGAGGCACAAACTGTTGGATATGTTGGTCAGGGTATTCCATGTATCTATGTAACATTGGATAACAAACAAGCAGAGCGTCAGGTATATATCATTTTGATTGACCCTAGATCTAATTATAGCTATGTTAGTCATGACTTGGTGGATAAGTGTGGTTTCAGTAAGGAATTGCATGCAAAGTCTTGGTTAGTGTAGTTGATTATAGGTACGAAGAAATGAGTTCATCATTGGGTAAGAGCTTGTGCATTTGATTTGAATGGTATGCCTATCACAACACATCTAAATTTGTTACCTTTGGGATCATACAATATGTTGTTGGGCATGGATTGGTTGTATCTCATAGAACCAAGGTAGACTGCTATGACAAAGCTATTGAGTGTGTTGATGACAATGGGGAATCATGAGTCTTATAGGGTAAGAATAAATCTACATCAATTAGGATGGTGACAACTATGCAAGCAAATTATATACACAGGAAAGGGTGTAAGTTATTTGCAATGCACATTTCTAGTGATAAGGGTAAGGAAGTTTAGGATATATATGTGTTGAGAAGATACCCAGTTCTACAAAAATTAAAGGATGTGTTTCCTGAGGACATTACAGAGTTTCCACCTCACAAGGTGGTAGAATTTTCTATTGAGTTAGTGCTAAGGTAGCTCTAGCATCAAAATCACCTTACAAGATGAGCACACCTAATTTGGTTGAGTTAAATTTGCAGTTGAAGGAAATGTTGGACAAGGGATACATTAGGCCAAGTGTATCACCATGGGGCACATCAGTATTGTTTTTGAAGAATAAATATGGTACTCTTAGATTATGCATTAATTAAAGGCGGTTGAACAAAGTGACTATCAAGAAAATGTACCATTTCCCAAGGATCGATGAAGTATTCGATCATTCAAAGGGAGAAACAGCGTTCTCAAAGATTGATCTGAGATCCAGATACCATCAGGTACAGATCAAAGAGGAGAAGATTTACAAGACAATGTTCTAGACCAGGTATGGGCATTATGAGTTTTTTGTTGTTCCATTTGGCTTAACTAATGCTCCAACTACATTCATGTGTTTGAGGAATAGTATGTTGTGTCCATATTTGGATAATTTTATTATTGTGTTTATTAATGATATACTGGTATATTCTAAAAATGAAGAATACCATGTCGAGCATTTAGCAACAATGTTGAGGTTTTTAAGTATTAGGGGTTTACGCAGTGCATTATATTAGATATCATTTTTGGGATTCAACTGCGTTAAGTAAGTCATTAATGTGTGACCATTTCCATGAGAGGTAGTCGTAACTGACTAATTTCTCATGATTTTTGAATTGTTCACTTAGCACTCATTGCATCGGGTGATGCTCACAGGGGTGAAGAAGTGGGATTGAAACTAGTGAAATGAATCACATAGCGTCAATCGTCACTTCCGGGGCTTGCACCCGATAACCAGGACTTCCCCCGGGAGGTCACCCATCCCAGTTCTCCTCTGGCTCAAGCACGCTTAACTGTGGAGTTTTCCCCACAATCAAGCCCACTTAGCTTGCTACCCCATTTGCAAAACCTTAGCAAGTATTGTGCCTCATGAACCATTCAAGTAGAGATCCCTTCACTCTTTTTGAATTTAAGTATTAGGGGTTTACGCAGTGCATTATATTAGATATCATTTTTGGGATTCAACTACGTTAAGTAAGTCATTAACGTATGACCATTTCCATGAGAGGTAGTCGTAACTGACTAATTTCTCATGATTTTTGAATTGTTCACTTAGCACTCATTGCATCGGGTGATGCTCACAAGGGTGAAGAAGTGGGATTGAAACTAGTGAAATGAATCACATAGCGTCAATCGTCACTTCCGGGGCTTGCACCCGGTAACCAGGACTTCCCGGGAGGTCACCCATCCTAGTTCTCCTCTGGCTCAAGCGCGCTTAACTGTGGAGTTTTCCCCACAATCAAGCCCACTTAGCTTGCTACCCCATTTGCAAAACCTTAGCAAGTATTGTGCCTCATGAACCATTCAAGTAGAGATCCCTTCACTCTTTTTGAATTTAAGTATTAGGGGTTTACGCAGTGCATTATATTATATATCATTTTTGGGATTCAACTGCGTTAAGTAAGTCATTAACGTATGACCATTTCCATGAGCGGTAGTCGTAACTGACTAATTTCTCATGATTTTTGAATTGTTCACTTAGCACTCATTGCATCGGGTGATGCTCACAGGGGTGAAGAAGTGGGATTGAAACTAGTGAAATGAATCACATAGCGTCAATCGTCACTGCCGGGGCTTGCACCCGGTAACCAGGACTTCCCGGGAGGTCACCCATCCTAGTTCTCCTCTGGCTCAAGCGCGCTTAACTGTGGAGTTTTCCCCACAATCAAGCCCACTTAGCTTGCTACCCCATTTGCAAAACCTTAGCAAGTATTGTGCCTCATGAACCATTCAAGTAGAGATCCCTTCACTCTTTTTGAATGTTGAGGTTGTTAAGAGAGCATCAATTGTATACTAAGCTTAGTAAGTGTTGTTTTTTTTAGACTGAGGTACACTACTTGGGGAATTTGTCTCCAAGGAGGGTATTGTAGTTGATGCAGAGAAGATAAGAGCCATCATGGAGTGGGTAGCTCCTAAGAATGTGGATGAGGTGAGATCCTTCATGGGTTTGGCAGGTTATTATAGGAGGTTCATCAGGAACTTCTCGTAGATTTCTTTTCCTATCACGTCATTACAAAGGAAAGGTAAGAAGTTCAAATGGACTTTGGAGTGTGAGACTATCTTTGAATATATTAAGCAGTTTTTGACGTAAGCACTGGTATTACAGATTGCAATTACAGAAAAAGGATTTGTAGTATGCAGAGATGCTTGTAAGAGAGGAATTGGTGGAGTCCTTATGTAGGATGGACAAGTGGTATGCTATGAGTCCTGAAACTAATTGAGCATGAGCAGGACTATCCGATGCATGATCTTGAGTTAACAATGATCATACATGCATTGAATATGTGGAGACACTGTATTCTTGGTAGGCGGTTTGTACTTATGAGTGATCATATTGGATTGAGGTGTTTGTTTAACCAACCAAATCTAAATGTCAGGCAGGCTAGATGGTTGGCCATGATCAGTGAGTTTGATTTCAAGATTAGGTAAATCAAAGGTAAAGAGAGCAAGGTGGCAAATTATCTTAGTAGACGAGTGCAAGTAAATCTCTTGGAAGTTGTGAGCTCCCCTAGGATAGACTTATAGGATAGGATCTTGCAGGCAAGTCACTAGGATGTCAAGTATATGGAGATTGTGAATAGGTTGTAGTAGGATGTTGGTACATGTACATGTGATAGTATAGGTACAAGTACAAGTACAAGTGTAGGTACAGAAATAGGTATAGGTATAGGTACACGAGAAGGTGCATAGGGTATGGATTATTGTCTTACAACAGATGGGTTGGTTAGGTTCCAAGACAGGATATATGTACCAGATAACAATGAGCTCAAGAAGGTGATGTTGGGATAGTTTCATGTGAAACCTTATTCAAGTCACCTAGGTTATCAGAAGACATTAATTGTAGTGAGCATATTTTACTATTGGCCGAATTTGAAGAGGGATGTAGCATAGTTTGTGGCTAGATGTTTTGATTGTTAGTGAGTGAAAGAAAACTATAAACATCAAGGTGGATTGCTACAATCGATTGTGATTCCACAGTGGAAATGGGAGGTCATTTCCATGGAATTGATTACAAGTTTTCCGAAGACAGTGAGACAACATGATTCCATCATGGTCATTGTGGATATGTTGATGAAGGTTGAAAACTTCATTTTGGTTAAGTCTACATTCTAAGCTAGTGATGTAGCACATGTATTCATCTAAGATGTGGTCAGATTGCATGGTGTTCCAAAGAATATTGTGTCAGATAGGGATGCAAAGTTCACTTCCAAGTTTTGGAAGGATTTATTTGTAGGTTTAGGTACAAAGTTGGCCTTTAGCACAACTTATCATCTGTAGACAGATGGACAGACAGAGAGGGTCAACAGGATATTAGAGGACATGTTTAGGATGTATGTGATGCATCAGCAAAGTAAGTGGGAAGAGTATCTCCCTCTTCTATAGCTCACATACAACAACGGTTATCATGAATCATTGAGGATGATTCCTTTTGAGGCATTGTATGGGCCGAGTTGCAAAACTCCTATCAGTTGGAGTGATCCTATTAGCAAGGTTTTGATTGGACTAGATAGGTTAGAAGACATGGAACTGGAAATGTTGGTGATCAAGAAGAATCTAAAGGCAACACATGATAGACAAAAGATTTATGCAGATAGGAGCACGTTGTTCAAGGAGTTCCAGGTTGGGAATAGGGTTACTTTCACATCAAACAAAAGAAGATCTCCTTGTGGATTAGATCATGTGCGAAGCTGGCACCACGTTTTTGTGGACCCTTCAGTATCATTGAGAGGATTGGGCTAGTAGCTTATCAACTTGCATTGCATTTAACAGTGAAAGTCCATGATTTTTTCCATGTGTCATTTATTAAGACATATGTTAAGGATGTTGACCATGTGATTGGCTGGTCTGTATTGCAGGTGGAACTAGATGGAGAATTATAGCTGGATCCTTAGTGTATATTGTAGAAAAATTCTCTAGAATGAAGCAATTGAGCAAGTTAAAGTATAATGGAAGCACTTTGGGCCTGATGAAGCTGCATGGGAGATGGCGTATCAAATGCGGGCTATGTATCCTTCCTTGTTTGTGGGTTGAGTGAAAGCCATTTGTGCTTGGTGTTTTGGTGTGATTTTGGTATATGTTTTGATGATGTTGGTTTATGTACATATGTGTATGGATGTAAATATCGCCATGAACTATGTTATAAAGCTCCACTATGCGGTATGCTGTTATGATGTCATGTTATTATGTTATTATGTGCGTTGCTTCTTAGTAGGTTGATCATTTTAAATAATGCATCAAGATAAGTTATAAAGATCCATCGAAAATATATTTTTATTATAGTAGTTTTGTGGTTATAGGTGTTGTTGAACATTGAGGATGGTGTTCCCCCAAGGGGGACGGTTCTATAACAACCCCGGTGAAAATTCTATGTAATAAAATAAAAATAATAACCACGGATGATGGGATACTTATTCCAAGTTGAATGTTGGAAAAATCATAGTGATGGGGATCACTTGTGATTAGTTATGACTAAGGAAATTGGCAAAGGAAATGCCTAAGGCTTTGGAAAGTAAAAATGGCATTTTGGCACATTTATTTATGAAAATAATCGAAATTAGGAGGAAAGGGAGGTGAAAGGTCACAGGTTTAATGTGAGGAGGAAAATGAAGGAAAATAATGGAAAATAAAGAAAATAGGGGCCCCAATCATAAAAAGGCTTATGAGAATCAGTTGGTATCATTTTGTCAGTTCAGCGGTTGAGCTCTCTTCTATTCTCTCTCTGTCTCTCTCTCTCATACTCTTGGAGACTTAGAGTTTCCTTGGAGCACTCTTGGAGGGTGTGGCATACTTGGATTTTTAGAGAAAGAAGGAAAAGGAAGAGGATGAAAGCATAAGAGGGCATCTAGATTAGTAGCTACATAATATTTTCTTGCGGGTACCAAGTTGAATGTATGTTTCCTTCACTAGTTTTGGCATGCATGACATATGTATGTGGTTTATCGGTTGTGATCTGCCATTGGCATGGAGGATTACTTAGATTGATAATGGATTTCCTAGCCTTGTCATTTCCTAGATAGCCATGGTGACTGTCAGTTTACTTTCATTACTTGTTTTTGGTTGTTTCTCATGTTTCCTTAGATTGGGTTGACTTACTAGTTCCTAGAGCCTTGGTTGGACAAACGCTCTAGAGCCCTATAAAAACTTGGGTTGAATTGCTAGTCTTGTAGCCTTGGTTGGACAAACACTTTGAATCCCTTTGTGGGTTGAGTTACTAGTCCTGGAGCCTTGGTCAAACAAACTCTCTCAAGCCCAACAATAGTTGTGTGTTGAGTTATTAGTCCTGGAGCCTTGGTTGGAACAACAATCTAGAGCCCTGGATGGTTGGGATAGAGAACAATCGAATGATGGTTTTGTGATGTCCGACTGTGAGGTGGAATCACGGTTTGATGGATTGAGGTGGATGGTCTCTAGAAGCCTTGGATGAGTTTTCAATGATGTGTTCTATGAGATACCACATTCATGCTTGGAATATGGCATGGGGGTGAATGAATGAAGAGAGATTTGGCTTAGCCATTCTATGTTCGAGTGGAATGTGGAAGTCCCATCCCGGGTTTGGATTTTGCAGCATTAATAAAAGGTTATTTCTCCTTGTATTTCTATGAGAATTTTGATGGATTGTATGTGGGCTATATGGTTGTACATTCATGAGTATTTTTGCCCCTATTATGCTGGTTAGGTATGTGTTTTATGACAACAACCATGTATGGATTTCCTCATGTTTTTACTTGTAATTGAATGATCCATGTATCTATGACCTAACTGATGGAATTCCAGTTGATGTGTTGAGACACCAATGGTTCTTAGCAATTATTAGCTAAGTATGAGACTCCTATGCTCAAAATTGTTAATTACACTTGTATATTACACATTTGAAATAAGTTTGATGAAATGCCTGTCATGGCTAGTAGGGGTCTAATCAAGGTCTTGAACAAGTATTTTCTTTAGTACTATCATTTCCATGTTATTTTGTTGATCTAAAGAGATGGTTAAGTTTTGGGTAGTGACTTGGGCTCTGGGGTTGAAAAAATGGCTCAAATCTCAGAGTCGTTGGCATAACACTAATAGTTTTGGTCTCTGGTCACTGGAAGGCAAGCGTGTGAGAGCGACTTTTAGTTTCTAGTTGCACTCATGCCTATAGCATGGGAGTGACTAAGCCTTAAATTTTCCAAAAGCTTAGTGGGACCCCACAACAAGCTGTCTAAAGTATTGAATTGGTTATTAAGGGTCCTCTAACTAACAATTAATGTCTGTATGGTGTGTTTCTATCAATTTTACTTCCTTAATGTGCCTTAAGAGATCAAATCATATCATAGTGGCCTCTCATCGCATGTTTACTCCACTTGGCCAGTTGCTTGGGTAGATGTGGGAGGATGGTGTTACAGACGTACCTTGAAATGGATTTTCCTGAGATAGACCACCACTTTTATGTCCTCCTCTTGGTTTATCTTTGAAGAACTTTTTCTTTGCCACTAATGCTAGATATGCATTCTGAGGCTTCATATTCTTACGTCTCTCTTCTTCCTGGATCAAAATCCCTATTGACTCTTCAAAGGTGGGAGATTTTTTCCTTGCTGTATTCCTTTTAATGAACATTTGATAATCCTTTGTCATGTAATTTAAGTTAATTGTGATGAGATCAATTTTGGATACTTTTTCCCCTATGTCCCCTAACTTGTCCCTCAGTTCTTTAATATTTGAGATGAAGGAAACAACACATTTATTCTCTTCCATTCTACTGGAGAGAATCTTACTCTTCAGAAACAACAAACAATTTGTATTTTTCATTTTATACAAATCCTTGAGTGTCACACAAATATCATTAGTGGTTTTTTCAGTCTTGGATATGAGGGATTATGTTATATTTACTGACATCTTCAGCAACATGTTCACTTTATTTTCCCTGTTTTCCCAATATTGAACTAATCTGGTTGTGGCACCACCGATTGCAGTCAGATTTTCTTCATCTCCATTTGCAATTGTCCATGCACTAGAACCCTCGAGCAATGTTTACAACTTGAAATTCCAATTGGCGTAATTTGACCCATGGAGCTTATTTCTTTCATTAAGGTATGTCTGTGGAATGTGATTATTCATTGTGAAAAAACAATCTCAATAGTGTCCTGCTTTTAATTCACGAGCACCACCAATAGCTTGTCTGATCAATAGATCCACGACTTCAATTATAGATCTATTGGTCCAATCTACAGATCTAGTAATCTAGCAACTAATCTACGGATCCAACATTAGATCCTCCAAAAATAGATCTACAGATCTAACTACAGATCCTCCAAAAACTCTAGATCTAGGTGTTATGGATCCAACTCTAGATAGATGACCTTCAATATACAAAAAAATGTTGAACAAGACCACCAACACAGGTACATCTGGTCTCGGGCCACCTCTAACATGCAAAAAACACCAGCGTTAGTTCACCTTGCTGCAGTTCGTGCTAAAAAAAATTCCTATAATGTTTCACCATCAGCGTGAGAGTAGTACTGAACATCAACATTGATCAAAACACTTGCCCTATGTGCTGCTAGTGTTGATCAGCATAACCTATCTTTGTTGGGGCAAGCTGATCAGGTTTATTCAAAAAAATTAGTGCTCTGTGAAAAAAGAAATGTACCAGTGTACCTCTCACATGCAATCTCCAATCCGAGCCTATCCTTGAGAAATTCCTCTTGTGATCCTCTGTTGCCTCAAACAACAGCTTAACCTGGATATGATACCAAGATAAAAAATGGAAAGACAAATGAGAATGAAACTTGCAAATGAAGCTTGCAGCTCACAGATGAAATGAGATACACCTGGAGATTGCCCAAGCAATACCACTCTCATCCATTCATCATAAAGTTAGAAATAAATAAGATTACATTGAATTTAGGGAGACCAAAAATATCTCTTAGAAAATAGGAACTAAGTCTAAACTAAGACACACACAACCGTGAAACAAACTTTCTCCATTAATTTCAACTAATTGTCCCATCAATACGTCCATAACATTTTGAGTCATAGGTGAAGAATTGCCTGTGACGATCAAATCATCCATATACAAAACTAGAATCAAAAAATTTGAGCCTTGTCTATGACTATAAATAGTAGGATCATAATGAAAAGGGTTGAACCCAGAAACTAGTAGAAAATTGTCCATGTTCTCATACCAAGCTCTAGGAGTTTGTTTGATACCATACAAGGAACACCAAAGTTTATAGGGGTGTTTCTGCAACATAAAAGTGGTGCAACAACAAAAAAATGTGTTGTAGAAGCTATCTTTTACTACTACTTAGAGAGTATCTCCTTAAGCCTGCCTGAAGTGATTCTCATGGATTCCTACATGTTAGCATAAAAAAAGTAAATTAATTACTAAATACATAAGAATTAACATTATGTTGCAACAAAAAAGGGGCGTTGTAACACCTATCCTTTATTATTTTTTCAATAGAATTTAATAAACCTACCTAAAGTGATTCTCATGGATTCTCACAGTTTAGCATAAAAATGAAAATTCCTTCCTCAATACATAAGAATGAACATTAAAGTAACATAATTTGAATATAATTGTACCTAGATAAAAATGAATTTGTATTGGAAAAATGGGTAATGGGTGATATGAAAATGAGAAAAGGTACTAAAAAGGGTGTTTGAGGGTTGTACCCAAAGGTAATCTATAAGTACTAATTTATTGTGTAAATACATAATAGTAAGTGAGGGGGAGCAGTGAATCCATAAATTCTTATGTATAGAGTTGTAGAATTATGATCTATCATGTTGTAGTGATGTGTTGCAACATTGTACTATATTCATGTTTCATTGGATGGAGTTGTGGAACCTAATCTTTAGTCCTGTTGGAGGAGTAGGAGTTTTAGTACTTGTATCGTAGTCATGTGTCAACAGCAAGGTACCTAGGGTGTTACCATGATATAGAGGTGTTCTTGTAACCTGAAAGTGTTGCAACAATACAAAGGGTGTTGCAACAATTATTCTTTACTATTGCTTCAAGTGTATTTATGTAAACCCACTTGAAGTGATTCTCATGGATTCCCAAATATTAGAATAAAAAAGGAAAATTCCTTCATAAATACATAAGAATGAATATTAGGTTGCAACAACACAAAAGGGTGTTGCAACAACTATCCTTTGTTATTCATTCAAGAGTATCGTCTTGAACCTGCTTAAAGTGATTCTCATGGGTTCTCATAGGTTAGCATAAAAAAGGGAAATTTCTTCCTAAGTGACATAATAATGAACTTTAAAGTAACATAATTAGAAGATAACTATACCTTGATAAAAACTCATTTGTATGGAGAAAATAGGTAATGGGGTGGTATGAAAATGGAGAAAGTTACTAAAAATGTTGTTGGTTGGGTCTACCAAAAGCTAATCTATATGGTTACAAGTAGTACCTAAATAAAGAGATGGTTGTACCTCCTTAGGTAAAGCACTATTTATGAAAGTAGTAGAACACCTAATTTAATAGCACACCATTCACACATAACTAAGGAGAGGGTTGTACCTCCTTAGGTAAGACACTATTTATGAAAGTAGTAGAACACCTAATTTAGTAGAACACCATTTGCACATATGAGAATAAAAATGGAACAAAACCATGAAATTTGTATTAGTATAAATTCAAAATGCAAATGATAATTAATTCATCCTCTTGTAGCTCAAATAGAGCAGGGTTCTTTTATACATAATACTATAGCCTTAATTTGTTTAAGAGATCGAGGGATAACCATGAGAATCTTCAAATTCTCAGGCTATTTCTTCTTGGTTATAAGAATTTGTTATGCAACCAGCTCACAAAATAGAGGAAAAGATAGATCAACGACTTCAAAATCAACCTCTTTGAGGGGGAAACCCCCTTTACATTACAAAAATGAACAATTCTTGGATGATACAAATGACAAGACCTCGTTTGAATATATAGGAGTCTAAGGGGTCACAATCTAATAAGAGCCGACATAACAATAATATTCTAAGGGCACAACAATAACAATAGTTGTCTTCTAAGGGGCACAATAATAACAATATGGGGACTAAATGGGCACAAAAATACAATAAGGGGTTGAACTAATAACAATAAGGGGCTACACTAGTAGTATAAGGACCTAAAATGACCCTCTCCTTCAAAACATTATTGTCCTCAATGCTTGAGTAGTTCTGGATGCTTTTGTATAAAATTATAATCCTGCCATGTGGAATCTTCAGCCAATAAGTTATCCCACTTGATGAGATACTCTAAAATTGATCGATTTCGTAGTTGTCGATTTCTTGTTTCTGTGACTGCTTCAGGTTCCACTATGATTTTTTCTTCTTCTTCAAGTTATGGAAATATTTTTTGAACTGGGAGCTTGTCACCTATAACCTTGTTTAAGCATAATACATGGAAAACTGGGTGCACATGTGAAGATGCAGGAAGCTCCAATTCGTATGCCATTGTACCAATCTTTTATAACACCTTATACAGACCATAATACTTTAGTCATAATTTATTATCCTCCCTATCTTTCTTGAGGGACATTTGTTTTTATGGTTGTAGTCGTAGAAATACCCAGTCACCTACATCAAAAATTCTTTCACTATGGTGTTCATCTGCTTGTTGTTTTATTCTATTCTGCACTAATGTGAGGATATCCTTTAAGAGTTAGAGAACTTGTTGTTGATGGTCGATGTGATCTTCGATTGCTTGAACCTTAGAATTTTATCTCAAATATGATGTGACATATGGTGCATGATATCTAGAAAGTGTCGTAAATGGGGTCATTTTTGCTGCAATATGGAAGGAAGTGTTATACCACCATTCAACCAAAGGCAACCACTTGACCCATTGTGTTTGTTTATCAGATACAAAGCAACAAAGGTATCCTTCCAAAAATTTGTTCACTATCTCAATTTTCCATCAGACATGGGATGATAAGATGAGCTATGAGCTAATTGAGTACCCAAGGAAGAAAATAATTATGTCCAAAAATTTCTAGTGAAAATGGGATCTCTGTCACTTACAATAATCTTTGGGTTTCCATGTAGCTTTTGAATTGTTTCCATAAATGAAGTAGTGACTATATTGGATTTAAATGGATGAGATAATGCACAAAAGTGTGTGTAATTTGTAAGTCTATAAAGTACCACCATGATGACACTTTTTCCTTCGAACTTGGGTAAACCTATGATAAAATCCATTGAAACCTCCTCCCAACGTTGACTTGGAATGGATAAAGGTTGTAACAGACTCGAGGTCTTAATTGTCTCAACTTTATTTTGTTGGCAAACCAAACATTCCACCATAATCTTTTGAATATCAGATTTAAGGCCATCCCAAAAAAATTCCTTCTTAACCTGTGGTATGTTTTTAAAAATCCTGAGTGCCCTCCTAAGGGAGAGGTGTGCAATTCCAAAAGAATCTTTTGTTTGAGTTGGGAATTCTTACAGAGGTATAAACGATATTTGTACCATAACAAATAATTTTTCCAGCTAACTATATCAGATGTGTTGGGATCTTCCTGCAACTTTTGAATGCATTCCTACACTTCTTCGTCTTTCTTCCATTCATCCCTTGCTTCTTTTATCCAATCTGGTTGGATAATAGAAATGGCACAAAACAATGCTTCCACACCCTCATCCTTTCTTGAGAGTTCATATGAAACAACATTTTTGTTTCTTTTTTTGTAGATGATTTCAAAGTCATAACCCAACATCTTTGTGACCCATTTTTGCTGCTCTTCTGAACACAATATTTTTTATAAAAAGTATTTAAGACTATCATGGTCCTTTTTTACCTTGAAGTGTCATCCCATTAGGTAAGGTCACCATTTCTTAAGTGCATGTAGTATTTTCCAACATTTCCTTCTCATAATTAGCTCTGTGTAAATAATTTCGTTTGACTGGATGAATTTTGAAGGAAATGGGTCTTCCTTCTTGCATTAAAACAACACCAATTCCATCTTGAGGCATCACATTCCACAATAAACGTTTTTGTGTAACCTGGTGTAGCTAAGGCTGGTGCTTGGCACATTGCCTCTTTAAGATGTTCAAGGGCCTTCGCTACTTCTGGAGTCCAAGAAAAATCATCTTTCTTCAATATTTTTTTTAGAGGTGCTGCTATTATTCCATAATTCTTGAAAATCTTGCAATAACACCTTGTCAACTTGAGAAATCCTCACAGATCCTTTATGGATGTGGGGATTTTCCATTCCTTAATGGATTTAATTTTTCTAGGGTCTAACTTAACACCTTCATTAGATACAGTATGACCCAAATATTCCACCTCTTGTACTCCAAATAAACATTTGGAGGCTTTTGCATATAATTGTTTCTCCTCCAATAGTTTGAGCACCCTGTGAATGTGTTGAACATGATCCTTCCAACACTTATTGTAGATTAGTATATCATCAAAGAATACTAACAATTTTTTTCTAAGGGTGGGTTTGAAAATGGAATTCATCGAACCTTGAAATGTAGAAGGTGCATTTGTAAGTGCAAAAGGCATCACCAAAAATTCATAATGAACCTCATGAGTTCTAAATGCTTTTTTCGGAATGTGTTCAATCTTCATTTTTATTTGATGATATCCTGAATGAAGATCTAACTTGGTGAAGTAAATTTCTCCATGTAATTCATCCAATAATTCATCAATGACAAGAATAGGAAATTTATCTTTAAGAGTGAAAATTTTGAGCACCCTATAATTCAGACACATGCACCATGATCCATCCTTCTTGTAGACCAATACTACTGGAGCAGAGAAAGATCTTTGACTAAGTTGAATTATACCAACCTCTAGCAATTTCTGAAACCATACATTCAATTCCACTCTTTTAGGTATATGGATATTTGTAAGGCCTGATGTTTGGAGGAACAATTCTTGGAATCAAATGAATATAATGATCATGATAACAAATAGCTGGAAGGCCTTTGGGAGTCTCAAATATCTTGGAATGATTGTCCAAAACTTTTTGGAAATATGCAGAAATGGATGATTTCGATGTGGGAACCTCAAGTGAACATAATTGTGCAATTATGCCCCATTGTTATTTCTTTAGAAGCTTTGTCATGATGTTAGAGCTTATTATCTTTCCCGGTTTCCCTACAATACTCCTTAATTCAAATTCTTTTCCTTCCCAAAAACAATTCAATAAAAATTCTTGAAAATTAAAAGTTATCGTACCCAAATATTGTAGCCATTGGAATCCTAATACAACATCACCACCACCCATTGGAATGGAAAGCATTGAACTATTAAATACATATTTCCCATGGATAGCTTTATTTTATGGCACTTTCTAGAGAAATTTATGGTTCCTCCATTTGCAACCATCACTTGACACTCTGGTGCTGGATATAGGAAGCAATTCAATTCCTTGGCTATCTTACAATGAATAAAATTATGGGTACTACTCGAATCAATCAACACTATTACCTTTTTCTTCTTGATTTATCCTTCTATATTGAGGGTTTTAGTGGTAATTCCTGCCAATGTAGTACAAGAGATGTTCAGATTCATTTCTTCTTTCTTTATGTTTGGTTCTTGGTATATATCCTCTTCTTTTGATGTTTCTGGTTCCTTTTCTTCCTCCTCTTCACAATCCATATAAAATAATTTGTTCTCAGCATACTTATGAACTTTAGTGTATTTCATATCACAACTATAACAAAGCCCTTTTTCTATTTTTTCTTCCAATTGTTGTGGTGTTAACATTGTAGGTTGTGGAAGGCTAGGGGCAGCAACACTTACATCTTTATAGTTGTGAGGGGTAGGCTTCCTTGTTGCCATAATTTTTCATTCAACTCTTCTTGCCAACTTGAATGCCTTCTCCAATGAATCAAGTTCCCAAAGTTGAAACTCATGTTGGATGTTATCCTTTAAAGTCCCTACAAACACATCAATCCTATGCTCCTCTAGAAGATATTTTACCCTTAAACTCAATTTTTGTAATTCCTCAATGTGATCCACCATTGAACCTTTTTGTTTGAGATTTATCAATTGGCTAAAGAAGGTGTTGCTTTTTGTATCCTCATAATGTGCTATATTTTCCTCCATAAAAATCGACAAAGTGACAATTTGTTTACAAGAGAAAAGCCATTGATACCATACAAACTAATAGGGTTCTAAATATAAAGTTGCAATGCGTACCTTTTGTGTGTTTTGCACATTATGGAGATCAAAATATTTCTCCATATGTAGTATCCATGTTACGGGATCCTTTCCATCAAACTTCCTCATATCGATCTTTGGAACATGGTGAGTCTTCAATCCAACATTAGACTCTATGAAATCATTATTAACATTACCTTTGTTCTCATCATGAGTTTCCTCTACTACCTTTTCACCATTAGGAAGCATTTCGTGTAGCAACTTTTCCAAACCTCCTTTCAAACCTTCCATGTCTTTCTTCAAATCTTCAATGTTTTCTTTTAGTTTTTATTCTAAACCATCCATATTAGCTTCCATATTATCTTCCACACCATCCATATTAGCTTCCATGCCTTTATTTAAACACCCATCTTAGCTTCCATGCCTTTCCTTAAACCATCCATTTTAGCTTCTATTACTTTTTGTGAGAGTGAAATTTGTTGCACTTGGTCTCGTAATTTTGATATATCATGTTGCATTTCTTCCTCTTCTTCATGAGTCATGGTAGATCATTCAGGCTTCTTACTAGGTGTTTCCATTTTCTTTCTTCGGGGCATCAATTAATGATAATTATGCTTCAATATTCTCTTTGAATCACTTCAAACTAATTTTTAAAACCAAACTTATGGAAATTGTTTAGAAAACCTACACACATTTGTTCGCTTTGTATGAGCTCGATATTGAATCTGTTGTATATTTATAATTTTGGATCTCTAAGGTATGAAATTTAGTCCTATAGTATCCCTATGAGTCCTCTTTCTTACCCCTCCAGACTGATCAATATTGGATTCTTCAAGAAAGCATTATGCCAAATCTCCCATGATGACCTAATTATAGACTAGTTCAGTAGAGATGACTTTTATGACCTACCACATGTCATTTTTTAGACCTTCTCACATGAAAACGATATACAAAAAATTAAAGTCCGTCCTATTTTTATAACTTCGTATGAAATTTCAATCAGATGCTCAGAGAGAAAGTTATGATGATTTTCCCAAGGTCACTTGTTTGGGATGTAATTTAGGAGCTTGCAAAAACTGTAACTTCCTTGGATCATATCTAGATAAATATATTCATACAAGATTTGAAATTCGGATCCAAGATTCATAAAGATTTCAGTTCAAATGAGTTATAATTTCAGCTTCTGTAACTTCGTAGAAAACAATTTATAGCGAAAATTCCACAATGACCTCTTTGGAGTGGCGAAACCCTAGAATCTAAAGCTCTGATACTAAATTTTATGCAACCAACTCACAAAATAGAAGAAAATATAGATCAATGACTTCAAAATCAGTCTCTTCAAGGGGGAAACCTCCTTTACATTACACAAATTAACAATTCTTGGATGATACAAATGACAAGACCTCCTTTCTATATATAAGAGTCTAAGGGGTCACAATATAATCGTAGCCAACATAAAAATAATATTCTAAGGTCACAACTATAACAATAGTGGGATTCTAAGGGGCACAATAATAACAATATGTGGACTACATGGGCACAAAAATACCATAAGGGGGTTGAACTAATAACAATAAGGGCCTACACTAGTAGTATAGGGACCTAATATTATTTCACAAAAGAGTAGAAAGACTAGACATACATTAATTGGTTCTACTATTGTGATAGGTGGTATCTAGGTCAATCTTCTATTTAGGACATCCTTTCTTGCTAGGAAACCAACTACCCCTTGTCACTTCTTTCATTAGGTGGTGAATTGGTCAACCTAAAATCTGTTGATGAACATTGTGTTGCTAAATTGGTTGGTGGTGCACTATATTGGTTGTCCTTGATTTCCAGCAGTTATCATCGATGGTCAATTTCTAGGGTGTTGAAACATAGGTTTTATAGGGATTTCCATGGTGTGTTAAAATAATGAAGTTGTAATGTTGTGTTTTGTCATATTGCAACAATGGATTTGCAACATTGTGCTCTATCATATTGTAAGGAATGTGTTGAAACATTGTACTCAATTCATGTTGTAGCGGCTAGAGTTGCAGAACATGCTCTTTAGTCATGTTTCAACAATGGGAATTGCAACACTTGCATGTTGATCGTGTTACAAGGATGTACCTAGGGTATTCTAGTGATATAAAGGTGTTCCAACAACACAAAAAGGTGTTGCAACAACTATTCTTTACTGCTGATTCAAGTGTCTCCTCCTAAACTTTCCTAAAGTGATTTTCATGGATTCTCATAGGTTAGCATGAAAATCAAAATTCCTTCCTAAATACATAAAAATGAACCTTAAAGTGGAATAATTTGAAGATTATTGTACTTTGATAAATAATGCATTTGCATGGGTAAAAAAATAATGGGGTGGTATGAAAATGGAAAAAGGTACTAAAAAAGGTGTTGGATGTGTGTTAAAAATATGTTAATTTTGGAAACCATCATTGATCAACTATTTTCCATGACATTGAAGTAATCGCAAAATTAAAAAAGATATGTTTAATTTTTTAAAATAGGATGCACCAAGCCATTTATGGAAGATGAATAAAAAATAATAATTTCAATGTAGGGAAAGAAATATACAAGCTCAAACCAAACAAATGAAGATAATTAGAGTCTCTATGTAGGGAGAATTATAAAGCAATGAAAGGAAGAAACTACTTATACACTAGTTAGTTTCCTAAAGTTAGTTGAAGTATCTTCAATTCAACTCATAAAGTAGGAAGTACATGCAGGCTGCTTCATGCATGTTTTTTGTGCATGGTGCTACCAAAGTAAGATAATAGTTGTACAATCAACCATAATCAAGGAGATAAAAGCACATAAATAAAAAATGAGAGTTTCTTTCAAGGGAATAAAGATTTCTAAACAAAATCTTGTATCCATATTTAGAAACAAAGGTTGAAGTAGATCTGATTTTACAAGTAATATTAGGAAATAAAGCTAATATTGAGACCATAATGCAACTAAAACATCAAACATTTAATAAATAACGAGTAATAAATTATTAGTAAGCAAGGAAAAAATCATGGAAAAGAAAGAGTAGAAATAACACTGTATGTGGCTTTAAATTCAAGTTTTAGAATGCAACAAGTATTCGTGTAGCCCCTTGGAAAATGATTGACAATTGAGCAAGTTTTGGCACATAGTAACACATCTAAATATGTTTTGGAACATAACATATTTTATAATTGAACTTCACTTATGATTTCTCAAATCCTTCCAGCTAAAGTATGTGCCTCCATACTCTAAGAACTTATGGAATGAATAGAGTTTGCTTTTATCCTTCTTATTGGAGTCACAGTTTCTGTTACACTAAAACTCATAGGTGTTAGTAACAGACACATCACTAGAGTTAATGGATCCTCGAGATATGGTTAAGTACATGTTTCAAAACACATAGGGAGCATTGGATTATCCAATGCCCAACAATCTCTCCCTAGTGCACAATGGGTGTGACTTGAACTCAAGACATTTGGCTATGATACCACTTATTAGAGTCACGATTGTCATTACACCAAAACTTGCAGGTGTTAGTAAACAGATGCATCACCAGAGTTAATAGATCTACAATAGGTGGTTAAGCACATGTCATGAAACAAACAAGAAGCGTTGGATTATCCAATTCCCAACAATAATTGTGGATCGGTGGTTGTCATTGACATCAACCCATGAAGCACTAGGGGCTACCCTGATATTGCATCGGAATTTTGTATTAACAACTCATCCTATTCCCAGTCAAGGATATTCTAGATAGATTCTACTTGTCGAGATGTTTTCGTTGATATATGGCACGTGACGTAGTCCTTCATGGTTTGAGAGTTATTGATGTTTGAAGTTAGTAACCCAGTTATTGGGCTAAAACCCCATGGGGTTGTGGCATGACACTCATCATTGGTTGTGGTCATTGAATAGTAAATAATTAATAATGTTTTATGCTCTTAAAATCCCTCCAACATTCACTTGTTGAGGACCCTCTCAACACAATATATTTCTATAAATAGTGACCCTCATATCCTCCTCTAGCAAGCACTTTTTAACGAATTATCTTGTGAGAATACCTCTGTAATTTTTAGGCCCTCATGAGCTTCTAACCTAGGATCTATTTCAGGGAGTTTAAGGTCTCGTTGAGGTCTACTTAGGGCACAAAATTATGATAAAGTTTGAAGGTATGTTTTGAAACAAGTTTAGAGCCTTGGATTCTAAGATTTTGATGCTTCAAACATGTCATCGTGGAATTTTAGGTATAAATATTTTTCTACAAATCTTCAGAAGTGGAAATTAAAACCCATTTGCTCCTTAATCTTGATGAACCTTGTGACAATATTTCAGATCTTCGTTTGCTATATCTTCGGAGATGTGATTTGAGCAGGTGAGGGTTTTTGCATGCTCCTAAATTCCATGTCAAATAGGTGACCTCAGGAATAGCTTCATAAGATTCTCTCTGAGAATTGCATTGAAATTTCGTAAATAGTGATAGAAAAAGGAGAATCTATAGTCTTTTGGGTATTATTTTTAGGGACAAAGGTCGAAATAGTGAGTTGTGGCACTTCTAGCAAATTCGCTCTACTGAAGCAGTCTATAATTGGGTCATCCTGGGATATTGGGAATCTCTTTCTTGAAGAATCAAATATCGATCAAAGTTATGGGGTTGGAAGTAGGACTTAGTGGGATACCAGAGGGCGAAATTTCAGACCTTGGATATCTTCAATTACATAGATACAACAAATTCAATATAGATTACCTAGAAGGCAAGAAAAAGTATGCATTCAAGGATCACTGCAGTAAGGACCACACATTAATAGTCAAGGGTAAGTTTTCTATACTAGGGTAAATCTGATTAGTGTTTGCATTTTAATTTTGAGTACCATCTCTGACATATGTTCTTTCAAGACAACGTAAGTATATTGTTTTGTATTTGTTTGGGTCTTGCTTGTTAGTGCATGTACAACAAGGATGATGCTTTAGAACACCTCAGACACATACTAGAAGGACATGCAATACCAAAGTACCATTACTTCAAGTAGGCACAACAGTGCCTCAGTAGCTGCAAGTGATCTAAGAAGCAATTTTGAGTCAAGTGTCAGGTCTTGTCAAAAAGTGACTGCTGTAAAAGAGTTATCGTTGTAAATTTGTAAAAGAGTGATCATTGAAAGAGTCATTATTGTAAAAGAGTAAATCTGCCTAGAATCAAAGAGCCATTGTTGGGAGGTATATGAGTCACTGGTAGGATGATGTCATGGTTGGGTTGTAGGTCATAGTGTGATTGGGTGTTCGGTAAAGTATAGGAAAATCATTGTAAATCATATTGTATCATGGATCATTTTCCCTGGTACGAGAGTCCACACTCTTGCCTCACTTCTGATCATTATAGGGTGGTAGGGAGGTGTTTGGCAAGTTCATTAAGTCACTTATCGTTTTGAGCTTGTGAACACTTCATAGTAGTAGGATGGTCTAGGATGTTGGTGCATCCATTTAGTTGACTACTGAGGAAACTAGAGTGTTGGGGTGTCCTTCCAGTGGGAACTGGAGAAGAATGGTTTTCTAGAATTCTACGAAGTTGTAACTTTCATTTCAGTTGGTGCTGAAGATTAAAGAATTTATTAGAAAATCTTTTAGTGGTTTTTGACCTGGGAGTGGTTTTCCACCTCAATTTCTTGTGCCTATTGTGTTCTTTTGTTTATAGTTGTTACTAGATACGATGGTTTTGGACCTGGAGGGGTTTTCCACCTAAAATTGTTGTGCCTATTATGTTCTATTATTTACTATTGTTATTGTATAAATATTAATGATAAATGAATATTAACTAATGCTCTAAAACTATTTAAAGGTGCGAATTTATAAGGAATATTGATTCACTACCCTAGTATTTCCAACAATTGGTATTAGAGTTTGGTTCCTTCAATAGTAGTCTAACAACTGGAAGGAGATCATGGAATACACCAAGAAGAGAGTTCCTTTTTTCAATGGAAATAACTATGCACTTTGGAGTGGAATAATGTAGGTTCATTTTTTGGTAGAAGGATACAAACTATGGGAAATCATTGAAAAAGGCTTCACATCGATCCCAGATGAACAAGGTAATAAAAATATGGTATATGATGCAAAGGCTAGAGATCTTATTATTAGCGAGCCTGTCGAATCTATCTATCTTAAGGTACTGAGTTCCAAAACTACTAAAGAGGTATGGGGCAAGTTTGAGAATATATATGTAGGTGACTCACAAGTGAAAGAAGAAAAGCTTCAAATTTTTAGGGAAAAATTTGAGCAACTCAGAATGAAGGAAGATGAAGATATTGCTGCATAATTTTAGTGTGGTGATGAAACAACAAATACATTGGAAGGTTTGGGAGAAACCATCGACACAAAAATTGTTGCCTGAAAGATCCTCAGAACCTTGCCAGCAAGATTCAACCCAAAGGTATATGTTTTGGAAGATAGACTGAATCTGACCAATCTCAGCATAGATGAATTTCATGGAATTCTTATGGCATATGAAATGAGGATTGGAAAAGAGGATGGTACATCTAACTTAGAAACAACATTTTCCACATTCAAGAAGACTAGTAAGGACAAGCAGACTCTGAAAGAAAAAAAATTGCAATTGTAAGGATGTAGAAAAGGAAGAAGAAGAAGAAGAAAATTTAGACAAATAATTTTCTTACTTCATGTGGAAAATGAGAATAGGTGTGGGAAAATTCAAAGGTAAACTTCCATTAATATGTCTTGATTGTGGTGAGGTTGGGCATTTTGTAGCCAAGTGTCCTCAGTAAAATGAGGTTTTTACTAAGGGAAAGAAAGGTCCTAGGAAGTACAACAAGCAAGGCAAGAAGAAATGGTTTAAGAAGAGTTTCTTCCCCAAAGAAGATTTATCCTCATCTGATGAAGAAATTGCTAATGAATAAGAAATTAATAAAAGAGTATTGTTTACGTCCAATCACAATAAGCAAGAGGTATCTGATGAAGAAGGATAAGAAGAGATGACTAAGGTTGAATTTTAAAACAAAGTGATTAGGGTTATCAAAGAGCTTAAGGCCGAAAAGACCCACATCAAAACTTTTGAATATGAATTAAAGACAGAGAGAGAACAGGTCCTAAATCTTAAAATTAAGGTTGAAGAATACAAACACATTGAAGAATCACCTAGGGAAGAATTAAAGGAAAGAAACAAGGAAAGAGAGGCATTAGGAGATGAAATAATCTCTCTACAAAAGGAAGTAAAGAATGGAAAAAACTCTTGAAAACTATGCCAATAGCTCAAAGGCATTGGAAGAACTCATTGGAAATCATAGATCATGCAGTGACAAGAGTGGTCTTGGTTACAAAGAAAAATATGAAAGGGAGTCATGTCCTTCTATGACAACACAAGAATATGGATATGAAAAATCTACCAAGTAGTTAGATATCTCAGCTAAATCAAGAGATCAAGACTTGCAAGAAGAACCATGGAAAACAATTCCTCGAAGAATATTTCCTCCCAAGTTTCAAACTATCTTTTATGGTCATTGTTATTCATGTGGAAGGTTTGAACATAGAGCTATAGAATGTCACATTTATGTTTGGAATGAATATAGTTCCAGGAGGTCTTCCAGAAATGGATTTTATAGAACTCAACATAATATCAACAAATTTGGTCATTTGAGAGATGATGTTGAATGTTACAAAAGTAAAAATTTTGGACATCTGGCTAAAGATTGCAGACTTCAAAGCTGTTTAAAGGAGTTCTCACAAAATTAGGATGAACAAGTATGGAAAAAGAAGACTGAAAAATGTGCTATCGTGCTCAAGGCTCAAAAAAGAAAAAACATTTGGTATGTTGAGGGTGGTTTCTCAACGCATATGACTGGAGATAAAAATAAGTTCATATCCTTGAAGGAGAAGAAGGATGGAACAATGTATTTTGGAAATGACATGTCTTCAAACATCATAGGAGCAGGTACGATCACACTTGGAAGCAAGGATGCATTAGCAAAGGATGAGTTGTTGGTTAAAAATATGAATCAAAATCTACTCAGTGTTTGACATATGTGCGATCAAGGACACATGATGCTATTCAACTCTAAGAGATGTGAAATTAGGAAAGGTAAATTTGGAATAATTGTGGCTACAACAAGAAGAGCTCCAAATGGCCTATACATTTTGGATGAAACACATAAATGGTGATTTTTGGCAAAAGAGGATGAAAGTTGGTTGTGGCACAAACGAATGGGACATATAAATTTCGACAATTTGGTTATGATTAGAAAAAAGGAAGGAGTAAGAGAAATGCCTAAAATTTCAAAACCTACCAATATGATATGTGAATCTTGTCGGCATGACAAACAGACAAAAGTTGAGTTCAAGACAAAGGAACACTTTGCATCATGTCCATTGGAATTAATACATACTGATCTATGTGGTCCTATGAGAACAAAAGGTTTAGAAAATGAATTATACTTTATGCTAATGATAGATGATTACACTAGAAAGACAACCGTCACTTTCTTAAAGAAAAAATCAGAGGCATTCGAATGTTTCAAAATCTAGAAGGAATTTGTTGAAAATGAAACTGATTTGAAGATCAAATGTCTAAGATCAAATAATGGTGGATAATTCACGTCCAAAGCATTTTAGCAATACTGTGACAAAAATGGAATAGAAAGGCAATTCTCAAAAGCCATAACATGACAACAGAATGGATTTTCTTAAAGAAAAAACAAAACCATACAGGAAATGGCTAGAACAATGTTAAGTGACTCAAAATTGGATGATAAATTTTTGGTTCAACCAATTGATACAGTCGTATTCATTATAAACATAGGTCTACTCAAGGAAAATTATAACATGACTTCGTACGAACTATGGAAGGGAATGCCAGCTAATGTCAAATACTTCAAAATATTTGAAGGTAAATGCTACATCAAAAAGGCAGACCAAAAATTGTGCAAGTTCGACCTATGTTGATGAAGGTATTTTCGTTGGTTATTCACACAAAAGAAAGGCTTATAGATGCTACAATCTGAGGTGAAAAAAATAGTTGAAAGCATAAATGTTACTTTTGACGAATACTCTGTTCTAAAGGATAACAATGAGATCGTCTATGAGGGGCTTGAAGTAGAATCTGGGAAGGATGAAGAAGAAGCTCTAGAACAAGACCAATCATATAAGGAAACAAAAGACAACCAAGAGGAGATAAGAAATGATTAGCAGGAAAGTCTTAAAAGAATTGTGTCAAAAGAATCATCCATAAAATCAAATCATCGAGAACATAAATGAAGGAATTAGAACCAAAGGAAGTCAACAACTTCATTCATCACAACAATTTTGAGGAATCTAGTCAAGATGAACATTGGGTAGTAGCTATGAATGAAGAGGTAAATCAAATTGAGAAGAAGAACACTTGGAAATTCGTTCCATGACCAAAGGATAAAATTTTTATTGGAACAAAATGGGTTTTCAGAGATAAATTGAACGAGGAAGGACAACTTACCAGGAATAAGGCAAGATTAGTCAGCGAAGGATATGCACAAGTAGAAGGAAATGATTTTGAAGAAACATTTTCCCTATTGCAAGAATGGAAGCTATCAAGATGTTTCTCGCCTATGCATGCTCGAGAAAAATCAAGGTGTACCAAATGTATGTTAAGTCAACATTTCTAAATGGTGAATTGGAAGAAGAAGTTTACATTGAATAACCCAAAGGTTTTCTGCTCTCTGACAAGGAAGGCTACATCTACAGATTAAATAAAGAACTATATGGTCTCAAGCACGATCATAGAGCTTGGTATGCTCGTCTTGATGGATATCTCAACAAGGATTCAAGAAAGGAAGCATAAAAAACAATCTCTATGTGAAATTGGATCAAGATAACCTAACAAGTATCGAGGTATATGTGGACAAAATAATCGTTGCAAGCAAATGCTGATAGATTAAATAAAAAAAATTCTACAAAGATGCAAAGTGAGTTTGAAACACCTCTAATTGGTGATATGATATACTTTTTAGGATTTAAAATATCTTAGCAAGATAAAGGAATATTTATATATCAAACCAAGTACATCAAGGATATGCTCAAGAAATTCAAGATGGAAGATTGCAAGCCCGTCCTTAGCCCAATGGTAACAGTTTGCAAGTTAAGTTTAGAAGATTCATCAAAGTATGTGGAGCAAAGGTTGTATAGATCTATTATTGGAAGTCTTCTATATGTGTAATCTTCTCGTCCAGACCTAATGTAGGCAGTTGGACAAGTAGAAAGATACCAAGAAACACAAAAATAATCTCATATTATTGCAGTCAAAAGAATTCTTCGATATCTTATGGGCACAACAAAATATGTTTTATGGTATCCCAAAGGAAATGATCTAGTTATCCAAGCTTATACAGATGCAGATTAGGCAGGAAGTGTTGATGATCGAAAGAGTACTAGTTGAGAAATATTCTATCTAGGTGATTTCCTTGTTTCATAGTTAAGTATAAAGTAATCTTCAATCTCGTTATCCACAACAGAAGCATAGTATATCTCGGTAGCTGCTTGCTGTACACAAATTCACTAGATGAAACAAACTTTGCAAGATCTTCAAGTCAAGTTTGATGAGCCTATTCCCAACTTCTGCAATAACACTAGTGCCATAAATATCTCCAAGAATCTTGTGACCAATTCCAAAACAAAGCAAATAATGATCAAATATCATTTCGTTAGAGAGCAGGTCACCGAAAAGAATATCAAGCTTGAATATGTTGGCACAAAGGAACAAATTGCTGACATCTTTGCCTAACTATTACCTCATGAAGGATTTGAATATCTTTGGAAAAATATTGGGATTCTCACAAGTTCTCATTAGAATATTTCTCTTATCTAACTAGGAAGAAAGGGTGAGTGGAG
Organism: Pinus tabuliformis; assembly: GCA_031772625.1. Taxonomy (NCBI): domain Eukaryota; kingdom Viridiplantae; phylum Streptophyta; class Pinopsida; order Pinales; family Pinaceae; genus Pinus; species Pinus tabuliformis. The sequence continues at coordinate 1,238,022,626 of CM062819.1, forward strand.
GTGTGTAAAGGTATGTAGGATGACAGCTTGTCAAGGGGAGTTACCCTTTTCCATTGCTGACAAAGGGGGAGAGAAGGTAGTAGGAAGAGGTATCATGATTGTAGGGGAAGTACTTGTGTTGCCATCAATTCCAAAGGGGGAGATTGTTGACCAATGGTTGTCATTGATGTCAACCCAAGCAGCACCAGGGGCTACCCAGATATTGCATGTGAATTTTTTACTTGAAAAATCATCTTATTTTGAGTCAAGGATCTTCTATATGGATTATACTTTTCTGGATGTTTCCGTTGATATATGGTACACCACGTAGTTCTTCATGGTTTGAGAGTTATTCGTGTTTGAAGTTAGTAACCTAGTTACTGGGGTAAAACCCCATGGGGTTGTGGCATGGCACTCATCATTGGTTGAGGTCATTTAATAGTCAATAATTAATAATGTTTTGTCCTCCTACAATCCCTCCAATGTTTACTTGTTGAAGACCATCTCAACTCAAGACATTTATATAAATAGTGACCCGCATATCCTCCTCTAGGAAGAACTTTTAAACAAACTATCTTTTGAGACGACCTCTGTAATTTTTCGGCCCTCATGAGATTCTAACAAAGGATCTATTGCATTTATTTTAAGGTTTCATTGAGTTCTAGATAGGAAACAAAATTATGATAAAGTTTGAAGGTCTGTTTTGAAGCAAGTTCAGAGCCTTGGATTCTAGGATTTTGCAGCTTCAAACAAGTCATCGTGGAAGTTTCGCTATAACATTTTTTATACAAAGATTAAGAAGCTGAAATCAAAACCCATTTGAGCTGAAATCTTGATGAACCTCATGAACTAATTTCAAATCTTTGTTCACTATATTTTTAGAGATAAGATATGATGAAGTTAGGGCTTTTGCAGGCTCTCAAATTCCACATCAAACCGATGACCTCAGGAATATTATCATAACCTTCTCTCTAAGCATTAGATTCGCATTTCATAAGTAGTGAAAGAAATAGAAGGGACTCTTGTTTGTTGGGTATCATTTTCAAGCCGAAGGTCGAAACAATGACACGTGGGACTTCGTACAATTCTCTCTATTGAACTAGTCTATAATCAGCTCATCGTGGGAGATTGGGCATAACTCTTTCTTGATGAATTCAATCTTGATCAAAACCGTGGGGATGGAAATAGGACTAAAAGGGATACCAAAGGAGGAAATTTCACACCTTCAAGATCCGAAATTACATAGATACATCATATTCAATATCGACCTCCTATAAGGCAAGAAAATGTATGCATTAGAGGATCACTGTAGTAAGGACCACACACCAACAACCAAGGGTAAGTCTGATACAAAATGGTATGTATGATTAGTGTTTGCATTTTAATTTTGAGTATCATCTCTAACATATGATTTTGCAAGACAATGTAAGTATATTGTTTTGTATTTGTTTGGGTCTTGCTTGTTAATGCATGTGCAGGAAGGACGAAACTTTAGAACAAATTAGACACATACTAGAAGGACATGAAATTCCAAACCACCATTACTTGAAGCAAGCACAACAGGGCCTCAATAGAGACAAGTGATCCAAGAAGAAATGTTGAGTAAAGTGTAAGTCATTGTCAAAAAAACGAGTGTTGTAAAAGATTCATCATTGTACATTTGTAAAAGAGACATCATTGTAAATTTGTAAAAGAGTGATCATTGAAAGAGTCATTATTGTAAAAGAGTCAATCTGCCTAGAGTCGAAGAGGCATTGTTGATAGGTAGAGGAGTCATTGTTGGGATGATGTCGTGGTTAGGTTGCAGGTCATAGTGTGATTGGGTGTTCGTTCAATTACAAGAAAATCATTGTAAATCATATTGCATCGTGGATCATTGTCCTTAGTACAGAAGTTCACACTCTTATCTCACTTCTTATCATTATAGGGTGGTAGGGAGGTTGGAGCCTATGAACACTTCAGGGTGGTAGGTTCGTCTAGGATGTTGGGGCATCCATTCAGTTGACTACTGAAGAAACTTGGGCATTGGGGCATCCTTCAGGTGGGTGCTAGAGAATAATGCTTTTCTAAAATTATAGGAAGTTGTAACTTTCATTTCAGTTGGGGATGAAGATTAAAGAATTTATTAGACAAGCGTTTGGTGGTTTTTGACCCGGAGGGCATTTTCCACCTAAAATTCTTGTGCCTATTGTGTTCTTTCATTTACTGTTGTTACTAGATATGATGGTTTTTTACCTGGAGGGGGTTTTCCACCTAACATTGTTGTGCCTATTGTGTTATTTTGTTTACTGTTGTTATGGGCTAAACATTAACAATAATTGAAGATTAACTAATTCTCTAAAAAGGTTTAAAAGTGCTAATTGCTAAGGAATATTGATTCACCCCCATCTTAGTATTTCCAACAATTATATCAAAATTTGGTTCCTTCAATAATAGTCTAACAACTGGAAGGAGATCATGGAATACATTAAGAATATATTTTCTTTGTCCAATGGAAATAACTATGCACTTTGGAGTGGAAGAATTTAGGTTTATTTACTGGCACAAGGATACGAAGTATGGGAAATCATTGAAAAAGGCTTCACATCGACCCCAGATGAACAAGGAAAGAAAAATATGGTATATGATGCAAAGGATAAAGATATTATTATCAGTGGGCTTATCGAATCTTTCTATATTAAGGTCATTGTTATTCATGCGGAAGGTTTGGACATAGAGCTATAGAATGTTGCATATATGTTTGGAATGAATACAGTTCCAGGAGATATTTTAGAAATGGATATTCCAAAACTCAGTAGAATATCAACAAATTTGATCATTTGAGAGATGATGTCAAATGTTACAAAAGTAGCAATTTTAGACATATGGCTAAAGATTGCAGAATTAGAAGCCCTTCAAAGGAATAATCGCAAAACTAGAATGAACAAGTATGGAAAAGGAAGACTGAAAAATGTGTTATCGCTCTCAAGGCTCAAAGGAACATAAATGTTTGGTATGTTGAAAGTTGTTGCTCAAGACATATGACAGGAGATAAAAATAAGATCATATCCTTGAAGGAAAAGAAGGATGGAATAGTGTCTTTTGGAAATGATGGGTCTTCAAACGTCATAGGAGTAGGTATGGTTACACTTGGAAGCAAGGATGCATTAGCGAAGGATGTGTTGTTGGCCGAAAATATGAATCACAATCTACTCAGCGTTGGATAGATGTGTGACTAAGGACACATGATGCTATTCAAATATAAGAAATGTGAAATCAGGAAAGGCAAATGTGGAAAAATTGTGGCTACAACAAGCAGAGCTCCAAAGGACATACACATTTTGGATGAAACACCTAAAGGGTGCTTTTTGGCAAAAGAAGATGAAAGTTGATTAGGGCACAAATGAATGGGACATATAGATTTCGAAAATTTGGTCAAGATACAACAGAAAGGAAGCAATAAGATAAATGCCTAAAATTTCAAAACCTACCAATAAAATATGTCAATCTTGTCGGCATTGAAAATAGACAAAAGTTGAGTTCAAGACAAAGGAGCACTTTGTTTCACGTCCATTGGAATTAATACATACTGATATATGTGGTCCAATGAGAACAGAAGGTTTAGCTAGTGAATTATACTTTATGGTAATGATATGTGATTACAACAGAATGACAACCGTCAGTTTCTTAAAGAAAAAATATGAGGCATTCAAATGTTTCAAAGTCTACAAGGAATTGGTCGAAAATGAAACCAATTTGAAGATCAAATGTCTGAGATCAGAGAATGGCAGATAATTCACATCCAAAGAATTTGAACAATACTCTGATGAAATTGTAATAAAAAGGAAATTCTCAATAGCCAAAACACCACAATAGAAAGAAGTTGCTAAAAAAAAGAGAACCATACAGGAAATGGATAGAACAATGATAAATGACTCAAAATTGGATGATAAATTCTAGGTTCAAGTAATCGATACAACCGTATTCATTATAAACAGAGGTCTTCTCAGGAAACATTTGTAACATGACTCTGTACGAACTATGGAAGGGAAGACTGACTAATGTCAAATACTTCAAAATATTCGGAAGTAAATGCTACATCAAAAGAGAAGACTAAAAATTGGGCAAGTTTGATTCTCATATTGATGAATGTATTTTTGTTGGATATTCATGCAAAAGAAAGGCTTATAGATGCTACAATATGAGGCCAAAACAAATAGTTCAAAGCATAAATGTTACTTTTGATGAATATTGTGTTCTAAAGGATAACATTGACATCGTCTCTAAGGGGCTTCAGGTAGAATATGTGAAGGATGAAGAAGAAGCTCTAGAACAAGACCAATAAAATAAGGAAACAATAGTCAACCAAGAGGAAATAAGAAATGATCAACAGGATGTATAAGAGACTTCTCCAAATGTTTTAAAATAATGGTGTCAAAAGAATCATCCATTAAATCAAATCATCAGCAACATAAATGAAGGAATTAGAACTAGAATAAGTTGACAACTTCGTTCATCATAGCAAGCCCACCTTGCTCTTTTAGCAACTTTTGAACCTAGAAATTTTGAGGAACCTAGTCAAGATGAACATTGGGTAGAAGCTATGAGTGAAGAACTAGATCAAATTGAGAAGAAAAAAACTTGGAATTTGTTCCACAACCAAAGGATAAAAATGTTATTGGAAATAAATGGGTCTTCAGAAACAAATTGAATGAGGATAGATAGGTTACCAAGAATAAGGCAAGATTAGTCTATAAAGGATATGCACAAGTAGAAGGATTTGGTTTTGAAGAAACATTTATTCCTGTTTCCAGCATGGAAGCTATGAGGATGTTTCTCGCTTATGTAGGCTCGAGAAAAATCAAGGTGTACAAAATGGAGGTTAAGTCAACCTTTCTAAATGGTGAATCAAAAAAATAAGTTTACATTGAAGAACCCAAAGGTTTTCTGCTCTCTCATAAGGAAGATTACATCTGTAGATTAAAGAAGGAACTATAAGGTCTCAAACAAGCTACTAGAGCTTGGTATGTTCATATTGATTGATATCTACATCAACAAGGATTCAAGAAACGAAGCACTGACAACAATGTCTATGTGAAAGTGGATCAAGATAACCTAACAATTATTGAGGTTTATGTGGACAATATAATCTTTGGAAGCAATGATGATAGATTAAGTAAAAACTTTTCCACAAAGATACAAAGTGAGTTTTAAATGTCTCTACTTGGTGAGATGACATACTTTTTATGGTTTCAAATATCTCAGCAGGATGAAGCAATATTTATAGATCAAACCAAGTACATTAAAGAAATGCTCAAGAAATTCAAGATGGAAGATTACATGCTTTTCCTTACCCCAATGGTAACCTGTTGCAAGTTAAGTTTAGAAGATTCATCAAATAGTGTGGACCAGAGGCTGTATAGATATATGGTTGGTAGTCTTCTATATGTGACAACTTCTCATCCAAATGTATTGCAAGTAGTTTGACGAGTAGCAAGATTCCAAGCAGCCAAAAAAGAATCTCATATTATTTTCATCAAAATAATTCTTCAATATCTTAAGGGCACAACAAAATATGGTTTATTGTATCCCAAAGGAAGTGATCTAGTTATCCAAGCTTATACAGATGCAGATTGGGCGGGAAGTGTTGATGATCAAAAGAGTACCAGTGGAGCAACATTTTATCTAGGTGGTTTCCTTGTTTCATGGTTAAGTAAAAATAAGTCTTCAATCTCGTTATCCACAATGGAAGAAGAATATATCACAACAACAACTTGTTGTACTCAAGTTCTCTGGATGAAGCAAACTTTGCAAGATCTTCAAGTCAAGTTTGATGATCCTATTCCCATATTCTATGATAACACCAGTGCCATCAGTATCTCCAAGAATCTTGTGATGCATTCTAAAACAAAGCACATTCTGATCAAATATCATTTCGTTAGAGAGGAGGTCGCCGAAAAGAATATCAAGCTTGAATATGTTGGCACAAAGGAAAAAATTGCTGACATCTTTGCCAAACCATTACCTCGTGAAGAATTTGAGTATCATCACCAAAAGCTTGGGATTCTCCCAAATTCTAATTAGACTCTTTCTCTTATCTAACTAAGTAGAAAGGGGGAGTGGAGGTGCGTACATGCCTACAGGATGACAATTTTTCAAGGTGGGTTACCCTTTACAATTGATGACAAAGGGGGAGAGAAGGAAGTAGAAAAATGTGTCATGATCACAGGCGGAGTACTTTTGTTACCATCAATGCCAAAGGGGGAGATTGTTGATCAGTGGTTGTCATTGATGTCATCCCAAGCAACACGAGGGGCTACCCTGATCTTGCATTGGAATTTTGACTTGACAGCTCAACATATTCTATGTCAAGGATCTTCTAGATAGATTCTACTCGTCAAGATGTTTCCGTTGATATATGGCATGTGACGTAGTTTTTCATGGTTTAATATTTTTTCATGTTTGAAGTTAGTAAGCTTAGTTACTGATCTAAAACCCCATGGGGTTGTGGCATGTCACTCATCATTGGTTGTGGTCATTGAATAGTCAGTAATTAATAATGTTTTATGCTCCTAAAAGCCCTATAATATTCACTTATTGAGGACCCTCTCAACTCAATACATTTCTATAAATAGTGACCCTCATATCCTCCTCTAGCAAGCAATTTTCAACAAATTGTCTTGAGAGAAGACCTCTATAATTTTTAGGCCCTCATGAGCTCTAACGGGGGATCTATTTTAGGGAGTTTAAGGTCACTGTGCCAAACAGACCATCGTGGAATTGTCACTATAACGTTTTTTCTCTGAAGATTCAAAAGCTAAAACTAAAACTCATTTTAGCCACAATATCGCTGAACCTTGTGACCAAATTTCAGATCTTGGTTCACTATCATTTTAGAGATATGAGCTAAGGAAGTTAGGGTTTTTGCAGGGTCTCAAATTCTACATCGAACATATGACCTCAGGAAAATCGTCATAACTTTCTCTCTGAGCCTTGGATTCAAATTTCATAAATAGTGACAGAAATAGGATGGACTCTGGCCTATTGGGTATTTTTTTTATGGCTGAAGGTCAAAGAGTGACACGTGGCACTTTGTACAAGTTTTCTCTATTGAACGAGTCTATAATTAGGTCATCGTGGGAGATTGGGAATAACTCTTTCTTGAAGAATCTAATATCGATCAGACCTATCAGGTTGAAAATAAGACTCAGAGGGCTACCACAGGACAGAATTTTAGGCTTCGAAATTTGAAATTAGATAGATACAATATATTCAATATCGAGCTCCTAGAAGACAAGAAACAATACGGATTCAAGGATCACTGCAGTAAGGACCACACATCAACAGTCAAGGGTAAGTCTGCTACAACAAGGTATGTATGATTAGTGTCTACATTTAAATTTTGATTATCATCTCTAACATTTTTTTTCGCAGGACAATGTAAATATATTATTTTCAATTTGTTTGGGTCTTGCTTGTTAATGCATGTGTAGGAAGGATGACACTTTAGAACAACTCATACACATACTAGAAGGACATGTAGTGCCAAAGTACCATTACTGAAAGAAAGAACAACAATATCTCAACAACTGCAAGTGATCCGAGAAGCAATGTCGAGTCAAGTGTGAGGTCTTGTAAAAACGCTAGTGCTGTAAAAGAGTCATCATTGTAAATTTGTAAAAGAGTCATTATTGTAAAAGAGTCAATCTTCCTAGAGTCGAAAAGGCATTGTTGGGAGGTATAAGGGTCACTGTTGGGATGTAGTCATGGTTGGGTTGTAGGTCATAGTGTGACTAAGTGTTCAGTCAAGTACAAGAAAATAATTATATATCATATTGTATCATGGATCATTGTCCCTAGTACAGGATTCCATACTCTTGTCTCACTTCTCATCATGATAGGGTGGTAGGGAGGTGGTTGAAGTCACCTACGGGCTGGAGCGTGTGACCACTTCAGGGTGGTAGGTTGATCTAGGATGTTGTTGCATAAATTTAGTTTAATATTGAAGAAACCAGGGCACTGGGGCATCCTTCTAGTGCGAGATGTAGAGGAATGCATTTCTAGAATTCTAGGAAGTTGTAACTTTCATTTCAGTTGTGGTTGAGGATTAAAGAATTTATTAGAAAAGCCTTCAGTGGTTTTTGACCCGGAGGGGATTTCCACCTAAAATTATTGTGCCTATTGTGATCTTTTGTTTACTGTTGTTACTGAATAAACATTAGTAATAATTAAAGATTAACTACTACTATAAAAAGATTTAAAAGTGCTAATTTCTAAGGAATACTGATTCACCCACCCTCTTAGTGTTTCCAACAATTGGTATCATAGCTTGGTTTGTTCAATACTAGTCTAACAACTGGACGAAGATCATGGAATACACCAAGAACATAGCTCCTTTGTTCAATGGAAATAACTATGTACCTTGGAGTGGAAGAATGCAGGTTCATTTGTTCGCACAAGGATACGAAGTATGGGAAATCGTTGAAAAAGGCTTCACATTGAACCTGAATGAACAAGGTAATAATAATATGATATATCATGCAAAGGCTAAAGAGATTATTATCAGTGGGCTTATCTAATCTATCTATCTTAAGGTATGGAGTTAAAAAACTACTAAAGAGGTATGCAACAAGCTTGCAAATATATATGTAGGTGAGTCACAAGTGAAGGAAGCAAAGCTTCATATTTTCAGGGAAAAATTTGGCCAACTCATAATGAAGGAATATGAATATATTGTTGGATACTTTTAGCGTGTTGATGAAACAAAAAATACATTGGAAGGTTTGGGAGAACTTGTCGACACAAAAATTGTTGTCTGAAAGATCCTCATAACATTGCCAACAAGATTCAACCTAAAGGTATCTTTCTTGGAAGATAGATTGAATATGACCAATCTTAGCATAGATGAATTTCATGGAATTATTACTGCATATGAAATGAGGATTGAAGAAAAGGATGACACATCTCACTTAGAAACAACATTTTCCACATCCAAGAAGACAAGTAAGGACAAGGAGAATCCGGAAGCAAAAACTTGAAGTTGTAAGGATGAAGATAAGGAAGAAGATGAAGAAGAAATTTCAGCTAAAGAATTTTCTTACTTCATGTGGAAAATGAGAATAGATACGGGAAAATTCAAAGGTAAACTTACATTAATATGTTTTGATTGTGGTGAGATTGGGCATTTTTTAGCCTGGTATGCTCACAAAAATGAGGATGTTACGAAGGGAAAGAAAGGTCCTAGGAAGTACAATAGAAAGGCAAGAAGAAATGGTTTAAGAAGAGTTTATTCTCCAAAGATGATAGCTCCTCACCTAATGAAGACAATGATAACGAAGAAGAAATCAATGAAAGAGTATTTTTTATGGGTAAGCATAATAAGGCAGAGGCATATGCCGAAGAAGGAGAAGAGAGATGACTGAGGTTGAATTTCAAAACGAGGTGATCAGGGTTATCGAAGATCTCAAGGCCAAAAAGAAGCACATCAACACTCTTGAAGAGGAATTAAAGAAAGAAAGGGAACATGTCCTAAATCTTAAAATCAAGGTTCATGAATACAAAAAAATTGAAGAATCGCTCAGGAAGTTGAAATAGTCTCTCTAGGAAAGAAAGTAAAAAATGGAAAAACTCTTTAAAATTATGCCAACAGCTCAAAGGCATTGGAAGAAATCATCAACAATCAATTATCATGTAGTGACAAGAGTGGTCTTGGTTATAAATAAAAATCCGAAAAGGATTCAAGTCCTTTTATGACAACAAAAGAAGATGGATATGCAAAATCTACCAAGAAGGTAGATCTCTCATCTAAATCAAGGGATCAAGGCTCATAGGAAGAACCATGGAAAATAATTCCTCGAAGAAGATTTCTTCCCAAGTATCAAACTATGTTTTAGGGTCATTATTATTCATGTGGAAGGTTTGGACATAGAGCTGTAGAATGTCACATGTATGTTTGGAATGAATATAGTTCCAGGAGATCTTTTAGAAATGGATATTCCAGAACTCAACAGAATATCAACAGATTTGATCATTTTAGAGATAATGTTGAATGTTACAAAAGTAACAATTTTGGACATCTCGTTAAAGATTGCATACTTGGAAGATCTTTAAAGTAATTCTTCCAAAATCAGAATGAACAAGTATGGAAAGAGAATACTAAAAAATGTGCTATCTCTCTTAAGGCTCAAAGAAAAATAAACATTTGGTATGTTGACAGTGCTTTCTGAACACATATGATTGGAGATAAAAATAAGTTTATATCCTTGAAGAAAAAGAAGGATGGAACAATGTCTTTTGGAAAGGACAGGTCATCAAATGTCATAGGAGTAGGTACGGTCACACTTGGAAGCAAGAATGAATTAGCGAAGGATGTGTTGTTGGTTGAAAATATGAATCACGATCATCTCAGTGCTGGATATATGTGCAATCAAGGACATATGATGTTATTCAACTCTAAGAAATGTGAAATCAGTAAAGGAAAATTTGGAAAAATTATGGCTACAGCAAGTAGAGATCCAAATGACATATACATTTTGGATAAACACCTAAAGGCTGATTTTTGGCAAAAGAAGATGAAAGTTGGTTATCGCACAAACGAATGGAACATATAATTTCTCATAATTTGGTCAGGATCAACAAAGAGGAAGCAGTAAGAGAAATGCCTAAAATTTTAAAACCTACCAGTACGATATGTGAATCTTGTCGGCACATCAAATAGTTAAAAGTGGAGTTCAAGGCAAAGGATCACTTTGCGTCACTTCCATTGGAATTAGTACATATTGATATATGTGGTCCTGTGAGAACAAAAGGTTTACATGGTAAATTATACTTTATGCTAATGAAAAATGATTCCACCAAAATGAAAACCGTCATTTTCTTAACGAAAAAATCCGAGGCGTTAGAATTTTTCAAAATCTACAAGGAATTGGTCCAAAATGAAACCGATTTGAAGATCAAATGTCTGAGATAATATAATGCGAATAATTCACATCCAAAGCATTAGAACAATACTGTGAAAAAAATGGAATAAAAAGGCAATTCTCAATAGTCAAAACACCATAATATAATGGAGTTGCTGAAATAAAAAATAGAAATGTACAGGAAATGGCTAAAACAGTGTTAAATGACTCAAAATTGGATGATAAATTATGGGTTCGAGAAATCGATACAGACATATTCATTATAAAAAAAGGTCTACTCAGGAATAATTGTGACATGACTCCATACGAAGTATGGAAGGGAAGAATGGATAACATCAAATACTTCAAAATATTTGGAAATAAATGTTAGATCAAAAGAGAAGACGAAAAATTGGGAAAGTTCAATTCCCGTGTTGATGAAGCTATTTTTGTTGGTTATTCATGTTAAAGAAAGGCCTATAGATTCTACAATCTTAGGTGAAAACAAATAGTTGAAAGCATAAATGCTACTTTTGACAAAGATTGTGTTCTAAAGGATAAAAATGAGATTATCTCTTAGGGGCTTGAGGTAGAATCTATGAAGGATGAAAAAGAAGATCCAAAACAAGGCCAATCAAATATGGAAACAATAGTCAACCAAGAGGAAATAAGAAATGGTCAGAACGATGTACAAGTGATCTAAAAATGAGATCTTATATTAATATTAAGGTATTATAGACTCATATGAAGGATTGTCCTATATTACTTAGTGCAACGGATTGAAAAGATTGCAAATAATATAGACAATGAGAAATTAGAGAAACATAACAGACACACACACATAACACAACAAATAATCAAGGAGTTCACCCAAAACTCTTGGGCTATGTCCCCTGGTCCAACTTTCAGTGGTGACCTCTCTATTATGTCTTCAAGAGTAGAATTTTTACAAATGTGAACTCAAATTGAGTCTCAACACAACAAGAACAAACAACAAGGTTTTTCTTGAATCCCTCAAGTCTTTCTGAGTACAAAAACTCTCCCTCTCACTCTCTATCTCTGTTTTCTATCTGTCTTAGCACTGCTTGCCTCTGTCTTTGTCATTCATGTCTTTTTAAGCCAATCGACACTTGTCTGTTCATTTTCCCTTTCGGGTTCTCTCGCTTCCGGCCTCTATCCATTCAAATCCCTTCTAAGTGTTAAAAAATGATTGTTAAATGTCTCTAGGTATGGTGGCCACCTGTTTTGTAATGGAAAGGACCACTGGTATGTTGAAATCCAAAAAACATCATTTCTTTGTTTACACAGAGAAATACATAGAAAACATTGGAAAGTCCACATAAACACCTCTTATAAGACTTCAAATAATATTAATTTTGCCTTATAATCCTATCGGGTCTACCTTTGGGTCACTATCACATGCCTATCATTGATCTGTTTGATCTTTGATCCAACAGTTGATATTCATTTCGGGCGGCTTATGCGTATGAAGATTACCTACTCGAAAAGGTGGTTTATGCCAAGCCACATGTCGGCTATTGGATGTGATCGGGAGTAGCCCATCCAATACCACTTACCACCTGAGGCTCGCCTGAAATCTCGCTCATTATAGAACTCAAATAAGATAAAAATTCATGTATAATCCTTTCGGGTCCGTTTTATCGCTCCGAGCGCATTTCCTTTGTATTTCGTTTATTTAGCGAAAATGCAAAAATACATAGAAAAACCCATTTTACCAGAACTCAAAGGATATACATTTGCATCCATAAAACCCATCGGGTCTGGTTCTTTGTATTGCTGCGATGTGATATTGTGATGCGATATATCGCAACCGCATATCGCATGGTCTTCAGGCCCCCAGTAAGTCTTCCCTTGTGTTTTAGTGATGAGATATTGCGATGTAATCTGGGTCATTGATTTGTGTGCTTGATCAACAGTCCTCATTAAATTGTGTTGATCACCATCATGATTTCATGGGGATGCCTCCGATGTACTCCCCTGGTCACCTCTGATTGCGATATGCTAATTAGATCTGGACCGTTGATCGGCCAGATCCGACGGCTCCTGTGCGATGTTTCTTAAGCCTCCGATAGACTCTGTTTTCTCCATTTCTTCATGTTTTTCCTGTCCAACAGTGTTTTCCACCATTCTTGAAGGTTTATCCTTTACGATAGTGTTTAAATATATGAAGACTTAGAGGTTTTTAAGATCCATTTTGGATCACGCATTCCCACTGAAAAGCTTTTGGACCACCAAAAGTTGGTTTTTAAGCATCGATCAAGTGAGGATACAACTACCTCACTTGCCCAATTTCTATCCACTGTGGACTACTTGGTTTTGAACCTTTGAGTTTGATTCTCAGGTACTCAACATCCCCTCTGCGCGTAGTTCTCACCTTCCAGTCCATAACTATTTCTTCCTGCAACTCATTGAGATATTTAGGCAACAGATCATCAATAGAAGGAAACTAATTTTTCTCTTCAGGACCTTCAATCAATTAAGGTTCATACAGTCTCAAGTTCTCTACATTAACAAATGAGTAGATATGCATATAAGCTGGCAAATCAAGGCGAAAATCGTTTTCACCAATTTTCTCAAGTAACTTGAAAGGCCTATACCTTATTAGTTTTAGCTTCTTACCTTCACCTTACATTCTGTCTTTGCTGATGTACATCCAGAATTGATCACGAACTTGGAATCTATGCTCAATTTGATGCTTGTCATGCCTTGCCTTGTACTTGGCCTGGCTTCTTTCCAGCTGTTCTTGCACTGCCTAGTGAATTTCTTGGATTCTTTCAGTGAACTTGGATGCTTTGTCCACCTCACTGTGTCCATAAACTGCTATGTATTTACCAAAGACAAAATCCAAGGGAGACTTTGGTGTAAAACTGGAAAAAGCCTCAAAAGGAGATCTCTGAGTAGAAGAGCCCTTGGCACGGTTGTAAGAATGTTGCACATAACACAAATGTTCATCCCAAAGCATGGGATGCTTGCTGCAATAGCCTCTGAGCAACTAGATCACTATCCTATTGACCACCTCTATTTGACCATCTATTTGTGGATGAAATTTTGTGCTCTTCTTCAATCTAGTGTCCATCAACTCCCATAGACTTGACCAGAACTTCCCAACAAATCGAGAATCTCGATCAGATACAATAGAAGTGGGTAACACAAAATGAACCCATACATGCTGAAAGAACAATTTCATTGTTTGTTCAGCTGTAACCTACTTGTTACAAGGTATCAAAATACACATTTTGCTGAACCTATCCACAATAACATATAAATAATCATGACCTTTTCTAGATTTTGGAAATCCCCCAACAAAGTCCATGGAAACGCTTTCCCAAGGATGAGAAGGAACTGGAATTGGGGTGTAGAAGCCTAATTTTCTATTACTGGGCTTGCTTTTGGCACACATAGTACACCCTTTAATATATCTAGAAAATGTTTCATGCCTTCTTGGGCAATAACAAAACCTTTGCAACTGTGAAACTGTTTTACTTACACCAAAATGACCTGATATGAGAGAAGTAGGTGCTTCTCGGATTATGTTAATTCTTTCAGTTTGTGGAATGCATAACTTTCCCAAATGATATAAGAGTTGGTCCTTAACATAATAATCCAATTCTTCTACTTGCTTTCCATGACTTAAAGTTGCCTATACATCTTTAAAATCTACATCTTGAGCATATTGTTCAATGTAACTTTCATGCATTACTGAGTTATGTTTAAGTATAGTACATGCATTTATGATTGGTCTTGATAGCATATCTACAACCTTATTATGTATGCCCTTCTTATATCTGATGACAAGATGAAATTGTTGTAGAAAACACATCCACCTATAATGTCTTGATTGCTGCAATTTAGTTTGTGAGTGCAAATATTGAAGTGGTTGATGATTTGTATGTATGATTGTTTCTTTGCCCATTAGGTAATGTTTCCACTTTTCACACTCTGTACTAATGCATACAATTCTTTATCATATGTGGGATAATTAACTACTGCAGAAGTAAATGTCTTAGAATGATAGCATATGGGTTTACCGTGTTGCATCAAGACTTCTCCCATGGCATAGTCACTGGCATCAGTTTCAATCTCAAATGGTCGTTGAAGATCTGGCAGTGCTAGTACTAGTGTTGTACTAATTTTTTCTTTTAAGGCGTCGGAGGCTTTCTGCTATTTGCCTCCCCACTAAAATACTTTGTTCAATCCTATTAAAGCATGTAAGGGAGCTGCAATCAAGGAAAAGTTAGCAATAAACTTTCTCCAATATTGTGTTGCTCCTAGGAAACTCCTAACTTTTGTAGCAGATTTGGGTTTAGGCTAGTTCACAATGACTTCAACCTTAGAGGGATCTATCTTCAATTCACCACCCCCTACAATATGACCCAAATAATTTAAATATGTTTTTCCAAACTCACAATTTGATAACTTCACATAGATATTTTCTCTTCTTAAAACATCTAAAGTTTTCTTTACATGCTTCAAATGTTCTTCCCATGTTTTACTGAAAACAAGAATGTCATATGAATATACAATTAAAAAATCATAAATAAAAGGTCTGAGTACATCATTCATAACTCCCATGAAAGTGGCAGGAGCATTAGTTAAGCCAAAAGGCATAACCATCCATTCATACAACCCTTGCTTTGTCTTGAAAGTAGTCTTCCATGCGTCTTGTTCTGCAACTCTAACCTGATGATAGCCACTACACAAGTCTAACTTGGAAAAGTAAACTGCTTCTTAAAGCTGATGTAATAGATCATCAATGTGAGGAAGAGAATAACAATTCTTGATCATTATTTTATTCAGTGATATATAATCAATGCACATCCTCCACAAACCATCTTTCTTTCTCACCAGTACGATTGGAGATCCACATGGTGATGTGCTTGGTCTTATGAACCCTTTATCGAGTAGCTCCCATACTTGCTTCTTGATCTCTACATTCTCTAAAGCAGATAACCTGTACATTCTGATGTTAGGTAATGGAGCATCTTGCTGCAAATCATATCATGTAATATTTCTCTTTTGGGTGGCAGACCTTTAGGTTCTTGAAATAGGATATCATATTTTGAAACAACTTTAACTAAATTAGCTTTCTTTTAGCATCACGGCCTTCAAATACATTGGTTTTATCAGTGTTCTTTTCCTTTACAACCATTAGTAAAAATTGATTGCATGAATTTAAAATTCTTTTCCTCTGCCCCGAGTTTATGAGAGAATAGTTATTTTTGAGTTTACGAGCTCTTACAATATATTCTATTCTATCTTTAGTGAGTTGATACTTATTTTTAGCTCTATAGAAAATTGATTTTCTATCATACAAGTAAGTACTTCCTAAAACAATACCACATATATCCAAGGGAACTATATCTATCTCAACCTCATCTACAAATGTTGATCCAATAGCAAACCTAAGTTTACATTGTCTTGTCACTTGTAGCTTTGCTTTATCACATACCCAACCTAATGGATATGGCTTCTTGTGAGGTGTTGTTAGTAATCCCAACTTCTTTACAATTATTTCAGAAATCAAGTTTACTTGTGATCCACTATCAAATAAAGTATCAATCTTTTGGTGCTTGGAAATAACTCTAATATAAAAAGGCTCATGTATTTTCCTCTCATTATCTTAATTATCAATATATTATGCAGAATTACTTATAGATGCTTCAGAATTTTTACCTTTTATACCTATGGCTGTGACTGTTGTTTCTTCACCTGAGTTTGACCCCAAGTCTTTCTGAATAGCAGCAGCAGTCTTCTTCTTCTTACCACCGAACTTCTTAAGTTTCAACTTCAGATGCAAAGACCAACAGTGCTCATCATCGTGTCCATCCTTCTTGCAGTGAGTGCATGAAGGTTATTCCTTCTATACAACGTTTGTCTTCCTCTCCTTCCATTTCAGCTTCTTCTTTTCCTTGTTCTTGCTTACAGAGGGTTTTGATGATGCCCAACCTCTGGGTTCACATTCTTGCCTCTAGGTTCTAGATCTGTAGCCTGAATTGATACATCATCTCGGCTAGTGGGATTAAACATGAGAATGGTGTGCTTCAAATAGCTATGCAGACCACCTATATACTTCAACAAAGTTTCAGATGAGTCTAGAGATATGCCTAGAGTTAAATCTCTTTTCCTAAATTCCTGGGTATAACTTTGTATGCTTTGGCCCTTTAATTGGTGAATATTTTTCCCACTCATCATTGCTTGTTGCATATAAGCTAGAGGATAGAATTATTTTTTGATGGCAGAAACAAATTCATTCTAGGTAGAAAGAATTTTACCATGTCTCTTCATGATAAGCTTGTGTCTTGCCTTCCCACCACACTAGTGCAATTCCTCCAAGGCGAAGGCTAGCTAGCTGAATCTTTCTCCTTTTTGAATCAATGCTTTGCACCCTGAAATATACATCAATCTGTCTAATCCGGTTATCTAGTTTTTCTCCATTTAGTTCTTCATCATAAATTGGCAAATCAAATTTCACATCTAATTTAATCAAAGAAGTTTCTTCTTTTTCTTTACAGGGCTAGAATATGAAGGTGATGGAGGTGATGGTGGAGGAGATGATGGAGGAGGCTTTTCCCCTTTCCCTTTTCTTTCTAGATGGGCAACTATAATAGGTTCCTTTGCTCGTTTGTCTTGTTTGGGTGTTGAAGTGCTCTCACCTCGATCCTTATTAAATTCCTGATACATCCCTTCCACCATGGCTCGCATGGCCATAAAAATATCCATGAACTAAGATTCTGATTCCAATGGAGTTTCTTCAGCCATTCTCCTCTGAAGATAGACTCTTCCAATCTCTAGATTAGCCTCAACAAGTTTTCCTTTTAGTTTGAGCTTTGACCTAGTTAGCATTCAAAATCCAACACAAGGTTGTCTGACCTTAACAAAACCAAAAACCAAAAGCTCTAATACCACTTGATCTGAAAATGAGATCTTAGATTAATACCAAGGTATTGTAGATTCATGTGCAGGATTTTCCTATATTACTTAGTGCAACGGATCGAAAAGATTGCAAATAATATAGACAATGAGCAGTTAGAGAAACATAACAGACACACACATAACACAACAAATAATCAAGAAGTTCACCCAAAAATCTTGGGCTACATCTCCTAGTCCAGATTTCAGTGGTGACCTCTCTATTATGTCTTCAAGAGAAGAGTTTTTACAAATGTGAGCTCAAATTGAGTCTCAACATAATAGGAACAAAAAACAGGGTTTTTCTTGAATCTCTGAAGACTTTCTGAGTACATAGACTCTCCCTCTCACTCTCTGTCTCTACTTTCTCTCTGTCTCAGCACTGCCTACCTCTGTCTCTGTCATTCATGCCTTTTTAAGCCAATCAGTGCTTGTCTGTTCGTTTTCCCTTTTGGGTTCTCTGGCTTCTGGCCTCTATCCATTCAAATCACTTTTGAGCATTAAACAATCATTGTTAAATGTCTCCAGGTATGGTGGCCACCTATTTTGTAACGGAAAGGACCACTGGTGCGTTGAAATCCCAAAAATATAATTTCTTTGTTTACACAGAGAAATACACAGAAAATGCTAGAAAATCTACATAAACGCCTCTTATCGGACTTCAAATAATATTAATTCCACCTTATAATCCTATCAGGTCTACCTTTGGGTCGCTATCACATGCCCACCATTGATCTGTGTGATCTTTGATCCAATGGTTGATATTCATTTTGGGCGGCTTATGCGTACGGAGATTACACACCGAAAAAGGCAGTTTATGCTAAGCCACGTGTCGGCCAGTGGATGGGATCAGGCGGAGCCCATCCAATACCACTTATCGCCTGAGGCCCGCCTAAAATCCCGCTCATTACAGAACTCAAATAAGATAAAACTACATGTATAATCCTTTTGGGTCCATTTTATCGCTCTGGGCACATTTCCTTTGTATTTCATTTATTTAATGAAAATGAGAAAATATAAAATAAAAACCCTTTTAAGTGGAACTGAAAATATATATATTCACATCCATAAAACCTGTCGGGTCTGGTCCTTTGTATCGCTGCGATGTGATGTTACGATGCCATATATCTCAATCGCATATCGCATTGTCTTTGGCCCCCGTTAAGTCTTCCCTTGTGTTTTAGAGATGTGATATTGGGATGTAATCTGGGCCATTGATCTGCAAGCTTGATCAACAGTCCTCGTTAAATCGCGCTGATCACCATCGTGATTTCCATAGGATGCCTCCGATGTACTCTGATGGTCACCTCTGACTGCGATATTGCAATTAGATCTAGACGACTGATTGGTCAGATTCGACGGCTCCTGTGCGATGTTTCTTAAGCCTTCGATAGACTCTATTTTCACCATTTCTTCATGTTTTTCCCGTCCTATAGTGTTTTCTGCCATTCTTGAAGGTTTATCCTTTATGATAGTGTTTAAATATATGAAGACTTAGAGGTTTTTAGGATCCATTTTGGATGAACAAGAAAGTTCTTCAAAAGTTTTAAAAGAATGGTGTCAAAAGCTTCATCCGTAAAGTTTTAAAATGAAGGAATTAGAACCAGAAGAAGTCGCCAAATTTGTTCATCACAAGAAGGCCACCTTTCTCTTTTAGCAATTTTTGAGCCTAGCAATTTTGAGGAAGCTAGTCAAGATGAACACTAGGTAGCATCTATGAATGAAGAACTGGATCAAATTGAGAAGATGACACTTGGGAATTGGTTCGATGACCAATGGATAAATTTTTTATCGGAACTAAATGGGTCTTCATAAGCAAATTAAATGAGGATGGAAAGGTTACCAGGAATAAGGCAAGATTAGTCTCCAACAGATATGCAGAAGTAGAAGGACTTGATTTTGAAGAAACATTTGCTCTCATTGTTAGAATGGAAGCTATCGGGTTACTTCTCGCTTATGCATTCTCGAGAAAAATTAAGGTGTACAAAATGGATGTTAAGTTAGCCTTTCTAAATGGTGAATTAGAAGAAGAAGTTTACATTGAACAGCTCGAATGATTTTTGCTCTCTGACAAGGAAGGCTACATCTACAGATTAAAGAAGGCACTATATTGTCTCAAACAATCTCCTAGAGGTTGGAATGTTTGTTTTGATGAATATCGACATCAACTAGGATTCAAGAAAGGAAGCATCGAGAATAATCTCAGCTTGGTAAACTGGTTTCTGTGGGAGGCCCTTTTCATTATCCTCAACCCCCTTCACAATCTTGTGGATCCCATTTTTTTACTTCGGCTTCTATTTCGACCTTGCGTTCCTGTCAAACCCCTTCACCATTATTCAGATCCCCTTCTCTATCTTCAACTCTGTCATCTTCATTTCCGACCTTGCTTTCCTATGAACCTCCTTCGTTATCGAATGGATCCTCATCTTCGTCTTCGTCTTTAGCCCATCCTCCTTCATCTTTGAAATTATTTTTAGTAGACCATTCTTCGGATGACTTCTATAAAAATCCTTCGTCCTCTTCTAATGATAAGAATAAGGATTTTAATAATTCTAATATTAATAATAGTAACTATAATAATAAAAATAATTACAATATTAATAATGAATATTTAACGATTAGTAAATCTAATTTAGATATTAAATGTAATATGGATACTAATGATAATAGGCACTTCAAAAATATCGATAGCTTTATTAACTTTAATTTTGATAGCTCGAATTCTCCTCAGGATTCTAGTAATATGAATAATTCTAATAAACTCTCTTTTTATAAAAATAAGAACATTTATTTTAATAATAATAATAATTATAACAACAACAACAACAACAACAACAATAACAATAATAATAATAATTATTTAGGTTGCTCTTTTAATAATAGGGTTTTTAATCTTTCCAAGTTTTCGTTTGATCCCCCTATTTATAGTCTTCTTGGAAAGGGGTTGAATTTTGCTCTAGCCCCTCGTAAGATTCCTGTTGAGGAGATCATTTTCTCTATTGAATCTAGCATCAAAGAATTGCTTGATCACATTAAAAATGTCATTAGGCAAGATTGTTTTGTAATTCTGAGGAATGCGAGACTGCCTAAAAGCAATATTAGCAAGGTGGAGTTCAATGCCTTAAAATCTTTAAACAATAACCTTGAGGTTGTTGTCCTTAAAGCTGATAAGGGAGGAGGGGTGGTAATTTTGGACAAAGAGGATTACAATAATAATATGTTAGATCACCTATGAAATAGTGGGAGTTATATAAAGCTTAATAAGAACCCTATTAAAAAGGTTTCAAAGGCTGTTTCATTGGCTACTAAGTGTAATAAATTTGTAAGCTCAATTAGTCGCAAGATTATAGAAAGTAACCCTCTCACGCCTAAGATCTATGGACTTCCTAAGATTCATAAGGGGGGGGCTCCCCTTAGGCCTATTGTCAATACCATAGGTGGGCTGACGTATCTCCTAGCGAAGTATTTAGCTCGGAAGCTTAAACCCATAGTAGGTAAGTCTAGTTCCTTTGTTAAATATTCTTTCTCCTTTGTAAATAAGTTGAACAATATAGAGTTTGATCCTGATGATTTTATGGTTAGTTTTGATATTGTTTTGCTTTACACTAACATCCCGATTAAAGAGGCCATTGAAGTTATCAATCGCATAATAGATCCTGATACTACTAATCTTGTAGAGATTTTCCATACCTCAACCTTATTTAGTTTCGAAGGTGAATTCTAAGAGTAAACATGCGGAGTAGCGATGGGTCCTCCCCTCTCTCCCGTGGTTTCCAACATTTTATGGAAGATTTTGAATCTGAGGCGTTGGATTCTGCTTGGTTTAAACCAAAATTATGGAAAATATTCATTGATGATACCTTCAACTTATGGCCCCATGGTCGGGAAAAGTTAGCTTCTTTTTTTGAGCATCTTAATAATTAGTCTGATTCCATTAAATTCACCGTCGAATGTGAGGTTAATGGATCCTTACCCTTTCTTGATGTTCTTATCTCTAGGAAAGAGGATGGTTCTTTCTCCCACTAGGTTTTTCATAAGAAAACCCATAGTGAGCAATATCTTCATGCTAAATCTCATCACTTTCCAGCCCAGAAGCTAGGTGTTCTTAATACTCTCGCTACTAGGGCTATTAGGGTTTCTGACGAAGACCATTTGATGGATGAGAAAAATCATATTTTTAATGTCTTCAAGAAGAATGGTTATAGTAAGTTGCAAGGCATGAGAGCCTTTCTAAATGTAGGTTTTAACCCCGTACATAAATGACTTGCATACGAATTCTAAAACACAGAAAATAAACAATCTAAGAGCATAACACATAAAACACATATACACAGAGATTTTCCCTTGGATCCCAAAACTGGGACTAGTAGTTTAATTTTTCATTATGTTCCTTTCAATGTTACAATACATATTTATACGTGCTGAAGCATCCAATACCATGGACCGAAAACCATCGAATCCAATACCATGGACCAAAAACCATCGCATCCAATACCATGGACCGAAAACCATCGCGTCAAAAAACCATGTGCAAAAATCATGCACAAAACCATAGGTGGGTCCGCCCAACCTAACATAAGGTCCAAAACCAAAATTTTCCAGGGCGCTGCCCCAGGCCCCATAAAGTGGGGTTATAGGTGCCCTTCAAACCCCCTATTAACTACGTGGAAAGAATCTAACACAACCCAACATTCTCCCACTTGTTGTTTTCTTTCCACAGGGGGCCACAAGAGAGCTTAGTCATCTTCCTAGCCCTGAAATGCCCATTGTCTCTCTACACCAAGAGAAATTCTTAGAGCTCACAGACTTTGTCAATGCATCTGCAATATTCTTCAAAGTGTCCACTTCTACCAACAACACCTTTTTGTCTTCTATCATATCCCTCACAAAGTGATATTGAACATCAATGTGCTTTGTCTTTTAATGATATGCAATGTTCTTTGCCAAGAAAATTGCACTTTGGCTGTCACAGTCTATCCTTATAGCTTCCTGTACTAACCCCATACTTGAACAAAATCTCTGCAACCAAACTGCTTCCTTTCTTGCATGAGTAGCTGCCATGTATTTTGCCTCTATAGTTGATAGTGCCACTACAGATTGTTTCTTACTCATCCAACTGACTGCTCCTCCAAATAGGTTAAACACATACCCACTTGTAGATCTTCTCTGATCCAGATCTCTAGGCCAGTCTGCATCAACAAAGCCATGAATATCTAACACTCTGTCCAATCCTAGTCTTCCTTGGTAACACAAACCATAATCACTAGTGCCATGCAAATACCTAAAAACCTGCTTCACTGCTGTCCAATGCTCCTTTCTTGGTTTTGACATAAGCTTGCTCAATACTCCTACTACATGTGCAATGTATGGTCTAATACAGACCATTTCATACATCAGGCTACCGAATGCACTTGCATATGGAACATGGGACATGTCCTCTTCCTCTTCTTGTGTCTTGGGACACTGTTCAGCAGATAACCTCACACCTACAGGAATAGGAACCTTGACTGGTTTACTATCCTGCATATTAAACCTCTGCAGTATTGTCTCTACATACTTCTTTTGGTTTAACGAGAGCTTCCTCTTTGCTTGATCTCTTTTAATTTCCATGCCCAAAATATAGTTTGCAGCACCAAGATCTTTCATGTCGAATTTGGAGGACAATTGGGTCTTCAAATCTTGGATAACTTCTTTGTCATTTCCAACCAACAACATATCATCCACATACAACATAAATAACACGGTCACCAATTAATTTAAAATACACACAGTGATCTGCTTTGCTTTTGGTGAAGCCAAGTCCTCATATAAATGTATCAAATTTCTGATATCACATCCTTGGTGACTATTTTAACCCATATAGAGACTTCTTTAACTTACATACCAGTTCTTTCTTACCCTTCACCACAAAGCCTTCAGGTTGCTTCATGTAGATCTCCTCTTCTAGATCCCCATGAAGAAATTTTGTCTTCACATCCATCTATTCTACCTCGAAGTCAAAAGCAGCAGCAACAGATAAAAGTAATCTAATAGAAGTTACCTTGGCAATAGGAGAAAAATATCACCAAAATCAATTCCCAGCACCTGGGAATAACCTTTTGCTACCAATCGAGCTTTGTATTTCTCCACTTTTGCTTCTGCATTTTTCTTCTTTTTGAACACCCATTTGTTGCCAATGGGTTTCCTTCCAGCCGGCAACTCCACCAAATCCCAAGCCTCATTTTTTTGCAAAGATGCCATTTCATCAACCATGGCCTCTTTCTAGAGTTTTCCATCCTTTGAATCCACTGCATCCTTCATAGTTCTGGGATCATCATTAGTAACAGACAAAGCAAAATTTGAACAAAATGCAGATGGACTATACCTTTTTGGTTGCCTTCTTTCTCGAACTAATCTTCTCACAGCCAGTGTTTGTGGCTCTTCATCTTCTGATTCCTCCTCTACTGTAGAGTCTGATTCTTCCTCCTTTAGCTCAAACTCTATGTTCTTAGGTTCCTTTGGTTGGACTTCATGTTTAATAACATCTTTCACCTCTCTAAACAACACATCTCAGCTGTACATAACCTTCCTTATTGCTGGGTTCCAAGGCTTATAACCCTTTAAATCATCCTTATACCCAATAAAGATGCACTTTTCAGATTTACTATCCAACTTTGTTCTTTTCTCCTTTGGAACATGTACATATGCATCACATCCAAATACCCTCAGATGTGAAAGAGAGGGTCTCTTACCAGTCCATACCTCTTGTGGAGTCTTATCCTCCAACGCTGATGAAGGTGACTTGTTGACTAGGTAACATGCAGTATCCACTGCCTCTACCCAGAATCCCTGTCCTAACCCGGCACCACTCAGCATGCTTCTTACCGTTTCCATCAACGTCTTGTTCATTCTTTCTACGACTCCATTTTGCTGAGGTGTATATGGAGTAGTCTTCCGCCGTGCTATACCACACTTCTTGCAGAATTCTTCAAATTCTTTACTGCAAAACTCTCCACCATTATCTATCCTCAGCACCTTTATCTTATTCTCTGTCTGGTTTTCCACTAGAGCCTTAAATTCTTTAAACCTATCAAATAATTTAGATTTCTTCTTAAGGAAACATATCCATGTATTCCTTGAAAAGTCATTTATAAATGATACATAGTACACAGACTTACCCAGTGATGGAACCTTCACAGGTCCAAACACATCACTATGCACAAGCTCTAATATATGTTTTGCCCTCTTACCACCAGAGGGAAAAGTCACCCGATTCTACTTCCCGCATACACAATTTTCAAAGAAATCAAAATCTAGAGAGCTATTACTCATACCTTCTACCATACCTTTACCATGAAGTATTCGAAGGCCATTCTCTCCAATATGTCCAAGCCTTTGATGCCACAACATGGTCTTTTCTCCAGAGACCACTAGATTTTCTGCTCCACTTTCAGGAACCATGGAATTGTTCTACCCATCAACAATAGTGCTACCTTGCAGCTTGTACAGAGCTCCAATCTGAACTCCCCACATCAATACCAGTGCTCCCCAAACCATCTTGCAGGTATCCTTCTCGAACACTATTTTGACACCTACATTATCGAGCTTACTAACAGAAATCAGATTTCTGGCTAATGCAGGAATATGCAGAACACCCGAAAGTGTTCTAACCCTTCCACCTTGCAGCTTCAGCTTTACTTTTCCACAACCAATGATTCTAGCCTTCCTGTCATCCCCCAAGAAGACATCATCACCATCATATTTCTCATACTCACAGAACCACTCTCTATGGGGAGTGAAGTGAAAGGATGCACCTGAGTCAATCAACGATGCTTCATGATCTACATGTGTACTTGAAGAAGCTGAGTACACATCCTCACCTTCATCTGAGGTGGTTTTCACCTCTGCGAAAGCAGCCTCATCAGATCCCTTTCCTTTGTTAGGAGCTTTAGATTTATAGTCCCTTTTGAAGTGGCCTTCCTTTCCACATTTCCAGCACACCACCTTTGCAGGTTTTCGTGAAGATTTAGATCTCCCTCTAGATTTAGATCTCCCACTCGATGACTTATTTTTGTTTTTGTTTTGGGACCATCCTCGTACAGACAAGGCATCACCATTTTGGCTCTCCATATTTTTTCATCTCATCTCCTCCGTCAATAAGGTTGAGACTATTTCATCAAACTGCAAGGCAGTTGCATTGCTACCTATTGCAATAACCAAAATATCCCACGAATCTGGTAGAGAACACAACAAACTGATGCACTTATCTTCATCTGAAATTTTAATATCAACAAATGCTAACTGACTTACCACAGTATTAAATGCATTCAGATGCTCTGTCACTGAGTCTCCATCCTTCATCCTCAGGTTATACAGCTTTTTCCACAGGAACAATTTATTTACCAGAGACTTAGATTGGTACAAAGTCCCTAACTTGTCCCACAAAGCCTTTGTTGTAGCTTCCCCTGATACATTCAGCAATACTGAATCTGAGACACACAATCGTATTGTGCTCTTTGCCTTTCGATCCAACTTCTTCCATTCTTCATCGGACACTCCCATTGGTTTAGTACCCAGATCTACCGCGATCCACTGATCTTTATCCACCAATATATCCTCCATATTGAGTTTCCACAACTCAAAAATCTGACCATTAAATTTCTCTATCTCTATCTTTCCACTGCTCGCCATCTTCTTTCACCACCATAATCGATCTTGCAGATCTCCCACTGAATAGGGTCTACCACAGGCCCGAGCGAAACCCCTCAGCAACAAAGGCATCCCCTTGAAGCCAAATATGCTCTGATACCAAATGTAGGTTTTAACCCATACATAAATTACCTACATACGAATTCTAAAACACAGAAAATCAAAAATGTGAGAGCATAACACATAAAACACAAATACACAGAGATTTTCCCCTGGATCTCAAAACAAGGACTACCAGCTTGATTTTTCATTATGTTCCTTTCAATGTTACAATACATATTTATACATGTCGAAGCATCCAATACCATGGACCAAAAACCATCATGTCCAATACCATGGACCAAAAACCATCGCATCCAATACCATGGACCGAAAACCATCGTGTCCAAAAAACATGTGCGAAAACCATGCACAAAACCATAGGTGGGTCTGCCCAACCTAACGTAGGGTCCAAAACCAAAATTTTCCAAGGGGCTGCCTCGGACCCCATAAAGTGGGGTTCCGAGTGCCCTTCAAACCCCCTATTAACTACGTGGAAAGAATATAACACAACCCAACACTAAAAGCTAGTCAGGGGCCTAGATCTAAAATAGAGGTAGAGGTGGCCTCTAATGTTCTGCTTCCCTTTATCCAGGGGATGACTGACAAGATTGCTAGAATTATTAAGAAGCAGAATATTGGCTCCACCTTCAGACCTTTTAAAACTATTCGTAGCTCTTTAAGATTTGTCAAAGACCCTATTGATCCCAAATGTATGAAAGGTTTCTATTTAATTCCATGTTCCTGTGGAACCCCCTATATCAGTGAGAATGGTCGTTCCATTTCACAA
The DNA here is from genome assembly GCA_031772625.1 of Pinus tabuliformis. Lineage (NCBI taxonomy): Eukaryota > Viridiplantae > Streptophyta > Pinopsida > Pinales > Pinaceae > Pinus > Pinus tabuliformis. The sequence continues at coordinate 1,238,049,929 of CM062819.1, forward strand.
GGGATTCAGGAGCATGCAGCAGACCTTAGGCACTGTAGAACCCACTCCTCTGCTCTAGCCAAACATGCTGAATTAACAAAGCACCATATTTTCTTAGAGGATTCTAAGGTCCTCATGAGGATTGATCATTTCCATAACCAAAAACTAAGAGAAGCCATTGAAATTGAAAAGAGGGGAAAAACTCTTAATAGGGATGATGGATGGAAGTTAAGTAGCTCATTGGTTCCTTCCCTTAGTTTGTACCCCTCTTAGTTTCATTTTATTTATTTAATTAATTAGTTAATTTCCATTTTATTTATTTATTTTTTATAATATAGTTATATTGTTTATTAATATCATATTATTATAAGATCATTATAAAAATCATATTCATATGTCTATAAAATTATTATTTTAACTTGAAGATAAAATAAACTAAAATAAAATTCAATATAAAATAAACTAAAGTAAAATTCAATATTATATATATATATATATGTATGTATGTATGTATGTATGTATGTATGTATGTATGTATTAACTGATTTGACTTTTAATCTTTAATGTTCCCTTTTTATAATTCTTTTAATTTTTATTGCCCGTTGGAATTTGCCGTTGCATTTCTCGGATTTATATATTTTTGGTTTGTTGATATTTCTCCTCATGTGGTCCTGATAATGAACTTAGATCTAGGTTCGATATGTGTCAACCCTTTGTTATCTATGTGATTTCTACGGAAGATCTGAGCATTATACCATGAATCAAAGAAGCCCACAATCTGAGAGAACAATCTCAATGTGAAAGTGGATCAAGATAACCTAAAAATTATCGAGGTATATGTGGACGATATAATATTTGGAAGCAATGGTGACAGATTCAGTAAAAAAATTGCCACAAACATGCAAAGTGAGTTTGAAATGCATCTACTTGGCGACCCGACATACTTCTTAGGGCTTCAGATATCTCAATAGGATAAAGGAATAGCTATATATCAAACCAAGTACATCAAGGAAATGCTCAAGAAATTCAAGATGGAAGATTGCAAGGCTATCCTTATCCCAATGGTAACAAGTTGCAAGTTAAGTTTAGAATAGTCATCAAAGGATGTGGACCAGTGGTTGTATAGATCTATGATTGAAAGTCTTCTATATGTGATAGCTTCTTAGCCAGACGTAATGCAGGCAGTTGGAGAGATAACATGATTCCAAGAAGCACCAAAAGAATATCATATTATTACCATCAAAATAATTTTTCGATATCTTAAGGGTAGAACATAATATGGTTTATGGTATCCCAAAAGAAATTATCTAGTTATCCAAGCTTATACAGGGGCACATTAGGTAGGAAGTGTTGATCATCGAAAGAGAACCAGTGGAGAAACATTCTATCTAGGTGGTTGCCTTGTTTCATGCTTAAGTAAAAATCTGTCTTCAATTTCGTTATCGACAGTGGAAGTAGAATATATCGTGGCAACAACTTGTTGTACTTAAATTATTTCGATGAATAAAAATTTACAAGATATTCAAGTCAAGTTTGATGAGGATATTCCCATCTTTCGTGATAACACATGTGCCATCTGTATCTCCAATAATCTTATGATGCATTCCAAACAAATTACATGATCAAATATCATTTTGTTGGAGACCAGGTTGCTAGAAAGAATATCAAGCTTGAATATGTTGACACAAAGGAACAAATTGCTGACATATTTACCAAACCATTACCTCGTGAAGCATTTGAGTATCCTTTCCAAAATATTGAGATTCTCCCAAGTTCTCATTAGACTCTTTCTCTTATCTAACTAAGTAGAAAGGGGGAGTGGAGGTGTGTACAGGTTCGTAGGATGATAGTTTGTCAGGGGAAATTACCCTTTTCCATTGATGAAAAATGGGTAGAGAAGGCAGTAGGAAGAGGTGTCATCATCACAGGGGGAGTACTTGTGTTGCCATCAATGCCAAAGGGGGAGATTGTTGATCAGTGGTTGTCATTGATGTCAACCCAGGTAACACCGGGGGCTACCCCAATATTGAATGGTAATTTTCACTTGATAAACCATCCTCTTCTAAGTCAAGGATATTCTAGACAGATTCAACTCATCAATATGTTTCCATTGGTATATGGAATGCCACACAGTTCTTCATGATTTGACAGTTATTCGTGTTTGAAGTTAGTCACCCGAGTTAGTGGGCTAAACCCCATGGGGTTCTAGCATGGCACTCATCATTGGTTTTTGTCATGAAATAGTCAATAATTAATAATGTTTTATTCTCCTAAAATTCCTCCAATGTTCACTTGTTGAGGACCTTCTCAACTCAAGACATTTCTATAAATAGTGACCCTCACATCCTCCTCTAGCAAGCACATTTCAACAAACTATCTTGTGAGAAGAACTCTGTAATTTTTCGACCCTCATGAGATTCTAATGTAGGATCAGTTGTAGTGAGTTTAAGGTTTCATTGAGGTCTGGTTAGGGCACAAAATTATTATCAAGTTTGAAGGTGTGTTTTGAAGCAAGTTTAGAGCCTTGGATTCTAGGATTCTACTACTTCAAACAGGTCATCGTGGAATTTTCACTATATATTTTTTTTTATACGAAGCTTTAGAAGCAGAAATTAAAATACATTTCAGCTGAAATCTTGATGAACCTTGTGTACAACTTACAGATGTTGGTTTGCTATATTTGAGGAGATATGATCTAAGGAAGTTAGGGTTTTTGCAAGATCCCGAATTCCATGTCAAAAAGGTGACCTTCGGAAAACTGTCAGCACTTTCTCTCTGAGCATTGGATTCAAATTTAGTAAATAGTGATAGGAAGGGGATGAACTTTAGTTTGTTGGGTATCCTTTTCAAGGCTGAAGGCCAAAATAGTGAGACATGGCACTTCGTACAAGTTCACTCTAAACAACTAGTCTATAATCAGGTCATCGTGGGAGATTGGGTATAACTCTTTCCTTAAGGATCCAATAGTGATCAAACCTATGGGGTTGGAAAGAGGACTCATAGGGCTACCAAGAAATGAAATTCTATACCTTGAAGATCTGAAATTACATAGATACAACAGATTCAATATCGATCTCCTAGAAGGGAAGAAAAAGTATGCATTCAAGGATCAATGCAGTAAGGACCACACATCAACAATCAAGGGTAAGTCTACTAGAACAATGTATGTATGATTAGTGTTTGATTTTTAATTTTTAGTATCATCTCTGACATATGTTTTCGTAGGACAATGTAAGTATATTGTTTGGTACTTGTTGGGGTCTTTCTTGTTAATGAATGTATAGGAAGGATGACACTTTAGAACAACTCAGACACATAGTAGAAGGACATCCAATGCCAAAGTACCATTACATGAAGCAAGAACAACAGTACCTCAGAAGCTGCAAGTGATCCAAGAAGCAATGTCAAGTCAAGTGTTAGGTCTTTTAAAAAACATAGTGTTGTAAAAGATTCATCATTATAATTCTTAAAAGAGTCATCATTGTAAATTTGTAAAAGAGTGATAATTGAAAGAGTCATTATTTTAAAAGAGTCAATCTACCTAGAGTCAAAGAGGCATTGTTGGGTGTTATACAATTCACTATTGGGATGATGTCATGGTAGGGTTATTGGTCATATTGTGATTGGGTGTTTGGTCAAGTATAAGAAAATCATTGTAAATCATATTGTATCGTGGATCATTGTCCCTAGTACAGGAGTCCACACTCTTGTCTCACTTCTAATCATTATAGGGTGCCACAGAGGTGCTATGCAAGTGCATGAAGTCACCTATAGATTGGAGGTCATGAACACTTCAGGGTGGTAGGTTGATCTAGGATGTTAAGGCATCCATTAAGTTGAATACTGAAGAAACCAGGGCATTTGGGCATGCTTCTAGTGGGATTTGGAGAAGAATTATTTTCTAGAATTCTAGGAAGTTGTAACTTTCATTTCAGTTGGGGCTAAAGATTAAAGAATTTATTACAAAATCGTTTCATGGTTTTGACCTAGAGGGGATTGTTGGAAATAATACTGAGAGGGGCGGTGAATCAGTATTATCTAATTCTTTTAATAAATCTTCTTTATTTGTTCTTCGAATTATTTTTGCATGTCAGTACCATAAAATAATGAGCATGAACAAAAGAAAACAGATAGTCACACCAAAAGAACACAAGATGTAAGGTGGAAACCCAATGTGGGTGAAAACCACCTACTGCAAGATGTCTCTATCTTCTTTCAAATTAGAAACTCCTTTTACAATGGTTTTGTACTGGTGCAGTCCTTTACCAGTACGCAGGCTGCAACCTGCAGAGAGCTACAACTCTCTCTCGTTTTCCAGTCTCTCCTGGAAGGGAGCTACAACCCCCTACTTCTTTTCTTACAAGGACCACTTTTCATAAATTTTCAAACTGGATCCATAAGCATCAAATGATCATCAAGTATAAGAGAATCACCCAGTCAACTGTAGTAACTAGATCAACAATAATATGACCAAACCCAGAACACAGCAATGATAAACAAAGATTTTAAGAGAAGTAAGCACCCTGCTCAACTTCTTGCCTGCTTACGTAAGCACCCTGTTCAACTGCTGGCCTGCTTACTGTACTCACCCTGCTCAACTGCTAGCCTGCTTACAGTACGCACCCTGCTCAACTGCTAGCCTGTTTACAGTACGCATTCTGCTCAACTGCTAGCCTGCGTACCTCGCTCTGAGTCCATTGAACTGTCTGCGTACCGACGCACTTGAACCCTTCTGTGCCTGCGTACCGGCGCACCTGAAACGCTTCGTTCCTGCGTACGTACACACTTTTCTCTTACTGCACCTGCGTACCTCCGGGCATAGATGATTTCAAGACTTCAGAAGTAACCCAGACAGTCAGATCTACAGATCTGAACATGTGCCGAAGAGATCTCGGTCCATCAGTAGATTCGCCTTGTTTAGATCTAGACCAGATCTAGCCCTCATAAGATATTCAACCCAAAACATGCTCAAGCCAAATGATCTCCTTTGCTTTATATAGGAAAGCTCTTCCTTAAAACATGGATCAATACCACGAGCCGACACCATAATAACCCAATACCGTCGGCTAAATACCAAGAGTAAAACATAAGAAAACCCACATGTGAATTTTTTTGCCTTGAAATGTGTGCACTCAGGGTACGCACCTCCTGAACGGCGGACCTGCGGGTATGTACGCAGTTTATGTAACATTGGCCTGCGCGTACGCACCTTCTATAAGGTGTACCTGCGTACCCCTTATTTTCTTCAATCTCTGCTGCTGACTTGAAGTACTGTGATCTATCACCTGAATGGGTTGCCATCAAGGACAACACTTTAGCCATAATGCCAACAGGGATTTTCCACCTAAAATTCTTGTTCCTAGTGTATTCTTTTGTTTACTGTTGTTACTAGATATGATGGTTTTTGACCTGGAGGGGGCTTTCCACCTAAAATTCTTGTGCCAATTGTGTTCTTTTGTCTATTGTTTTTACTGGATAAAAATTAATAATAATTGAAGATTAACTAATGCCATGAAAAAGATTTAAAATTGATAATTGCTAAGGAATACTGATTCACCCCCCACTTAGTATTTCCAACACTTCTTTCACATATTTTCTGTATTCCTACATTATCCTTAGGAGTGTAGAATCTATCCACATCATTTGAATGTCCAAATCCTACAAATTAATCCAAATCGTAAACATTCTCACATTATCACAAGTTCAATTCAAGCATATGATATTGACCAGATGGTATTACTTGCATTTAAGCAACCATTTGTCCCATATGTTTTGGGAAATTTTAGTGTCTACGAATAAACACTTAAACCCCTAGACTAGTAGCTAAGTCTAGAACAACAATGCGAAGCATTCTCTACCTTTTCTATAACTAATAGATTAAATAAGATAGTAAAGAAGCCTACTTGTAGCTTTCACTTACTCCTTATCTCCCTTGACCAATTCTATTGCTCCTTTCCATACTTAATCCACTTGAAAAGTACCTGCACATAGACAGAAGACAAAAACTGATCAAAGCATATGATAATGATCTATTGATTAAAGATAGAATGTAATCAAGTTCATTGTACACATATGAAAGCATCAATGGACAATACAAACATATGGAAAAATCTTTGAACACTTTATTAGTAAAAGGAATAGTTACAACCTAATTTGCTTGATTTAGTATCACTCCTCTAGTTCAATCCCATCCTCTCCTCATAACAAGCAAGACATTTTGACATCATTACAATACTTGAAAGCAACTCAAGTCTCACACTAACAACATCTCCCTATAATTCAATGATTTCCAACCCTTGATCACTTAGATGAGTGGTCTTTTTATAGGTGAATGAAGGAAGTTATGCCATAAATGGTGATAATGAATGTCCTCCCAAACTTAGAATTTAGTTCCATGGAGGAAGGGATAAAGGGATTGGTTCCTTAACCCCCTTCCTCATCCAAATATGAGCTCAAAGGAGTAGATAAACTTGGGAAACTTCTAGATGCATCCAATGGATAAGAATATTCCCAAACCCCAATGCAATTTCACTTAGATTCACCCAGCGCAAGCCAAAGAGGGCTCAAGTGCACTGCATAGTACCCTATCAGTGTACGGTCTGCATTGTAGCACACCGTAATGAAGGCCTGCCTGCGCTGATCTTCTTAGAGGTAGTTTTTCGATGATTTTAGTCATGAAACTTTTTGGGAAGCTAGGCATTTTGATGGTTGACTTCTTTAGGGCATGTAACAACTGAGTTAGGGTTTTATGGGCCCTAATAGTACTGATATATAGATTGGGGTTGATGTGCCCAAATGGATTTGTAACAGTTGCCCCCTAAAGCATGAAGTCGTAATTATGTATGTCAAGTGAAATGCTTTATCATGTGGAGAAGAGGTTTCGAAGTGGAAGGTGACCTGCATCAATTACAATACATATATCATGATAATTTGATTTTTTTTCATGAATTTGTTGAGGGAAGGCATACCCATGCTCAGCTTATAATCTTTCATTACATGTAAAAATATAGTTGTCTATAGATAAAGACCCATGAATGGATGAGCATGAATGTAAGGCCATTGTACATTTGATTTAGTACTCCTGAAAATATTACAACCCAGATGGATGAAACTAGATCCAGGGTCTTCAATCTCGTTCAATCATTCGCTCAAGTACAAGTCTAACCATGTGAATAGATGATCTGAAGTTGAACATGGAAGATATCGTCTGATTACCAGCCAATGATGTAAGCCATTAACAGATGTGAGAGGAATCACTGATAATGATAATGACCCTCAAGGTACTACAGTACATTTCACATGGTGTGAATAAATGATTTTATGTTGAACACCATACAAAGTCTTTCGGTTGAAGGCCAGTGATGTCAACCTATCACCAGAAGCAAGAAACCTGCCATTGATGTATTCAAGCCTCAAGGTAGTGAAGGGGTGTTTCTAAGTCAACTTCTTGGATGATGTGCTTATGTTGAAAAGAAGCGACTCATCGCAGGAGGGCCTTGATGTATCCCACATCAATGACACGAAATGAGGTAAATGATTTTGGAGATGAAAAATCGACTGACGACAGAAGGTTCAGGAATGGTGGTCATAAAAATGAAGGTTTACGGTATTGCAAAGGATGAAGTTTGAACTAAATGACTTCTCTTGAACATGTCATCGACACTAAGATGAATTGGTAGCATTGACCCAAAACAAAGTAATGGATGGTATGATAGACCAACGGTGTGATAACCATTAAGATGAATGACCCAACCCACATGGTCATGGTGATGAGGTGAAAGTGTCATGTTCAAGAGTGACTTGCTATCATAAAGTTTTTTCCCCTTTTTCCAATTTTCCCCAGTCATTGCTGACCAGTACCTCTTTATTTTTTATCAAGCTTGAGGAGAATAACATATGCTTGTTGTATAATTTCACCCTTCATGTGAATCCATCGCTATTTGATGATTTAACGAGTCTGGCAAAGGTGAAACTCGGTCTTGTCTAGATGGACAAGTTTGTCACTATTTGATGTTTTTAACAAGTTTAACGACAAAGATAACTTGGTCCTTTTCATGTTTAGGGAGTTTGAAAAGGGACGAAAAGGAAACTTCTCAAGTTATTTTTCATAAGTTAATCTCTCAAATCTGGAAAAGCGTACAATAATACAAGAGAGATATCATTTCCAACCCTTTAACGCATTAGAAAAGACAAGTGCTCGACAATATTTTCATGTTTAGAGAGTTTGAAAGGAGCTTAAACAAGACTCCATTTTGAGGAACGAGTGGTGTCTCAGATAGCATCTGGTTCTGGTGATTTTGGAACTTCTCAAAACATGTTGATTTATGTGAAGATGCTAGCTAATAAGACCACTCATTGAAACTGTTCCTCAGAAATGGTAAAACAACCAAGTGAAAGCATATGATCAGCCAAAGGGATAGTGGCGATGAGATGAAAACAACCAAGGCTCATCTGAAAAAAGAGGCGGATAGAATGGCAATCATGAGGGTTAAAAATGGAAATGAGTTCATGTTTACACAAGCTTGAACCATAGGGAACTATGCTTGGATTCAGTTTCATTTTTACCCAATCTTAAAACGAAAAACAATGCTTGAGATTGGTTTACATGCCCCCAGCATGATGAAAGGGAGAGTATTTTATAACCAGATGGAAGTCACTGCGGTGAAGTAGGACTGTTATCCAACACCTTTTTTACTTGGTCTAGATAGGGACAAAGGTGAACAGGGTGATTCCCTTCACATAACCTACAGGGAAACTTAACTTTACCACAAGGTGCATTCCCCCCAAGCTTCATTACATTCACCTAAGTAGACTACTAATGGTTATCAGGTGGATGGAATGAAGGTTCTCTTACGAGATCAAGTGAAAGACTCAACTAAGATTTTATGAGATCTAATCAAAGACTCGAATTGAAACTTTTCTCAAGGGGACCTGTTTTCATTTTTTAATGAGCTTGACACAAGACAAAGAACTATGCTCATATCCTTAGTTTCAATTTTTGTTTTTAATGAGGTTGACACAAGACAAGGAACTATCCTCATACCCTTTGTTTCCTCTTTTAACGAGGTTGACACAAGACAAGGAACTTTCCTCATGGGCCTGTTTCATTTTTTAACGAGGTTAGCACAGTAAAAGAACTATCCTCATACTCCTCGATCATAACTCATAAGAGGTCATGAAAGAGAGATCTGGTTCTAATGCCCCTAATACATGATGTACAACATCACTAAATTGATCGTCAGTTAATGTAGGTATGGAACGGGTTGCCACATAATTGACCCATGGCAGGGATGATACCATTGGTACAAAAGGACCATTTAGGGAAGACGGTTGAATAGGATCCATATTTGGACCGGGAAATGGAAGCTGGTTAGTGTTGACAATTCTGCCTTCATGCGGGAAACAAATCACTCAAAAGAGTGTTGAAACAATAGCTCCCATGTCATAAACATAGTCATGCCCTAGAAGTAAATTGTAATCTAAAGGGCCGGGGACTACCATCACATTCAGATAAATGATTTTTCCTCCCAAAGTAATAAGTAAATGAGGGAGGATACCTAATGGTTGACTGGTTCCTCTAATAAAAGCCAACAGATTCTATGTAACAGGCACAAATGGTGGCAAACCGAGTGCTTGCCAAGCAGGAAAGTATACTCACTAATGTACCTTCATCTATAATGGTGCCAGATACAATCATATTACAAACTTGCACTGATCTGGAAAGGCACATAGGAAGGAAGGCAGACTCTTGCCAATCGATTCCAATCAAAGGAAGTGACTAGACTACTTGGAGGGGGTACCATAGAAATGAGAGAATTAACCCCTTGAGTTACAAGAACTGGAAGGTTTTCCTCCTGTCTTGATGGAATAGGAGGACTTCCCCCAAGCTCATTAGAATCTGAAGAAAAAAAAAATGAGTGGTATCATATTCACTCTCTTGGGGAAAGGTACGATTTACTGAAGGTGAAATTGGGTCCACTGTTACCTTGACCTGTTGTTTTGGGTTGGGTATAGACTCATAGGATTCACTTTCAGAGAGAGTGGGTTTGATAGACGGTTGATTTTGGTCAATCAATTCATCAACTAGTGAAGGATTTAAGGAGAGTTTCCTGTAACTAGATGGAAGTCGTAGTGGTGAAGCAGGACAGTTATTCAACACTCTTTTGGCTTCTTTCAGATAGGGACAAAGGTGAATGGGGTGATTACCTTCACATAACCTACATGGAAACTTAACTTTACCCTTCTTTCCACTAGTTGATGATGTGTCACCAACATGATCTCTAGAATTTGATGACACAGGATGATGTGAACGAGAAGACCATTCTACTAAGATCTGAGGAATATCAAAACAGTTTCTCATCAGATGTTGCATTCAAAGTAATGGTTGCTTGGTTGCCCCTCTGCTAAATTTGCTTCTTCTTCTTCTGTTTCTTCTTCTTCTTAGCCACCTGATTACTAGTACTAACACTTTAACCAGGAGAAGAGGAAGAAGGGGAGGAAGAAACAATCGAGGAAGAAGGCAAAGGGTCAACTTTAGGATCAACTAGAGGTTGCTTTTATCCAGTTGGAGGTGTACTTGATTGCGAAGAAATGACAACATTTTGAAACAAGGAGGTTGAAAAAAACCATACTGGCAAGGAAATGGTAAGTCTTGGTAGGGATAATGTAACCATATAAGGAGCACCAATATTTCTAAAAGAAGGAAAAGGACTAGGATTCCCATCAAAAGGAATTCCTTGATCAGTGGACTCCAGATTTGTCACCATATGTCTCAACCTAAGATCAACTAAGGAGCGAGCATGGAGGATGTTATCTGTGGTCAATTAATTTAATTTTAATCAAAGTAACATAGCAAAACAAAAGAGGGATAGCCAGGCAAAAGGTTTACCAAGCAACTATGAACTACAGAATACCTCCCGATGAACAGAGAAGTACGGGCATGCAATCTCCCTGAATGTTGTGTTCGGTGTATCACAGTGTACAAGGCAGCCGACTCGGTTACCTAAGGATGGATAGCAACCTAGTGTTGTCCTCCCATATATACCCAAAAGTACGTGGAGGCCCAATCTGTATAAGCGTTGTCTAATGCAAAACCGCATAGTGAGAGCAATCCCATATACATTACGTACTGTAACACTGCCCTATATACCCGAAGGTACATGGACGAGCTATGACATACTCACATACGTGGAATGATGTATCACACTCAGGATGTATTACAGACAAGTTAGTGACAACTGCTTTGTTTTACGATGTCGAAACACGTCTCTAGCCTAGACCTCTAAATGTTTTTCGTTAGGTGACAATGCTCCATTAGGTAAATTCAGATAAATTTTAAGTTGATCTTCTTTAGAATTTTACTTTCAAGGTTCACCACGTGATGTATGTTAGAAATTCCTAAAATGCAACTAATATGATAAGCATTCTTTCCATTCAATTTGACAATGAAAATCTCTAGCTAGTAGGGATAGAGCAATCAAATCTTTGACAAAGAGTAAAGAACACAACTAATGCAATTTCCCTAGCTATTCCTTTCAAGCATTCAAAAAATAAAATATGAATGATGAAAGTTTCTCTTTTCAAATCCCTTAATGTTATGATGAACAAAAAGGAAATATCGAAATCAATCAAAAATCTCTTTTCATAAAAATGACGATTTTGCGACAATTTCTTTTCAAGGAAAGGAAGAATTTACGACACTTTCGATTTCAAAGAAATTAGGAATTACGACACTTTCAACGAAAATACAAACCATATGCACATATAAATCAATCGATCTTTTATGAATGAAGACTTTATGACAATTCAGTTTTCGAAGGAAAAGACAACTTTACAACACTTTCTTTCAAACAAAGATTAATCATATGCACACATCAGTCAATCAATCTTTTATGAATGAATAATTTACAACAATTCAACTTTCCAAGGAAAAGTCGACTTTACGACACTTTATTTTGACAAAGATCAATCAACCAAAAACTAACTTTAACTATAGACTAATAATGACAAAGAAAACATTAAAGAAACATTAATCAATCCAATCAAAGTAGGGCCGACTAAGGCGATGAAAACTTATTTTCTGAGACATGACATCGTTGAAATTCAACAAGCAAGCAATCAGACTAATTTTGGCAAAACTCAATCCAAAGGTTGGAATTTTACCTAAGGTTGACCAGCACAGGTCATAGAGGGGCTAACTGTGCTGTAGAGCACTGTCTCTCACTAAATCCTGTGCTAATTTCAATGATTTCACGATTTATCATCATAGGTCAAAGAGGGCCCATCTTCGATGATTAATATTTCAATGTTAATCAGTGCAGGTCATAGAAGGCCTAACTACGTTGTAGAGCATTGTCTCTAAGGTTAGCCTGTGATGATTCCTGTGAGGCCTCTCAAGAGTCATCTAACCTCAAATTTTGACCAAAATTCAATGCAAAAGGATGAATTACAACAAGTAAAGTATGTCAAGGTGCCTAAGGAGGTGGAGAAGCTACTATGAAAGGTGATCTTCCCCAGCGGAGTCGCCAATTTGTTCTGGGAAGTTTTTGTGTCTACGGATAAACGCTTAAACCCCTAGAGTAGTAGCTAAGTGTAAAAAAATAGTGCAAAGCATTCTCTAGCTTTTCTATAACCAATAGATTAAATAAGACAGTAAAGAAGCCTACCTGTAGCTTTCGCTTACTCCTTATATCCCTTGACCAATTATGTCACTCCTTTCCATACTTAATCTGCTTGAAAAGTACTTGCACACAGAAAGAAGACAAAAACTAATCAAAGCATATGATAATGATCAATTGATTAAACATAGAAAGGAATGAATTTCATTTTACACATATGAAAGCGTCAGTGGAAAATACAAACATATGGAAAAAGCTTTGAACACTTTATTAGTTAAAAGGAAGAGTTACAACCCAATTTGCTTGAATCAGTATCACTCCTCTAGTTCAATCCCATCCTCTCCTCATAACAAGCAAGACATTTTGACATCATTACAATACTTGAAAGCAAATCAAGTCTCATACTAACAACATCTCCCTATATATCAATGATTTCCTGCCCCTAATCACTTAGATGAGTGGTCTTTTTGTAGGTGAATGAAGGAAGTTATGCCATAAATGGTGATAATGAATGTCCTCCCAAAATTAGGATTTAGTTCCATGGAGGAAAGGATAAAGGGATTGATGTTCCTCAACTCCCTTCCTCATCCAAATACGAGCTCAAAGGAGTAGATAAACTTGGGAAACTTCTAGATGCATCTAATGGATAAGAATATTCCCAAACCCCAATGCAATTTTGCTCATATTCGCCCAACGAAGGCCCAAGAGGGCTCAAGTGTGCTGCATAACACCCTATTAGTGTATGGTCTGCATTACAGTGCACCCTAATGAAGGCCTGCCTATTCTGATCTTCTTAGATGCATTTTTTGGATGATTTTAGTCATGAAACTTCTTGGGAAGCTAGGCATTTTGATGGTTGACTTATTTAGGGCATGTAAAAACTAAATTAGGGTTTGATGGGCCCTAATAGTACTGATTTGTAGATTGGGGTTGATGTGCCCAAATGGATCTGTAACACCATAGAAAGACAAATCTTGTGTCACATGAAGGAAATATTTGGAAAAGTTTTCCTTAATTTATAACAAAAAAAATAACTCTTAATCAAGGGAAAATATAAATTTGCACCTTAAGAATAATAGTGAGTTCAAACAGAAAGAGTAAAAGGAAAATATCATGAGAAACTTTGAAGCAAGGAAAATTTTTACACTGCAAGTTAAAAAGGTCTTCGAAATCCCCAAAAGGAGGAGGGGGCCAATACTATTTTGACTTCATTAGATGATGAAAGTTAAAACATTATATCTCAGCACCTGACTAGGATTATTTCATCCTTCATCTAGGGAGGAGGGTAGGTAGAAGTACATCCTTTTTCTCTACCACTCTATTCCAACATCTCTTAACATTGGTCCAATAATATATGTAAATCTCATTGTTTTAATTGCAATTGATATTGTTAGTTTTAATTAATTTGACTGAGGCATAGCTAGCATGTTAGGCAAGCCCCTCAATTTATCCAAAAAATAAATATACATGGTTAAAATATATAATAAGGTAGTATGAAAGTGGAAAAGGTAGTAAAAAATGTGTATGGCGGCATTAAAACGCTGTCAATTTGGGCACCCATCATCTTCCCCCAGCCTAAACTGTTTCATTTCCCTATGCAACTAGGTAGTAAGTCTAAACCTGAGATGGTGTCACTCCCATGGATATAGATAACACCATAGTCAACTTCTCTTGCTTGATGGGCAAGAGAGTATCCTTTTCTCCCCTAAATCTCCCTCCAACTAGAAAGTTTTTTCTTTCTGGTTATGTTGTATTTTCTATGATATATTGGGGAAGGAAAATAGATCATAAGATAGTCAAAATTAAGGTCTATCAATTGATTTCCACAACTCTCCATTAATTTTATGTGTCAATTCATTCTCTCTAGTGTCACTACAAGATTATTAGGATTGAAGGGATCCTTTCAACTAATGTCCCATATCGCCTACTTCCACCACTGAGTGCACCCTTCTGCAACTATCTTCGCCAATACCTCTATTTATGTTATGAAATTATCAATGCCTTCTTTTCTATTTTGGGCCATAAATTCTACTTTCCATCAAGCGTTCACTTGACTATAATATGTAAGGAGAACATCCTTGGGCAATTAATACTCCTCTTTGATCCATAGATAACAAGTGAAGTTATTCTCTACCACATTTTGAGAAATTTCCTAGTTAGCATGGTTATTCAGGTAAGACACAAAGGTTGTTAGTTGAATATCTCTCATAAAATGGATGGGATTGCAAGTTCAATCATGGTACAACAAAATGGTCTGTTGGTACAACTCACAAAACAAGTTATTATCCTCATTTGTGCTTGCATAATAGGATTTTAGGAAGGCAATTGGAGAAGTGATTTCATATGGTTTACTGGTCATTATAGAATTCCTTTGGAACATGAGGTATTTTTCCTGCATGTGCATGTTGTAGACAAGGGAGGGTGCCTTGCATTTGAGTGCGGATTCTACTAATAATCTAAGCTAAATCTTTTCAACCTCTATCTTGTCCACCTATCTATAGATCTTGAAGGTTCTTTCTACTTCCTCCTTAATCTTCTTCCTATAATGGTCCCATTTGGCTTTATAGGCCTTCAAGTGATCTTCCCATTTCTTCTTGAGGCTTTTGACAACTTGGAAATGCTCCCTTATGGGAAACACCCCTTCTTTATAAGCTTCCATCATTTCCTTCCATTTTTCATCCTTGGATTTTTCCCTCACATTTGTAAGCACTATTTGAACAAGCTTATCTTCCATCAAATTAGGATTTGTTTGAGTGGATTCTTCTATCAATTAAAGTCTATCATCTATTATTTGGATAACCTCTTCTTGGATAGGGATTTTCTCTCTATATTCCTCCTTTTGACATATTACCTCTTCCTCAGGAACACGCTCTTCCTTTTCCCTTGTTTTAAGGATCCCAACTACCTAAGAAAAGAAGTGTAATCCCTTAGAGGACTTATTTCCCCATAATTTGGCTTCTATAGTTTTGATTTTGTTCTATAGGTTCTTGTTTTTCTTCTCCAATATTTTATTTCTCCTAACAATAAATGAATGCAAATAAATGATGGATAGAGCACCTATATGTTTCTTATTCTTCCTAGCCTAATAGACCTTCCTCAATATTTGAACATTAGTACTATGCTAAGGAGCTAAAATATAAATTATATTTCCATACTTGGTGTTGTAACCCTTCATTCCTCTTGAGTTGCGAATATCACATACCTAATAATGTAATTCTCAATTAAGGATATGAGGTATAATTTTTTTTTCTTCACAAGCTTAACAATCAACTGTAATACCACTTTTTAACATACTTAGTTGCCTCAATGACTAACAAAGGTTATGGGGTACACACACACATGCACACACACACACACACACACACACACACATATATTCTATTTATTATATTGACAATAAGCTCTGATACCATTTTTCACATACCCCTACTAAATTTATCCCAAACAAATTTGTCAAAACTTTATTTTCATCTCTCATACATTTTGTCAAACAATTTATGTGTAAAATTTTCTTCAAATACTTCGGATACAACCAATTATGTAATATTTTTCTTGTATACATATTCTAATTTATTTTTTGGTATGAAGTCAAATTCCACTTACAACATACTAACATACTAACTGAAATCTACTACTCAATCATACAACTTTTGATTTCTATCTTTGAGGTATTTTATCAAATAGTTTGTATGCAAATTGTAATAAAACATCCTTAGCCCACTTATTCATATGCTTTGTATGTAAATAGCCATAGATAAACTACAATAGTACTATCACACAAAAATTCCAACATACATCAATATTATTTCCATCCACAAAATAAAATTTTCATTATGGAATTTCATCAAACAATATGTATGCAAGGAATCATTTAACCATTTAGGAATTTCTTAAAACACTTTGCATGAAAGCTAATATACAATATTCCTCTAGGAATATCTCCTAGATTATATCAGTCTAAGTTTTAAAAATTGAATCATATGATCAATAGGATTTCTCTTGACTGTGGTCCAAGTTTCAGCCTCTAGAATGGCCCAGATGAAAAGTTATAGAGGAAATGCCAACATGACCTGTTTGATGCATGAATTTAAGAGCATCTATGAAGCTCAAATTCCTCTAATCATATCAACTAAAATTTCACATATAAGAGCTAAACGTTGAAGAATATTATAAATGGGATTCATCCTCACTGTGGTCTAAGTTTAAGCTTTTAGGACCTTCTAGAAGAAAAGTTATAGTAGAAATTCCAACATGACCTTTTTGATGCATGATTTTAGGAGCATCTAGGAAGCTCAAATTCCTTTGATCATATATCTTAAAATATAGCGATCTAATATATGAAATGTGGACTATATGATCAATAGGATATCCCCTCACTATGGTCCACTTTTCAACTTATGAAACCTCCCACAAGAAAATTTATAGAGGAAATTCCAACATGACATGTTTAAATATGCATTTAGGAATCCCAAATTCCTCTAATCATATTTTATAAAATTTCCTGATCCAATATGTAGAAGTTGGACTAGAGGATCAATGAGATTTCCTGTCACGATGGTCCAATTTTTAGTTTATGGAACATCCCAAAAGAAAAATTATAGTAGAAATGCCAACATGACCCACTCAAAAGGTTTAGGAAGCCTATGTTTCTCAACCAAAGTTGTTACAAAATTTAATATGTACAAAAAAAAATATAGCCAAATAGTATAACAACTATAGGCATGACAAATTTGTTGAAGGGTAAATGCATGTACATATAAACTTGCAGAAAAGAGAAATTAAATAATAATGCATAAGATATACTTATCTTGATTCAAATATTTTTCAATATGAAATTGAAGAAGGGTGAGCCACTATCCACCCAACCATAGGATTAACTATTCAACATTCTTTCTCATAGTTGGCCAACCTCGATTCAGATCTTGATGCCTTCAGGGAAAAACTAAACTCATGGTTTAGCACATAGTTTCAAGAGTATATTTAACACAAAAGGTGAAGTCCACTCTCCTCCACACATAGGAATGAATCTCAATGTTCATATTTTCCATTCCTTGACGAGGCTTATAGACATTCACAAATGACAATGTAGGTATTCATAGCAGAATGGAGTCCTTCTCTAATTTCTATAGTCCCTCAAACCTCCCCTCTTTAGTGCTCTATGTGCCACACATAACTGGGACCATTTCCATTCCTTAGAGCCATCTAGTCCAAAGAAAATGTGTTGCAACACATTCATTTCTTGTCACATAAGTTGTCACTCACAACTGTTAACTAATCATAACATGTAAACGTTTGAGGGTTCTATCATCAATCCTTTTTCCAATTTGAATTTTCTAAGTGAGAAAGATATGTATCAGAGAGTAATAGAAGAGAGAAAAAATATACGCTTAAGAACCAAGAAGAAGAACCCCTCTGATTGCTCCTTCATCTTATTTTTATAATCACATTTTGACCCTTCATCTTCCCATGCTTTCAGCTTCTTAGGAAGAGTAACCATCACATCAAGGGGAAAAATTCTCCCAAGTTATATTTTTCCTCTTAAGTCACGTTTCCCCCTCCTGAATCCATCATAATCTGTTGGTTACCCCCTTTTTTTTTAATTTTAACATTTTTTATTAATAAAATAAAAGTACATCATATAATAGAGTTTTCCATAATAGCATCAATGGTAGAATACCAAAATTATATTTTCTTAATCACACTACAAACTGTGGGGTAATCAAAGGGGTGCCACAACAGTAAAATATTCTTGCATGTTTTCCTTTGTTGGTTCGTATGTTGCAATAGGGGATTCCTTTTCTCCTTCCTCCATCCATGCTAGTTCTTGTGGTTCAATAAGGTTTAAATTTTCAATTTAACCCATTGCTTATTTTGTTGTATCAAGGGTTTCTTCTTCTTCAACCTGTGTTGCACCAAGTACCTCTTCCTCTTCCATTGGTGATGTAGTAGGCACCTCTTCTTCCTCTTCTACCCCTACTGGCTCTGTCTTGCAGTAGGGGTTGCCACCTCTTCTAAATCTATCTTTCTTGAAAAAAGTATCTCTTATTCTTCTTCCATCCTTTCTATTTCTTGTGTTGAAGTAGGGTTTGTTGCTTCCTTTATAGACACCAACCTTGATTCTTCCTTCGTCTAGTACTTGTTCTCTTATTTTTTGGCATTACCATGTGTGTAGGTATTTTTGTCCTTTGCCTTAATATCATCATTGGAGGTCAAATTCTAGTGATATTTAGATCGTTTTTGTTATCTCCCCTAACTTATTCTTCATGTGGCTTAAACTCAATAATTTCTCTTGCTTTGGGAATTATAATGGTTGCCTCCTCAAGGGTTGTAGTAGCTATAGATTTTGGTGGAGTTGTCACAACTATTACTCTGTTTCTACTTCTGATCTTGGTCCTCTCACAACCTCTTTCCAAGTGAATACTTCTATCTAGATTGCATTCTCCACTAGCAGTTTGATAAAGTAGTGATGTGAAAGGCCTTCCTTTGGAAAATTAGACTTTTAAACATTGGTGGTCATCAGTTAGAGTGTCTTCTAGAGGAAGAAAGGTTCATTGACCAATTTTTAATAGCTTAGGTGGTCCAACAACCTCAAATCGTGCCAAGTAAGCATTATGACCTCCTTCACATGTAAAGTAATTTTGAATGATGAGAGCCACACCCGCCCATGGTGTTGATAGAGACTTCCTAGTTAATCCACTTCCGTTCTTCAATAAAACCTCTCCTAGTTTCAGAAGCTACTCCATAAATTTGTTCTTTGGATATTTCTTGAAATATAATTATTCTTCAATTTTCAATAACCCAGATGCCATAAATATGGTTTCTTAATCAATTGGTGCCAATTCCCCCCTACCATTGAACTCTCATGCTAGAAATTTAGTGCAAATTCCAAGGAACTAGCATCATCATAACCCTGTAATTGCTTGACATACTCAATCCGTCTTGACGCCTAAAACACTATTTAAATATTTTTGTAAGCCTACATCAAGAGGGTCTCTATGGGATTTATTAAATTCATTGAACATCCCATCATTCTTACTCAAAGTTTAAACAATCTACTAGCTACAAGTTTGAATGAATAGTTCCTTGTGGACAACTTCTAATTAAGTAATCATGGTTTCATGGTGCATATCACATCTTAGGATTATGGTAGCGGTGGAGTGTTATGGAGAGTGATGCATGTAGTCTTGTCGAGGTAAGTGGAAATTATATCCATTAATGTCATTCATTATGCAAAAGAAAGACTTACCTTACACTACTTACCATGAGTTTTCATCCTTCTTTAGGTTGGCAGTGGTAGGTTGTTACATCCCATATCTCTTTCTGATTTCATATTGTCTACAAAGTAGTTGTAGTCCTTGTTGGAAGGGGTGTTGCAAAACTATTTCAAACTAGTGTCACAAAAACTACTCCAAGCTATATTGTAGTAGCAATCGTTATGTTAGCATGGTCAAAAAGTTGGGAGTGGTGTTGTGACACAGATGTGGGGTCCATTAATTTAGAGGGTGTTGCAAAAAGCATGTTGTGGAAATCATGCTAGTTCTATCCTATGGATAGTGTTGCAACTATCATGTTGTAGCAATAAGGTTGTACCCTTCTTTACATCTCAAGAAATCTCAAAGAATAATTTATTAGTAGCTCAAAAAAAGAGTACAAGGATCTTGCAAATATTGTGTATAGGAGGGTCTTGACATAACTGTCATTAAATTGTGAAGTTCCCTTTGCTTTTCCATTTGGAAAAGGAAAGAGTAGAGTGATGTTTCTCCAAGAAGGGTTTCTCATAACATATCTTGTGTTGTTATGGTTTTGAGTGATTGTATTTTTCTCTTTTCTCTAAATTCTGTATTCTACATATTGCATGCCTGAAATCAATAGCTTAATAAATCCAAAAATATAAAGAAAATAACCTTCATAGAATAGATTTCAGATTTTAAACATAATATTATTAAATTTGTTGTAATAAATTATCCAATAAAATATTCACAATATTTTACCGATCATATATATATATAATTATAATTTTATGAGTCATTAAAAACAAAGAAAATAAAAAATAACTCAATGTAAGATCAATCCTTATTCTTAATCAACTTATAATATAATTGTGAGTTACAAAATATATAAAATAAGTATATCATAATCATAAATATATTTTAACGCAATAATCTTATAAACATAAAAATATTTACAAGTTGATATTTTTTTTACGAGTTGATTTTTTATATTCATCATACTTATGAATAAAATAAATATGTAGTAATATTCAATTTTAAAATATCATCTTATCTTATATTATAATATAATTTTATTTATAAATAAAATAATTAAAATAATTAATATCAATAAATAAATAATTATACAATTAAAATGGCTCATATTAATAAGAAACCAATAACTTCATATAATTTATTAATTTTTCCAATAATTATATTTCACTTTTCATATAATTTATTAATTTTTTTAATAATTATATTTAACTTTTCATTGAGAAATTTTGAACACATTTCTTCACCTTCTCGGTTCCGCAATCCACTCATTTGTTCGCCTTCTCGGTTCCGCAATCCACTCATATGCATGATGCTTCTTTGTGATGCAATCAACTTAGCCCAGTCCATTCTTATGCATGCTACTTTCTTTGTGAATCAAATTACCAAAGTCCGCTCATATGGATAATGTTTCTTTATGATGTAATTATTTAGTAGTGTCACAACATCTCTTCTCTACTTTATATTGTATGGTACAATGATGATAAAGTAAAATACATAGAATCCAATCCAGTAGGGTATATAAAAGACAAAGACAATTATGGAAATCTCAGAAAATATAGAGTATGTGAAATACAATCTTTAGAAATAGAGTAATTTTTTTTTTAATGAGTTACAACACTATTAAGAAACTAAGTTACTTATCAAATCAATTGTGATCAACAATACAAAGAAACATTATTTTTCAGTACCATAAAGAAATATAGCAATTACTAAATTATGAAAAATATAAATAAACTAAAAGCTAATCTAAATGACTACTAGCAGTGTCTAAGCAGGGGGCATACTGCCTTAGAAAAGGTATTGTTTATGAACGCAGTGGAATGCCTAATTTCATAGGATACCATTCACACTGAGCAGAATAAAAATGGAATAGAACCATGAAATTTCTGTTAACAAAAGCTAATACTTAAAGTTATAATTAATTTGTCTTCCTTACAACTTGAGTATGGAAGGGTACTTTTATACATTGGAGTCGTAATATGATTAATATATCTAGGGAAAACAATGAGAATCTTGATATTCTCAGTCTATTCCTTCCGGGTTACAACAATTTCACCATAAGTAGCGAAAACTAGGCATATGATGACTTATTCAGTGATTGCGATAGGTGGCAGCTAGGTCAATATTATGTTGCGATTAGATTTTTCTCAATGGGAATCCAACTCCTTCTCAATGTCACTTCTTTCATTGGGTGGTAAAATGGTCAACCTAGAAAATGTTAATGACAACTGTGTCACTAGAGGTTGGTTAATGGTGCACTATACCATTTGTCCTCAACTTGTAGTAGCTATCGTCAATGGTCAACTTCTAGGGACTTGAAGCATTGGACTTGGGTGTGTTGCAACATTATTTTTACAACATTGTGCTTTTCATGTTGTAGCAACCGAATTGTAACATTGTGTTCTATCATTTTACTAAATTCTGCTTTGTCATATTGTAGTGACATGTTGCAAACATGTACTCTATTCATGTTATAGTGTCTAGAGTTACAACACCTTTTCTTTAGTCATGTTGTAGTAGCAGGAGCTGTAACACTTGCATCGTAGTGATGTTGCAACAATGAGGTACCTAGGGTGTTGCAGTGATATAGGCGTGTTTCTACAAGCTCAAAGTGTTGCAACAACAAAAGAGGATGCTGAAGCAAATATTGTTTACTACTTCTTCAAGTGTATCTTCTTGAACCTTCTTGAAGTGATTGACATGGATTCTCATGGGTTAGAATAAAAAGGAAAATTTCTTCCTAAATACATAAGAATGAACATTAGGTTGCAACAACACAAAAGGGTGTTGCAACAACTATCCTACTCTAAGAATATCTTCATGAACCTTCCTAAAGTGATTCTCATGGATTCTCACAAGTTAACATAAAAATGAAACTTCCTTCCTAAGTACATAAGAATGACCACTTCATGGATATATCTTATTCATGTTGCTACTAAAGTGAGACAATAGGGTTGGGTGACATGTGCACAATCAACCACAGTCAATGAGTTCAAAGCACATAAACGAAAAATGTAGTCTTCCTTCAAGAGAATAAATATTTTTAAACAAAATATTGCATCCACATTGAGAAACAAAGGTGGAAGTAGAACCTATTGTACAACTAAAATTACGGAATAAAACTAAGAATGATACCATAATGCAACAAACAAATCAAACCTTTCATAAATGATGAGTAACAAATAAGGAGTAAGCAAGGAATTTTTTTTCAAAAGAAAGAGTGGAAGGAGTCAAAATTCAAGCATTAGAATGCAACAAGTATTGAAGTATCCTCTTAGGATCTAGACTGTGTACATAGTAACCAATCTAAATATGCTTTGGAACTAGCTTGTATTAGAATCAAATTTCACTTCTAATTGCTTGAATCCTTCCAGCTAAACTTTGTTGTTTTAAATTCTAAGAAGCTTTGGATTGAACATGTTTTCATTTCTCCTTGTTTTGCATATTTTTTATATTCCTACATTATCCTTAGCAGTGTGGAATCTGTGCACATTATTTGAATGTTCAAGTTTGTTGATGGCTTTGGATGTCTGTTAACCAAAGGGTCTCCACGATGTGAAGTCCCAATTAGACCTCACACTATTTGGAGTAGGATCCCCATCGATAATATTGGCCTAGTTGCCATGTATTATTAAAGATATGCCTTGGCTCTGACTGTCAGCAAGAGAGTGGAGCACGTGGTGCCTTCGAAAATCAACGGGGGTGCGCTTGGTGAGTGTTCGATCCTATGTGTGTCAAAGTTCTTTCAATGTGGAGGGGAGGAAAAGTGAGCCTCTAAGAGAGAGGTACTAGTACCACCCTAGTAGAGACACATATGAACAAGAAGGGTTCATACAACATCAAGTGGAATAGTCCACAAAGATGTGATGGTCATTGAAAGAAATACAACTAGGAATATTCGTCTAATATCCAACGGAATAGTCCACGAGGATGCGACAATGATAATATCATCTACAACACATTCTCAAAATGTTAAGTACCAAAATAATCGAAGTAGTTCAACTACTTTAACACAGATGAAAGTAAACATTAACCACAAACGTTCATATAAAAGTCTTAAAAACATACATAATCCATGCATGAAGAATGTGATGGCCCATAGGCTTCTCATATTAAGTAAAAGTCCCATGACACATATATACAATGAACAACACTAACTCCAATAGTGGAGCATTCGAGTCACTCCTTGCTCCTCAAAAGAACTAGCCTATCTCTCTAATGCCTTGTGGGAGGAGCCAAGGTGAAAAGTCCCTCGCTTATACAATGAGGGAGTATATATAACGAAGATTTGATGCTTCCCCTTCCTTGTGAATCTTTAACTACCCTCGTGATTGTTTCTCTTCCTATGAATTTTCAACTTACATGAATCCTTATATTCCATGTGTGTCGTTTGGACTTCCACTTCACAATACATTTTGAATACAATTTACATGATTTAAAATGATGATGTGGCATATGACAACTCATGCCATAACATGACATGACACTGCTGATATGGACTGCTTAATGATGTGGCAGTTTCAAGCCATTGTTGTTGTTGTGTCTTGAGTGTCTTCTAGAGAATTCTCTTCTTTTCACCTTTGTATGACTTGGTGATAAGGAGTCTTCAATGATATTAAGTCTCGAGTTGCAATCACAAACTGATGTCCCTTTACTTTATTGTGATTCATCAACTTGCATGTTCAACAATTAGAGTGTCTCTCAACATGTTTCCCCCCTCCATCAATTTCTTCATCATCTTGCCACAGCATGGTAAAGTACCTATTTTTGTAAGTCCCTCATGACAAGACGACATGAGTCCAATAAACCCCTAATCTAAGATGGTTCTCATTGATCCACTGACTGAGCTAGAACGAGGTGACAGGCTAGAAAAGAGTTTGAGTAACTATGCAATTACACAACTTAGGTAGCCAGGGGTCAAGCTTGAGCCTTGAGACTATAAAATGTGTAGTTCAAGCTAGGCCGAGGAAGAAAATTATGCAATCTAAGAGCTCAGGATGACGAGCTTAGGGGACAGGCATTGGATCAACCCATTTTGCCATTCTAGAGAACATATGAGCCCAGGTGACTACGCAATTGCGCAGTTCAAGAGCTTAGGGATGAAGCTTGAGCCTTGAAATTTTGTAGTGTGTAGTTCAGGCTGGACAGAGGGAGAAAACTGTGCAGTTCTAGGAGCCAGTGAGGTAGGCTGAGGGGATGGACACTGAGTGAACACATTCCACAATTCTAGGAGACAAGGGGGGCTAGGAAATTGTGTAGTTCCTAGGCTAAGGAATGAGCTTAAGTGTTGTGATTGCATAGTGCATAGCTAGGAACAGACTGAGAGAAAGTATTATGCAATTTTGGAGGCCAAGGTCGGAGCTTGAGCATAGAAACTATGTAGTAAAATAGTCATGGGGGTAGGAACTGGGCATTGTGTAGTGCTAAGGGGAAAGGTCACTGCTAGAGGACTAACACTGCACAATAAACAGTTTAGGGAGGTCAGGTGAAGGCAAGTTGCTTGGTCAGGAAGACTTCTTAGAAATGGTTAAGTGCAAGACTGGTTAGACTGATGTGAATAGTGATAATACTTCGAATGTGATCTCACACTTTGTGAAGACACAACAACATAGATCACCTAGGACCCATGAACAAAATCATTTCCCTCCGTGCAAAAAATTTATAACCAATTACGACAAGTGTGACACTTCAAATATGCTTTGCGATGACTATGACAACACTTGTGCAAAAATGATTAAAATTTTGTGAATGAGTGCAAAAGATGTTTACATGGTTAGAACACCACATATTCACAAAGACAAACCCTCGAAATCACCATAACATACTTCTACACATTGTGTGACAACTAATCATGTGAAAAGACAATTGTTTACCAAAACTTGCAAAGGGGAGACAAATACTCAAAGAAAGTACATAAAATGAGTTTCGGTATTTGTGAAAAAAATGTGCAAGACCAAGGAAGGCTAGAAAATTGAGTGTAAGCCAAAATTTTGGAGGGTGATGTAGCAGCTACAACACTTGGTGACACACTAGTAGAATTCAAACTTCTCTACCTCGGTTAAATTATTATGTGCAGGACCTTGGTTCTTTAGGGAGTTTTGATTCATCATGTAGATTACTTTAGCGTCCCCACTTACCCCATGAATAGACATGGTCCCCTTAATCCCTTCTCGGTTGAAGGAAACATAAGATTCAATGATATAAAAATGTTTCGAGTTGATAAGGGTGGTGTAGCTCGCGAGATTAATATTTTCAGAGTATAATTTTTCATATCTTGTGTTTCTCCATTTCCATTAGTCCTAAATATTACCACAATGGAGTCATGTAGGAACACAAACATTGCTCCGCTACTAGCGAGCCTAAAGCCTGGACAATACTCTGACAAAGTTGATTGCTTCACCTCTTTGCGCATGAAGCCTTTCTCTTATTTTGCCTTTATTTATTTATTTTAAAGAGGGTTGTGCATCAACACTTATTCATTTTTGGGTGGAAGAGGGATATTGAATTATTGAGTGCAGAAGAGGTTGTTTCTTAAGCAATGCATATAGAGACCTCTAATTTATGTTTGCTAATTGAGATTTCCCCCTT
The DNA here is from genome assembly GCA_031772625.1 of Pinus tabuliformis. Classification (NCBI taxonomy): domain Eukaryota; kingdom Viridiplantae; phylum Streptophyta; class Pinopsida; order Pinales; family Pinaceae; genus Pinus; species Pinus tabuliformis. The sequence goes on from CM062819.1 coordinate 1,238,076,378, forward strand.
CTCCTCTTCTACTGATTGGATAAGCATGAAAAAATTGAAACACAAAACCAACTGTAGGCATAAGGTTTCCTTAGTAGACACAGGTTTATGGCTGGACAAAAACTCTCCTTATGGATAGATCATAATTTTTGTCAGAACTTCATCGACCAAAAGATATAACCGACACAAGGAAGGTGGATTGGAGGTTAGCCAAATGTTGAAGTCTCACAAGACTATTTAGAATTTAGCCACACACATTATAAGAAGCTGAAATAGGTCCAGGCACAACACTTATTCACATGATGAAAACAAAAGGAGACAATCAACAAGAAAGAAAAACAAAATAAATAAAACAAAAGGGAAGAAAACACACAACAAGGAAACAAAACCAAAAGCCAAGAAAAAGAAACTAAACCAAATCATAATGCAAGAGAAAAGTAAGAAAATACAAGAGAGACTAAAGAGAACAAGACGAGATGGGTGCAAGGGAAGGAAAACTAAGTTGTAGCTAATCCTACTCCTAACCTAACAACTAGAAGGTTGAGGTCACATATCATGGAATTTCCAATGTAGCCAATGTAATCGTTCCTGACCTACAATCATAGAGATACAAACGATTAAGATAGATATAAAGAAATGTGCAAGAGAAAATATGAGAGCTTGAATAATTTGCACAAAAAATTGAAGGCCTTTCCTGTGGGCATAAGGATGTGTCATAATCATTACTTCATCCAATTTGCATTCTTACCTCTCTGATGGAACATATAATTAGACAAACCTCGAATACTTCTTATGAATGCACCTTCTTCTGTGTCATCCTTCTTAGCAAGCACAAGAAAAGCCTAAAACCTGTTTATTGCAATGTGGCTTGTCAACTAAGAGTGCTCCAACCATTCAGCGGTTGGATCATAAAATTTGTGATGATCCTATTGAAAACCCTAAAATATTTGAAAATATGGATTTTCAATTAGAGGCATGGGATTATAACGATAATCTTTAGAATGAAAAAAGATCTAATAATATTCAGCTATCATGTCGAGATAGTGATGACATGACATAACCATCAGTAGAGACAGAAGTGCCTCAGACGCTCGAGAAAAACCCGAGTAGTGAGATGTTTAACAATTAAAATTGAAGGATGTAAAACAACTACCATTAGATATATTGGTGGGAAAATGATAACATGAATGACAGTCATCAAAGACAAAATAATTATTAGAAGAGTTGATTAAAGCATCATATTCCTAGTTTCTAATAAACAAATATAAATCAATTTGAACAGTTATGAAAATTCTCTGAACAATTGAACCAATTTCCTCGTAAGCCAAATGTGACAAACCATTTTCCTATAACTAGTGACAAATTGTGCAAGCATCGTAGTCATGAAAAGAATTTAAAAGTGATGTCACCATAATAAATACATCATACTAGTTAGGACATGGTGAATGGAGAAGAACTTGATTCGTGTGATAACTCATCCATTCATTATCACCAAGTGGACTTTAGGTCCAATGAAGGGGAATCTTTGCAATATAACATTCACGAGAAAATCTGGGAGTTGGCTATTAAGAGATGAATCTAAAAGGAATGATTCCTTCGGTCAAAGATAGTCACTGAAATTATCAACTTCACAATTCCATGACTCTATGAGAGACACACATCAAAACCCAAGTTTGATGCAAGATATTTGCATGAAGATGAATAAACTAAAAAATATTCCTAAATCCGGTCATAAGTAAAATCTTGAAAATTTGAAAGATCATACCCGAAATACGAAAAATTTTTAAAAATTAATTTTTCGTCGAGGGAAACCATGCAAAGAGAATGGTGTTGTGGGAAAACCAAATCTGTCTTAGTTCGGGGGGCTTACCAGAGTGTGAAATCCTGACATAACCATCAATGGAAGCTGAAGTGCGTCGTCTCCCTAGCAAGTCCTAGAACTTTACAAGATTGTAAAAATGCATTTTGAAGATTGAACCAGATCATGCATGGTTTGAGGATAGAGGCTACCATTGGTTTCAATAAAGAAACTGCTCACTAGATAGCATCCATCTCTATCACTAATTTCACCAGATTTTTCAACTTCAACAACCATATTACTCTAGTTGAAAGGTTCTTCTGATCACAAATTCTAACATGAATGAATCAGGGGAATTTCATGAGAAATATAATTTGAAGAGTTGTCTTCATGCAAACGAAGAGATGATGAGGGGTGGAAAGAGTACTCAATGATTCGAATTTTTCCATTTTCATCATTGATAATATCATTGTATTGTGTCAATTAAGAAGATAAATCACTGGATGAAGAACTCAAAGAGCATGGGGTATCTTTGTCGCATGTAGATGCATTGTAGACAGTACAACACAAGGGATAGCGAAATGAAGAGGAAGTTTTGATAAGCACATATTCTTTAACTAAATCAGATTCTGGATCTAAAGTAAAATCTTCACGAGAAACCAAAAGATTAGTTGATGCACCTCAGAAATCATGATCACATACATCAACAAAGTCATCATCATTGGAATGATTGTTTCCTGAGGCTACGGATTGATCTAAAGAATTAACTACATTTGATTCACTACCGATATTAGGAGATTGACAATAATCCAAAAATGGAAGCGCATCATTTTGACATGGAGGATCTTGAAAAAATAAGAAATATTGAAAGCACCTTCACCTTCCTGCTCCTCGTCATCTATAAAGTGACTTCCTTATACTTGATCAAAATTTCAACCAACAACGTGAAAATCAAGAGAGTGTGAAATACTTGCTGGTGGAGTAGATTGATTGGGTAGATCACAATACAAAGGGTCATGGCATGTAGATGATAGAGGGTCACATAAATCTAGATCAGATTGGAGGCTAGAGTTATGAATGATAATGTCATGTTACGGAACGGGGAAGTTGGTCTTCCCCATGGGCTTCATGAAGCATTCTAAGATTTTCTCCATTGAGTCTGAGTCATCAGAAATGAAAGAAGAACGAGAAGATGGATTAGGAATCTGATTTGTGTATTCTTAAACTTTATTACCATCCCACAAAGGAACCTTCATTGAAACTGTAAAAGGAGGAGGACAAAGAAGAAAAGTAGTAGTAAATTCCTCCTTTGAAATTGGAGGTGTCTCATGATTTCCAAGAGTTGGGGAAGCAATAAAATCAGGGGGTTCAGCTTCACTGTGTAAAGAGATAAGAACCAAGCGCTCAAACTCTCGTTTCAAGGAATCCTAATTCATGGCTTCTTCATGAATTTCACAACAAAGGTGAAGGAATCGATCAAAAAACTCCTCAACTTATTCATTAGGCTTCATTCTCAAGAGATTGATTCTTTTTTTTTTTAAGCGAAGTCTTTCGGTAGAAATCACATAAGAGAAAGTTTTGGCCGACACATTTTGAACCAACAAGTATGGTTCATCATGAGGACCAGATGAAGAGGTAGACCACAACAAATGCTTAAATAGAGAGCAATGCAGAGACATAATTTCAAGTAACGGCTATATTTGAACAATAATATTTAAATTCTGATATTAATTTATTAATATATTAAAAGAATATTATTAAGTAACGGCTATATTAAATGGCTAGTTTTTGAAAAATAATATTTAAATAATAATATTAGTTTATTAATTTATTAAAAAATATTAATAGGTAACAACTATATTAAACAACTAGTTTCTCAAAAATAATATTTAAATTAATTTATTAAAACCAAATATTACTAGTTTTTGAAAAATAATATTTAAATAATGATATGAGTTTATTAATTTATTGAAAAATATTAATAAGTAATGGCTATATTAAACGACTAGTTTTTGGAAAATAATATTTAAATTAATTTATTAAAACCAAATATTACTAGTTTTTGAAGAATAATATTTCAATTATGATATTAGTTTATTAATTTATTAAAAACAAATATTAATACGTAACTTCTATATTAAACAAGAAGTTTTTGAAAAATAATATTTAAATTAATTAAAACAAAAAGAAAAGTCAAACTCTAACCAAGCAAGGAAGTAAAAAATTATAAAAACGATTCAAGACCCTAATCGAGCCAAGATTATTTACTGAATAAAATATTTAATGGAAATAAAATAAACTAAATTAAAAACAATTAATGGAAAAATAAATAAAATAAAACAAAAATATATACAAGTCAAAAGAAATATATATAAAATAAAATAATAAATAATAAATAATATATATACACACACAACCCGGATGTGGGTGCTCCCCAAGCTCATTCAATGCAGGCTCATGTTACACCGGTAGCTGGTTATGCACCTGGTGATCCTGCACGACATTCAATATCCTCCTGCGGTTGATATGAATTACTCTCGATATCGGCAGCTTGTCAAGAATTCGGTATTGAATGCGCTCCCTATTCGAGACTCGGCGTAGGTTGTTATATTCATGGCTCCGTCTGTGGTTTTGGTTGTCATTCTTATCGGGTTTCTCTTCATCCGCCTGTCTTTATTCCTGCAACCCTGTGTTGCTCTGGTAGCTTGGTGGCTTCTCTGGTGTAAGATCCTTACCTGGCTTGCCCACCCTCATTCCTATTCTGTCTGGTCCTGTTCATTTCTTTCCTCAGGTCTCTATGTTCTTCTGAAGATGGTGCGCCACCGTGGTTGTTCTTGCCATGGAGGCACTAGCGGTAATCGCGGTCGTTCTCAGCCTACTCCCTAGAGTATCATTCCTCTGGCTTCGGCTTCCCCGTCCTCTGATCATGGCAAGCCCTTCCCACATAATTCATTCCAAACCACCCGTTTTAAATTTCACAGTCGGCTCAACAAACCAATTCTCTCAGCTAGCATTACAGTCATTTTAGCTGAGGAAGAAGACAGGCCCAGTAGCTCAGTCCATACCTCACCTTCGCAGTCTCAGGATGACAGCGTGCTCCAGGGAGATGTGGTAGGAACTGTGTTTAATTATGATGATTTGCAGGTTGCGGGGAACGTTCCTGAGGTCCCTAAGCCTCCAGAAGATAATGCTCAGAACAATTTGACCGCGGTCGATCCGGCGCACCCATCTGATGGCAATCTGAATTTGGTAGCTCCTCTAGGTGGCTGTGACACGGGCGCTGGGGACAATGTCGATAACATGTGGATGGGCTCTCCTTGCCAGGTGGAGAAGGATGCTCGGGACCCTCTGCAAAATGCATGATACCTCTGGTACCGCGCCTACTGATTGCAGCTCCCCTTCTGGTTTTTCTATCCTATGTGTTATGCTATTCTGGCTTTTGTCAACATGTTTTGTATCAGATCTTGGCTAGGTATAGTTATCAGCTATTATGGTCTTATGCTCTGTATCAGGTCTTGGCTCGACAAGTCTATCACGCCCTTGTTTTTGTTAAGTTTTGCATATGGTTATCAGGGCAGCACAGAAATTATCATGGCCATAGTTCTCATCTGCTCTGTAATGTTGTTTACCACTTTGGCCAGCATTTTTTGTATGTATGGACTCTGGGAATTATGTATTGGGTCATCTCAATCCCGGAATTGGGTTACAGGGTTATCTGGTCATCAAGTTATCTGGTCTTATGGTCTCTGGGTTAGGGTTGTTGGATGGCTTCGGCCTCCTCTGAGGTCTTAATCTCTCTGTAAATATTTTCTCTTTATTAATAGATTTAGCCTTTACATAGAAAAAAATATATATACACACACACACACACAAAGAAAAGTAATCAATAAATAAAACAAGGTCAACAATAAAATATGGGTTTGAGGCCCATTAAAAAAATAACAAAAATATTAAAAAGAGTTAAGAACCAATAGGATGATAAAATACATAAAAAACTCGAAGTATCAAGAAAATAAGCTCTAATGAAGAATAAATAAAAAAGAAATACTATAAAAAGGATGTCAATACCTCCATAGGTAAACAAGCAAACAAAATAAATCTCAAAAAGGAGCGTAAAAGGCTAGGAGAACAGGACAGGGACCCAACTTCTACTAATATTCCAACCATCATCTGTATTCAAATTATTGGGTCTTTTTTCAATTTCTAGGGCCTCCCTCAATTTATGATGATGGAAATGACTAACCTTAGCAATGACTTGGGCCTCCTCAATGTAGATGTGATGCTTAGATTTATCTGCATGCTCTGCCAAAGTAGAGGAGTGGGTCCTGCCATGCTTGATGTCAACGACATGCTCATAAATCCTTTGAACAATTCAGCGACCAATCTCACCAATGTAGGGAGTCCCACAAAAGCATGGGATAATGTAAACACCCTTCATATTCTTAGGGTCCATTGGGTCTTCTACAGATCTAAGGGAGCTCCAGATGGTACTTAAACACCTAATGGTTGAAGCCATCTTATGCTTCCTTAGGATCCTCACAATCTTGTCAATAGTCTCTTAGATAAAAGGAACACGAGAAAATCAATCCTTGCTATATTTCTTAGCACTAGGACATTTTTTAGCTCTGAGAAAATCCTTAGTACATTGGTGTCTACTATACCCATTATTAAAAAAAACACTTAGGAGATGTGCTTTCTCTTCGTTGAGATGGTTGCCATCATAAACTATTAAAGCATTAGTCACTAAGGTGTCGAGAACACCAAGCTTTTGAGTTGGGAAATGATGAGAATTAGCATGAAGATATTATTCTATATGAGTTTTCTTATGAAATACCTAATGAGAAAAAGAGCCATCATCATTCCTTGAGAGGAGGACATCAAGGAAGGGCAAACTACCATTACATTCAAATTTTATGGTGAACTTTATGGAACTAGATTGATTGTTAAGATGGAGGAAAAACAATTCCAACTCTTCTTTACCGTGGGACTAGATGACACAAGTGTCATCCACAAACCTATTCCACATCTTAGGCATAAAACAAGAAGGAGCTAAGGCCTTTGATTCAAAATCCTCCATTAATAGATTAACTACCACAGGGGAGAGGGGGGAACCCATGGCGACACCACAATTTTGGTCATAGAATTTCCCATTGAATGAAAAGAAAGTAGAAGTAAGACAAGTACCAACTAAATAAGCCATATCAGGATCTGTGATGTGCTTGATGACTTCGATGGCCTCGTTGATAGGTGTATTAGTGTAGAGGGAGACCACATCAAATCTCACAAGCTTGTCATCTCGATCAAGCTTGATAATATTTAACAAATATTGATTCTCTTATAAACATCTCAGTAGATATACCTATTAAAGGCTTGACGAAGCTCCCTGAGGAAATGATGAAGGGAATGGATGGAAGCAGGTGGAAACATACAACACCATCGATTAACACAATCTTCAAGGGTGAGGAAGAAAAGCACATGAGAAAACTCTTCATCATTGATTTCATAAGATTCACAAAATTTAAGAAAATCAGAAATGTGCTTGGTTATGGATGTTCCATCCTCACCATCAAACTTTAACTAGGAAAAGTGATATAGAGGCTCATTGGGGATTGAAAATTGATAAAGGGAAAAATTAGAGAAACACCTCGGGAGTAAGATTTGAGTATGGTCCATTTTAGATAAAAGATTCAAACCAGATTCAATGGGCTCAAGTTGTCATCTAGCCCTACATCTAGTGCCACTGTTGATGGTGTTAGAAATCCATAAACCAAGGTGTCTCCCCAATGTGAAGTCCCAGGTAAACCTCACACCATTTGGAGTAGGAGCACCATCTGGAATATTCGCCAGTTTCCATGTATTCTTAAAGACATGCCCTAGCTCTAACTGTCAGAAAGAGAGAAGAGAGCGTGGTGCCATTGAAAAGTAAGGGGGGTGTTCCTAGTGAGTGTTCAATCGTATGCATGTTAAAGTTCTTTCACTATGGAGGAAAGGAAAAGTGAGCCTCTAAGAGAGGGGTAGTAGTACCCCCCTAGTAGACACACACATGAACAAGAAGGGTCTATACAACATCAAGTGGAATAGTCCACAAAGATGCGACAGTCATTGAAACCAATATAATGAGGAATATTTATCTAATATCCAATGGAATAGTCCAAGAGGATGCAACAATGATAATATAAATTACAACACATTCTCAATATGATAAGTACCAAAATAACCACAATAGGTAAACTACTTTAGCACAGATTAAAGTAAACATGAATTGTAAACATTCATAAAATAGTCTTACAAACATCCATAATCCATGCATGAAGAACATGTTGGCTGATAGGGCTTTTGATATTAATTAAAATTTCCATGACACATATATATAATGAACACAACTAGCTCCAATAATGGAGCATTGGAGCCACTCATTGCTCCTTAAAATAACTAGCTTATCTCTCTAATGCCTTGCAAGAGGAGCCAAGGTGAAAAGTCCCTTGCTCATATAATGAGGGAGTATATATAAACAAGGTGTGATACTTTCCCTTCCTTTTGACTCTTTGACTACCCTCATGACTATTTGACTTCTTATGACTTTTCAACTTACATGACTCTTTATATTCCATGTGTATTCTTTGCACTTCCACTTTACAATGCATTTTGAATACCATTTACATGATTCACAATGACAATGTGGCATACGAAAACACATGACATGACATGACACTGCTAACATGGACTACTTAATGATGTGGTGGTTTCAAGCCACTATTGTTGCTATGTGCTAAGTGTCTTCTTGAGAATTCTCTTCTTTTCACCTTCGTATGACTTGGTGATAAGGTGTCTTCAACGATATTAAGTCCCGAGTTGCGATCACAAACTAATGTCCCTTTACTTTCTTGTGATTGATCAACTTGCATATTCAGCTACAAGGGTGTCTTTCAACATGTTTCCCTCCTTCATCTCTTTCTTCATCATCTTGCCATAACATGGTAAGATACATATATCTGTAAATCACTCATGAAAAAATGGCATCAGTCCAATAAAGGCATAGTCTAAGATGGTTCTCATTGATCCACTGACTGAGCGGAACTAGGTGACAGACTAGGAAAGAGGCTCGGTAACTATGCAATTACGCATCTTAGGTAGCTAGGGGTGAAGCTTGAGCCTTGAGACTACACAATGCGTAGTTTAAGCTAGGTTGAGGAAGAAAATTATGCAATCTAGGTGCTTAGGATGTAATTTTGAGGTGACATGCAATGGATTAGCCTATTGCATAGTTCTGGAGGACATATGAGCCTAGGTGAATACGCAATTGCATAGTTCAAGGGCTCAAGGATGAAGCTTGAGCCTTGAAACTATGTAGTGCGTAGTTGAGGCTAGACAAAGGGAGAAAACTATGTAGTTTTGGGAGCTAGTGAGGGAGGATGAGGGGATGGATACTGAGTGAACACACTGCACAGTTCTAGGAGACAATGGGAGCTGGGAAATTGCGCAACTCAGAGGCTCAGGGAATGAGCTTGAGGCTTGTGATTGAGAATTGAATAGTTAGGGCCAGGCTGAGAGAAAGCATTACATAATTCTGGAGAGGAAGGCCAAAGCTTGAGCACAAAAACTGTGTAGGGTAGCAGTCCTGGGAGGCAGGAAGTGCACATTACGTAGTGCCAAGGTCAAAACTAGAGGACTGAAACTGCGTAATGCATAGTTCAGGGAGGCGGGGTGAAGCCAAGTTGCTTGTTTGGGAAGACTTCTCAGAAATGGCTAAGTGTAAGACCTATTAAACCGATGTGAATAGTGATAAGACTTCAACTGTGATCTTACACTTAGAATACTTGACAACACAAGAACATAGATCACCTAGGACACATGAACACTGAATTTCCCTACTTGTGACAACTTTATGACTAGTTACGATAAGTGCGGCACTTAAGATACGCTTTGCGATGATCGTGACGAAACTTGTTCGAAAATTCTTAAAACTTTGTGAATGAGTGTGAGAAATGTTTACATGGTTAGAAGAACTCATATTCACAAATATAGAGCCTTGAAACCACTAGAATAGGATTCCACCCATTGTGTGACAAATAATCATGTGAAAAGATGATAGTTTACCCAACTTGCAAAGGGAAACAAAATACTTCAAGAACGTACATGAAGTGTGTTTGGGTGTTTGTGAGAAAAATGTGAAAGACGAAGGAAGGCTCTGAATTTGAGTGTAAGCCAAAATTTTGGAGGGTGTTGTAGCAGCTACAACAAGGTCCTACAAATTTATCCAAATAATAAACATGATCACATTATAACTAGTTGAAGCATAATATGTGATATCTATTGGACACTAATATGGGCACAAGAAAACCATTTTTCCAATAGAAAGACAAATCTTGTGTGATATGAAAGAGAGATTTGGAAATGTTTTGGAGAATTTCTAAGAATGAAAATAACTTTTAAGTAAGGGAAAACATTAATGTGCACCTTAAGAATCCTATTGGGTTCAAATGGAAATAATAGGAAGCAAAGTTCATGAGAAAATTCGAAGCAAAGAAAATTTGTACACTATAATTTCATAAGGACTTGGAAGTCCCGAAAAGGAGAGTCCCCATGCTATTTTTAGTTCATTAGATGATGAAAGTTAAATAGTATATGGTGGTTCCTCATTGTGATTACTTCATCTATTCAAATTTTAGGGAGAGGGCTAGGGATTAACGCATATTTTTTCTCCACCACTCTTTTCTAGCTCCCTTGTCATTGATCCAATAACAAATGTAGTGCTATTTGGTTTAGTATCCATTGATATTATCATTTTTAATTAATGTGGAAGAGGAACAACTATCATGTTAGGAAAGTAACTCAACTTAGACACTATGGGATCTGCATCTCTATCTTCATTTGAATCTCCAACTATCTATGTAAATATCAAATCAGGGATTGTGGGACATGATTATCCCTTCTCAACATAAATTTGTATGGTTTCAATTTCACTAAGAAACTGAATATCCAATGCCCTAATTCTCTAGCTATTAAAATGGACTCAAACAAATATAAGTGTTGCTACTCAAAAAAAGTTCAATATAGTTATAAATATTGTAGCCTTTGGCTAATGACCTCTTAGAAGTATATTGAATTTTTATTTTCCTCTAATTCTTTGTAGCACCATAATTTCTCCTTAAATTTAGATGTGATAGTATCTGTAATGGTATCAATATTGTTTAGAGTGAGCTCCATTATCCAATAATGTAACTAAGCCTTAACATATTTTATACCAGCGCACTCTTAAGCCACAAGTTATTTTGACTAGAGTTTCAAGTAATATTTAAAAGTATCTTGCCTTTCATGTTAGTTTCCTTGTGCTTGTACAATATATTCCTAATCATAACCATACTCTTAATGGGGGAGGGTCTAAATATATTAGGAGGACAAGATAGGGCATATTTCTTTTAATTTCAATATTATAGATTATAAAATATTTCTAGATTTGTTATTTTTCCCATGATTCTCTACACATGCTTAACCCCATAGGTAAATTCCATACAAAATAATAAGAGAGAAGAATCTCATATGATCTTTTTTTTCCTCCCACAACCAAATGCTAATGACTAAAAAGAGATTTTCCTACTTATAAAATAATAGAATTATAATTGCACCAATAGAGGCAAACAAAGTTGATTTTAGTCCATATCTACCCTAGGTATGTTATACAAAATCAATAATGATAATGAATATAATGTGAGTAAAATATTAATTTTCTATTGCACAGACATAGTATGGGGGCAATGTTGTAGTGGTGTAAATGTTTGTTTGTAAACTTTTACATGCCGCTCAATTAATATAAATAAAAACAATATTATGGAGGACATGTTGTAGTGTCATAAATGGGTGTAACCATTTTAATTTCGGCTCAATAAAAAATTAGGATAGGGGGGATGTTGTAGTGTCTATAGATGAGTGCAAACATTTTAATGTCGACTTAATAAAAATTTAGGATAGGGGGATGTTGTAGTGTTCATAAATAAGTGTAAGCATTTAAATCTTGTGCAATAATTTTTTTTTCAAAGATTATATATAAGTCCATATTAGGTTTAAAATTCCATATTACAATTCTTTATCTCACACTGATTAATATAAACAAATAAATATATACTTATGTAAATAAATATATTTATCTAGAGTTATTGCCTACCATTATTCAAGCAAGTATTTTCACCAAAATAGGTAGAATTTGCATGTAATTAAATATACTTATGCAATTATTTATCCATTTCTTAAAACAAAGATAGATAGAAATGCAAATTTGATAGTTTCTTCACTTAACATGTATTTTAACGACAAAAAAATCATATATACTAATTTTGATCTTGTATATATAAATTTTGATTATTTACTAATTTATATAATTAAAATAAAATAAATGATGATTCACACTTAACAATATATATTAGTGATTACATTATATAATTATTATTTTATATCTATTATCATATTATAATTATTTCTTGAAATACAAATAAATGAACATTCACACTTATCAATATATATTACATTATACCATGATTATTTTATAACTATTGTCATGTTATAATTATTTATGATATTATCTTACATGACATTAAGTTAGATATCTTACATCTTATTAAGTTATTTAAGTGAGATAAAACTATTGTGTCTCTCGGAGATGATGGTGATTCCTCCCTCAAGGAATTCACAAAGATTTCATTGAGAATACACTTCAAAATGATATAAATTGAGGTGAAGGCTTCCATGGAGAAATCATTTCTATACAATTTATCCTTTTTGTAACATGAGAGATTTTATTGTAATTGGAGAGATGGCAACAAGCTTAAGTATATAAAGAATATAAAGAGTTTTAATATAATATTGGGTTTAATATTAATTTTAAAAGTTCAATATTAACATATTGTTATATGAATATTATTAGGTTTAATATATTATAATATATACCAACCTAGATCCATCTTAACCTAGGATCTACCAAGCACCCCAAGGGATCAAATCTCTTGAGGTGTATATCTTTCATCAAGTTTTGCACTTGAAAGAAGGTTTGCACCTAGAGATATTTGATCCCTCTCAGGGCGTGAAAGATCTAGGGTTAATATGGACACACACATACACCCACACACACACACATATGAAGAAAAAACTTATATATATGATGGAAAAACTTATATTTCCTGAGTGAAAATATACGTTTTGAAGACCTTAATGGTATGATCTTAAAATTTTGTCTACAAAAGGAATATGTTTGAGGTAATCAATGTCCAAAACCCTTTAAGTTCTCTTTACATTTATCTAGCTTTATTGGTTAGAAATAACTTGTGTTCATCATTTGAGCTATGCATCTAATAATTCTACTTCTTTATGCCTGAAACTCTATGACTATATCTTTGAGTGCTTGATCACCAAGAAATTTGATGATCTCAAGAGCTCCCAACCAGGCCTGTAATGCCTCTTTGTAAAAGAAATCTACAATAATGTTGAATTCCCTTCAAATGCATTTTATTTTGAACCACTCTAGGTTGCTAGCCTCAATTTCAATTTCTCTTAAGATGTGATATAGATGGGGAACTCTTATCACAATTCTGTTCTTGATCTAGTCTATGGCTGTGTGGGAGTCACAAAAGAAATGAAGGTTTGGTATATGAAAATAGTTAGCCACATATAACAGTTCCTAGAGTGCATAGAGTTTTGCCTTTGTATTCGAACCCATTCCCAGGAAATAACGAATATGTTTAAAATGAGATGGATTTTTATGTAAAGAATATAACCTAAGTCACATAATGGAGGATCACGTTGGCTAGCTCCATCGAAGTAGCTCCACACAATATCTTCCTTTAATGGAGTCATGGAAGGAGTTTAATGTTATTTTTTTTTGGAATCTCTTTGTTCACATTCACTTGTGACTCTCTCACATACACAACTACCTCAACTGGGATATTTTTGTCTTGGAAGATTTCCATGTTCCTTTCTCACCAAATGGAGTGAACTCATATTGCCAAGAAGCCAGGGTAATTCTAGACTGACACATCCTGAGACCATTCCTTGACCCAATCAACAAGTGAAGCTTTGTTCCATGATGTGGTGCATGGTGAGTATTTAGTTAATACCATACTCCAAATCGAAAATGCATATAGACAACTGAAAAAAAAGTGTGAAACTATTTCTTCATTGATTTTACACAACAAACAATGATTGACACCTCTCCATCCCCTCTTCAATCTGTTTTCCCACATGAGTAGTTTATTTGACAAAGCTAAGCATAAAGCTAGTTTACTCTTCAATGAACCTTTGTGTTTCCAAATAAATTGTACCACCAAATAACTTCCCCTCCAACCATTACCTCAAACTAGGCTTGATAGGCCAGTTTAGCTATATATTAACCCAAGGTTGGGTTTCTTGACCATGCTAATTTGTCATCACCTTCATCATTGATTCTAATCACAATTGAGGAAAGTAAGTTGACATAATTTTTCCACTATTGGGATCCAATATTATTTTAAGCCAAATCTTCTACCAACTTCCAACTTTGGACTCCCCCAGCTTGAACATCCTTGTTCCTAGCTTTAGCTAGTGAGAAAACACTCATTGAATGTAAAGAGGTAATTAGATGATCTGAAAGTGTACATTGGTCCCCTATTCCAATCCATGCATTTATCTCGTTACGAATACTTTTTCCATTTCCCACACTCCATGCAACCCAACAAGTTATAATAGGGAAGGCATCACAAAGGGATTTCCAAATTATAGAAGAGGGACGAAACTTTTTGAGGTAATGGATCCATTCTAACTTTGATTTTCCTTCGAAATATATGCTCTTCATAGCCTGTCCCCTTAGGGGTATTTTGTTCATAAGCATCCAAAGCCTCTTAGCTTTTAATGATTTGCAGAAATGATTTCTGTTTTAATCCCAAATCCCCCATCATTTTCAGTTGTTTAATCATTCTCTAGTTAACTAGTGGTATACCATTTGACTTCTTATTTCCTGTCTACAAAATTTTGTGGCATACTTTTTTGATTCTATTTATAATCCATTTTGGAATGGATGTAATCAGTGCCCAATAGACAAGCATTCTTTCTACTTCTAACTTTATTAGTTTCAGTCTCCTTGCTCTGTAGAGGAGTTTATTTACACATACAGATATCCTTGCTTCAACCTTTCGAATCAACATAACCAATCTTCTCTTTTATAAGCATTTTTCTTAAGATAAAATCCTAAGTACTTGAAACAATCTTGTATTTTTGATATCTGAAAAAAGAAAAACAATCAACCAAATATCCTTTAACCGTAGGAGAGATATTATTATGGAGGATTGACTTCTTTGCATTTATTTTCGTGCTCAAATTTTTCTAAGATACATTTTAGAACACCAATATATGAAACCGAGCCATACATAAAAGTAAAATTTTGTCAATAAAAAGAAGGCGAGATATTTGAACTTTTGAAATTTTTTTCAGCCCCTTCATATCTCCAACAACTATGGCTTGTTGAATCAACTTGCTGAGTGCTTTATGACCAATAGGAATGGGAGGGGAGATAGTGGGAAACCCTGCCTTAAAGCACATGAAGCGTTGAAAAATGTTGATAGAGAACCATTTATTAATATTGTGAAGTTAACAATAGAGATGCAAGCCATCATCCAATTGAATAAGTGTAGATGGAATCCCAGCGGAATCAGACACAAACATGGACTCTTGTGCTATAACCACCATGACATGAATTTGATGGTTCTAGAGGAATATAAATTGCTCTTCTGAAATGATACCATTGAGTATTGATTTAATTCTTAGAGAAATAACCTTCATAATCAACTTGTAGATTACATTATATCAAGAAATAAATCTATTAAACTTCATAAAGTTGTAAACGCCCAAATAAAATTCTAATGTAAAACCATACAGCCTGAAACTCTTATCCTTTTATTTTTTGGTAAGAATTCCCAAATAGATATATATATAATTGAAAGCAAATGAATTAAAAATAACTCTATATGACATCAATCTTTATTTTTAATTAAATTGTGAATTGCACAAACAAAAACAATTTTAACCCAATAATCTTACGAAAATAAAATCATCCACAACTTCATTTAATCCTATAAACATAATAATAAAAAAAAAATTACAGCATTATTTTTTATATTCATTACACTTACACTTAATAAATGTATAGTTAAAATAAATATTACTCATATTAAATTTTAAAATATCATTTTACGTTATAATATATTTTTATTTATGAATAAAAAGTCATACAGTTAAAATAATTAATATGAATAAGAAATTAATTATATGATTAAAATCAATAAGAAATCAAGTACTGCATATTGGATTTTTTAATTATTATATTTCACTCTTCATTGAAATATTTTATAAATATTTCCTCCCCTTCTGGATTACGCAATCCACTGACATGCATAATGCTTCCTTGTGATGCAATCAACTCAGCCCCCAACCTCTTTCTTTTTATGCGTTAGTGTCAGAACATTATCATTGGTAATTGCACAGACAAAAATGTAGAATTAAACCTAGTTACAAAATTCGGTCGAATTGACAGAAATTTTTTGAATATTCGGCGGTTCGATTAAGTTCTTGGATTAATACGCCAATTCCCAATTCAAGTTCGGTATAGGATATTTTTCTCACGGATCAATACAGGAGGAGGCAGAGCAGATTTCCAATCAGAACTATTAATTTCTTGTGGCCAGTGTATTTTTCAGAGACTTCTCCGGATCTAGGAGATGGCATAGTTACCCATTAATGAATGTTAACGCTGGTTAATTTTTTATACTATTAGATTTTGCAAAGTAAATTCCTGTTTGTTAATGAAATCTGTAATAATTTATAGCTTATGATGGACAGCAAAAGATATAGATTAAACTATTTAGAAAAAAGGTGTTTGTAAAGTAGAGTAAGACGTTCGTGCTGAAAAAAAAGTAGAGTAAGACGTTATGTTCGATATGCAATTAAAAAGAAAAAGGAAAAACACACATTAATATGAAGAGCAATTACATGAACATGGATTTTTTCATCTCTTTATCATTATGTTTACCTCTGTCATTTATCCTTTGTATGCTTCAGATCTATTCATTTACTTTTATGTGTGATGTGTAATTTATAAATTTATAATTTGAAAATATGTATACTATATTTATCAAATTCTATTCATTTACTTTTATGTGTGATGTGTAATTTATAAATTTATAATTTGAAAATATGTATAGTATATTTATCAAATTTTAGAAATGTTTAGAAAATATTTCTGATTTGTTTTGGGTGGATATTTTTTTAGACCGAAGTGCACGATTTGAAAGTCATTTACTTAGTATTTTGCTAAGGCTTGAAAGGAGACTCACAAGCTTGAGCATAATATTGTTTCTTTTGACACTGGGATTTATATTGACCTTTGGAGTTATGAGCCACCAAAATCTGATTTGAAGAACTAGAGAGAACATCCAGTTGCTTGAGCATAGATACTTCTCTCATGAGACAATGAAAAAATGTCTCAAAGCTAGGCATTCGAATGAATCACCAAGGACATCCCTTTTGCATAGAAAGTAGATGAGAAAACTTGAGAAAGACCCTTTAGTTTTGAAACGATCAAAAAAATATATTTCGCTTCATTTTTCTCCTTTCCACATGCCTTTAATTGGGACATCAATGCCCCAGATTCCTCAATAGAGGCATGCTCATCAGGTACCAACGTTGACAATCTAGTCTCCAATTCTAAAGCATGGAATTCATTGACACTTCCAAAGAAAATTTCCACTTATCCCAACTTTGTTTGGGAGTGGTACATAAGTTGGTTTGAATATGCAACCCAACGAACCCCATTGCTTGATCTTGTTTATTTCTATAGGAAAACCTTTGAACCTTTTTTAGAAACCTTGTGATTTTCACTTAACATTTGCATGTCCCTTGAGTTGTAGCGTCTATTGCATTTCCCTTTCCCAAGTATGATAATTATACAAAGTAAGCAACTCTATCACAATTAACTGCACCACACATAAATTAAAAAAAAATTGTGATCTTTTATAGCAAAAATTTAGTTTTATATATCTATCTATATATATATATATATATATATATATATATATATATATAGTCAATAAACTTTCCAAAAAAAAAAACGTTTTCCATTCTCCTCTCATTTTTTTCAATGGAATATTTACTTCACTAAATTAAAGATTGGCCAAACCTGGTCAACTCCTAGTTCACACCTATGAAAACTCTAGACAATCCAATTGATAACATATCTATTTTGGTGCCACTAAACAGGCTACTTTCATCTTTCGTTCCAAAGCATTTTTGAACATGGTAACTTAGGATTGATCAATGTAGATCCTTCATAGAGAAATACTACACCAAAATTCAATAGCATGTATAAGGAGAACCCAAGGTCACTGGAAAAATGTAGGTAGACTACATGGGAATGGACATTCTCTTTGTCACAGTAATTACTAAGTATTATCCATCAACGGAAGATGCTACCATGCCTTCACACTACACACAACAAATGATACCTCCTCTGCCACTTGCAAATCAACAGGTCACACCTAACAATGCTAGGTCACCAACACACACTCCTCCAACCTTGATTTTCTCTAGATATTGAATTATATAAGAACCCTGGTAGCTTCACTTTGTGGATTATGGTTACTATCTTCAAATTTATTGGAATGCTGGCGAGGAAAGTAGCAGTAACTACATATTTATGGATCTAAGAAATCAAAAAATTGAAGAACAAAGAAAAATAATTCATTGTTGGAGGAAAATATGTTGTACAATAGCCTAATTTATAGAATCAATGTAACATCCTAGAAATGGTGAGAAGATATATATATATATATATATAGATATATATATATATATATATATATATATATATATATATATATATATATATATATATATATATATATATATATATATAATTTATTTATTTTATTTTTCTCAAATGGAAAAAACATCATTTTTTCATTGAAAAAGATATTATATCATCTTCTTTTAATATAGACTTCCAAATCAAATGTAATTGACCATTAAACAACTATCTTCTTGGCTATGGGAAGGAAAAAACACAAAACATCCAGAGTTACCTAAAATTACACAGTCACCTCTGGACCACAAGATGTTGGAATCTTACTCAGTCCGACTATTTACAAAAATAATACCTAGTCCATCACCTGCTAGACAGTAATCACAACATTAAAACTCCAACAACTTTATGTCATGGCTCGGTTAAAACTACAGGATATCAATGCACCATATATTAATTAATGTACCCTATTCAAAAGCAGCGAAGTTTATCATACCTACATCGACCTACACTCATCTCTTTGATAGGGACTCTGCAACCCAATTATGCTCCTTGTATATATGCATATAGGAGATATCTTGAAATGTCTACTCTATGGTACAAATGTGTGTCATCCAAGAAGACAGGATAAAAGGATTGAAATTGGTTGACCCCTTTGCATAGTCTATGATTCCTTTTAAGTCCCCAAAAACATGAATTTCTGTGATGCCCATCCATTTGGCAAATAACAAATTCCCCCATAAAGAAATTAGTTAAACTTAGCTATTTGTACCACCAGAAATGATAGAATGTACCGGGTTCAATGATAATATATTCCCTACATTCACACATTTTTTGTACATCCTACCCATGGAAAAATCCAACATGAAAATGTCTCCAAATGTCTTTCAATTGAATGTTTTTGTTACCATGTTTCATATTTTTTAGCCAAATCTTTCCAAAATATGTCGTAATTTTAATGACAGTATCTGAGATATTTGGTTATTTCTACTCAAATATATTTCAGTTCTAACACCTCCGGATACCCCAAAATAAGTAAAAGGATAGGGTTCCATACTCCTTTTGTGAGTCAAACCAAGAAGTCAAACATTGCTCAATCGATCCCTTCATCCAGTTGTAGTCAATGCTTATGAGACTCGATACCCCTTCCAAAATTTAAGATGCAAATGGACATAGAAAAAATAGGTGGTGCACATCCACTAGATACTCCACATAGAGAATGCATATTCCAGGTCCATAAATCCCCCTCTGGGTTAAATTTTCCCAACTGAGTACCTTTTTTTTGGAGAACCAACCAGCTAAAACATTTAAGTTTCAGTGGAGTTTCCTAGTACCATATATTTTGATATCATAGGAACTTGAATTCTTCTAGTTCCATCGATATTCAGAGATGTATGTCCTTGACTGCAATCTTCCCCTCTTCATATAGGCCCTCCCAATACATTTTACCCTCACTCTCTGATAGAAACACACCAAATTGGTTTAACATGTATGTATATTCCCTCCATTTAGTCACGCATTTTCCTGCAAGTCCGAGCTCTGTCGTTGTCAGCCACGATCAAGTACCATTATGGATATAAGTCCAACAAATGTTTGAATTATATAATATATACCCATTCTATATAAATGTTGCAGTAGAGGAGAAATTAATGTATGAAAGCCATCCATGCCCTAAATGGTGTCCAAACCCATGTGAATTTGATTCGCATCGCCAATTTCCCATTCTGAACCACCAAAACAAGGGAAAATTTTAAGAACCACCCTAAATTTAAATGTATAATAAATGGGCTAATCCCCATGATACATAGGAAAAATGGGAGGCGATTTTATCAATAATATAATATGTATATATAATTTTTTTGGCAAATCTCTTACCAGATTATATTATCTTCTACAGTGATGGAGAATCTTTAAATGAATTATAAAATCCTGTAAGATCTTGGTGAATATATTACTGAATAATAAAACATTGTGAAGTCTTGGCGAATGTTTCGTTAAAGTATGAAAGCATATACGATAATAAGAAAACATATTCATTAAACTGTAATATACTAACATACATGTTTGGAAAAAAGAAACATAATTTTCTCCTCCTACAAACAATGTTCCAAGTTTTAGTGGTCGTGTTTGTCAAAGTTCTTACAATATACTCTTTCATATCCTTCTATTAGTTTTGATAATATTCCACAACAAAGTTCTTGTAGGTGTTGATATTGACAACGAGTTCTGTCAGGGTAGGAGAGATTAATCTTTTCTCTACAACTTTTGTCAAGCTACCACTTTTTTCAAGTTATCAAATTTCTTTCTTATTCCATAGACTCCAACTGTGAGATAAAAAAAAACACATCACGCTTGTTTACCCCAACACGCCAACAAGTAGCAAGCCCCAACTATATTATATAAGAAAGTATTAGGTATCCCAAAGGCTTGAAGGGGATGTGATTGAAAGAAGTGACCATTGTGAGAATCCTTCCAATCAATATATGAATATATAAATGCAGATTTATTATTATTTTAATTGGAAATCTTCAATTAAATAATAAAATTTAATTACGTCTCTCCCAATCTAAATTGCTTATTAGCATAATTCACTACCCTCATAGGTATCACATTTTTTAACAACATTGTAACATGTAGATTAATTTCCATTTTAGTGAACAATCTCCACCTTTTAGGAAAATATGGTGCAGTGGCTCCAACACCTACATAGGTATCACATTTTTTAATAGCATTGTAACATGTAGATTAATTTCCTTTTTAGTGAACAATCTCCACCTTTTAGGAAAATATGGTGCAGTGGCTCCAACCCCTACAGATCATTAGGACAAACTAAGAATAACAGAGAAGATGAAAGGTTGTACAAACCAGCTTATTTTTCAAACAACTAATCCAACATCAGTACCTAAAATTTTTCTTGAAGATATCATATTGAGAATGTTTGAAAAATGGTGAGAAATCTTCTGCAAGAGTGATGCGGAAAGAGTGATAAGGTATCATTGTTTTGATTTTTTTTTGTTAAATTAGAAAAAGTTAAAACCCAATATTAATGGAGATATTGGTATTTTTACTAAATTTTGTGAAGTGACTAAATGTAGCTTTATCCATTCACCTTAGGATGTTTTTACAATATAATTTACTAAGTCTATTTAATATCTTCATTATCATAAAAACCAACCTATATCCATCTTAACTCCACATCTACCACTCTTAGGGGGATGAAATCTATTTACCCCTCTCAGCACTTGGTATATCCAGAATTAAGATGGATCCTAAGATGATAGAATTTCTGCTTTAAATAGTCTATGCTCACATGAATACCATGGTATTACCATGGGTTATCATAAACTTGGAGCTTAAAAATTACTATTAGTAATTTATAAAAATTAATAAAATTAATAATTGATTTTTATTTTATTTTTTATTTTAACCAAGTTAAAATGTTTAACATACATTAAATTACAACATCCATTTTTACTGTTGATCCGCCAAGCCCCGAGAGGGATCAAATATTTTTTCACTTTATGCTAGTTTGCATATCAGGATATTTGATCCCTCTCGGGGCTTAGTGGATCTAGAGTAAAGATGGATCTATGCTGGTTCAATTCCCCGATTTAAATAGGCTACATTCCACGTGAATACCATGGGTGCCATTTTTATTTTTATTAATACTAATATTAGGGTTAATAATGTTTGTTTGCATGATATTAATAATAATATAGCCCATGGTATTTGGGCCATATTATTTTGACCATAGGTTTCACCTAAATATAAAGCATTTTTTGAGTGTTTGTAAATATAAGGTGACTTATGGAGTAAATACAAAAAATGTTTTATTTGTTTACCATACCTCTCATTTATTTATATTTTTATTAATTTACCATACCTCTTTTACAAATATCATCTTTGGCCCATAGGATTCACTTAAATAAAACCTCTTTTTTGAGCCTTCGTAAATAGAAAGAGGGTTATGGACTAAATATAAAAAGAGGTTTTATTTATTTACCATACCTCCATTTTATTTATATTTTTATTTTTTTACACCCTTGCATGTATATAAGGTGACTTATGGACTAAATATAAAAAATATTTTATTTATTTACCATACCTCTCATTTATTTATATTTTTATTAATTTACCATACCTCTTTTATAAATATGATATTTGGCCTATAGGATTCACTTAAATAAAACCTATTCTTGAAAATTAGAGCGAATGGAAGGTTGTAACTCCTAATTTCAAGGGCTAAATTTACCTTTTTGACCCTCTCCCTTAAAATAAGGTGGGCTATTTGAGGCGATTTGTAAAAATGTACTATGATATAAAATATTCGCCCACTATAAATTTAAAACCCCTTAATTTCGCCTAAGGGTGAACATTCGCCCCTAAAATTTTCCATGACCAAAATGTCGGTGCTTATTCCTCATCATACTGCGCCAGATGTATGATGCCCCCTTCTTCTCCATCGGCCCTCCTCCTATCCATTTTTTAGTGTTGTTATGATGTAGATATTTCCGAGATATGATTTGTTTCCATATACAACTCCGAAAGAGTGCCCTCCAAAGTGATTTTATAATAAGTGAGAAGTTGAGTCTTTTAGTATCTAATGCACCCCAACCACCATCCTCCATCAGGCAGGCTATAGTATAATTAAACCAAATGAATTTTCCTCCCCTGGCTATTACTAAACCAAAGAAAATGAGCCATAATTACATCAATTTTGTGCATAATGTCCTTAGGAAGCATATAAAAATGAATCCAATATACAAACATATTTTGTAGGATAGATTTCATTAACATTAGTCTACTAGTAAGGGATAGCCATCTAAACTTCCAAACTACCAGTTTCTTCTTGAAATTGTTCAACAACCATTCCCAGTCATGATTAACATAATTGTTCAGTTTTAGAGTGAACCCAGGGTAGATAAAACCGATATCTATATGAATCGATTGAATCTCATAAATGTGTCAAATATCCATAATTAGCAAATCTTCCTTGGTGTCTACTATAAGTGAAAATTTTCTTTTGCTCATGTATAAGCTTATATCCTCCTTAAAAGATGAAAGGATCAAATGCATATGTCGCCATTCCTCAGTATTACTCTTGCCATGCACAATTAGGTCATCCACAAACATCGAGTGGGAGATGTGAATATTCCCTATAAGATGGATCTTAGTAAATGTTCCCCTGTTCCTTACATATGTGATCTTCTAGCTCAACCCATCCATAACCAGAATAAAAAGAAAAGGAGATAGTCTACACTCTTCGTGGAACCCCTTGAAGCCTTAAAAAAGATGTTGGGAGGCCATTGATAATTATGGAAAAAATTGTAGTTTCAGCCCACGTCATTATCCATTGTATGTTTTGTGCTCTTATCCCAATCTTCGAGAGAGCCATACACAAATATTCCCAATCTATACAATCATAAGCCTTAATTGAATCAATATTGATAAGATCTCTTTTTATTTTCCATACCTTAATGGAATGTAAGAATTCATGTGTGATAGAAACCATGTGCGGTGTAAATATTGATCAATAAAGCCAAACTACTCTAGATATATATGTTTAGACAATGTCGATTTCACTATGTCGGTGACCATTTTCAAAATCATTTTGTAAGTATAATTACAAAGTGAGATGGGCATGTATTCAAAAACAAAGGTAAGGAGTTCCCTCTTGGGAATCAATGTGATGAAAGTGGTGTTGACCATTTCCGGGGAATATCCCTTAATTCTATATCCCTCTTGTGCCACTAGAAAGTCAAGCCCCATTATATCCATAAAATGTATGAACAACTCTACCCCAACCATCATGGTCGAGGCTTGTATCCTTGGCACTGTAATATAAGACCCCATGTAGTTCCTCTTTCAAGATCAACTTCCCCAATAATACATTGTCCTCGTCAAAAAAATACATGTCCAATGATTAATACAATCCATATGAGTCGTAAAAGATTAGTCCTTCCCTTGAAATTGTTTCCTATAAAAGTTGATGATAGATTGTTCTAATTCATACTTGGTAGTGATATACTGTCCAACCTCATTCCACAAACCCCAAATGCCATATTGTTTCCTTCTTCTATGGTATAAATGTAAGAATAAACAACATGCAACACATAAGAATGATGCATAAGTTTATGATTTCGAAGGATTCTCTATTACAACTTAACGATTAAAATAATAAATATTACTCCTAATTGTTATAAAGTAAAATTTAATTTGTTCCAATGAAAAAGTAACTAATAATTGAAGAACTTTGTAGAGAATATTTTCACAAGCTTAATATATGATTCCATTCCAATCAATAACTTGGTTGGTAATGTGGAATGTATATAGTTCACAATACTATTACATCTATATGAAATTCAATCTATATTGGGCATGATATAATCTACAATGTGGTTGAATATATGGTTGAATACATAAGTTCTCACAATGTGCAAATAAAATGTAAAACAATGCACTTTATTCCATTATATAAGTCTATCGGCAACATTTAGCAATGAAAATTATTTTTTGTTGCAAAATATAATTATATTTTTTACATTTATAAATGAAAACAAATTTTAAAATGTTTTGAGATTTTCAATATTATTATTTTAGATATTTGAGATTTTCAATATTATTATTTTACATTTAAATATTTTTTTAAGTATTGAAAAAAAAATATTTAAATATTTGAAAGATGTACATCAATAGTTAGTTAAAAAAGTTGAAAAAAATTGTAGGCTTTCCATCTATTTCTCTATGCTTACCATAATATAATATATTATATAAAGCTAAGATATTATATCAAACTAAAACAATATATAATATTATATATTATTAAAAATATAATAATTAAAAATATGTAATGATATTTACATCAGAATTGTTTTCAAAGATTCATAATAATATATCTATCTATATATATACACACGGATTATTCACAAATTATATAAATAGTATTTTTTTTAAATATTTATAAAATAAAATCATAGTAATTATTATTTTTTATTTGTCAAGTTGTTTTTGATCTCGAGGATGCACACGACCTCGGCCCCTCAACCAGTTGTGCTCATTGGACTTGACAAAAATCATAACAATTATTAAAAAAAGTGAAAAAGAATTTCGAATAATTATATTTAGTGTTTTTAAAAACTAATTTATAATTTAAAAATAAATTGTATAATGATAATAATTCCACCCTAAAGCGTTTTCTTTGAAATCAACTCCCCTCCCGTCTTACATGTCTTGCTATAATCCATCTGATTTGATGTTACATGATTCAAATGATTGCAACAGTTGGATCAGAATTTCGTTATAACTGAATCAATATAGATGCTTTCTCCTTAAAACCAAATGAATAGCAAGAAGTGATTGTGACCGTTGGATCAAAATTTCGTTATAACTGAATCAATACGGATGCTTTCTCTTTGAAACCATATGAATAGCAAGAAGATGCTGGATCCCCCGCATCAGAAACTGGCTCTTTCCTTGCTGAAGGAAGCATTCTTACTCTCTTCTTCGGCAGCCCCAAAAGATTCACACGGCGGATCGAATCCCTTCGGTTGGTTTTCTGAACAGACTCGTGATTTCTTCGGTAGGTTTGTTTTTTGAACAGACTTGTGGTTTGGTTTTTTGAAAGGTCTCGTTCGACGTTTTTGTCATAAATATTTCTGCTTTCAGAAGTTTTGCAAATGGTTAAATGCTATATAGAATGCCCGTTTCTTTGAAATCCAGCCAGGGAGTGTGAGTTTGTTTTTCACGGTCAATCACGAAATTCACTGCACGCCCTCTACGGAGCCGATTGCGGAGCCAGCCGATTGTAACGATCTCAGCGAAGCCAAAAGGTAGTAGATGTTTCAATGTAATGGTTATGACCCGTGGAGGCAAGAGTATATAAATAAAGTTCTGATATGTAGAAGGTGTTTAGCATCCTAAACTTTGGGAATTAATCAATGTCTTCGTTGGAATTTATTTTGATTTTTAGAATAAGTTTGTCACTCTTTTAATTTTGTTAACTATTTTAATGCACGACGATGCAAGTTCCTCACAATTCAATAATTTTGTAATGTTCATTCTACGCCTTCTCGCACGCCTAAATCAACTCCCATCATTATTTTTTATATATAAGGACCAATAGGTTATTGGGATCAGTTCCATGTTTTTAATGATAATAATAATATAATGATAATGATGATTAGTATTTATTTAAATTAATATTTAGTTTATTATGTTTTAAATTATATACAAAATTCATAAGAATTATGGATTTGGAGAAATATAATGATAATAATCATTACTATTTATTTAAATTAATATTCAGTTTATTATGTTTGAAATTATATACCAGACTCATAAGAATTATGGGTTTGGAAAATTTTAAAGGATTGATCTGTAGAAGAGATGTATATATAAGTTTTTGTGTTGTTTTTGTTTTTTGTTTTTTATTTTTTTAAATAAAATAAAATAAAGTAATTAATTTAAATTTTTGTTAATAATTAAGGTTGCCATTATTTGAAATTAAAATTGGTTATACTTATTTATATTTTCTAAGATTTAACTATATTAAATAGATTTTTTCAATTGAGTGATAAGGATTTTGATAATTATACTTTGAACTTTATCTAATATTTTAATAACTAAATTTAGTTTGTTTAAAATTTTTATATAAATATATTTTGATTATCTTTCGTATATAAACTGATTTTTTATTGATTTTTGGAATAATTAATTAATTTATAAAAAATAAAAATATAATTTTAATTTTTAATAAAAAATAGTTTATTTCTCCATCATCCACATTCATATTCATTTTATAATTTAAATATTTATAATATAAAGTAAAAATAAAAATTATTTAATTATTCCACAATTAACTTAAAATAATTATTTAATATTAACTTTTTGAATTTATTTCACAACTCTAATTTACTAAGTGAATGAGTATTTTCAATGTTGATGTTATGACTAGGATTAGATTTGTTATTAGTATAATATTTTCATGTGAATTGTAAAGTTAATATTTTGATTCATTATTTTGAAAAGTGATTTCAAATTTTTAATTTTGAAATAAAGCAATCAATTTAAATCTTTGTTGATAATTAAAGGGAACACTATTTGAAATTAAATCCAACTATGTTACATAAATTTCTTCAAGTTATTCAATAAATAGATAAAGAAGAATTGTTGGTTTGAATAATTTTAATGGTTTAGTGATGATTAATAAAGAAATTAAAATTAGTTATAATCATTTATATTTTCTATTAAATATCTAACTATTTTAAATAAGTTTCGTAACTTATACATTTCTTCAACTTATTAAATAAATAGATAGAGAAGAATTGTTGGTTTGAAGAATTTTAATGGTTTAGTGATGATTAATAAAGAAATTAAAATTAGTTATAATCATTTATATTTTCTATTAAATATCCAACTATTTTAAATAAATTTCGTAACTTATTAAGTAAATAGATAGAGAAGCATTGTTGGTTTGCAGAATTTTAATAATTTGGGAATGATGAATAATAAAGAAATTAAAATTAGTTATAATCATTTATATTTTCTGTTAAATATAGATAGAGAAGAATTGTTGGTTTGCATAATTTTAATCATTTGGGAGTGATGATGATTAAAGATTCCTATTTAAAATTAGTTATAATAAATTATTTTAAATACTTTTGTTCAACTTATTAAATAAATAGAATTGATGGTTTGCAGAATTTTAATCGTTTGGTAGTGATGATTAATAAAGATTCCGATTTAAAATTAGTTATAATCATTTATATTTTCTGTTAAATATCCAACTATTTTAAATAAATTTCTTCTTCAACTTATTAAATAAATAGAATTGATGGTTTGCAGAATTTTAATCATTTGGTAGTGATGATTAATAAAGATTCCGATTTAAAATTAGTTATAATCATTTATATTTTCTGTTAAATATCCAACTATTTTAAATAAATTTCTTCAACTTATTAAATAAATAGGTAGAGAAGAATTGTTGGTTTGGAGAATTTTAATAGTTTGGGAGTGATGAACAATAAAGATTCCAATTTAAAATTAGTTATAATCCTTTATTTTCTGTTAAATATCCAAATATTTTAAATAAATTTCTTCAACTTATTAAATAAATAGATAGAGAGAAATTGTTGGTTTGGAGAATTTTAATAGTTTGGGTGTGATGATTAGTAAAGATTTTGAAAATGGCAATTTGAATCCGTTTTTTGGATAACTAAACTTAGATTGCTTAAAAAGGCAACTTGAGAAAACCAAAACCATAATGACATACATAATATTTGCCCTCAATCTCTCTCATTCTTTTCTTTTCCACGATGCATCGAAGAATCACTTCCTTCGACATCGAAACAAAACAAGGTCGGTTCATCATCGAAACGAAACACAACATACGTGGGTGCAGAAGAAAAGAAGTTTTGTTTTTTTTTTGTTTTTTTGTTTTATCAA
Organism: Pinus tabuliformis; assembly: GCA_031772625.1. Classification (NCBI taxonomy): domain Eukaryota; kingdom Viridiplantae; phylum Streptophyta; class Pinopsida; order Pinales; family Pinaceae; genus Pinus; species Pinus tabuliformis. Next base: position 1,238,105,411 of record CM062819.1, read on the forward strand.
ATTAGATAAGAATTCTTGGTTTGGAGAATTTTTATAGTTTGGGAGTGATGATTAATAAAGATTGTAATTTGAATTGTATCCGTTTTTGGATAACTAAACTTAGCTTGCTTAAAAAGGCAACTTTATAAGGTTTTTTTCTTTTTTTTTAGCATAAGGTTTTGGATTTTGAAGCATACTATAAGGATTATGTATACATTTTTGAAGTATTAAATTTCTTCAACTTATTAAATAAATAGATAGGGAAGAATTGCTGGTTTGGAGAATTTTAATAGTTAAGCATACTATAAGGATTATGTATACATTTTTGGAGTATTAAATTTCTTTAACTTATTAAATAAATAGATAAAGAGGAATTATTGGTCTGGAGAATTTTAATAGTTTGAGAGTGATGACTAATAAAGAATCTGATCATTTGAATTTTATCTATTATTTAGATAACTAAACATAGATTAACTAAACTTAGATAGCTTAAAAAAGTTTTTATACATTATAAACTTAAATTGCTTAAAATGGCAACCACATTGCTTAAAATGGCAACCTCATAAATTGTTTTTTAGTTCTAGACAATATAAAGAAGTGATAACATGTCTATGTATTTTTTTTATATATTAATATAAAGAAGTAGCGTTTTTTTCCTCGAATGTTTTGTTGTTGCAAATAGAATTCAAAGTATGATTGGTTAAAATCATGAAATGTCACATATTTAAGGAAAAAGTGGTAACTTTTTATTTTTTATTTATATTAATATAAAGAAATAGCGCTTTTTTATCCAGTTTTTTGTTGTTGCAAATAGAATCCAAAATATGATTAGTTAAAATAATGCGATGTCACATATTCAAGGCACAAAATATTCGTTCCATCACAAATTATATATGGGCTTCCAACATTACAACCCTAATTTAGAATTCAAAATTTGATTGGTTAAAATCACTGGCTGAGTGAGCGATCTATGGCGATTTTGGACGCACGCACCGGAGCCTCACCTATATGAGATATCCAAAAGGCCTCCACGGGAGAAATAGAAGGTGGTTATTCAAGAGTTTAGATCTGATCGAGAATACTTCGTTACAGTTAGTTCGTTATGCTTTTACGGAAATAATTTTGTACTCTATCGCATTTCCAATCAGTTCATCCCGGTTGATGCATTTGAATCGAATTACTTTCATGCATGCCCCGCACTGGCGTTGAATGCACTATTATGACTACCACCTCCAACAACCAGCTCGCGAGGTAGCCCAGGTTCCAGTGACTATTGGTTCACGTGGAATCTACCAGACCAGGAGAAGTGCCGGATCGGATCGGGGATAGGGAATAGGGAATCGGATCATGAGGGAGGCCCTTATAACTAGCTCTTTCCACCAGCCAAGCAGTAAGGAACAAACCTTCTTGCCAAGGTAAGGTCTTTTCACTTGCCGAGAGAGTACGGTAGTTAAGCGCTACAGGGTCAAAGAGAGAAGGTGAAGAGTTGGATGTGTCACCGATCAATGGGCTAAAACAGGGGTTGGGTGCTTTGTCAAGCACCCCCGCTTCTCATTCAGCTAAAACAGGGGTTGGGTGCTTTGTCAAGCACCCCCCGCTTCTCATTCACCAGTGTCCTGTCGAGTATCCATTGTATTTGATGGCTAGACAAATGTGAAAGGCGGTCCATTGAGAAATGTTTTTCGTGAATTATATATTGGCTTCCAACATTACAACCCTAATTTAGAATTCAAAATATGATTCGTTAAAATCATGAAATGTCACATATTCAAGGCACAAAATATTCATGCCATCACAAATTATATATTGGCTTCCAACATTACAACCCTAATTTTACAGCTAAACAATGCAATACGTTGGCCTCATAAATTATATATTGGCTTCCAACATTACAACCCTAATTTTATAGCCAAACAATGCAATAAGTTTGCTTAGTTCCATCATTTGCATGGTTGAGAAAAGGCAGTAATGAATTGAAAAGAAAACTTGGGTTTGAAGATAATCATTCTTTGACCTTGTGGGATTTATCTATTAATTGGGATTTATTTCACCATTCTAATTTATTAAGTGAATGAAGATTAGATTTGGTATTAATATAATATTTTCATGTGAATTGTCAGGTTAATATTTTGATTCATTATTTTGAAAAGTGATTTCAAATATTTAATTTTGAAATAAAGCAATCAATTTAAATCTTTGTTGATAATTAAAGGGAGTGCTATTTGAAATTAAACCCAACTATGTTAAATAAACTTCTCCAACTTATTAAATAAATAGATAAAGAAGAATTGTTGGTTTGGAGAATTTTAATAGTTTAGTGATGATTAATAAAGAAATTAAAATTATTAATAATCATTTATATATTTTATTAAATATCCAACTATTTAAAATAAATTTCTTAACTTATTAAATAAATAAATAGAGAAGAATTATTGGTTTGCAAAATTTTAATAGTTTGGGAGTGATGATTAATAAAGAAATTAAAATTAGTTCTAATCATTTATATTTTATGTTAAATATCCAACTATTTTAAATAAATTTCTTTATGAAATAAATAGATAGAGAAGAATTGTTGGTTTGCATAATTATTTGGGAGTGATGATGATTAGAGATTCGGATTTAAAATTAGTTATAATCAATTATTTTAAATACATTCCTTCAACTTATTAAATAAATAGAATTGTTGGTTTGCAGAATTTTAGTTGTTCGGGAGTGATGATATTTAAAATTAGTTATAATCATTTATATTTTCTATTAAATATCCAATGTTGGTTTGGAGAATTTTAATAGTTTGGGAATGATGATTAATAAAGAAATTAAAACTAGTTATAATAATTTATAATTTCTGTTAAATACACAACTATTTTAAAACAATTTCTTCAACTTATTAAATAAATAGATACAGAAGAATTGTTGGTTTGGAGAATTTTTGGGAGTGACGATCAATAAAGATTTCGATCTAAATTTAGTTATAGTCTTAGTTATAGTCATTTATATTTTCTGATAAATATCCAACTATTTTAAATAATTTTCTTCAAGTTATTAAATAAATAGATAGAGAAGAATTGTTAGTTTGGAGATTTGTTATTTGTGTAATCTTTTCATGTGAATTGGAAAGTTAATATTTTGATTCATTATTTTGAAAAGTGATTTCAAATTTTTAATTTTGAAATAAAGCAATCAATTTATTTCTTTGTTGATAATTAAAGGGAGCGCTATTTGAAATTAAAATTAGTTATAATCATTTATATTTTTTGTTAAATATCTAACTATTTTAAATAAATTTCTTCGACTTATTAAATAAATAGATATAGAACACTTGGATGCGGGTGATTACTTTGGTAATTAATATGATTCCACATGGCCACTTGGGTCATCCCCCATGCCAGGATAGCCACATGGCCGCTTGCGTCATCCCCCATGCCAATCTCCAGCACATTCAAACCACCTTGCAGGAGCCATTAATTGTGTTTGAAGGTAGAGACACCTCCACAACCTTCCACATGGCCACTTGCGTCATCCCCCATGCCAGAATAGCCACATGGCCACTTGCGTCATCCCCCATGCCAATCTCCAGCACATTCAAACCACCTTGTAGGAGCCATTAATTGTGTCTGAAGGCCGAGACACCTCCACAACCTTCATTTCCATGGAACTTGCAGGGCATCATGTAATTCTCCCCCCCTTACTCTATTGTGCTTGTCGTCCGCAGGCCGCAGAACTCTTCTCTCACACTGTGACAGGGAGCCGATGCTGGTTACTAAGTTGTCCTGATCTGGGAAATGGATTTCATTACTTGCATTCCAGTCTCTGTAACTTAAACCAGGCTTAGACCTCCCCTGTTCATTCTCTGCAATAAAATTCCACCAACCCCTCTATTGCCAACCTTGCTCTCAACCCCGCCATGGCTCGCATTAGACATCGAATGCGAAGCAAACGTGGAGGCACTCGCGGAGGCATCATTCACCCACTAGCATCGACTAGCTCTGCCACTGCCTCCCCCGACTCTTCCACTGATAATCCCAATCCTCTCAGCTCTCTCTATGGCCGTTACCCAGACACCTTAAGTGGAAGGGGATGCGCTAGGCTCCAAGGCACAAAAGGGAGGGACGTTGCAGTTCACTCAACGGATTTCCTCCTTCCTCTGCATCCAGCTCCCCATATCACTCAATTCCATTTTTGTAGCACCTTAACCAGGCCTGGAATCACTGCTACTATGACCATTTCTTTCTCAGAAGAAATTGATCTGCAGGCACCTCTGCCTGAGCACAAGGAGGAGTAGAACAGAGTAGCTCCAAGCAACCGCGGTATTCACATCCTTGGTAATCAGCAGCATGACGATGACAAAGTAGCCCTGCATGGCAAAGCGGTAACTAGCAGTCAACCAGCTATAGATAGAAAACATGGTGACACAATGGCCTCAAGAAGCCGACAAGGCAACATGTCTGCAATGCAAGTGGGCACATGTAGCACTAAGGCGATTCCTCCAGCTCAGGGACATGGTGAGCATGACGAAGATGATGATTGGTACAAATACGCGTGTCGGATCGAAGAGGAACCATCCCAGAGAATCTCTAATCTTGATGTGTGGCAACTAGATACTCCTTTTTTTTGCGAGGTGGATGATTCTTAGTTTGAAGGGTTCTTTTTTCTAGTTAACTGTTTATAGTTCTAGCTATGTAATGTCTCTGTTTTTTGGACAACACTCATAAGCCATATGTGGGTTCTTCCTTGTTTCATGGACTGGTTTCCCCTATGTTGGGGCAATAAGAAACAGATAGCTTTAATTTTTGGTGATGTTTGATGCTCAGTAATTTTGAGATGAAGCTTTTCTATAACAACCTTTTTGTATCATATTAATAGAACAATATTACATAGAAAAAAAAATAGATAGAGAAGAATTATTGGTTTGAATAATTTTAATAGTTTGGGAGTGATGATTAGTAAAGAAATTAAAATTAGTTATAATCAAATAAATTTCTTCAACTTATTAAGTAAATAAATAGAGAAGAATTGTTGGTTTCAAGAATTTTAATGGTTTGGGAGTGATGATTAATAAAGAAATTAAAATTAGTTATAATCATTTATATTTTATGTTAAATATCGAACTATTTTAAATAAATTTCTTCAACTTATTAAATAAATAGATAGAGAAGAATTGTTGGTTTGCAGAATTTTAATCATTTGGGAGTGATGATTAATAACTATTTATAATCATTTATATTTTATGTTAAATATCAAACTATTTTAAATACATTTCTTCAACTTATTAAATAAATAGATAGAGAAGAATTGTTGGTTTGGATAATTTTAATAGTTTGGGAGTGATGATTAATAAAAATTTTGAAAATGACAATTTGAATTTTATCCATTTTTTGGACAACTAAACTTAGATTGCTTAAAAACGCAATTTGATAAGTTTTTTTTTTTAATCAAAGTACATAAGAATTGTTGGTTTGGAGAATTTTAATAGTTTGGGAGTGATGATTAGTAAAGATTCTGTTGGTTTGCAGAATTTTAATAGTTTGGGAGTGATGATTAATAAAGACTCTGATAATGACAATTTGAATTTTATCCATTATTTGGATAACTAAACTTAGATTGCTTAAAAAGGCAACTTGATAAGTTTTTTTGTTTTTTGTTTTTTTTTTATTTATGAAAGTACATAAGATTTTGGATTTTGAAGCATACTATAATGATTATGTATACATTTTTGGAGTATTAAATTCCTTCAACTTATTAAATAAATAGATAGAGAAGAATTGTTGGTTTGGAGAATTTTAATAGTTAAGCATACTATAAGGATTATGTATACATTTTTGGAGTATTAAATTTCTTTAACTTATTAAATAAATAGTTAGAGAAGAATTCTTGGCTTGAAGAATTTTAGTAGTTTGGGAGTGATGATTAATAAAGAATCTGAACGTTTGAATTTTATCCATTATTTGGATAACTAAACATAGATTAACTAAATAAATTTCTTCAACTTATTAAATAAATAGATAGAGAAGAATTGTTGGTTTGGAGAATTTTAATAGTTTGGGAGCAATCATTAATAAAGATTCCGATTTAAAATTAGTACTACTTTGTTCCTTCAAACTTTGAAAGGAAGCAAATCCTAAGGCCATAAAATAGGAAGTTGAAAGTTGAAAATACACTAGTAATCTGCCATGCCATTAACAATATTCCTTTGTTCCTTCAAACCTCGTACTACTTTCTTCTTTCAAACCTTGAAAGGAATAGGTCACAAATGGGACTAGACTTATTTCTTCTAGTGTCAAATATGTTTATAACTTTACTTAGATTATGTCTCTTACTACTTACCTTACCTAGAAATATTATTAGGAGATATTTCATTGTTTATAAAGGTATGATTGATGAGATATAAGTGGGGGCTTATTTCTTCTAGTGTCAAATATGTTTATAACTTTACTTAGACTATGTCTGTTACTACTTACCTTACTCAGAAATATTATTAGGAGATATTTCATTGTTTATAAAGGTATGGTTGATGAGATATAAGTAATGTTCCCTAGTAGTTTTAAACCATATTATTTTATATCTCTACCTAACAAGAGAATGTCTCATATCTTAGGTAGTTGTTAGAGACTTTGAAAAAACATCAATACATCGAAAACACTAGGAAATTTGAACTTGCTTAGAAATCATTAGCGTATTTGAGGTACATATCAATGGAGGGGCACTCAATTACGAAAGGTTTCCCTAGTGACAAAAACATTAAGATTTCTCTTTTACTAAAATTGGGCTAAATTTACATCACATAACACATCACATCACTCTTCATCTATGCTCTTTTTTCATATGCTATTGACTTACGGCGTTTCCTTTGCAACATTTGGAGCAATTGCTAGTAAGAATATTTTTATTTATTGGACAAGGGACCCACTTCTGCCAATAAATTTGATTGCTAATGTTTAGAGAGACGTAAATACTCTACCCTTTTAGATTTAAACATGTGACCTCTTATCAAGAAGTACATATTTTAACCATGAGTCTCACTCAAGATATAAATTATATCTACATATATAAAACACACATAAACACATATTGGTTTTTAAAATATTTTTGAATATTAAAATATTTTTGTTTTTTTTTTTATTAATTCTTCTTAATACTTGTTTTTAAATATTAAGATATTTTCGTTTTACATGTTTTTTTTGTCTTTTATATTTCTCTTGATACCTAATATATTTCAAATGAAGATAGATTTAGATTGATAAGAGATTGAGTATTATATATATTTTAAAACTAGATAAATTCACATTACTATAGGTTTTAACCCTGTATAGAAATCACCTGAACACGAATTCTAAAAACAGAACATAAACGATGGCAAGGGCATAAAACAAAAAATAGATATACATAGAGATTTTCCCCTAGATCCCTAAACTAGCACTACATTCTTTTCAATGCTACAATACACACACACACACACACACATACACACACACACACCCACCGAAGCATTCATAAACCCCAATCCATTAAACTTGGATTAGAAGATAACCATAGTTCCCTTGATAGGATCTACAAGATACGATGGGTAGAAAATCATCATGCCCAAAACCATGTGCAAAACAGATGCAAAAAACCATAGGTAGGTCTGCCCACCTAATATAGGGTCCAAATTTTTTTTTTCTAGGGCACTGCCCCATACCCCATAGACGGGGGCTACCACCCCCTTCAAACCTCCTAGTAAGGGGGGCTTCCACCCCCTCTGTGCTTGACACAATGAAGGGGGGCTTGGATACCACCCCTCCAACCCCCAGGCTTTGCCCATGGGGCTAGTCATGGAAAGAATATAACACACCCAACATTCTCCCACATGTTGTTTTCTTTCCACACAGGGAGTCACATGAGAGCTTAGTCATTAGTCTAGCCCTACAACTCCCATTGTTTCTCTACATCAAGAAAACTTCTCAGTGTTCACAGATTTCGTCAATGCATCTGTAGTATTCTTTAAAATGTCCACCTTTACCAAAAACACCTTTCTTTCCTCAACCATATCCCTCAAAAAGTGATACTGACCATCAATGTTCTTTATCTTTGACTGATAAGAAGGGTTCTTTGCCAAGAAAATTACACTTTTCCTGTCATAGTTTATCCTTATAGCTCATTGTACTAATCCCATACTTGAACACAATCTCTGCAACCAAACTGCTTCATTTCTTGCATGAGTGGTTTCCATGTATTCTGCCTTTGTAGTTGAAAGTGCCACTACCAATTGTCTCTTACTCATGCAACTGACTACACCTCGAAATAGGTTAAACACATACCCACATGTAGATCTTCTTTGATCCAGATCTCTAGCCAAGTATGCATAAAAAATTCCATGGATGTCCAAAACTCTGTCCAATCCTAGTCTTCTTTGGTAGCATAGACCATAATCCCTAGCGCCATGAAAATACCTAAAAACCCACTTCATTGTTGTCCAATGGTCCTTCTCTGGTTTTGACATAAACCTACTCAATACTCCCATTGCATGAGCAATGTCTAAACTAGTACATACCATTGCATAGATCAGGCTAACGACTACACTTGCATATGGAACACGAAACATGTCCTCTTCCTCTTCTTTTGTCTTAGGACACTGTTCAACATATAAATTTACACCTATAGGAATAGGAACCTTCAACGCTTTACTATCCTGCATATTAAACCTTTGTATTGTTGTCTTTCCATACTTCCTATGGTTTAACTAGAGCTTCCTCTTTTCTAGATCTTGTTTAATTTCCATTCCCAAAATATAGTGTGCAGCACCAAGATCCTTCATGTCGAATTTGGAGGAAAATTGGGCCTTCAAATCCTAGATAATTTCTTTGTCATTTCCAATCAACAACATATCATCCACATACAAGACTAGATAAATAACATAGTCACAAATTAATTTAAAATACACACAGTGATCCTCTTTGCTTCTGGTGAAGCTAATTTCCCGTATAGATGTATCAAATTTTTGATACCACGTCCTTGTCACTATTTTAACCCATACAAAGACTTTTTTAACCTTCATACCATTTCTTTCTTACCCTTCACCGCAAAGTCTTCAAGTTACTTCATGTAGATCTCTTCTTCCAGATCCCCATGAAAGCAGATGGATTATACCTTTTTGGCTATCTTCTTTCTCCAACTGATCTTCTCATAACTAGAGTTTGTGGCTCTTCATCTTCTGATTCTCTTCTACTCTAGAGTCTAATTTTGAACACCACACTTGGCTATAGACAACCTTCCATATTTCTAGGTTCCAAAGCTTATAACATTTTAAACAATCCTTATACCCAATAATGATGCACCTTTCATATTTACTATCCAAATTGGTTCTTTTCTCCCTTGGAACATGTACATATGCATGACAGCCAAATACTCTCAATTGTGAAAGAGGGGGTTTCTTACCAGTCCATACCTCTTGTGGAGACTTATCCTCCAATGCCAATGAAGGTGATCTATTAATTAGGTAACATGTAGTCTTCACTACCTCTGCCCATAATTCATGTCTTAACCTAACACCACTCAGCATGCTTCTTGCCTTTTCCATAAATGTCATGTTCAATCTTTCTGCAACTCCATTTTGCTAAGGTGTGTATGGAGTAGTATTTTGTCGTGTTATGCCCCACTTCTTACATAACTCTTCAAATTCCTTCTTGCAGAACTCTCCACCATTATTTGTCCTCAACACCTTTATCTTCATCTATGTCTAGTTTTCTACAAGAGCCTTAAATTCTTTAAACCTGTCAAGGACTTCATATTTCTGCCGAAGGAAACATATCCATGTATTTCTTGAGAAGTCATCTATAAATGATACATAGTACACAGACTTACCTAGTGATGGAACTGACATAGGTCCAAACACATCATTGTGCACAAGCTCTAATATCCCTTTCACCCTCTTAGCAAGAGAGGGTAAACTCACCCGATTTTTCTTCCCATATACACAATGTTCATAGAAATCGAAATCTAGAGAGACGTTAGACATACCTTCTACCATACCATTACCATGAAGTATTAAAAGGAGCTTCTCTCCAATATGACCAAGCCTTTGATGTCATAGTATGGTATTTTCTCCAGAGACTGCAAGGTTTTCTGCTCCACTTTTAGGAACCACAAAACTGTTGAACCCATTAATAATAGTGCTACTGAAAGTATTGTATAGAGTTCCAATCCGAACTCTACGCATCAGTACCAACAGTTTGCGAACTATTTTGTAGGTAGCTTTCTCGAACACTGTTTTTACACATGCATCATCTAGCTTGCTTACAAAAGTCAGATTTCTGGCCATTGCAGGAATATGTAGAACACCTGGAAGTGTTCTAATTAATCCACCTTGGAACTTCAGCTTGAATTTTCCAAATCTGATGATTCTACCTTCCTCTCATCTCGTAAGAAGACATCACCACCATCATATTTATCATACTCACAGAACCACTCCATATGGGGAGTGAAGTGAAATGATGCATGTGAGTCAAACAACCATGTCTTATGATCTAATTGTGTACTTGAAGAAGAATCCAAGTACACATCCCAACCTTCCTCTGAGGTGGGTTTTTCCTCTGTAGAAGGAGCAACATCAGAATCCTTTGCTTTCTTAGGAACTTTAGATCTACAGTACTTTTTGAAGTGCCCTTCCTTTGCACATTTCTAGCACACCTTTATAGGCTTTCCTGGAGATTTATATCTCCCTCTATATTTAGATCTCCCACTCGAGGACTTATTTTTGTTTCTATTCTGGGACCATTAGGTAAGGAATCATGATTCTAGCCCTCCATATTTTTCCATCTCATCTCCCCTAATAGTAAGGATGAGACGATTTCATCAAAATTCAAGGTAGTTATATTGCTACCTATTCCAACAACCAGACTATCCCACGATTATGGTAGAGAACACAAAAAAATGATGCACTTATCTTCATTTGAATTTCAATATCAACATACAAAAACTGACTTATCACAATTTTAAAGGCATTCAGATTCTCTATCACCGAGTATCCATCCTTCATCCTCAAGTTATACAATTTTTTCCCTAGAAACAATTTGTTCACCAGAGACATAGATTGGTACAAAGTCCCTAACTTGTCCCACAAAGCCTTCACATAGCGTCCTCTGATACATTCAATAATACTGAATCTAAGATACACAACCATATTTTTCTCTTTTATTTTCTATCCAACTTCCCTTCGCATTCATCTAACATTGCCATTGGTTTAGTACACAAATCTACCATGATCCAGTGATCTTTATCCACCAATAGATCCCCCATCTTAAGTTTCCAAAACCCAAAACATTGACCATTATATTTCTCGATATTTATCTTTCCAATGCTCTCCATATTCTTTCACTTCAAGAATTGATCTCATAGATCTCCCACTGAACATGGTCTACCTCATCCCTGAGCAAAACCCCTCAGCAGAAATGGTGTCCCCTTTAAGAAAAAACAACTCTGATACCAAATATAGGTTTCAAAACTATACATAAATTACCTGCATATGAATTCTAAAAACAAAAAATAAACAATGGCAAGAGCATAAAACACAAAATAGATATACATAGAGATTTTTCCCTAGATTCCAAAACCGAGACTACTAGATTGATTTTTCATTACATTTCTCTAAATGTTAAAATACATATATATACATGGTGAAGCATTCATAAGCCCCAATCCATTAAACCTGGATTAGAGCATACCATAGTTCCCTTGACTGATCTACAAGTTACCATGGGCATACAACCATCATGCCCAAAACCATGTGCAAACCCCATGCACAAAACCATAGGTAGGGCCGCCCATCTAATATAGTGCCCAATTTTTTTTTTCCTAGGGCGTTTCCCTAGACCCCATAGAGGGGGGCTACTACCCCCCTCAAACCCCCCAATAGGTGGGGCTGACCCACCCCCTGTGACCCCCTTGCTGTGCCTTGTGAAACAAAGGTAGGGCTAGCTTCACGCCCCTATAATCCCCTTGCTTCGTGCATGGGGCTAGTCATGGAAAGAATATAACACACCCAACATTGAGTAGTGTATTGGATATAGTATGATAAAGCTACTTATATTGAATAAAGCTACAAACCTTCTAAAATGTTGTAAACAATTAATATAGTTTTAGTTGATGTTAAAATGTTTAAGGGATTAATGAAACTTATGTTGATGTTATTATTGGCATGATCATTATGCTAATAAATTTCCTTTGTTTAATGCCAATTTTAGTTCGGTGTGGAGAAAATACAATTAAGTTTGTTTTAACAGAAGCTTGAACATGCTTTTAGGTGGGTAGTCATCCTTATACCAAAGTATAGGCATACATCTATTATTTGTATCGCAAGTATTTAATGGTATATTATCAACTTTCCACATGAAATGTTTTTATATATAAATGATGCACATTATATCATGGCATATTAGAAGCTTTCTACTAGAGAAGTTCCTATGTATATACAATGTACTAGAATTGATTAAGTAGAGTTGGATGTAGTTCCACCTAATGTATGTGGAGTTATATTTTAGAGTCCCTATATATACTTTACGGATGTGATCTTCATGTGGAGAAAAAACTAATATATCCTCATGAAGGATAAAATTCCTTCAACATCAATGCACATAATGGAAAGTAAAATATCTCACTAGTAAGTGCCAACCAAGCAATAAACATGACCAATTTTAGCAATAGGTATGTTTTGTTGTTTTTAAGACAAAACAAGATTGTAGAAGAGTCCATGAGATCTAAGTCATCCCTGGAGGGGTGCACTAAAGATTAGAGAAAACAACTAGAAGAGTTTTTATAGGTGTACTTGGGTCTGCTCTAGGAGCCTAAAGGGTTACCACCCAAGGTAGACGTGGAGCACAATATCTCATTCTTGCTAGAATCTCCATTTCCAAACATTGGACTATACAGGTAGTCCATTATAGAAGAAAATAAGGTTAAGAATCTGTTGCAACAACTACTGGAACATGGAGTCATTCAACGAAGTACCTTACAATGTGGATGACCCATCATCACTGTGCCAAAGAAATATGGGACTTGGAGGATGTGCATTGATTACATGGTGTTAAAAAAAATAATGTTGAAGAAAAAGTACTCTCTGCCCAAGATATAAAATCTTCTTAATACAATCTTCTTAATCAGTTACAACAAGCTAAATACTTCACTAAGTTGGACTTAAATTTAGGATATCACTAGGTTTGGGTCAAACAAGAGGATGCCTAGAAAATGGCCTTCAAAATTAGACAAGTTTTGTATAATTGGTTAGTTATGTCATTTGGCCCATATAATGCACCAAATATGGTCATGAGGTTAATGAATTATATAATACACCCTTTTATAGATTCATTTGTTGTTTTTTATTTGGATTATATACTAGTATAAAATGCTACATGAGTCCCATATCTGATGTAGGTGCTAGATACATTAAAGAAGCACCAATTGTTGGAAAATCCCAAGTAGTGTGAGCTTTCATAACAATATATGGTGTATCTAAGATATGTGATAGGTATAAAAGAGTTGAAGTTAGATCTTGACAATATGGAGGCTATCATAAAGTTGATGGTGCCTACTAATGTTTATAAGGTCATGAGTATTAATAGGAAGGCACAACGCTTAAGGAAATTCATAGCCTCATTTTTAGCAATAGAAACACCACACCATACCATAATAGTAAGTGGCCAGAGTTTATAGTATGGGAAGGGTCAACAGAGTGCCTTTAAGGAGTTAAAGAAGAAGAAAGATCAAGCATGAATTGTGTCATTACCAAAATTACAATAGCCCCATGAAGTGGAGACAAGCGAAAGTGGGTATGTTGTGAGAATTATCTTGATGCAAGGAGGAAGGCTTGTCTGGTACCATTATGAAGTATTTCACAAGGAAGTTCTTAACTACTCTACTTATGAAAAGGATCACTATTCCTTGGTATATCTTGTTAAGAAGTGGAATTACTACATGATGTGAAAGGAGACTGTAATCCACACTGATCACCAACCACTATAGTATGTGTAGGTCTAGAGTAAGATACAAAAAGAAATTCATTACGAGTGGGTGGGTGTAACATCCCTCAACATACCACATACAAAATGCACAAGAAATTCTTTTCTTAACAAGTTTACAAACATGTAGCATCCATGAGTGACTTATCACATACTCCTAATCTAATAATCCAATGATATAATCACAATCATTACATGAAATAACCATAGGAATGGACTAGCAAATTGTGTAAAGGAATACTCATTATTGCAACTTGTTGTCATAATACAATATGCTACAAATTTTCATCATTAATATCATTCAATCAATGAGAACTTATTAAAAACATGATGAATGATATAATTTCCAACTTAATGCAAGGTGATAATATCATTAAGATAACAAATTGGGAAAGAACATAAATGAACACCAATATTATCCTAAAGACCTTCAAGGGAAAAACCAACAAACACTTATTTTTATTAAGCGTTTCATGATGGAGTTCATACCTCACTCAATGAAAAAAAGGGAATCCATCTCTTGTCCATTGTTGATATTTTACTAAAGAAACATAATGTTTGATTCAAGCATAATTAACTAGAGGACCGTACATTAAACATGTTGTCATGTTTCTCAAATACATTACCCAACATTTCTTCAAGCATAATATCCTCATAGAATGACTATTTACCACAATAACCATATTACCCATCATGCATCACCTTTATTAAACCATAACAAGATAGCAATATCTTTCAGTAAAGTAAGTTTCCCATTGTAAAATTGCATCCAACGATCTTTCTCTTTGCATGTATAATAGTTATATATAGTGTCTTCATCACTTGCAATAATAGTAGTTATAATCCATTATTTGATCATTGCAAAGGAGATTAACTTAGAAGCTATCACTCAATTCTTTGATAAAGACAAGATTCTTCCCTGCAAATACTATTCTTAGTAAAGATTCTAATGCTAGGATTATTTGTAATTCCTGAAATATAAAATTTTCCAAACCCAAAAAATCAAGGATTTTTCATCCAAATATAATGTCAAAGAATTGAAATATCTCTATCTGAAATATTCAATCTCTATATGTTATCATTTTTATGTCAAAATTAAAAATAACTTCTATGCATTTTATATCTTTGTAGGGAAACACTTTCTTGTACATTCATAAATAAAATTAAAAACCATAACCCCAACTAGCCTTTTTATTTATAAATGCAATATCAATTGCACAACCATAACTATTATTGCATTTCTCACTTGCAATACAATAATTACTATTAGAAACCATACTATTATTGTATTAATAAATACAAAACCATGGTATTGATTCCCAATTACTCTTCTTGTCCCAAAAACCATGGGTATCGGTCCAAAAAACCAAGTTTATAAAACTAAACTATAACTATTCTTGTTATTACCCATGTGAAAACATATGAAAATAATATAAAACATTGTTATCATTTTTTCTGATAATTCAAACGCATCATACAAATTCATAAAATTATAAAAGCATGACTATCTATTGATATTTTAAACATAGAACCACATTTATTTGTATAAGTAAGCTACATCTGAATGAAGAGTGTGCATGCCTATTTAATAACCAACTAAAATTCATCATGCAACAGTTAGAATATTTGTACCCATTATTAATTTAGGAAAGAACCATTACATTCAATAAAATATGACATAAGTAACTATATAATGGGATATGACTCTTGTCAAAATTACCGCCATCACGAGAGGTCTCCAATTCAAATACTTTTAGACCTTTGTCAACTTTCTTGTCACAATTCAAATTATGATTTAATACTTGGAATTCCTCAATCAAATTTTCCACAATGAGACACATGATGCAATGGTTATATGTCGAAACCATGCTTGTCGATGTATTGGATCGACACCTCATAGAAGTTGAAGTAAATATTAGGGGACTGAGTACCATCATACACTACACTATTTTTATCATTTTATGTGAAAGATATATCAACTCCTCAAACTTTAAAAATGGTTTTCTAGGGGCCACCATGGCAAATAAACAAACTGCATGCCTTAATACATCCATGAAACTTGAATCCATGAGGTAAAACAAGCTTCACTAAGAGAAAAAGGAAGAGATAAAAAGTTCCATATCCACATTGTGGGCTTTTTATTCATGTATTATGCATTTAGTTTGAAAATGGTGATGTGAGACTCTCCACTCTCTATATATTAATATTAAATATGATTAAGAAGGTTGTCAAATCAATAAATAATGACTCCATTCTAATCAACATTTTGTTACAAGATATTATGTTGAAATATTTTCTACCTTCAACCTTACAATTTACCCCCTTGAATTCCATGAACGAATGCATTCTTCGTGATCAATCTGACAATTGCAAAATTGTTCAAAAATGAGGCATTGGGGGTTTTCTAACTGATTCTTGGTTCCAATTGTGGCACACCAAGAGTACAGTTGCATGTCATAAATATCGATAATATTTTCATATTATTCAAATCATAAATGTTCGAAATGTGGTACACCAATAGTAAAATTGCATGTCATAAATATTGATAATATTTTCATATTATTCAAATCATAAATGTCAAACATTAATATACAGGTTCGAGGGATATTACATTCCAACACCCCCCACCCGCCACTATCGCTTAAAAATGAGATCATCCTTTATATTATTCTCTTCTTCCTTTTGCCATCATTATATTTTTGTCTAGTCTTTACCTCCCAATAGAATTTTGTATTTTCATTCGGATTTCTTTTATATCTCACAATTTTCTATTTAGATCATCTTTCACTCATGATATCTATCTCCCACCATAAAATTTTTGTAACCAGAAGAACCAAAAATTGATCCTTCCCCTTCAAAATGGAAGATTTTCTTTCTTCTCCAGGAAATATGAATAAGTAAAAGCAACGACGTCTTATTAACAACCATAAATATTTACACTATGAAAATATTCCACTTTTACTTCCATCCTTTTATCCCTTATTTAATTTCATAAAAACAAAAGTAAGTCTTCATTAAAAATGGTTTTTACCTACCAATGTTCTTTGAAACCATGGCCACTCTAAGCAATATTTTAATTATAGGTAGTTTATCACCTATGGAAATGACTCTAAGAGTTGTTTCTTAGCCCAAAAGCAAGTGGCTTTGGTAGTCTATTAGTCCCAATATGATATGTGGTTGTGTATTAACCAAGGAATCCAATAAGTATTTCTCAATCACTATTTTTAATCACAATGTTTTTAATTATCAATTATTTATGTAATCTAAATGCCACCATTTAGCATAGTACCTTTGAAAGTAATTAGAGAGCATATAGTTTTATAATCATAGAATTGATCAAAGTAGCCATAACTGCATAAATTTATAATGTCGTAGCCCTTGTTAAAGACATCCACAAGTCTAGTATCATGAATTCCTAGAAATATAAGAAAGGTTGACATGTTCCTTTCAGGCATTGAACTACTATCCCAGTAGTTCCCCTTCAAGTGTTAGGTTCATTTCCTTCCACGAAACTAATTAGAGATATTCTAAATATTTATACCTCCTCAACCCAAGTAGAATCATGCTAGTTCTGGGTATAGGTCTAGTGTTTATCTCCCACTAACACCTTCTAATTTTAACTACATTTATCTCCCATAGTATTTTTCATACATTTTCTACCCATTACATTTATCTCAAGTCATGTTAGCTTTTGGTGGTTAGCTAAGCCAAATAGGGTCATCCATATTGGTAAAATTGAGGTTTTTTTCCTTCTTTTTGTGTTTTCCTATCCCCTCTAGAAACATTAATAATTCTAATAGTTTCCTGGAAGTTAGGAGTCTAACCTATCACGTGGTGACTCCTTTTGTATTTTCAAGAAAAATACTAAGTAAATAACTTTTATTTGATAAACAAAAATATTTACATTTACATTCTCATAAAAAAATGTTTATTTTCCACTTTCTCACTTTTTAACCACATGTCATCCTAGAAAATTGTAAAAGTAATTTAAAATTTGATTTACAAATTTGCCTTGATGTTGCTTTTTATTTTATATTTTATTTAATAAAAGAAAATCAATTCAATTTCCACTATTATTGAATGTTTCCTTGAAGTGTTTTTCAATTACTGGCTCATGGTTTCTACTAACTCATCATTCCTTGAAATTTTTCAGAGTGTCCTCACGGGTTTGGCCTTCAATCAGGGCATCCCCTGAAATCCAATAATTCTCAAGAATCACAACTGCCATGTCATGTCTCATGGTTGTTTTTCATTCAAGTTCTTCCACATAATAATCGAGAATGCATTTTATAAAAACACCATTATATCTTCCATGCCAAACCTTCACATTTTCAGTTGCAAGTCACACTGTAACCTTTTTACCTTTCATTGGTTCTTATATTCTGTGCTACCAAAATTTTAGTGACATCATTAGGTTGCCATAAAGCTACTCCTCCTTAATCATACTAGCAACATTAATCACAACCATACTTCATAAACCATACCCTTTAGAAAATCATGTTATTTACAAAACATCTTGTCAAATATACTCAAGACACATTTTAATTTTCACAAGCATTAATGTTTCTCAATACTTCTACAAAGTAAGAAGGTATTGGTCTTGTCAATTATTTTCACTTGCATAAACAAGTTTCATGCATTAAGAGTAAACATAGAAAATAAGAATATATCCTCCAGACAATACATATAAGGGAATTAAAACAAAGTTTTCCATAAAAACAATTAAGGGAATCATGACCTTCTAATAGATATAGCCATTCTGATCCAAACATTATCATCCATCACAATTCTAATCCATGCATAATGATATTTCATTTTCATGCATATGTGTCTAACCATAATTAACTATGTAACATTACTGACTTGAAGGCAATAATGCAAACTTTCAAGTCAAAGAAATCAATAATGCCAACTGATTAAAATATACCATCCAGATTCTATTTAGCTCACCACAATTCTACAACAGAATGGTAATGATTGATTAGGTTTAATATTGAGTGTCACCGACAATATTCACACAAGCTGGATGAATTTCTAAAGTTTGAAAATTCAATATTTTGGTAGATGCATGATGTATAAAGGCCCCTCACACTAACACTACCAATGAAACATCAACTTTTAGGATTTCATTGTCATGTATGAAGCTTGAGCAATCAATGTAATCAATAAACCTCACTACTAATAGCTAGTTTTTAGAACATATATAACATATTCCATTGCATGCATATTATTGGATAGTGCAATATTTAGCTACCAAACAATCCTTACTACCCTTATCACCATAGATACCATTTTTGGGTGTTTTTATATTTATATAAAAGACCACAACCCTTTTCCTTTCTGTTCTTATTACTAAAAAAATGCAATTCTATTAGATCAATCACTTTATAAGGAATTACTACTATCATAATGTAAGTTCTTTATAACATTCAAGAATCTAAAGTCATGCATATGCATGGTTATACTAATATCCACTTACATTCCCATCAATCATACTATGTTAATACCCATACAGAATTTCAAACATATAAGGATACTAATTTACCATTAACAACTGAGTGCTGATAACAAATATTGCTAGTTATTTAGAAGCCAATAACACACTCAAATTGAGATAACATATTGTCCCTGATAAACCAGTAATATGATAATGAATTACTGCTATCAATTTTTTACAACTTCAGTAATAATAATCAACAAGAATCGAATGATGCATATTCCAATAAACTTATTGCGACATACCTCTAAAGATAATTCTAATAGTTTGTTGATATATCACATGCAATCAATTAGTATTGCGATTACTAGAAATGATGCCATTAATGATTTCAACAAAACCTATGGTATTGTGCCTTGCAGATTCATAGGAGGATAGTACAATTTACTAACTAGACAACGCCACCAAATTATTGTAAATTCAATCAACATCCAAAGTAATTGCAGAACAAGATACAATCAATTGTTAGTCGTTATTGTCATACTAAGTATCCTTTTACTCAACAATACCTACCGCTTTAACTCCTTTTTTATTCTCCACATTCAAGAGGGTTCTTCAATTGTTTTTAAACATTCTAACATGCTATCAGTAACTTCAAGGACAACCCATGCCTTCATATAGTTTTTCACTATCACATTGTTTCCATTATTGACAAAACAATGCATGCATTTAATCTTTTCTAAAAACCGTAAGAAATACATTTCAATTACAAGAATTTTTTTTAATGCATTGTTAAATGTTATCGTAAAAGTATGGATACAAAGGATAGTAGTCAATCCTAATACACACTACCATTATTTACTCAATCCTAATCCACACTACCATTATTTACTATGTGAGTCCTCAAAATTTCCCATAATTTTATTATAAGAGAATGCAACATAATTTCTAACTGTCTTTTATGAACATGAGGACTCAATGTCATCAACATTATTATTCTTCAGAGTACTCATTAGCAGTATCATTATTCAAATGATTGATTAGAACGATAGACACGCATAACCAAATTGTGTCACACATCTACTCATTCTTACGAAACCCAAGAGGTGTTAGTGCTACAACTTGGCTCTATACCACATGTAACATCCCTCGGAATACCTCATACCAAATACACAAGATTATTTTTTTTACAAGTTTTACCAGCATGTAGCATCTATGAATGGATTATCACATAATCCTCATTTTATCATCTAATGATTAATAACAATCATTAAGTGGAATAACCATAGTAATAGAATAATGAATTGCATAAATGAATAATCATTAGTGAAAATTATTGTCATAATGTAGTCTGCTACAACTTTGCATCATTAAAATCATTAATGATGGCTTATTAAAAACATGGTGAATGATATAATTTCTGACATTATGCATGGTGATAATATAATCAAGATAACTAATTAGGAAAGCACATAAATGAAAACCAATATTATCTTGGAATCCTCGAAGGTAAAAAAAAAAAACTTTTATTTTTATTAAACATTTTGTGAGGGACTTCATCTCTCACTCAATGGAAACAAGGGATTCCATGCCTTGTGTTTTTTGAGATTTTATAAAAGAAAGATAATATTTTGTTCAAGCATCATTAACTAGAGGCCCATACATTAAACATGTTGTGATGTTTCTAAAACACATTACTCAACAATTATTAAAGCACAATATCCTCATGGCATGCATGTTCACCACAGTAACCATCTTCCCCATCATGCAACACCCTTATCAAACCATAACAATTTAGCAATATATTTCAGTAAACCAAGTTTCCCATTGTAAAAATGCATCGAACGATATTTCACTCTACCTGCACAATAGTTATATATAGTGACTTCATCACTTGCAATAGTATTAGTTATAGTCCATTGTTCGATCATCACAAAAGTTTAGAAACTATCAATCAATTTGTTGAAAAAGTCATGATTATTCCCTGTAAACATTATTGTTAGTAAACATTCTAATGCCACAATTATAATTCCAAAAATATCAAATTTTCCATACCTAAAATATTAAGGCTTTTTCATCCAAATATAATGTGAGAGAATTAAAATCTCTCTATCTCAAATATTCAATCTCTATTGGTTATCATTTTTATGTCAAAATTACTAATAACTTCTACATATTTTATATCTTTGCATGGAAACATTTTCTTACACATGAACAAATAAAAGTAAAATCCATAACTCCAACTAACCATTTTATTTATAAATGCAATATTAAAGGTAGAACCATCACTATTATTGCATTTCTCACATGCAATACCATATTTACTACTGCAAACCATATGTCTATTATTATATTAACAAATGCAAAACCATGGGAATATATTCACAAAACCATGATATTGATTCTTAGTTCCTCTTGTTGACCCAAAAAACATGGGTATTAATCCACAAAACCATGATATTGATTCTTAGTTCCTCTTGTTGACCCAAAAAACATGGGTATTAATCCACAAAACCATGTTTATAAACCTAGAATACAACTATTTTTGTTATTACCCATGTAATAACATATGAAAAGAATATAAAATAATGTTATTTTTTTGTTTATATTTCAAATTCATAATTACAAATGCATAAAACTGTAAAAGCATGAATTGAAATGAAAAAACATATTTATTTAATATTTACTTGCAAGTTGCATGTCAATGAAGAGCTTGCATGGCCATATCATATAATCAATTGAAATTTATCATGCAATAGTTAGATTATGCATACGCCTTATTAGTCTAGGAGAGAGCCATTACTTTTAGAAAATCTCACAAAAGTAGCTACATAATGGGCCATGACTCAGGTTAATATTTCTACCACCATGAGAGGTCTCTCATTCAAATATTTTCATACCTTTGTCCACTTTCTTGTCACAATTCAAATTATTCTTTAATACTTGGAATCCCTCATTCAAAGCTACTACAACGAGACTCATGTTGTTGTGGTTGTATGTAGAAACCATACTTGTCGATGTATTGGAAGGATGCCTCACAAAAGTTGCAGTAGACAAGAGGGGAGAAAGTACTAGTATATAATGCACTATTTTGATCAGTTTCTCTAATAAAGATATCAACTCCTCAAACTTCAACATCAGTTTTCTAAGGGCCATCATGGCCAATAAACAAACTTCCTATCTTAATATATCGTTGAAATTGGACTCCATGGGGTAAAACAAACTGCAATCAGAGAAATGGAAGAGATAAATGGTTCCAAATCCACATTGTGGGGTTTTTATTAATGTGATATGCATTTACTTCAAAAAATGGTGTTGTGAGACTCTCCACTCTATATATATTAATATTAAATATGTTTCAGAAGGCTATCAAATGAACAAATAATGACTCCATTGTAATCAACATTTTGGTAAAAAATACTATGTCAACATATTTGTTACCTTCTACCTAATAATCCCCCCCTAAATTCCTTGAACCAATGCATTCTTAGTTATCGATCTAGTAGTTGCAAAATAATTCCAAAATAAGGAAGTGGTGGGTTTCTAACTAATTCTTGGTGCCAATAGTAGCACATCAATAGTAAAAACCATATGTAACAAGCATTAATGCAATACTATTTTCATATCATTCAAATCATAGATGTCGAACATTTATATGCAAGTTCAATGGAAATTACATTGGATTTCTACAACAATTTTATTTAGTGATCAAGTACAAGAAAAGAAACATAAACAAGTTGGTTGACATGATTTTAAGGCCACCCACATCAAATATAAGAGCTTTGGAAATTGTGATGCACATGGAGCCTTTACCCATGATGCGTACAAGGAGGCATATATAAAGGATAAATATTTCAGGGATGTGTTTCAATAGATGCAAAGCTAGAGCCATGGGCACAATGTTGACAATATAGTTGAGTTCCACCTTGAGAATGGGTTACTCTATAGGTTAGATAAGTTATGTGTTCATAAAGGTGAGCAACTGCAATTGATCATAGAGACTCACACCTCCAAGGTGTAGGGAACTTTGGTGTAGGGAAGATAGTGGCCAACTTGCAAAGGTATGTGTACTAGCCTGGGATGCCAGAATTGGTAGTTAGGTTCATAAGAGGATGAATTATTTGTTGTAGTGGCAACCCTAACAATAAGAAGAATAGTGTATACCATCCCTTGCTTGTACCTGCTTATCCTTGGGAAAAAATTTCATCATGTTTGTGGGAGGTTTACGAACAACCAGGAAGGAACATGACTACTTATTCATGGTAGTTGATAAGTTTAGAAAGATATGTGCTCTAATACCCTATAGAAAGTCCATAAGTGGGAAATACGTAATGGACTTTTTTTTTTGACAGGTCTGGGTAAAATTTGGGATACCAAGGGTAATTATTTCATATAGGGACATGAGATTTCACATTGCATTTTGAGCTACATCGTGGAAGAATATGGACACAAAGTTTAAGAAGTCTATCACATTCCATCCATAGTTAGATGGGTAAACATGAGTATTCAATGAGTCTGTGGTGAAAATTTGACGGGTTACAATAACAACTATTTGAAGCCTTGGGATGAAAATATGGTATATATACAACACTCTTATAATAGAGAAGTCCATAGTTCTATTGGTATGTCCCCATTTGAACCATGTTTTGGATATTTTCCACCTTCACCTTTAGATATTGCATATGGAAAACTAGGAAGACAGAGAGAGGTTCTTATAAAGAATGCATTAAAGGTAGAATTTTTTTTTGAGAAGATCAGGAAAATCAATTTATCGGTATAAGAGACACTACAAAAGCCATAGAAAAAACACATGGGCATGCGTGATGAAAATAGAATAGGGAATTCATTTAGGGTGGGAGACAAAGTATAACTATAGTTGAACAAGGAGATGCTATAGGGTCTTGGTAAAAAAATCAAAGCTTTGTGATATTGCCCCTTTGAGATAAAAGAAAAGGTGGGAGATAAACCTTATAGACCCAATATAGCCTAATAAATGCATATTTACTTAGTGGAATGTATAAAATTTGTAACTCTATGAGCCTTCCATGTTGGGTTAGTAAGAGGAATATATCCTTCCTTCTGTAAATGATTTGGTACGAGATGCTCATGTAGAGTGAATAGAGGTTTCAATTTTGCAGAAGAGATACTGAGCTACAAGACAAGGTCAACATGACCTTTGGTAAATTGGGTTGAAATGATAAATTTTAAGCATGGATAAATGGTACTCCAGCGAGAGGGTAGAGGAAAAATTTCCTTGCTACATTCAATAGAAGAATTTGGTTACTAAAAACATCCCAAAATAGGGAGGTATGATCTAGCTTGGATTATTATATTATTTTTCATCCATGTTAATGCTTTTAGTGTAGAAAAAATGGAGGAATAAAAACAATAGGACCCTTTTTACCGATGGGTCTTAGTTTGGTTAATTAGGGTCAAAAATATTTTGGAAGCAATTTTAGATATTAAATAATATTTTCTAGGGGTAAAACTTTTCTACTTAAGCAAAAGACCCTAAAAGACCTCATAATGTTATTCTGCACATGGATATCTTTCCCAACAATGCAAGAATAAGCTCAATTGGAATTGACATGCAAATGTTATGCCAATTGAAAGTTGACCTTCTTGTTTTGACTACCATGTTTTGAGATGATGCCATGTTGGCCCCCATTAATCATGGAAAAGGGGCTACCTATGTGATCATGATGAAGGGCACTCTAGAAACGTCCATATTGTAACTCTAGTTAAAAGTTGAAGGAGTCAAACTTAACCACCAGTAAGCTATAGAGTCGAATTATAATCTACCCAATGGGAGGAAAATGGTTCCATTCTATTTGAGTGCATTTGGTTCCACACATGAGTAGAGTAGTTGAGAGTGCATAGAGAGAGAGAGAGAGAGAGAGAGAGAGCACAATTAGAGAGGTTTTGTTCACTATAGTAGTGCATGAACCCTAGGCCTCACTCGTTTGTACTTGCATCCATTTCCATTCAGAGAAAGTAAGAACAGAGTGGACTCACCTTCCATTTAGATTTTTTCCCCTAAAAGTTTCTCATATCATATGTTGTGTTCTCACTGTTTTGAGTGGTTGTAGTTTTGTCCCTTTATTATCTTCTACATTCAACATATTGTATTCTTGGAAATAGTAACTTAATAAATTTAGAAGTATAAAAACATAACCTTCATAAAATAAATTTCGGATTTTACATATAATTTTATTAAATTTTCTATAGCAAATTGCTCAATAAAATATCATATATATATTAAAAACAAAATAATTAAAAAATAATAACTCAATATAACATAAATCTTTATTCTTAATATATGAAATAATATATAAAATAAGTACATCATAAACATAAACTTATTTTAACGCAATAAAAAATAAAAAAATTACACGTTAAAATAAATATTCACTCATATCTAATTTTAAAATATCATATCATATTATAATTTTATTCATAAGTGAAATATTGTATAGTTAAAATAATTAATATTAACAAATAAATAAATATATAATTCATTCAAAAAGATTTAACACATTTTCTCCCCTTTTCGCTTACTCAATCCACTTAGATGTACAATGCTTCTTTCTAGGTTACACCATCCACTCTTATACATAATGCTTCTTTGTGATGCAATTAACTTAGCCCCAACCCTTTTGTTATTTAGTAGGGCCACAACATCTCGTCCCTACTTGATATTATTTTAGATTTTATTATAATTTTTTTTTACATGATATTGTCTTTTTATCACTAGTAATTGTTAAATTTGATAGTTTTCACACTTTGTCAACCTTTTTCCTAATATCAAATAAGGATTCTAATGATTTTACAAAATTGTGAATTGTATTTGATGAGCAAATCACTCAATAACGAGTAAATTATACCCGTCAAATTGTTGCAAACTAAATGTGCAATTACATATTTGTTGCTATTAACAAGTGACTTCAATAACTCAAGTTTTAAAATTTAAAGATTAGTTTTAAACTGTAAGTTATATATACCCATATAAAAATAAATCAAAATTTAATTTTTTTGATATATATATATATATATATTAAATTACTTCTAATATTTAACATAATTCTATTTTATTTTTTAAATTGTTCTCAATAATTAAAATATTACAGTGAAATAACTTTATATATATATATATATATATATTAAATTACTTCTAATATTTAACATAATTCTATTTTTTTTTTAAATTGTTCTCAACAATTAAAATATTACATTGAAATAACTTTTCGCATTAAATATATTTTAATTTAAGATAAATTCAGATGACAACATTGAGTATTGAATATATTATGATAAAGCTCCTTATATTGAATGATGCTACAAACCTTGTAAAATGTTGCAAAGAATTAGTCCAGTTTTGGTTGACGTTGAAATGTTTCAGGGGATTAATGCAGTTTCTGTTGCAAAGCATTAATGGAGTTTCGGTTGATGTTAGAAATGTTTGAAGGGATTAATGCAGTTATTATTGACAGGATCATTCTGCTGATACAGGCCAGAATTGGTTTTGTGTAGAGCAAAGACAATTAAGTCTGTTTGAACGAAAGCTTGAACGTCCTTTTAACTGCATAATCGCTCATAGAGTGAAGTATAAGTATACAACTATTAGTTTCATTCCAGGCCAGCAGCTTAAAGGTGCTATATATCAATGGTGCACAATATATGATGACAGACCAGCGGCTTTTTGCATAAGAAATTCCTATTCATACCCTCACTTTCTTTTGAAAAAAAACGTCTTTCAGAAATTTTGTGTATTATGATTAATTAAGATATGCTAAATAAACGTGGAAAATTTAATTTTGTATGATATGACTTTAAAAAATTGAATCCATTTAGATTTGTTGAAAGTAGAGTATATTTAATTTTCTACACCACGGAATTTTGATAAATAAAATAAATTTTCCTTCAATAAGTTGTCAAATATTTTGAATATTGTTTAATGGTAACAATGCTAACCCTTTCCCGGATGTGGGTGAATAGGGAGGCGATCAGCGTGATGGGACAGGGGTGGTGGGAGGCGGCTCGACACCTGCCCACCCTGTACGTGAAGAGTAATGTTAATTGGGGGAGGGCAGTCTCGCAGGCAGGCCATTACATTCTCCCGTTAAGTGCTACAGGATCCGCTATTATTGCGTTGGCTCTTGCATGCTGTGACTTGCAAACGATGGCGGCATTCATCAATGAGGCAGTTATGGTGTGGGTTAATCGAGAAAGGGCAGACAATTATAAGGAGGGGCAGGGTAATGCTAGCGCGATGCAGCTAGGTGAGGTGTTAAGCTGGGTCCTCTGTGTCAATTCTGAGCCTGAAGCGGAGTTGCTGTGTCTGGTTTGTGCTAATTCTCTCTGGGGTACTGGCCGGAGTTCGGGCTCTGGGAAGTGGCCTCTGATTTCGGGTCTCGGGTGCATTGGTCCTGTTTCGCATAAAGATTTTGAAAAGGAGGGGGGGACATTGCAGGAAACTGCCTCTCCGCTTCCGTTGGCTCTGAGGTTTTAAGTCTCAAGGTTGGCGGCATTCCCTCTGGTATGTTATCCGGCTCTGGAAGGAGGCCTCTGTACTCTTCCTCCCTTACCTTGAACCTCCTGCACATTGGCCCTGTTATAAGCGTGGTCCTAGATAGGAGTGGGTGGAAGATAGGGGAGAACAAGCCATCTTGTCTCGTTCGGTCCTCTCCCACCTCTGTGGGCTTTCAAGGTTTCAATGTGGTGTTTGGTGAATATTTGTCTGAAGCCCATCCTATCATGGCCCGCCTTTGACAGAGAATGGGTTGCCGACGAGGCCAACTCAGGCGTGCCTCCAATGACTCCACTTCGGACTCGCCCGCCACCAACGAGCTGTTCACTGGGCGTTATCCGAGTACCCGTAGTGGGTGAGGAAGGCGCCGCGCATCCAATCTGCCTCCAGGGCCACCCTCGACAACTAGGTCTGCCATTTTTACTTTCAATAGTTTGCTTCATCGGCCACGGGTCACTGCACACATCATGGTGGTGTTTTATGAAACCACGCAATTGGAAGGCACTGATAGTCATACGGGAGGTTCGGGAGCTATTGATGGTCCTCCCCCTACGTTCCAGCTTGGCATTGGTATGATGCCACAGCCTGCACGAGCGGAACCAGGGAGAGGTATTCAGGACACGAAGATGCAGCCTGCCGATCCCGGTCCCTCTGCTCAGTTCAACGCTCCTGCTGAGGATGAACAGGAATTCGGCTGGTGCCGAATTGTGGAGGAACAACCTGATGAGTAGCATGCTTCTGCTGGAGGTAATCCTCCTTACTTTTTATCTAGTTTTGGCTATCCTCAGCTGCTTCTTAGTCATCTGGGTTTTGGGTCTCTTCCGGCTGCTGGCGAACGGATCTCCTGGTTTTGTTTTGGGATGTATGGGACTCTATGGGTGGTTTTTTTTTTTTTTGGAATGATGGCTCTTCTTCAGAGCAATGTACTGACTTCGGTCACCCTGTAAATACCTTCTCTTCTTCTTAATAGAATTAATTTTACATAGAAAAAAAAAATGCTAACCCTTCATGTACAATATAAAAAAAAAACATTAAATTTCTTGGTAGCATTTATTTTGCAAAAAATATAGACATAATTATAATTTTATTATTATCTAAATTTTAAGAGTAGATACATTTTTTATATTTTGATTATGATTTAAAATTATATAAATTTTATGCAATTTTAAGTGAAACCAATCAAATTTTTAAAAATTCTTACTTCTTATTTTGTTCAGGAAAATGTTTAAGGCCCTTAAAATACCTAGAATGTTGTTTCTACTTGACAAACCTAATATATCACGACCATTGTAGATTTGATCATATGTCTCTTTATTTCAATTTGTCTTCTTCTTTCATGAAAGATTACTTTGTATATGGTCTTTGTCTGTAGCAAAAACATGCTACTACCATTATGTTAGACTCTAAATTTTATATTCTAAGTTATTATAAGGATATTTTTTTATGTAATTTTTTCTTTTTTTAAACTTACTAGTATAATTTAGTCAAATGTGTAAAATTGGTCTTGTTTTCCTTTGTCTCTTTGTATATGTTCATTGAGTCAAAAAGATCCAGTAATAGGGAAAACAACCTTAAAATTAAATTGTTTAGAAGGTTAACTTAAAGTCTCCTCTTCTAATCATTACCATAAGTATATTAAAACCATAACTTTCCTTGACCAAGGGCTTGGGATCTCTTTCAAGAGGTTCATAACACTACATATAGGGAAACTAGATAAACTTATCATAATAGATAAGATGAAATAATGAGAAAATATCTTTAAAAGCATTAGTCAAAAAACAAATTGCAAAAGAGATCCATACATTACGATCTTATTATATGGAAAAGTATAAAGCCCTTGTCATTAATTTCCATAGGCCACAAAGTTCACTCCATTTAATTTCATTATAGTATAGAAAACTAATGCAATTTAATAACATTCATTTTCTTATGGGAGAGATAAAAATTCATGAATTTTTCAAAAGCTTCAAATAAACTAAGAGGCAATCCACATGTTGTATAAACTTTTGAGAAAAATGGAAATAAACATATAATTAGTAAATTTAAATTCTGGTTAAACTTGAAACAAGTCCAATTTTCACTTTCATCCTAGTGATTTTAAAAATAATGAAGTAATCTCACTTTTGATGTTGAAGTGACCTTCATCTCAGATATTATCCATAATAAATTTTCATATATTTAAATTAAAGGATTATAATGTTATAATAACTAGGACCAGCACATACACTTCTAGTGTCCAAAGCTCTAGTGTTGTCCAATAAAAGGTGCTTTCTTTCTCTAAAAAGATGCAAATCTTGCTTTAAGGTCCTTCATTCTTGAAACTATTGCTATGTGCAAATTCTATTTTTAATACCAATATGTGTTGGAATAAAAAGCAATATTATTGTTGGGAAACATTAGAAAAATTAAAAAGGGGGTAAGGTTGGGAATAACTTATATACCTCATAGAAATTCATGAAATGAGCCTCCATTTTCCCTTTATAATTTTGAGTGATGTTAGCCTTTTCAAGTTAATAAATGCTTATTTCCTATAGCCAAAATATTGTTTTAAAGAGTTGTGTTTCACATCAATCTTGATTCATCAAAGTTTAGGGTGCTCATTGCTTCCCCATAGTGGTAATGCTGGGGAATAATAATTGGAATCCAAAGCATGTTGCAAGTAAGTATTTATATTTTAAAACTAGTCTTTGATATCCCCCCAAATCATGTTGGTTATATCATTCCATTAGGAGAAGAAAATTTCTTTCCCGTGAACAAATTTATGGAAATTATGGGTCACTAAAGTAAGAGATTGAATTTTTCAAAAAAAATAATAGGGCACTACATCTACTATGAGCCATGAT
The DNA here is from genome assembly GCA_031772625.1 of Pinus tabuliformis. Lineage (NCBI taxonomy): Eukaryota > Viridiplantae > Streptophyta > Pinopsida > Pinales > Pinaceae > Pinus > Pinus tabuliformis. Next base: position 1,238,136,185 of record CM062819.1, read on the forward strand.
TCCCAAAACAATAGCTTGTAACCTTTTCTGAACAATTTTTTTTATGAGACCCAAACAATATTCAAAAAAATGTCAATGATGTGCTAACAATGATTGATAGGGTGTGCATTGTGGTATTTATAATAGGTATTTCTATTTAAAGAGCACAAATAACATAAATTGTGTTTGATTTTGTGGAAATCTAATCAAACTCTTTGGAAAGATTCAAGTTCTAAGAAGCTTGAATTTCATAGAGCATAACTCTAAAAAAATAGTGAATCAAGGTCTGAAAAATGAACTAGATGATCATCGGGATTTCCCTTCACTATGATCCAAGTTTTAGCCTCTAGAACCTCCAAGAAGAAAAGTGATAGCGAAATTTCCAAGATAACCTACCAAGATAAATACGACTTCCTCAGATAATATTTATGAAAATATAGCGAACCAAGATCTAAAAATTGAACCAAATGATTAACATGATTTCCCATCACAATGGTCCAAGTTAATCCTTTCGATCCTCCCAAAAGAAAAGTTATAGCAAAAGTGCCGTGATGACCTACTTATCCCATAAATGACATTTTTGGCTTCCACCATTAAACTCTATGAAATTACTTACAACCTATAGATGAAATTAAAGAAAATTCCATATGCTTAATAGGGAAAACATCAAATTAATAGGGAAGACTCAATTGCAAAAAATTATCATCCATTGCCGATGCATCGCAATTCATTTAAATTCCACAACCAAGTGAATTAAAACCCCCTACTCTAGACTTTACTATCATAACCAACATAATGATCATAGATAAAATAATGTAATTTTATCATGAATTCCATAGCCAATTGAATTCAAACCCTTTTTTCTAGACTTTACTATCATAACTCGCATAATGATCATAGATAAAATAATGTTATTCTGATTAGCCTAATTTCCCATCACAATGGTCCATGTTAGGTCCATATAATGCTAGTGTAGCCCCCATATTCTTATTGTTGTACCCCTTAGAAACCCACTATTGTTATTGTTGAGCTCTTATATTATTAGTGTTATGTAGACCCTAATTATATTTTGACCATTTAGAATCCTATATAAATAAGGAGGTATTGTCATTTGAATCATCCAAGAATTGTTCATTTATGTGATGTAAAAGTATTTTTCGCTCTCAAAGAGGCTTATTTTCAGGTCTTTGAGGTATATTTTCTTCCATTTTGTGATCTGCTTACATAGTATTTGGTAGCAGAGCTTTGGATCCTAGGGTTTCACTACTTCAAACAAATCATCTTGGAATTTTTTCTATAATACTTAGTTTGTGAGGCTTCAAAAGATGAAATTTCCACCATGTGGAGCGAATATCTTGGTGAAAATCATGTAAATATTTTTGAGATTGGTTTTCTATATTTTTAGAGATATGATTCAAGGAAATTAGTGTTTTTGTATGCTCCAAAATTTTGTCTCAAACATGTGTCTAAGGTATAATCATCATAACTTTCATTTCGGGCATCCAAATTGAATTTTATACAATGTGTCTAAAATTACATATACTATAGTTTCTTGGGTACCATTTATAGGGACAAATGATGAAACAATGGCACATGGCATTCCGTACAAGTGTGCTCTACTGAACAAGTCCATACACAGGCCATATTTGAAGATTTAGCATAACATTAACTTGAAGAATCCAACCTTGGTCTAAATTGTGGCATTGGAAAGAAGACCCAGGGGGATACCATAGGATGAAATCTCAAACTTTGGAGAGCTACACAAAGAAAACAATTTCAAGATCGAGCTCATGAAAGCAAGAAAAAAGTGTGTATTTTTTAAGATTTTGTTTTAAAAAATAAGTTTGAAGTGATTCAAAGGGCATATTGAAGCATAGATATCATTATTTAGTTCTAAAATTCATCAAAATAAAAAAATGGATACACCTACTAAGTCAACAAAAAAATATGGTATGACACATGAAGAAGAGGAAGAAATGCAATATGATGTATCAAAATTACTAGACCAAGTGCAATAATTTTCTCTCTCACAAAGAGTAACAAAAACTGAATTGGATGTGATGATGAATGTTAAGATGAATTGTTTAAAAGAGGACATGAATGATATAAAAAGGGGTATGGAAAGTTTGAAGGACGGTTTAAAAGATGAAATGGAAGGTTTGAAGGAAGGTTTAACAAATTTACTACACGAAATACTTTCTAATGGTGACAAGGTATTCCATGAAACTCATGATGAGAACAAAATGAATGTGAATCATTATTTTAGAGACTCTAACTTTGGGTTGAAGACTAACCACATTCCAAAGATAGATATGAGGAAGTTTGATGGCAAGGATCCGGTAACATGGATACTAAATATGGCGTAGTCCTTTGATCTACACAATGTGAAACACACACAAAAGATATGCATTGCATTTTTATATTTAGAACCCAATCCATTTGTATGGTATATATGGCTTTGTTTTGATAAGGAACTAGCTAATTGGACAATTCTAATGGTGGAATTGATATCACATTACGAGGATACAAAGAGAAATAACTTCATTAACCAAATGATAAATCTCAAACAAAAGGTTTCGATTGGGGAGCACATTGAAGTCTTCCAAAGATTGAATATGAAGGTAACTGATATTCCATAGGAACATCTAATTAATGTTTTCCTATGGATTTGAAAGGATAACATCCAACATGAGGATCACTTTTGGGAAATTAACACATTGGATAATGCATTTAGTGTGGAAAGAAAAGTTGAAATAAAAATTATGGAAACAAGGAGGTCTAACACTCATAAATATAAAAATGGAAGTGTTGTCACTCCTAGCCTCCCACAACCTACAAGGTTGACACCACAACACTTGGAAGAAAAAAGAGCAAAAGGGCTCTATTACAATTGTGATAACAAATATACTAAAGGTAATAAGTGTTCCAAAAAGAAATTATTTTACATAGATTGTGAGGAGGAGGAGGAAAATGAACAAGGAACATCAGAAAAAGAAAATATACACCAAGAACCAACTCCAGGGGTTGAAAAAGAAGAAATGAATCTGAGCATATCTTGTAATGAATTGGTGGGAATTACTACTCCTGAAACTCTTAAGATAGAAGGATATATTAAGAAGAAAGAGGTAATGGTGTTGATTGATTCAGGTAGTACCCATAATTTTATTCATTGTAAGATAACCAAGGATTTGAATTTCTTTCTATGTCTAGCACCAAAGTGCTAATTGATGGTTGCAAATGGAGGAGCTATAAATTTCTTAGAGAAGTGGCATAATATAAATCCTACCATGGGAGAATATGTATTGAATATTCCAATCATTTCCATTGCAATGGGTGGTGCTGATGTTGTATTAGGATTCCAATGGTTATAATACTTGGGAATGATATCTTTTAATTTTCAAGATTTTTTTTTTGAAAATTTTCTAGGAAGGAAAGGAAATTTAATTAAGGGGTATCGTAGGGAAACTTGGGAAGATAATTAGTTCTAATGGCATGAAAAATATTTTGAAGAAGGAACAACAAGGGGTATTTTTGTAAGTATTTTCTCTATATGTTTAAACATCTAAGTCATCCATTTCTCTAGATCTCCAAAGAGTCCTTGACAATGATTCCAAGGTATTGGAGACTCTAAAAGGTCTGTCGCCTATTCATGATCATGATCATGCCATTCGCTTGATTCCTAGAAGTGTTCCTCCAAATATTAGATCTTACACAAGTATCCATATGCCCAAAAGAGTGAAACTGAATGTATGGTTGCAGAATTGTTAGAGGCAGGTATAATTCAACCTAGCGAGAGTTCTTTCTCTTCTCTAGTAGTGTTGGTACACAAGAAGGATGGATCATGGAATATGTGTCTGGATTATAAACAACTCAACAATATCACTGTTAAAGATAAATTTCCCATTTCTAACATTGATGAATTGTTCGATGAATTGTATGGAGCAATTTACTTCACCAAACTAGATCTTTGTTTGAGATATCAACAAATTAGAATGAAGAAAGAAGACATTTCAAAAACAACATTTAGAACTCATGAAGCTCATTATAATTTTTTGGTCATGCAGTGTGGTCTTACTAATGCACCTTCCACATTTCAAGGTTTGATGAATTCCATTTTCAAACCTTCCTTATAAAATTTATGTTAGTATTTTTTGATGATATACTAATCTACAACAAGTCTTGGAAAGTTCATGTTCAACATGTTGATAGAGTTCTCAAACTATTGGAGGAGAAACAATTGTAAGAAAAACTATCCAAATGTTTCTTTGGGGTAAAGAAAAGTGGAATATTTGGGTCATATTGTATCTCATGAGGGTGTTAAGGTATACACTAACAAAATTATATCCATAAAGGAATGGAAAATCCCCACAACCTGAAAGCATCTCCTAGGATTTCTTGGGTTGATAGGGTATTATCATAAGTTTGTTAAAGATTATAGGAAAATAGTAGAACCACTAACAACATTACTGAAGAAAGATGTATTTTTTGGACTCCAGAAATAAGTAAGGCCTTTAAACATATTAAAGAAGAAATGTGGTGAGCTCCCACCTTACCTACACCTGACTTCACAAAAACCTTTATTGTGGAATGTGGTACCACAAGAAAAGGAATTGATGTTGTTTTAATGAAATAAGGAAGACCCATTGCTTTTAAAATCTTTCCATTCAAGGGACAGTAATTACACAAACCTATTTATGAGAAGGAAATGTCAACAATACTACATGCTCTAAAGAAATGCCACCCTTACCTAATGGGATGACACTTCAAGGTAAAAATAGATCATGATAGTCTTAAATACTTCTCGGAACAAATATTATCTTCAGAAGAGCAGCAAAAATGGGTCAGAAAGGGGTGAATGCATGAAGATATATTACACTTTTGGGCCAAATGTGGTGATGAAATTTCAAAATATTACTCTTTTATTGAATTCAAGCCACCAAAATTCATATAAGCATTGTGGATTTCAATTCAGAGTAAAAAGATTTGTGGAGAATTATGTTGTTGTCCTTATCGTATTTTTTGAAAAAATATTTAGTGTCATATAATATGCCAATTTTCCATTAAATGAAGTGCTTCTCTTTGCAATTTTTGCATATCTTAAGAGGTATTCATGTGTTTAAAATGTGAAAATTTTAAAGTATATATATAAGCATGGTCTAAATGAAGATAAATATGTTTTTCATATTAAAAAAATATTTTTCTAATGAAAAATTATATTTTTTATTATTTTTTGAAGTTGGCTAAATAATATGTCAATTTCATTTTGTAGACACATGTGTTCACTTAATTTTATTTTATTTTATTTTATTTTATTATTTTTTTTTTATTTATATATATATTTTTTTAACTATTTAAATAAATTGGAAAAACAAGAGTATCCTTTTGAAGAGGACTCATAAAAGAATATAGTTGTATTTTTTGAATTTTTCCATTTTGTATAATTTATCTTATTGATGTTTCACTCAAACTCATTAAAGTTGTCCAAAAAAAATTCAAGCATTATGTTTAAAAGAAATAAGATGAAATATATAATATGAACTCAAAAATGTGAAACTCATATGCTATTAGATATAGGACTCCTTCATAAACCCAACATGATCAACTCCACCACCCAAGGAAAAATTTTGGCCTAAGTTTGCTAGGGTACAAAATTGTGTTATAAACAAAGTTGCAGAAGGGGTGCTAGAATTGTGTTTTTCAGGATCTCAAAAGCTCGATCGAGAGCTTAAAATGGTTGATCAAGAAATTCACATGGTGTTATAGACATTTTTGTGCCTTACAGCATGAAGCATGAAATGTCCATAATCTAAGGGATCCAAAGTCCCTAAACATGTTGTTCCTACCCCTAGAGGAACAAGGTCAGCAAACCACAGCACTGAAAATCAGTTCTCCACCTGAAAACACTCAAAAACAAGCAAATTCTGGATCATGTCAACTGCTCCACTGAGCATCTGCGCTGAATGTCAACTGCTCCTCTCTGTACCTGCGCTGAATGTCAACTGCAAAGAAGGCCACCTGCGCTGAGCATACTTGGACAAGTGGCACAGTCATTCCTCAAGGTGTCAATGCCCAGGAAGCTTCCAAAATGACACTTGGATCAGGGAATTCGCCTAGTGATGAGTAAGAGGTTCTTAAACTCCAAGTGGAAGCAAGGATCTCCAAGTGGACTCAAGAACTGAAGAATAACTGAAGTGGGAGAGGACACTAGTCAGCTTCATGCCAGCCTCAAGCTGACTCATCCTTTCTCCAAAACTCCTATATATAGAGCTCTCTCATGAGGTCTAGGGAGGCTGGAATATTGTGAATGTAAGGAAGTGCTGTTGGTTTGAGTTTAGAGCTATTGGGTGATTGCTTTGAAGGAGGTGAAGAGGAGATTTCTTTCTGCTGGGAGGTGTTGCTGGATTGGGCCTCTTATGGTTGTAACACTTCCTGAACTTTACTTCTTCCATTAATAAAGCATTTGAGGTTCTTCTATATGCATGTGTCTCAATGATGTATTGTCATACTTGTGTATTTGATTTATTCTAATCCTTGAATCAGTTATGAATGTATGCTTCTTGTAGTTTCCCTCTCTTGCCATTTTGCAGGATCTTGGTGTAGCTGGGCCAGTGAAAGAGCAAGGAGCTGGGAGCAAGCAGCAAGGAGAGAAGAGTGGATCAACCATTAGCGAAAGATATCGGTTAGTGGATTCCTTTCTCCCCTATTTTACTTTCATAAAGAAGAAATCTTAGATACCTTTTCATCCTCCTAATTACCCTTTAGTGTGTACTTGATTGATAGCTTCTGATTTGGCCAAAAACTGTGAATTTTTGAGCAATCTGTGACCCAGAAACCAAGAGAAACGCAAGTTTCTCTCTTCAGTGCAGGCACTGTGAAGGCAGTCTGCATTTCAGCGCAGTTCCCGAAGGGGCTACCTGCGCTGAATGTCAAACTGACAGTGTACTACCTGCGTTGAACCAGTCTTGCCTTGTGCTACTGAGGTTCCCTGCTGTTTCTTGCCCTGTTTTCATCTTTGTTTTTGCAGCCTGTTGTCAGTCAATGTACCTATCTGAAACCAACTTTCCTTGCCACTATTCCGCCTCGGTTGTATAAAGAAACTGTGATTGTTCTTTGTGTATTTCTTACATCATTTGCAGTTTCCCATAACGAAAAGTGAAACTAGTCTTGCTGTGGCCTCTTAGATCTAGACCTGTGATAAGTGTCGTATTTATCTCAAGAGTTAGTTTGTTTGCTGTTCATAGCTGATTGAGCTTTTTGCTTTCGTCATATGGTTTGAATTTATATATTTCTATGTGTCGAAATAAGTAAATCTTAAGGTGTCTTGATTTTGGACAAAGTTTGTTTGCTTTCACTTGAAATTGAATTCAAAGTTATACAACAACTTTCTTTTTGTAATACATCAACATTAAGAAAGAGAAAAGAAATACCTGCATTTTGCATTTGCATTTGTAAGTTTGCATGTTGATTTAGGAGAAAGTGCATTAGTGTGTGCTTTGTGATCTGTGTGAAAAGATGATGTCTTTCTTTTCCCTCAGTAGTTAAGATTTTCATAAGTCGAAAAGATTGAATAAAGCTTGCTTATCATCTTAGACTGCATTTAGGAATTTGTACCAATACATCTCGTGGTGATCCTGAAAGGCAAAATTTAAAAAGATCAACTTAAAATATATTGAATGAACCTAACAACGCTTTGCAACATAACGCTCACAGTAGAGGTCTAGGTAGAGACGTGTTCCGGCGTCGTTAAACGTAGTGACTGTTGATCTCTACGAAGGTGGGTGATTCCTCCTGAGGGACGATAGCACTAATACGGACTTCTGCTCCCACGTACCGTCGCGTATATATTGGGAGACCCCTATAGGCATTTACCCTTTATCCTTAGGAAGCCGTGTCGGCCGCCCTACTGATGGCGATGCAGTGAACACAGCATTCACGAAGATCGACCACCCGTACCGTAAAACGTATTCTGTGGTTTCGCGAAAGGTTTGGCACACCCTCTGCCTAGATCTCCAGAGCAGTTTCTTTTGGCCTTTTTCAAACTCTATAACTGAAAAAGTCCAACCGAGCATTTGTCACTTCGGGCTCGTTAAAATATCGAAGGAGACTAGAGTCATCTTTAACTTTTTCTCGACTCTTTAAAAATGAAAAAGCAAGTTGTGTCTAAACGCGTCTAATAAAATTCATTCAATACGGAAATATAATTCTCCTTTTTGTATTTTAGTTGATCGAGTAATCCACAACTGTGGAAGAAAGTCAATTGAAACCCTGTCGTTCGCGGAGGCTTGCGAGTCAACCGTCTTTGTCTTCGGAATCGAAAGTAGTACGGACAAAGCAAACTCGCTTGACTGGGTCAAAATCTCCCATTAAAGTTAGAACGACAGTTCCAACAACATCTGAGATCCCGGTCACTCCAAGTATTTCTGGAATCCCTGCCTCTATTGAAGAAGTTCAACAGCCACAGAGGGACAGTAACACTGATCCTGGTCTGAGAACAAGTACTTGTGTCACTGAACCAGTTCCGTCTGTAACCGGTCCAGAGAGTCTTGTTGCTCAAACAACTGTCGCTGTCGAAACAACCCCTTCTTCGGCACCAGAAATATTTTACGGACCTGACGGTCTTCCTCTTCCACCTGGTTTGATTGCAATAGAGGAAATCATAGAGGACTCGCAAGCAAATACTCCAACTCATTTTGGAGTAGGTGTCACTCTTTTTCCTTCTGCATCAGAAGTTTGTCCATCGCCAGCGGAAGTTCCTGTAGAATCGCTAGGCAGTTTATTGGATAGACTTAAAATGTCGGAGCAACCGTCGACATCTAGGACTGTGTCAAATGACACAGCGATAGTAGAAGCCCCTGTCGTCACTCCAACGATGTTTGCTAGTGTACCAGCTATCCCAACTAGCTCTCAACAGCTAGAAGGAGTCCACCCAGGGACTATTTCGACAGTGTGGTCTGTTCCAGTTTGTTCTTCTGGTATAATACCCGGTAATTTATGTTGAGACTAGACAAATTGTTCCCTATGGAGGTCAATTTGGGCCATCCAGTCCTCAAAGGCAAGCCATACCCTTGAGTTCCGGATTGCTACCGTATGGGGGGCAATATGCCCTTTCATTACCCCCTCCGGGAGGATACCCATACGGCAGTTCTCAACAGTGTTCAGGTTTGACTGGAGTTACGACAAGTGGTTGGGTACCTATGTTACCCCAACAGCCAAGAGTTGTGTATTCTATGCAACAATGTGTACCTATGTCTAGCATCCCGATGACGCCAACTATTGTAACTGTGTCGCAGGTTCAAACGATGCCTGTTGTATGTCAACCCCAGGTTGTAATGCAACAGCCCCTTGACCCGGCCACACAACCACAATCGCCAACTGCCGGGACGACATAGGTCCAAACAGGTACAATTACCCCACATCTTGGTCCGTCGGTTAGTATAGCACAGCAAAACATGGCTTCACAGCCATGCATGGTGCAGTACCAACAACCACAGTTCCAGCAAGTGTACCAAGGATCTGAGCAACAGATCTTTGCGAATAGTGGACAACCCTATATTCAAAACAGGTTAAATCAACCACTTTACAGTGGTCAAGTCCACCAGCCATATCAGTCATACCAGCATCAATTGCATTATGCTGGTATGCAAAGGCCTACTGCTCAGGCGATTCCATCGTATCCTGGATACGCCTTGCCAAACCTGAGTCAACAGTTACCATTCGTGGCAACTTTAGAATTACCAGATTTACATCGATTGACGAACGATCCAATTGCCTATGCCCATTGGTGGCTAGCGATTCCTCACAAGCTTCCGTCGGACATTCCTAAATTCAATGGAAATCCTGGCGAAGACCCGTCGAATCATGTGATGACTTTTCATCTATGGTGTTCGTCGAACACCTTGAATGATGATTCGATAAGGCTTTGCCTTTTTCAGAGGACATTGACAGGTCCGGCAGCTAAATGGTATATTGAATTACCTAGAGCCTCTTTCGACAATTTCAGTTCCCTAGCCACGATTTTCTTAACCCACTTTCAGTTACCTATAAGGTACGAAACTGGAACAGAGATCTTAACCAATTTCAAGCAGACAACGGCCACACATATATCCGATCATATACATGAGTGGCGTCGTCGTCACAGAATGGTAAAGACTTATGTTCTAGATCAGCTATTAGCTGAGTGGTTTATAAAGTCGCTTCTTCCTGCTATAACAAAAGATGTGGCCAAGGGAGGGGTCGTAACAGAGGAGCAAGTTATTGCTCATGCCCAGTATTTAGACTTAGTATATACTCAGTCTGGCACGCTCTATGACAAGATACCTGACGCCCCCAGACCGGAATTTTCAATTCCTCCTCCTCCTAGATCAAATAGTGACTCTCATGCCGGTGACAGTGTGATTGGCACCGCAAACGCAAAGTCGACAAGGGATTCGAATAAGAAAGCCCGTAAGACTTCAAATCAAAATGCAAATCAAGAAATTCTTGCTTCGGAAATAAATGCCATATCTGCGGATAAAGGCAAAAATTCCAATCAACCAGGAAGCAAGAAAAAGCAAAACAAAGGGAAGAAGAAGAAACAGGGTGAGTCATCCCCTCAAAAAACTTCTTCAAACCCTCCTGGAAATAGGAAATTTCCTTGTCAAATATGTGATGAGGAGGATCATGGGACAAAGAATTGTCCGTACAAAGCTGAACTTAAGAAATTTTTCAAAAGTTCACACACCTCAGCTGTGCTGACTGATCCATTTCCTAATCCAGGTCAAAATATGGTTGATAGTGGAAATGCTTCCCCGTCGCAAGTGCTAATGTTATCGATCTCTAAGCAACAAAATGATGCTTTGATTTCGACAAGGAGTAAAGATTACGGGAATCCACAGGTGTCGAACGACAAAGGTAAAGATCAACCTAGTAGTTCGACAACAACTTCGGCAGAAGTTGTACCCCCCATCACTCATGAGTTAACAATAAAACCGCCAAAGGGAGTAGTACACAAGTCGACATTTAATCCTCGCGCCAGAGCGGCGCAGCATTATAACATAGTGGAAGATTTGGCCCAATCGCCATCCGCTATGTCGACTCTTGAGGTACTGCAAAATTGTCCATCCCAAAGGCAGGCGTTGTTATCAGCTATTGGTGGAGTGGATCCTAAGGATTCCAATCTTGTATCCTTTGATCACAAAGGATATGATCCTCAGTTACCAGCTCAACTAGCTTTCCTTATTCAAGTGAAAGCACTCAACAAAACTGTTCACAGAACAATTATTGATGAGGGGGAATCAACATTATCATGTCGATGACTTGCTGGAAAACTCTCGGATCTCCAACCTTGTCGCGATCTTCGACGACATTAAAAGCATTCGACGGAAGGACGTACACCCCGTACGGTATCCTAAATAACTTAAAGGTTGAACTAGGGGGAAAAACAATAGAAATAGATGTTGAAGTCATCAATGGCAATCTTGACTATAACATCCTACTGGGAAGACCATGGATATATGCCATGGCAGCTGTAGTGTCGACTTATTTTAGGAAGATCGCATTCCCATTTGAAGGAGGGATTACGATCGTCGACCAACAGAACTTCCTCCCTAATGGTTCACAAGTTACAGGAAGCATTCCCATGATCCATGGGAGCGACCATTCAATTCAAGATATCGGAGTAGGCCTATTGAAAGACCCCACAATGATGGGAGCTTTCGCATTGCCACCTCCTATCCATATAGGAAATATCCCGTTTGTAGCAACATGCAACATGATATCTTCCACGAAGATCGCAGAAGACAAAGTCGACATGGATCATTCAATGGTTTTGCCCCCAAGCCCTATAGAAATATTGTAGCAATCAATGTTTCGGGCATGGGAGGCGAACCCAAATCAACGCTCGTCGAGCGTTTGGGTAGATAGGTCTGGAGAATATGGTACCCCATTAGATCCTTGGTCGAAAGTGCATGGGACTGACGAAGGAATCTTACAATCAATGTTGATTGAGGAGGCACCCTGGAATGATCACCACCATCGTTCCCTTCTTCCAGAATGTGAAGAAGATACTCAACACGACCTTTACCACCCTTCAGTTTTTGAATTCCTAACAAATACTGTAAATACGGTGGATTCCGAGCGAAACTTATCCAATATTGAAGAGACTATAGCCATAAATATCTCGACAAAACCTGATGTTGTAGAGAATATTCATGTCGGCAAAAGTTGTTCCCCTTCAGAACTGGAAATATATGGCCCTCTTTTTCGCGAGTTTAGAGATGTCTTTGCGTGGTCATATGATGAAATGCCAGGCATTGACTCGAGTATCGTTGAACATGAAATTAAAATATATCCTGATGTCAAACCAGTAAGACAACGGCTTCGACAGGTTCACCCGAAGAAAGCCGCTACCATTAAGGCAGAAGTTGAAAAATTTCTCCATGCTGGATTCATCTACCCAGTTCCTCTAACCGATTGGGTATCGAATATTGTCCCTGTTATGAAGAAACAAGGGACGATAAGAGTGTGTGTCGACTATAGGGATGTAAACCAAGCTTGTCCAAAGGACAACTACCCTACACCCTTCATCGACCAGATAATTGATGAATGCGCCAGATGTGAGATCTTTTCCTTTATGGATGGATTTTTCGGGTATAATCAAATAAATATCCGCCCACAGGACCAGTCAAATACTGCATTTATCTGTCCGTGGGGCACATTCGCTTATCGAAAATTACCCTTTGGTTTGAAGAACGCAGGGGCGACGTTTCAGAGGGCAATGAATTATGCCTTCCATGACATCAAAAACATCGTTCAACCATATCTCGATGACCTTCCGGCTCATTCGCGAAAGCGAACTGATCATCCGCAGCATTTGAGAGCGATATTTCTACGTTGCCGACACTACAAGATAAGACTCAATCCGCACAAGTGTGTGTTTTGCGTCGGTTCTGGTCGTTTACTTGGCTTTGTAGTCTCTAAGGATGGGATTCTTCTCGACCCCTGTAAGGTTCAGGCAATCATTAATTTGCCTCCACCTTCAAATGTGCTTCAGATTCAGAAACTCCAAGGGAAAGCAAACTTTCTAAGGAGGTTCATTCCAAATTACGCAGAACTTGCTAAAGGTTACACTCGTCTTTTGAAAAAGGATGTACCTTTTGTCTGGGACCAGGTCGCGCAAGCTTCCTCTGATGCTCTGAAAGATTCTCTAGTAAGAGCGACATTAATGTACGCCCCAGACTATCAAAGGGATTTTAACCTGTATCTAGCTGCAGCGAATACGACCATTGCGATGGTTTTAGTGCAAGAAGTCGATGGAATTGAACATCCTATTTATTATTTAAGTAAAAACTTAAACGATACAGAAAGAAAATATTCCTATGTTGAAAAACTAGCGCTTGCAGCTGTTCAAGCGATTCAAAGGTTTCGACACTATGTCCTCTTTCGGAAAACTACCATTTTATCAGATTGCAACCCCATGACGTATATACTGTCGCGACAGTTGCTGGGGGGAAAATATTCAAAATGGATAGCAATCCTTCAAGAGTTTGACCTGGAATTTGTAAAATCCAAGTCAAAGAAAGCTCTAGTTTTCGCGGAATTATTGTGCGATCTCCCATCGTCGTCCAACGATGAAACATCCGAAGAGTCAATCGTGGATGAAAATTTGTTTCTGATATCTACAAGCGATGAGTGGTATGGAGATATCATAGTTTATCTCCAAACCCAAAAATTCAGGCCTAACACCTCTCACTCTAACGTATACGATACCAATCCAAAGACTACATGATCGTCGGTGATACGCTTTACCGTCGTGGTATCGATACAGTTCTGAGGAGGTGCCTTACCCATGAGGAGGCCGAGAAAGCCCTGAATAATTGTCATTCAGGCGCGTGTGGGGGGCATCAATCTGGATATGCAACAGCACAAAGAATCTTACGAGCAGGATACTTCTGGCCAACCATGTTCAAAGATTGCATAATCGCAGTCAGAAGTTGCCATGCATGTCAGATTTTCGATAGCAAAACCAGAAGACCACCCGCACCTTTACAGCCAATAGTTGCTGTTGGGCCTTTCGCCAAATGGGGCATCAATTTCATGAAATGTAACCCCACCTCGACCGGGGGGCATGGGTATATTATAGTCGCCGTTGACTATTTTACCAAATGGGCCGAGGCGATGCCTACATTGGATAACACTGGTGAAACAACTGCCCTTTTCTTTTTCAATCATGTAGTCGCCAGGTTCGGCGTACCACAGGCTATAGTTACAGATCATGGATCGCATTTTTGCAATCACATGATGGTTGAATTAGCTACCAAACTAGGGCTATCTCACGACAGCTCTACCCCGTATTATCCGCAAGCCAACAGACAAGTTGAGGCAATCAACAAGGTCCTGAAGCGTATGTTGCAAAGGATGATCGGGGTTCACAAAAGAAGGTGGCACCTAATCCTGTACTCAGCCTTGTGGGCTTACCGAACGTCGGTAAAAAATGCCACTGGGTTCACACCGTTTCAACTGGTGTATGGCCTGGAGGCAGTCTTACCAATCCAGTGCGAAATTTCGTCTCTTAAACTCGCGATTGACCTCCTCCCCGAAACTTCAGAAGAAGAGGCCCATTTCTTGGAATTAATCCAGTTGGATGAAACCCGTCGTGACGCCGCTCTGGCTAACGAAGCCCATAAGAAACGAGTCAAGGCGCAGTTTGACAAGAATGTCAAACCTCGTGTCTTCTCTGAAGGTGACTTGGTCTTGCTTTACGACCAAGAATCCGACAAATTGGGAGCAGGAAAATTCAATTCTTTATGGATGGGTCCCTACATTGTTAAACGAGTGTTAGCAAAAGGAGCCTGCGAGTTAATGGATTATGACGGAATACCACTGGCGCAACCCCACAACGGGTTGTACCTCAAGCGTTACTATGCCTAAGTAGTAACCTGAGTGCTTTTGTTGTATTTTGTTTTCACTGAAATGTTTGTTTCGGTTGAGTAATCCGCCTTTTTCATTTTTTGCAGATGTCGAACTTTTCTGAGACATATGTGGGATATGCCGACGGAGCGAGTCGTAGTTCGCGGAATTTATCCTCCGCAGCCTGGGCCATTTTTTATCCAAGCGGCGAGTTAGTGAGTTTCAGAGGTGTGTGTATTGGGCAATCAATGAATAACATCACTGAATATAGCGCGTTGATAGAACTCCTCTCTGATACCATCGCCCATGGTATACGCCGACTAATTGTCAGGCTAGACTCACAACTTGTGATACTACAACTCAATGGTATATATTCAGTCCGCAATCCAGCTATTTATCGAATGTTTCTAAGAGTTAAGATTTTGGAAAGACAGTTTGATTCAATTCAATACCAGCATATTTCCAGGAACTTAAACACATTAACCGATTCATTAGCAAACTATGTGTTAGATAGACATTTACGACATTTATAAAAAGAAATGCATCAGTGCTATGCAAGTGGATCACATGAATCAACCAGAATAAACCTCGAAAATCAAAATATATAAAGCTGTTTATAGTTTGTACATAATGTTCTGTA
This sequence comes from Pinus tabuliformis, assembly GCA_031772625.1. Taxonomy (NCBI): domain Eukaryota; kingdom Viridiplantae; phylum Streptophyta; class Pinopsida; order Pinales; family Pinaceae; genus Pinus; species Pinus tabuliformis. Next base: position 1,238,151,690 of record CM062819.1, read on the forward strand.
ACCAAGACAAAAATTGGTCATATGACCCAAAAAACTCAAAAGTGCTAGGGGGCACCCTAGCCTAATGGTGCTCATGATAGCACGTCACGGCCTGTGCAATCATGCGCAAGAGACGAGTCCATCGTCTAGGTACGCCAGTAGTATGCCGCTGCAACTGTAAAGGTAACTCATCGATCCGTACATCCGGAATACCGAGAGTAAGGCTCTCCACCTGCTCCTGCACAGCTGTAAGGGTCTCAGTGTCGTCAAGATCGCGAAGAATAACTCTCCTAGCAGGCTCCGCTGCCGGGGCAGCAATGGGCGATCGTGGACGAACTGCTGGACGAACAGGACCAACATCTGCATGCACCCAAGAGTGATTAAAAGTCTTGATAGAATAAAGCACAGCAACATTATGAATAAAAATAGTAAACAGTGATATGGTCAGAGATTTTACCAATAGCGCCCCACTGCTCGCCATCCGGTAACACCAAATCCGGATCACCTCGGAAATCCATACCCACATATGGATACTCGAAAAAGACCATCTCCTGGCGCTCGAACCACCTAAAGAAGGCATCAGTAAAAGTAATCTGAGGTTGACTTGCATGCCTAGACATGTTATCGACCCACCTCTGCATGCGTGGCTCGGTCGGAGAAGGCAAGTCGAGTATGATATACTGAGGCTGCATCAGTGGGATTTTCTCCAAGGCGAAGGCAGTCAGAATAGAACCAAATCCAAAGTTCTTCAGCTTCCCGTCCTTCACCTTGGTCAACTGACTTTTCATCTGAACAAGTACTGCATCGCACCAGTTGAATACTTTCGGTTGGAGACACTCCAAGGCGTGCTGCACATAAGACCTGTTGGCAACATGTAGAGATGCGCTACCGGCCATCCTACCAATGGTATACAGAATGGACCTGAGAGACCTATCAGTAATCTCACGGATAACAACCTTGCCGTCTCTGCTCGGCTGGGAACCTTCCCTACAGTACTGGCGAACATAGTCTCTCACGGAGTCATTCCCCCGGGCCGAACCTGACAAAGAAATGGGGGCACCCCGCCTTGACAACCCAGTTAAGAAGTAAATGTCTACTATGGTCAAGGGGATGGTTTTTCCCCTAATCTGGAACACTTGGTTAATAGGATCCCAAGCATCAAGCATATACTGCAGCAAAGTGATCTATGCTCTCATACTAGAGATACGGAAAAACTTCAGCAGGCCACAGTTCCGCAGAGCGTTCACCATGACTGGGTCATGGAGAGCAATCATGTCTTCTTCTTCATGTTCTCGTTCTCGCCATGTAAGGGACATTTTCTCAAAGGTTCCTGAAAAACAACCAAGAGAATGAGTAAGATCCTGAATTTGATGAGAAACTGGCGAAAATTCATCAAAAAATGTGCCAAGAACCCAGGTTTTTGAGATCAACGCAGGCAGACAGTGTCCTACCTGCGTTGAAGGTCAGGCTGCCTTAAGGCAGCTTGACATTCAACGCAGGTTTCGAATGAGGAACCTGCGCTGAAGCTAGGGCGCCCTGGCAAAACCCCTGAGGCTCAGAAGAATGGGAAAACAGGCACAAAAAAGGAAAAGGAAACCATGAAAAGAAAGAGCTAGTGTTTAGCTCCTACCTGGTCCAGATGGTGCCGAGAATCGTCCACAGAATCTCCCGAAATCAGCTAGTGAAAATCAAGGGGAAGAGGCACCTCGAGAGCTCCAACAAACAAAATGCAAATGAAATGGTAAAATGAGAGGCAAAAACTCTTTTTAATGACTTTTTACGTAGTTCAAAGCAAAATATTAGGGTTTTCATCTCACGTTTATATATTTCTAACTAAGTTTGATGCAGCAATTGAAAATGCAGTACTATCTTTGAGAAGAGAAAAGCTAGTAATGGTAAAAAATCAAAATTTGACCATATAATCGAGCAGTTTTAGCACATAGTTCATGCTCGTTAAAAAATAAACGCAAGATCCGAGCAGTTTTGGCACATAGTTCGTGCTCGTTAAAAAATAAACATAAGATTGTGAGTAGGCTTTCCCTCAGAGTTCAAGCTCATCCAGAAAAAATGAACCGGTAAATAACCATTGTGATCGTAAATTCATCAGCCATAAAAAGCCTTGGTTGTGTTTGCACCTGTCACCTCCACCGTCATTTGGCCGATCGTTCACCTCCATATGATTGTTTACCCATTTTGAGGAACAGCTGCGAAGAGTGATTTCACCTAGCCATCCTCGTGACACTGCCGTGATTGGAAAATTCCAACCTGTACCTGGAATCAGTTGCTATCCCTGTTCATCACTCGTTCCTCAAAAGACGAGTCTTCTTTGAGCTCTTTTCATCTGACTCGTAAAATATGAAAAGTTCACCGAGTTTTGGCCTTCCAGCTCTTTAAACGACTGGAAGAGCTATCCCTCCTCTAGATTTTAATCTTTTTGGACCTGAGGGATTATTGCACAAAAAGATCGAGCGCTTGTTTTGTTCGGCTCGTTAAAAGTACCGAAAACTCATCCCTTCTGAATTGTTTTATACTTTTTCAGACTTAAGGGATTAGATGACGAAAAAGGAATTTTGGAGTTAACTTTTTGTACCTTTTCAGACTCTCTAAAAATGAAAAGGACAGAGTTTTCCTTGTCGTTAGACTCGTTAAAATGATTAAATAGCGACAAACTTGTCTTTAGACGAGAACGAGTTTCCCTATCGCTAGGCTCGTTAAAACATAGCGATGGGCTTGCCCGAAGGGCAGGTTATAGAACAAGCATATGTTATCCTCCTCAAGCTTGACAAAAATAAAGAGGTACTGGTCAGAAATGACTGGGGAAAAATTGGGAGAACCTCAAAGCTTTAATGGTAGCAAGTCGCTCTTGAACATGACACTTTTCCTCCGTACCACATCGGGTTGGGTTGTTTCATTCACCGGTCTCATCACCATGGTCTTCGCCAAACCATCCACATTTGGGGTAATGCTACCGATCCATCGAATCAGTGTCGTTATATGTTCAAGAGATGTCGTTCAGAAAGAGTCAACCGTGTCCCATCCACTACCATACATTATCCTTCATCCATTTCATGACCGCCACCCTGAATCATATGTCACAGATTGTTTTCACCTCCACTAAAATCATTAGCTCCGTTCCGTGTCACTGATGTGGGATTCATTAAGGCCCTCCTTTGACGGATCGCTTCTTGTCGACTTCAGCTCATTATCCAAGAAGTTGATCTAGGAACAACCCCTTCAGTACTTTGAAGCTTGCATGCCTTAATGGCAAGTCTCTCACTTCCGGCGACAGGTATACATCAATGACCTTCGACCAGAAGATTTTGCGTGGTGTTCGACGCCAAGTCCTTTATTCACATCACGTGAATTGTACTGCAGTACCTTGAGGGTCATTATCATTATCGGTGATTCCTCTCGCGCTTGTTAACGGTTTACATCATTGGCCGGTAATCAAGCGATGTCTTTCCATGTTCGACTTCAGCGCAGTTCTCACATGGATCGACTTGTACTTAGAGTGAAGATCGAACGAGTTTGAAGACCCCGGATCTAGTTTCATCCATCCGGGCTGCAATATATATTCAGGAGATATAAAGACATTTGTCGTGTACATCATTGCAGCAGATGATCATCCTACTCAAAGGATGATAATTTCAGCAGAGAATTATCAGTCTACCATCAGACGATCGTCTGTTCTATGTACCAAAATGAATTTATAAAGCTGAGCATGGGAATGCCCGCCTCAGCTAGATCATGAAAGCTGAATGAAAAATAATGTGTTGTATTGTATTTTATTACAGGTCACCTCTCAGCGATTGAATGAACTTCGGATCCTCCGGATAAAGCATTTCACCCGATAAACGACCTCATACTTTAGGGGGCAATTGTTATAGACATTTTTGTGCCTTACAGCATGAAGCATGAAATGTCCATAATCTAAGGGATCCAAAGTCCCTAAACATGTTGTTCCTACCCCTAGAGGAACAAGGTCAGCAAACCACAGCACTGAAAATCAGTTCTCCACCTGAAAACACTCAAAAACAAGCAAATTTTGGATCATGTCAACTGCTCCACTGAGCATCTGCGCTGAATGTCAACTGCTCCTCTCTGTACCTGCGCTGAGCGTACTTGGACAAGTGGCACAGTCATTCCTCAAGGTGTCAATGCCCAGGAAGCTTCCAAAATGACACTTGGATCAGGGAATTCGCCTAGTGATGAGTAAGAGGTTCTTAAACTCCAAGTGGAAGCAAGGATCTCCAAGTGGACTCAAGAACTGAAGAATAACTGAAGTGGGAGAGGACACTAGTCAGCTTCATGCCAGCCTCAAGCTGACTCATCCTTTCTCCAAAACTCCTATATATAGAGCTCTCTCATGAGGTCTAGGGAGGCTGGAATATTGTGAATGTAAGGAAGTGCTGTTGGTTTGAGTTTAGAGCTATTGGGTGATTGCTTTGAAGGAGGTGAAGAGGATATTTCTTTCTGCTGGGAGGTGTTGCTGGATTGGGCCTCTTATGGTTGTAACACTTCCTGAACTTTACTTCTTCCATTAATAAAGCATTTGAGGTTCTTCTATATGCATGTGTCTCAATGATGTATTGTCATACTTGTGTATTCGATTTATTCTAATCCTTGAATCAGTTATGAATGTATGCTTCTTGTAGTTTCCCTATCTTGCCATTTTGCAGGATCTTGGTGTAGTTGGGCCAGTGAAAGAGCAAGGAGCTGGGAGCAAGCAGCAAGGAGAGAAGAGTGGATCAAACATTAGCAAAAGATATCGGTTAGTGGATTCCTTTCTCCCCTATTTTACTTTCATAAAGAAGAAATCTTAGATAGCTTTGCTTCGATTGTTGCTGAGGTACTATCACCCTTAGAGTGGGATAGGGTCATTCCGTATTGGATACTTTTCCCAACAACACCTGGTTAACCAGGCACTCGATTAAGCTATGTGGCTTGATCGAGCTATGGAGCTCAATCGAGCCTTTGTAAAAAAGTTTCAAATCCTTATGTCAATCCCATAATCTCTTAATTTAGATTTCAAAATCAGTAAAGATCTAAAATTTAATCCATTAGGAATTTAGCCAACTTGATATGATATTATTTTACTAAAAACAAAAATTTAATTGGATCTAAGTTATGAGAAACATTAGAAAATTTTTATGTTATTGCGCCGAGAGGTGCATTATACAACCCAGTATGGGGGCAAGGTGTAAGTATGTTTTTATGTGCTCAAAATATACCTTATCACATACCTTGAATTTGAATAGATCATAAATTTACCTTCCACAAAAAAAATTTGCACATTAAAATTCCAAAATTTATTATAAGTTTTGTTATCATGTCATGTAGAAACCTTATTAAATATAATATTGATATCAAGAAATTATTATTGCTGTTAATATTAAATTATGAAAACTGATATTAATATTAATAATTTAGTGTTAATATATTTTAATATTAATGTTATTAATTTTTTATTGATGTAATCTAAACTTTAATATAATATAAAAGTTGTTATATTATAATATATATTAATATATTAGGATCTATACTAGCTCCAAATATATATGGGAAGGGAGAACAAAGACCTAGAGTGATAGAGGTGGAGATAGAGAGGGAGCAATAAGGGAGAGATGGACATAAAGTGATGGGGAGAGAAGAGGAGTGAAGAAATAGAGAAGGAGAGGAGAGGGAGAGAGAGAATAGGGTAAGAGAGAGAGGGGGACACAAAAATGGAGAGAGGGAAAGGAGGAGAGAGTGGAGGAGAAAGAGATGGGGAGGGAGGTGGAGTTGGAGAAAAAGATAGGGAGGGAAGAAGAAAGACATATAGAGAGAGAAAGGTGGAGAGAGAGAGGGGGGTGACAAGGGAGAGATGGAAAGAGAGTGTGTATGTTTGGGGTGAGAAAGAAAGATAAAGGAGAGATGAAGAGAAGGGCAAGAGAGAATGAGAGAGAGAGGGAGAGAGTAAAAGAGTTGGAGGATGGAGAGAGAGAGAAAAATGAGGTGGAGAGACATAGGGAGGTGGGAGAGAAATGGAAAGAGATGAAGGAAGAGAAAGAGAAAGAGGGAGGGATAGAGAGAGATGTATTTGGAGGGGGAGAGAGAGGGAGTTCATAGGAAATACATAGAGAGAGAAAGGTCGAGAGAGAGAGAGAGAGTGACAAGGAAGATGGAGAGAGAGGGAAAGAGGAGAGTAAAAGGGAAGAGATATAGAAGGGGAGATAGAGGGAGAGAAGGGGGACATAGAGAGAGGGAGAGGGAGAGGGAGGGAGATATTGATCATATGGAGAAACAATGTTGATATAGAGAGATGAAGAAGGAGAGACAAAGGGAGATAGAGATATAGATGGAAGGGGAAGAGAGGGAAGAAGAGTGGGATAGAGAGAGGGAGGCATGGAGGGATAGATAGATATGAAGAGAGAGATAATCTGTGTTTTTGGGGTTGAGATAAAGAGACAAATAAGGAGTGATGGAGGGATATATAAATATAAATACAGTGGTGAGATAAAGGAAAGAACATTTCTTACACTAGCAGCATTGATTTCAGTGCATGTTATGATTTTTAATCCTATTTGATTTCTTGCATTAGACACATTGATTTCTATGTAGATGTTAATTTCTCATTCTATTTGACTGCTTACATAGATGCATTGATTTCATTAACTTAAATGTTCAATATAATCTTGTTTGATTTCTTCCATAAGATGCATTGTAGATGTTGATTCCTAATCCTACTTCATTGCTAGCACTAGATGTATTGATTTCAATGTATATGTTGATTTCTAATCCTATTTGATTTTTTGCATTAGATACATTGATTTCAGTGTAGATGTTAATTTCTCATCCTATTTGATTGCTTGCATTTGATGCATTGGTTTCAGTGTAGGCATAAAAAAATATTGATGATGTGCATCGATTTCTATGAAATAGTAATTCAACCATATATAAAATACTTAAATTTTCATCTCAAATAAAATGTCCATTTAATTGAAATGTTTTCTTCTTGAAACAGTAAACTATTTGTAATTAACTAGATTCTTATTATTGTCATTTTCCATGCTTCTTATTGATTGAAATACTTGGATGGCTATGTAAATTTAGGAAAGTTGATAACATCATATAAAAGTATAGAAATGTTATCATATATTGTTTTTTGACCTATATTAAATTCCAATATGATTGATTTATATCATGTTATGACTGAGTTCTTGTAGAAAATCTTGAAATAAGTAATATTGAATAAAACTTATCTAGATCTGAACCAATGTCAGTAAAATTACCCCATATGATAGTTAAATATTAGGTAAATAACACATGTTGAAATCCTTTTAATTGTATGTGGATCTACATGTATTACAAAAATAATTTAATTTTTAGTAATTCATCTCTCCTTTGGTGAAATTAATTCTATTGGTACCTTGCATGACTAAAAGACACATGATCATGGCTAGTGCATTCATGAGATAACTATTCCAATATTGCACTCACACATTTAGGAAGCTTCATTAATGGACTAAAAGGGCCTTTCAAGGATGTAATAACAATATTTACTAACAATATGAAAGGTATTTCTTGATTTCTCTCAAATAAATTTGCAAATCAAACCAACTGAAGTTGTAGCCAATTGAGGGAAGAGAGCGGGAGAAATAAGTTTTTTCTTTTTTCCTCATTTTTGTTTGAGAAAGAAAAGAAGTTTTTATTTATTTTTATGCTATCATCTAGAGTTTCTATAGGAGTTGATAGTTGGATGATTTATATTTATAATCGAGAACTTTGTGTTGCATATTTTTCTCCAAATAAGTATTACGTTTTTTTTAATCACTTTATTTGTGTAGGTTTACTTGAAATGTGGAAAGAGGGCATTGATAACCATTATGGTGGGAGATGAATCGACATTCATAGACTGTGATGGCAAATGTAGTGACAAATGAAGAAAGAGAGAGAGAAAAGAACTGGTCTAGTGATACCATTAAAGCCAATATCCCATATGAGTCACACACACAGAGACCGATAGTCAAGTCCTTAGATTTTGTGAATTCACCTGTAATGCTTTGGTAACACAATCATAATGTTTTGAAGTGATGAAACAATATTTCATGTGTAAATTATAGTCCAACCAATATTAATTTGGCAAATCATATTGTAATACTTGAAATTTCATATAATATAATTGACGTGCTTGAAATTATTTATATTGGTACTTGATATTATTTACTATTGTAATTAATATATGTAATTTTTTGTTTTCATATTAGATGAACATGCACATTGTATGCCATTTTTTTAATTTATTCACAAAATCATACTAATTAAACTTATGTTGACTAATAATGAACACACAAAATCAACTTAAAACTACTAAATTAGTAGTTTATATTGATTAATGATGAGCAGACATTAAATGAACGTACAATGGCTAAATTAGTCATTTATAATGATTATTAATAAAAGTAAATAAAATGAATATAAAATACTAAATCAATCAGTTATATAATCAATATGAAACTACCAAAAAAAGATAAATGATTATTGTAATTGATAAATTTGTGATTAAAAATGATGGCTAAATTTTTCATATATGTGACTATTAGTAGCTAATTTACAATATATTATAACATGATTGAAATTTAGTCATACTTATTTAATCATTAATTAGTTTCAAACGATGACTAAAATTTGCATATATATGACTATTAATACCCAATTTATAGTATCTTATAATGCGACCAACATTTTGGTCATTAATCAGTTTTCTTGGATGATCACGCAGTAGAATATTTTGTTGTGTATTTGGTCATCAATTGTGGAAATTAATGACCATATCAATGACTAAATTAATGACCAAATTTATGGCTAAATATGCTACTAGATGATAAATTGAGACAACCAATTAAAGACTAACCTAAATGCAACTAAACATTGGTTTTGTTATAAGATACTGTAAATTAGCCACTATTGGTTACCGACTAAAAAATGGTATGTATGAAAATTTTAGTCATTTTTTGAGTAAATAATTAGCCATTTTGTACTATTTTTTATTGTTTACATGACATATTTTAAAATTTAATAAAACTTATTTCAATCGTATTTCTGTTCTTTAATTGAACCTTGAGATTTAAAAAAATGATTGAAGTACTTAAAAATTCGCCCATGTAATGGTATATAGGTGGGTCACAAACATTTTTATATATAGAGATTTTATTATGATATGGATGAATTTAGAATTCAAATAGTTTATTTTTAAATTCTACTTAGAATAACAAACATGTTGATTGCACTAAAAGACACTTTCTAGAAGCCAATATGAAGCATGATTGTAGTTATTTCCATGCTCAATATTAGATTGATACATGATATATTTTGGTTCATTTTAAGTATCAAAATGACTTTCATCATTGTAATATTGTACTTATATCATATTATGATGAAGCCCTTGTAGATGACCTCAAAAGAAATGAAATTGAATAAAAATTCTTTCAGTTTCATTTGTTTTTCTTAGTTGAACGTTGAGATAGCAAAGTAAATTTAGGAAAGTTCATATTTAATTATATATAAAATTATAGAAACATATATCATTAATTCTTTTCTGGCATATTAAATTCCAATTCATGTTACCTAAATATCACGCTACTACTAAGCCCTTGTATATGACCTCAAAATAGATAAAATTGAATAAACTTATTTGTTGTTTAGTAGTCATCTTTTAAAATTGAATTTAAAACTAATTTCAATCCTATTTGGGTTTTTTAATTCAACCATCATATATTTTAGTTAATTTCAAGTATCATAAGTGACATGCATCATAACTTAAGATTGCACTTATTTTCTTAGTCTATGAAACTGAGAATCAAAATTGTTATATTTTTAAATAAAAGTTATAGTATATAGAAAAAATTTTAAACTAACAAAATAATTTTAATAGATCCATAAAATTAAAAAATTAATCAACATCCATAAAAAAGATTAATACACATCCATAAACTGAAATAATGAATGTATCAATAAACTATCCATATGAAAACATATACAAATTAAAAATCACATGAACATCCATAAACTGAAATAATAAACACCCATAAATTGAAATAATGTTCGTGTACATTAATAAACTATGCATGAATGAAATTATACAAAGTCATTATCACATGTGAATATGCCCTATGAAATTGGCCTTAATGTATACAAGTTGTTCACTCTAGGTACCACCATAACTCCTATGTGAGTTATGTTGCATAAAGTAACTGTCCATAATTTGGTACTGTAATATAACATATTCAAATTCAAACTAATTAGATCATTATTTGTACAAAATTAGCAATATGGAAATAATTGATTTTGAATCACATTTAAATTACATATATGAATCTACTAACCTCACTCGAGTCCAAATGCAAGTCATATAGGATTGGGGTATGATGAATCTTGGTTTGGTTCTCCCCTAGCTGTGGCTCAAAAATTGGGGCCTACATCGATGGACGTGCATCATCAATGCCTTTGTATGAAACATCCCACTCATGTATCCATATAACTATAATGTTGTCAGTGCTTTGCGTATGGGCCTGTGTACATACTGTCAAGGACAAATTATAATTAGTCACCGAAATTAATTATCATGCATGTAACTTAAAAAAAGAAAATGTTGAAATCTTCGAAATAAAAAAGTTTACCTCAACTGTTGGTCTATACGATTGTACATAGTGGCTCTCCTCCACATGGGTGTTATGAGGTGGAGGAGAATCCATGGAAGGATGTGCTCATGGAGGATGTCATGGTTGATCAACTGCCCCCTTGGAAGACCTCATAAGCTCATCCATGTAGTTGGGTTGTGTCTATATGTTATCATAAACTTATTAATATCAATTCAATATCATATGAACTAAATTAACATAAATAAGTATTCAAAATTTGACGTTAATAATGAAAAGTTTCATATATACATATGTGTTTGTGTGTGTGTGTAGCTAGTTTGTGTTACATGGGTTGTGAACCCTCAAAGTGTCACAAATGGCATCGCGAAACATAAATGCATATGAAAAAAGTTGGTGAATGGGTAAACTTGCAAGAAATAAATCATCATATAAAGGAATTAGTGGCTTACGAGGCAATGGTGGTAGTCTACTAATCAATCTATGCAATGAAACATGTGCATTGACCAATGACATCCGCATGCTATCTGCAATGGTATCCATGTTCTCAACACCAAGCTGTGATGACTCCTCTAACTTTGTCAGCAATACCATGGTCTAAGATGGCAGTGGCAATAATCGTAGAGGTGGTGGTATAGGTTCAAGGTCCCTACGAGCCCCCTCACAATCATATATACATCCCAAGACAGTTCCATAATAATGAGATCTGGTATTAGTGTAATCCTACCTCATATGTAACACAAACTCTGCATATATATACTTGGAGAAATAAAGGGTGACCTAGTCATGGTGGGGGAATTGGCCCCAAGCTCCAATGATCAATCATACACAAAAGGGGTTGCATCAACATTCTTAATATATTTGAGTGGAATCAGACCTTTATGTCTAGCAGGGTGATCCAAAGGGATGTTAAACAACTCTTCAGGGACATTAATATTTTTTGTGGCCTCTTTCAACATCTCCCAAGTATGTGGGCCTCTCACATCATGCCTCTTGATCCTCTATATGGAATGTAGGAGGCTACTATCTAGGCCGGACCTCCAGTATGTCTCGATCAACCTATTGATGCTTTCTAACATCAAAGACAAACTACACCTAATAGGTGAACTGGTAGGTATGTTATACAACTCTATTGTTATCCACTTATGCTTGGTTGTAATATCCTCCAATGTGATATTAGTGTAGCATCGTCCCACAGAGGGATCAATGCTACACTGTGATCCTCATCTTCACCCTACTAAGGGTCTACAAATGATAAACATAATTTAAAATATATATTAAACAAACTAGAAGCATAATAACATACACATTAAATTTAAACACATTAGCTGAAGAGGATTTCAAAATTAAAGACAATTTGAAGACATAAACACATAAATTTTAAAGAGGATTTAAAATGCAGGAGGTGTACCTGAAACAGGTGAAGAAGGTCCAATATTGGTAGCATGACCATTAACAAATGCATAAACACTTCCTTTGACACTTTGATTCGATTGAAAGAGAAGATTCTATGAGAGAACATGCACTTTGGGTGGCCTACGTGATCTATCATGAACCCAACCATGTAGAGTAGATCCCCCACACTCTAATGAACCACGATTGGGGGTTGTTTAGGAGACGCCTCTACATATTACATATAATACATATAAACTACCCCAAGAAAAAGATGTTGACTAAACTATTCGATATAATATAAAACTATCACATAGAATACATATAAACTAATCCAAGAAAAAAATCTTGAATTAGAAATAACGTTGACAAAAAACCATTTCTAAAGTCAAGTAGAATAATCTAGCCTGAAGTCATAAACTTTAGAGTCTATCTTTTGATAATTTATCAACCAAAGTATTGATTTCCTTGTGAACATAATTGAAAGAAGTGGATAAATATATGTTCACAATTTTTCCCATTTCTAAATAATGCATTTTATTCATAGGGCACACATATGTAAATATATATGTAAAACAAAGAAATAAACCTATTTTCAAAACTAATAAAATTTCATGGCAACCAAATACTCTAATAGACTTTAAGTTCTTATAATGTTTGACTTTCACACTTGACATGTAGTAGGTGCAAGAACATGAAGACAATGTTTCTTATACAACACACTACATAATATAACAATATGGTACAAATTAGAAAGAAAAAAACACGCTTTTATTCACATTAAATGCACTTTTCATGATGGATTTAATGTATCTATCAATGATGCATTGTTGAAACTTGAACTTATATGTATAGTTATATAATTATATTATGTTATCTATATAAAACAATAATATATAGCTATGTGATGTTATAGTTATAATAGTTTTATATATGCAGTTATGTTATGAACTATAATTATAGTTATGTTATATATATGTGTGTGTGTGTGTGTTATAAATAATTTTGTGTTGTATTAAATAGTTATAGAACTATGTAGATGGGATAATATCTGTGGCTGGGATGTAGGAATATGCACCATTTTCCTATGGATCTCATACAATATCTCCAGCTACATAACATTTCTTATATTGCACAAATTGCAGACATAGAGAACACCTCTTTCCTCCAACAGGCATGGAAACATGCTCATCATCTAAACATTCCACCTGATTGGACATAGCTATGGGAGGACTACACTCAGGCTCTCACAAATGCCCACATTTGTATCCTTGATGGTGATGATGAGATTATTTGGGCTCTATCAAAAAATTGATGGTACTTGCTAAAAGAAGGATATCTAATACTATCAGCTCCTAGGAAGCCTCCGATGCTTGTTGACTGGTGGACACATCTTTGGAAGCTTAAAGCTCCTCCCAAAACAAGGATTTTAATGTGGACTATCCTTCAGAACAAAATCCCAACTGGTGATAACCTCCTCAAACAAGCACAATATGGTCCCCATTGGTGCAGCATATGCAAGCACGAGAATGAATCTTCTTCCCACCTGTTTATGGAATGTACGACTCTTAGAAATATGTGGAATCTTATCCTTCCCCCCATTGCCCCCTTTGCTATTTGGGCCAGCAATACTATTCTTGAGGCTTGGCAATCCTGGTTCAACACTTCAGCATCGCCTAAGCTCAGAAACCTCCCCCTTCTGATTTGCTAGACTATCTAGATTGCCAGAAACCGTTTAATCTTTCAGGACACAATGCCGAATTGGGCTATTTTGGTGGCCAAAGTCATGGCTGATTATTCTCTTATTATGTACGATCCTCCCCCACGCATCTCCCGTATTCCCACCCCTATTCAAATCGATCACAACAAACCTTGGGCTTACTTTGACGGTGTTGCACAAGAACAAGGCTGTGGCAGGGGAACCATTCTCCATTTAAACCATCAACATTCCTTTAGTATGCTCATAGGCTTCTGAAGAGGTTCAAACAACTCTACTGAGCTCCTTGCCGCTAAACATATCATTCGGTTCGCCTTGGAAAAAAACTGCAGAGATCTACAATTATTTGGGGACTCAAAAATTATTTGTGACTGGCTGAACAGGAAAGCCAGATGCTCTACTTTTGTGTTGATTCATTTCTTGGATGAAACTTTGAGAATGATTACATCTTTTGATTCTTTAACATTCTCACATATTTACAAGGAGTAGAACGGGGTTGCTGACAGTTTATCCAAAGAGGCTGTGATCGGGGAACAAGGCATCTGGTTGATTAGAGAGCACCATGGGGATGCTTTCTACCAATATTTCCATCGGCCATTCATGGACTTAAATGTTTAATCTAAGTTATTATTTTTGGACTTGCATAGATCAGACACATATCATTTTTGTATGTATATATTGACACTGAACAACATAGATATCAGCATGATATTTGTTTTGGTTACTGTTATTTTATTGCTACCCCCTGCGTGGATCATTGGCAACAATTTTGTTTTAACAAGACATGTTTATGAACTGCATACGCACCAACATCTATAGAATGTAATTTCCTTCTTAATGAAATTACTATTTTTCCTTATGGGAAAAAAAGAACTATGTTATGTTAGGTTAAATAACTTTAATTTATGTTAAATAGTTATAGAACCATCCTATGTTATAAAAAATGTATATAGAACTATAATATATAGCTTGAATGTTAATAGTTACATGATGTTACAAAGTTTATATCTATATCTATATATATATATATATAGATATATATATATATAACTTTTGTTTTAACTTTAAATATTAATATTTTATTTAAGTAACTATTTTTTTAAAACTAATCGCACTATATATATTATTAAAAAGATATGTAAAATATAAATTAATTTAAATTTAGAATAATAAAAGAAAATTAAAATTCTTTTTTGATAAATAGGGGTTCACCATGAACAACCATATTCATCATGTCAATCTCAAGCTCCTAATTATGCCGATAGGCGTCCTTCATTGTGGGCTTGGGGTGGGAAAACCCTATTCACCCCAACCAATCACAGGTGTTCATTTTCATCGTCCTACTTCCAATTAGAAAATTCCACAAGGTTTCCTATCATTTCTTGATTCAATCCCTAATATTGTTTGTCTTCATCTATCGCTAAAATGAAAACTTCTCTTGCCAGAAGGAAGAATTGCATCGATTTGAGGTTTGAAATCTCGCTTTTCTCCAAAATAATATGATCCTGTAGAGGTAGAATAATTCATTTAAGAGCCAGAAGCATATGTAGATGGACCAATTTCAAAGCTCGGGCCTTCCTTTGTTCGACACACAAGCCTGGACCCTTTGTTCGATGAATGAGAAGTAAGAAACCGTTACTTTACATAATCCATTCTCCGATGGGGCACCTTAACTAGTTTTTAGTTGCTTTCCCACATGAATTTGGTTTGAACTGATAGATAGAGGTGGACTAGTTTAAAAGATCAAACCTTGCTTTGTTCTACACACAATCTTGGACCCTTTTTCAATGAACGAGAAGCAAGCAACTGTTACTTTGGGTACTCCATTCTCCCATGGGGAACCTTAACTAGCTTTTAGTTTTTTTCTCACTTGAATTTGGTTTGAACATATAGAGAGAGGTTGACCCATTTCAAAGCTCAAACCTTCCTCTGTTCGACACATAAGCTTGGACCCTATGTTCGATGAACGAGAAGAAAGAAATTGTTAATTTGAGTACTTCATTCTCCCATGGGGCACCTTAACTAGATTTTAGTTGTTCGCCCCCTTGAATTTGGTTTGAACAGATAGACAGAAGTAACGCAAAGATTAAGGATGAAAATAAAGTCCTAGCACTCCTAGTTGTGAGAAGTATAATTGGCTCTCTACAGTAAGGAAAGAGGTTCATAAACTGGATTGGTGGTGTACTTTTGGTTCAGATTTTGGATTCTATAGTGTATTTTGGTTTTCTCTTCTTTATAATATATATCAACCCCTTTCGTTTTCTTTCCAAGTTATTTTTCATTTTATTCCATTTCACCTTTATCTTTAAGATGGATATTTATCTTAGATGGATACTTATATTTTTGTTAACCATGTTATCCTTTGTTCGTTTAAACTAGATATTTGTCATTTTTTAACTAGGTTTTCAGTATTTTGTTATAACTTTCTAATTGATATTTTTTCCCATTGAGTTCCCTGAGGTTAAGTATAATTATTTCCTTTCTTATCAAAGGGTATTGATTCCTTTTTAATTTCAATAAACTAGATAACCAAATCCAATTCTTTGTATCATTTTGGTGGTGTAGAATGTTTTTAGGTATTCCAGATGAATATAACTAAGAAGTTCTTGAATATTAGAGGGCTCTCCCCAGGTTGAGGTATGCCTACTATAATGTTTCAAAGGGCCCTACCTGCTCTAATGTTTCAAAGGGAAGCATTGTAAAATGGTCATGAGCTTGCCACAACACCCTAGCTCCTTTCTTGCTTGAATGTTTCAAAGGCAAGCATTGTAAAATGGTCATGAGATTGCCACAACACCCTAACTAACCAAATATAGGTTTGTGGAGCCGCAACTTACCATATCTATGCTTCCTAGGGCTAAATAGTTGCGAGTCTGGTAGATAGTGCAAAGCAAGCGATAGTGGGTCATTGCTAGAGAATTTTAAATGTTTGCAAAGCATTTTGGACAATCCCAAGTGGAAAATTTTGACACACACATGCTATGCATGGAAAGACATCCTTGTAGGCATACCTAGTTCTTTTATGTTGGGAAACCCAAATACATTTTAGCATGTCTTGGAATTGAATTGAGAAGAACACGACGTTATTTCTTTTTGTAGTGTTTGTTTTTGGACCATGTCTTAGGAAACAATCAAGCATTTATCCTTACATAATGAATTCCTTCCTAATGCAATTTTTGTAGAAATATAATGCGGAGGGAACCCTGTAACGAATTACATTGTTGATCCATGGAACCATATTTTAGCTCTCCCTAGAGATTCAAATGGTTATATTACAACTCTAAATATGCCCACATGTTTGAAATGTGAGTATATTTGGATTGTCTTCCCCCATTGTATTTTTCTTCTACTTCATGTACATCAACATCAAGGAAATACTTGGAGGGTTTAGGATTCACAAAAGGGAATGGAAACACAATATTTTTGCAGAAAATGCTTCTACTGTGGAAGAGAACTTTGGTATTACGAATGCCTTGGATCTTCTGATGCTTGAGTATTTACAAATTTTTAATCAATGTTACTTTCATTTTGGATCATGAGTTTGGGATGAATCATATCCCCTTTTCCAGGCCCCTTATTTCCCTTTTATTGATCCCAGGTTTAGATGCTAAGAGAAAGAGAGGCTAGATAAATTTTACATGAAATGGCGGTGGCAACCTTTGGGCTGCAATATTCCGAGGTCAATAGATCTATGCCCTAATATTAATATTAGTTTGGAGAAATAGATGACCTAAATTTGATCTATAATTTCAATTATTTTGGAGCAACATTTCAAGATATAGTAAGAACATGGTTGCCTAATAATAATGTAGTTGCATTTGAGCCCTGAGTTTTTCCAATTAAAATCAAAATTAATATTCATACCAAGAATAATCCAAAAGAGTTGCATGACAATATTATATCCCCTATGTTGTTATATTCAAGAAGGATAAAAAAGAGACCAATGGTAGTCTTATCTTATGTTGATGTTATGTGATTCAAGAAAGTTCATACTGCGACCAATGGAATTCTTATACTGACATTGTTTGTTTAATTTGATTGGTAGTCTTCCACCAATATTTTTCTCTTTGATTGAATTTTAACAAAGTTTTATATTGAACACCATTAGAATTTTAAAGAGAATTGAGCATAGTCTGGTAACCTTTGTGGGAAAATATATATTTTGTGTCTGAACTAATTTCCTTTTATGTGATATCAAATTCAATGCAAGAAACATGCTAAATAGGATACAAAACCATCGAGCAGTCTTTGTTGGTGATTCAATCGGAAGAAACAATGGGAATCACTCATTTGCATGCTAGCAGAGGCAGTTCCAAATGAACTCCAAATATATGAGGTCAATGGAAGCCCCATTTCAAAGCAGAAGGGATTTTTTTCCTTCAAATTCGAGGAGTTCAATTGCACTATGGAATATTATAGGGCACCATTTTTGGTTTTGCAAGGATGTGCTCCTAAATCTCTCCCTCTAAAGTTATAATTACACTAAAATTTGATTTGGTTGACTAGACATCTTAGTAGTCAAACGATGCAGATATTATATTCTTCAACATCGAGCATTGGTGGAACTTTGAGAAGATCTTCAAAGGGTAAGATTTTATTTTGTAGTTTGACAACAATGCAACTATTGCATTTATATTCTGTGTTATACAGTTGAAGGTCTTAATCATGGAAGAATACAAAGTTTATGTTGGTTGTATGTTCAGAACCACAAATAATAATCCTTTAATGGTGATCCTTTATCTTCTTTTTTTTAAGTGTGGTTCACGGGCACCGGAGTGCCCGCTACGTCCACATAGAGAAGCGGGGCAGCTCCACCCGAAGGGAACTGTCGGTTGGCCATATCAGGCCTAACCCCGAGGGCGTCGAGGAGATTTGACCCCGTGACCTCCCAAACCAGGAGAGTACTAGCAACGGGAACTCGACCATTTGAGCTATCCCTCGGGGCATGGTGATCCTTTATCTAACACAAAGCACAATGAAAAAAATTGAGGCCACTTCTTGGTTTTTTTTTTCCAAAAAATTGGACTGGAAAATAAGAAAGCCTAATTTAAAATATCACAATTCTTTCCATGCATTCCATTTATTATTAAACTTGAAAAATTTCTTCCTTGTTATAATTTTCACCTTAGCTTTTCCATATGGATTGACAAAGAGATTTTCATAGGGGCTATTATTTTCAAGAAGGAGAAACAATAAATATGACACTAGATGTGCTGACTGCATTTGAGAGATCTATGAAGACTATGATGGAATGGATTTGTCAAGACGTAAATACAAAAAAAACACATGCATTCTTCTATACCTGGGCTCCTATGCATTTCATGTTTCTGTCATATCTACTAATTTGATAATATCTACACACTTAAATATTTTTCTCTTATGGTATAATATCCAGAAAAGGTAGGATGCATAATTCCCCTATATCTCATATTATGTTCTTCACATGTAGGGGAGGTACATGGAAAACTGGTGGGAATTTCCATTTAGAGACCCACCCAACACTAAGTCTAGTTGATTTCCTTGACCCACATCTATGGAGCAACAATCTCATCATCTCCAAAGCACTGGAGCAGCTTAATCACAAAAAGAATGTGCAACTGCTAAACATAAGATATGATTCAACCACAGAAAGATGGTTATTCATCATTGTATTATTTAGGAATCGGATCTAGACTTGCTTCCCTTAGTAGGTAGGATTACAACAATTGGTGTCTTCCTGGAGTTCCAAACACATGGAATGAACTACTTGTGAAGGTTGTTATTTATTTATCAAATTAAAAGTGAATTTGTGAGGAGGCATTTGGTTCAATTAGAGAGGAAAAAACAATGTTATTTTTCTAAGAGTTTTTAGTCACGATTGCGTGCCATATTGGGATGCTAGTTGGGAAAGAAAGAGCCATTCTATTATAATTATTATATTCATGGTCATCTTGACCTGAGTGATTACTATGTTACAAAATTGCAATTACAACAATAAATTTTTGTTTCCATGCAACATATATTCTACCGTGGAAGAGTAAAGTATTATTACAATATTAAAATCAATTTTAAGTTTTGAAAATTCCTTTTCATCCTGGTTCTCTAAGGACATAATGTGTTGATTTTTCTTAATACAAATTAATCATCCAAGATTCAGAAAAGACAAGATCATTAGGATAGGGGATGCCGCACTTGTTACCACTCAAATAAGCCAAGCTAACTATCCCAATTAAAATATAAATCCAAAGGAGAAACAACACAAGAAGTGTCTAGAAATCTTGAACGAGATTTTATCTCACCACATGGGCAAGTTGAAAATGTAAAGAATGAAATAATGGGCATCAATGAGGAGAATGTTTTCTGTCCAATTATGTGAAGCTTTCATAACCAATATTTTTGAGTAGCTCTAAGAAATTTCTTTTAAAATACGATATTTAAAATATTTTATTTTTCACCAACTATATAATGTGGTAAGTGTTAGAAACAAAGTAGCACTATAATGTTACCAGGATTGGGATTCGGGGAGTCTGTACCGAGCTTGTTGCAAATTCCCCTTGAATTTTTTTGGGAGCTTTATTTGAACACTTTTGGAGAGGAGCAGATTGGGAAGTGTTTGGAAGCTTGATTTGGATACTCTTTCTTAGGAAAGATTGTAAAATCCCCCTATCTTTAACAACTGATAGAAGCATAACACCTTCTATTATAATTTCCAACTTGTTAAATATTTTACACATAAAGAATTGAATCACAGTAGTTGTTTATATACTTTTCAACTTTTTCAGACTTTTTCTGCACAAACTAACATGTCTTAGGAGTTGAATTGAAATTGATTAACATGCCTTAGGAGTTGTATGATAATCATATATTATGAGGTTTAATCATAATAATGTTTATGTCTTAGGAGTTGAATCACATTTCACTGATGATTTGAATCACAATGGGCTACAACTACAATTTTCAAATTATTCAAAAATTTGTCACACTAACTAACTTGCCTTCAAAAAATAGAACTGTTGCCGAAGGGGAATTAGACCCTCTAGCTACAACTAAAACTATTGTGCTTTGACTTCAAATTTCATCACTGCATAAATGGCTAGGGTGAAGTGATGATTTTGATGCTAAAAAATTGTTTGTGTATTTATCGTGTTGGTGCAGTACACTTTGGATTTCGTTTATTTGAGAGTTGTAGTTCTGATCTCGTCATGGACTAGTAATACCTTTGTTTTAAATCTGGTTTCTATTGATTTATAGAGAAACTCTATGTGACATAGATTCCACTAATGGCAGAGGTGGCTTGTTGAATGTATACTGGAGAACGATAGGCTACTCACATGCGTGTGGGCCATGCTAAATCAGGATGTGAGCATCTTTGAAAATGATACCACAAGTGGGCAGGTGGTGTCTGCGAACACCAACAATGTTATTATAGTGTAGGATGCCATTTTTGAGAAGGTGAGGTGAATTGATGTATACATTATGGTTATTTTATTTATTTCATGGTGGGTAGGTGGGTCTGACTTGGCTTTAGGGAATTATTGCAGGTTGAGAATTTTATTTCACTTCATTAGCTGGTTTGTTTTTGGATTCACTCTGGGTTTCTTGACGGTGTGGCAACTCAATCTTGTCACATTGGTGACTTTTCCTTTGATTTCATTCACGAGACATTGTATGCCCTTGCTGTGACTAGTCTCATGAAGTGGAGTCGACAGGCTTACATTAAGGTCCGAGGGATTGCTAAAGAGGTGTGCTTTCACAGATCCTTTTCATAAAAGTTCCAAGTTTCCAACTATCTAACCACGAATCACACTTGAGAGGGAAAGGTTGTTTGAAACTGGTCTCTAAACAAATTTTCTCTTTTACACCTTGGTGGATCCGTAACACATGCCCAAGGTCAAATCTTCATAAGATATTCCACGATGGTGGGGAGCCTACTCCTTACCCTTATCACAAAAGTTTAAAAATGGTAAAATATAGTCCATAGAATTTGAAACCCATGAAGGGTATAACATCCTATTGTGCCAATCACTAGATCATCTTAGGTAGAGACATATCTTTTTGGAGTCTCTACTAAAAATAACAAAATCCCCTCTCTTTTTGGACCCTCTACTAAAGGGGTCAAACTATTTTATACTATTTTATTCAATTTGGTTTTTCCTACATAAACCCCTCTATAACAATCAAACCATTTTTATTCATTTTGGTTTATACTACTTGTGTGAATGTGTGAAGTATTTTGTTTATCATGTGGTGGTTTTATCCAATTTGGTTAAGGATTTGACTTTCTCGTCTTTTCGATTGTTTTACCTATGTTAAGCACTTTTGATGACCAAGGAAATCAACTATGCATCTCCAACATCACCTCCTCTCACTCTTGATATACAAAAAAGGGGTTTTACCTATTTTTAGTAGTTTTGATGACTAGAGAAATCAACTGTGCATCTCCAACATCATCTCCTCTCTCTCTTGATATATAGAAAAGGGGACTTTAAACTATACACCTCTTGAGGTTGAATCTTGTATATTTCATGTCAAACACCATGGCATTGTCCCAATGTTTCTACGCTACATTATAGTGTCTACTTTTCACCACTTATCAATAAGTCACCCCACTTTCCATAACATGATAGTTCAATCAATACAACAACCCTTTTATGTTCATTGAACACAAAATTTCCTTTGCAGTAATACCTAGGTCATATTTTGAAGATCCCAATAGTTATGGGGTTGTATACAATGCTTAGATTTTATATTTCGGAGTATTCAAACCTTGATTAAAGTGGAACAATGCTTTGCTTTCACATTTTTTAGGACTTAACCCTTACGAGGTTCTAACTAAGTATTCAAACACTGTTGGGGATCTAGCAACACTCTTCTTTCACTTTCTTAAGAACTCAAACCTTCTGGGGCTATACCAACACCTAAATTTTAGTATTTTGAGTATTCAAACCCTGTTAGGGTTGTAACAATGCTTCACATTCTCTTTTTAAGGATTAAAGCCTTGTGCTGATACAAAAATGCCTAATTTTCACTTTTTAGAATATTCAAAACACGGTAAGGTTGAAACAATGCTTATTTTCAAGAACTTTGTTCCTCTAAACACTGTTGGTGTTGAAAAAAAATGCTCATTTTCACTAACTCGGCTGGTACCTCATGGTTAGTATATGGATTTTTCATTGGGATGTGAAAAAGGCCATCTCATTTGTGAAGAGAACTATGTAATCTCACTAATAAATTATGGGGATTCTGTGAAGAATATTTTCCTTTTATCATTAAAATATTCAGACTATCTTATTAGATTTAATAGGACATGGTGAGGTTTCTAAAAATTCCTCAAGGATTATGGATCTCTCTCCATCAACAAACAATGAATCCCAAAATTATTCCATTAATTATGAGTTGATCTCTCATATCGTCCGATCTGTTAAGACAACTGCATAGTCTCCCAAAAGGCTTGTATAGTTCGGTGAAATTCAGTCTCTGAAGAAAACTTTGTAATCTCCAATAAGGCTTGTGTGGGTTCAATGAAATCTAATCTATAAAATAAATTGTGTAAGTTCCAAAATATTCTTATAGGTTTAGTAAAATTTTGCGTTCAAGGTTCACCACTGAGTTAGACTGACGATGATATAGTAGTGTTTCTTAAAATTCTTTGTCAAGGAGTGTGGTGCTCTGTCAATCCTTGATATGGAATGAATCTGGTGCTCTGTCCATCCTTGATATGCAATCATAAAGTTAGAAAATTGTTTTAATTATGTGCTGATATATACTTTAAAAATTCAATAGGGAAAATTTTGATATTTTCACTATTGCACCCTTTTGTTATGAATTATATGTTCTTAATTTTAACCTTTTGTGATAAATCATATGTTCTTAGTTTTAGAAATAAATGATATGGTTTTAATTTTAACATTTTGTAATGAATTGTATGTTTTTTATTTTAGAAATTTGAATAATTTATAATAATTTTGCATCTTTTTTCATGCAAAGCTCAGAGTGTGAATAATTTTGGACTCATTGTCTAATTTTTCTATTCAAAATAGATTTTTTGTTTTTATTATGAATTTCATGATTACATAGAGTTGTTCTTCTTCTTACATAACAATCATTTTTACATCATTGTTACATTCCCCATTTCCCAGCAATGAGCCGAACACAAACCACATTTAGATGGCTGAACACAAATCACATTTAAATGGTTGTCCAATTTTCATTTTCGAACAATGATCAGGAAGTGGCATAGTTAAATGTTTCGAATTAAGCAATAACAGGAAATTGGACTTTTCTTAGTAATGGTGAAAAGTAATTCTTATTTTTTTTATTATTATTGTAAATTGGATTTTATTGTAAATTCCATGATTATGGCAAGTGATTTTTGTTTTTTATAGAAATAATATCAGTAAAGTGGTCTTTGAATTTATTGTAAACGTAGTAAAAAGATTCTTGCTTTTATTGTAAATATGAAAAGTGGTTCTTGTTTCTCACTGTAACTTAGTTGTTTAAGTTACAACAAATTCCATGATTATGAAAATATGAAAAGTGATTCTTGTTTTTAAACAACTACAATTGTAAAGTGGCTATTGTATTTATTGTAAACTCAGTAATGGTGAAAATAGATTCTTTCTTTTATTGTAAATATGAAAAGTGGTTCTGGTCACTTGTTACAACTAGTTTATCTTAAATATGACTTTTAAAATAGTTGAATATTTACTTCAGTAGCATTCAATATTTAGGTTTTATATGGTTGGAAGAATGTAACTAATGTAATATGTTTTAGAATTCAAAGTTTACAAGTCAATAATAATGGGCACAGGCTTGAAACTTAAAAGGCCTAATATTCATTTATTAAGGAAATATGCATTTCCGCAATGAAAGAGTAGAAAATACACAAGGACAAAGGTCAAATAGGTGAACAAGAAGATGCAAATCATAGTAGCATCAATTTTTTACTCTCTTATTTTACTTATTATTTATTTCTTTTACAATGGCTTCTTAGTTAGCAAACGTGCTTCTTATTTATCGAGACATTATTTTGTCATGTTAATATAGACTTCTATCTCCTTCAGACACCCCCATCTTTCCATCTTTGGAGTTCTATAGTGTGAGCAAGGCCTGATAAGTGTCTATTACTGATTTTAACATTTAACCTTTAAGATTTCATTACATAATTTTTACATAAGTACGAGAATGTAGAGAGCTTGTTACCTTGTCAGGATTGAGCATATTATTGAGCATATTAAATAAAAAATAGGCCTATCCAACCTAGACTAACACTATGCACAACCTGTGTACCTTATGCTTGCAAGGATTGCTATTGTCTTGAGACATTTATGTTATTGCAACATACTTCTTCTTAAATTTAACCTCCTCTACATTCTTTAGAGGATGTATAGAAACTCAAATTCATATTGTATTTCATTGTCTATAAATTGCCATCCATTTTCCCCTCTTGGTGCAATTGCTAGTTTATTTATTGATTGTCTATAGTTTGGCTGTTTTATATTTTGGAGTTTTTTGGGGTATTATTTTGGTCAAGTTTGTTCGAAATTTAAAATTTAGTTTAAATAAGAAAAGAATTTTTTTTATTAAATTCCTAATGAAAAATTTTGAAAACTAAAATAATTAGAAAATATTCATTATAAACATGCCACCAAATCACATGTAAGTTTTTTATTTAACCTAAATTATAGTTCTTTTGGTGGTTTTGAAGCATTTTCTTGGGGGATTTTTATGGTTTTCTAGGTTGTTTTGTGTTTTTTAAGGCTTGTTTTTGTGGTTTTCTAGGTTGTTTTGTGGTTTTTTAGGCTTGTTTTTGTGGTTTTCTAAGTTGTTTTAGATGATTTGAAGGGTTTTTTTTGTTGGTTTTTTCTGGTTTTCATGGTTTTTGTATGGTATTTTTTTTCCAAACTAGTTTATTTAATTTTGCAAGAAAATTAAATAAAAATACAAAATGGATAAGAAATCTACCTTGGCTTGAGTCTTTTGGACATTAGCGGGGTTGTCAACGAGGTTTGTGGGATGCTCCATGGTCCAATTTCATGATTTAGCTTCAATACCTCGGTCAAACTCTTTTTTATCCCATGATATTTGGAAAAATGACGTGCACAAACCACGACCTGGTGTTTTAATAGGAAATAAGGGCTCAATCAAGCCCTAAATCTTGATCGAGCATTAGAGCTTGATTGAGCCATAATGCTTGATCAAGGGTTTGTTTTAATCCCTTGATTAAGCTATTTTTTAGTGCTCAAGAAGCTCGACAAAGAGCTCTTTTTTCACCTAAACGTGCCATCCCTTATCAAAATGTGTAACCCACCTCCATGTTCTTACTTAAAGATGTTGTGTTTGGCTATGAAATCATCTACAAAAAAGGGAAGCAAAATATTGTTGTAGATGCACTCATAAGAAGGGATGAGGATGTGGAAGCATAGCTCTGTGCCATTTCTATTATCCAACCTGGTAGGATAACTAAAGCAAGGGATGAATGGAAGAATGGATGTTATGCACTTGACATACGAGAAAAAACTAGTGCAAGAAATATGAAAGAATATAGCCTGAAACACATAAATAACACATGAAATGATACAAGCTATAAAGATACTTCATAATTCAGAAACATAATACAATGTTCACTTGCCTCTGTGAGGGGGGAACCTCCGATCAAGCAGAGCTCAGTTACAATAAGACTCAATCATTCTTCCCTTACTATCTAAGAATGTTTATAGCTTAATGACATCTGAAACCCTAACTACTAGTGGTCCCTTACATAACAGAGGTTAACCACTTTATTAATTAACTATGGCTCATTTATAACTAATTGTGGTCACTTTTCTATGATGCGAGTCAAACAATTACAATTATTATTAATGAGGATAACCTCTTATGGGATTTGTTGACTCAACTAACTAACTATGACTCTGACTAGGCCACTTGGGCTTATTAGATAAATAAGGGGCTAGGTTTCGACCCTAACATGCCCTCCCCCATCGAAAGAAAGCTTGTCCTCAAGGCTAAAGCTGTGGAAAATGTGGAAGAATAGTGGATGGAACCCATGTTGCATCTTCTAGAGAGGTGTCTTTCCACTTGACGAGGAATTCCTTGATCGTGCACCTACAGAGATGCCTTTCGCGAGTATCGAGGACCTGTTCTGGTCGAAGCCAAAGTGGACTTCCTCATCCAATTATGGTAGAATTGTTTGAACCCTGCAATTATTCCCCACAACTTTCTTAAGGCATGACACATGGAAGACGAGGTGGATTTTTAAAGTAGTTGGAAATGCCAGTTTGTAAGCAACTGCTATGATACCTTGAAGTACCTGAGAAGGCCCATATAATTTTAGTGCTAGTTTCTGGAAGACCTTTTCTTTGCAAGAGGTCTTCTTATATGGTTGGAGTTCCAGGAATACTTGGTCACCTACTTGAAATGACTGCTCATAATGATGTTGGTCGACATGTTTCTTCGTTCTATTTTGAGCTTGATGTATATTATCTTTGATATGAGTGATCATGGTGGCATGGTTTTGTAGGAGTTGATCAATTTCTTGAACTTTGGAAAATCTAGGGATATAAGAAACTGGTGAAGGTGGAAGTTGGTCATAAACTACCTAATATGGCATCATATTGGTGGCTTCATGATAATTAGTATGATACCACTATTCAGCTAAAGGTAGCCATTGCACTAATTCATGCTCATTGTCTAAAGTGAAGCACCAAAGATAGGCCTCCAAACATTTGTTTATTTTTTTGTATGACCAGCGTTATGGGGATGATAAACTGTACTCAGTTGGAGTTGCATGCCCTGGAGCTTGAAAAGTTCCTTCCAAATTTTTCTGGTGAAAGTGGTGTCTCGATTAGACACAATGGAAGTCAAAATTCCATGCAGTTTGAATATTTGGTCCATGAAAAATTGAGCCACCAATGTTGGGGTAAATGGGTGTGGTAGAGAACAAAAATGAGCATATTTGAAAAGTATGTCAACAACCACCATGATGACTAATTTTTTTTTTGACTTTGGGAGACCTTAATGAAATCCAAGGAAAAATTCGTCCATATGGAAGTAGGGAGTGGTAATGGTTGTAAGGTTCTTGGTATCTTGATCATTTCCCTTTTGTTTCACTGGAATACACCGCATTCAACTACAAAATTAATAATTTATTCTTCATGTCGGTTGAAAATAATGAGTGGCATGCCTATGCATAAGTCTTCTGAAAGCCCAAATGTCCGACAACTAGAGGGGAGTGGAACTCTTCCAAGTTGTAGACTTTGAGGGTGGAGGTCAGGGATAACGCTACCCGATCCTTGTAGCAAAGAACCTCATCCTTACAAGAGTAGTCTTGTGATGAATTAGGATCTGTTCTTAAGTTATTATTAGTTGGGATAGAGAGGGGTGGGAGAAACATTCATGGCAGGCCTCTTCAATCCAATATGGTATTGGTTGAGAGAGTGAAAAAAGGGTTCCCTCATCATTAAATTGGATCGATAAGGCATCAACCACTAGATTGTCATGCCCATTCTTGTAAATTATCTCATAATCATATCCCAACATTTTTTCAAGCCATTTATTTTGTTGTGGCAACAATAGATTCTTCTCTAGAAAATATTTTAGGCTATGATGGTGGGCGTGGATTTCAAAATGTCGCCCTAATAAGTATGGTTTCCAAGTGCCTACTACATGTAATGTGGTCATCATTTCTTTCTCATATGTATCACACTGACCTAGATGTTTGCCGTTGAAGTGTTGACTAGTGAAATCCAATAGTCTACCTTCCCACATTAATACTGCTTCAATGCACGTACCTGAAGCATCACATTCAATCACAAAAGATTGGTGAAGTCTGGTAAGGCCAATAATGGAGTGAAGCATATGGATTGTTTGAGAGCTAAGAAGGCCTGTTGATCTGCTCCAGTCCAGAGAAATGATTTTTTCTTGAGAAGATTAGTGATGGGTCTGGAAATGCATCCATAATTTCAGATAAGTTTGCGACAATAGCCTGTGAGACCCAAGAATCCCCCAAAATATCCAAGGTTTTTTGTTGGAGCCAATATTGCATTTCTTGAATCTTTTTTGGATCAACCCTCACTCCGTCACAAGCCACAATGTGTCCCAAATAATCTACTTCCATGTCAAAGGAGAACTTGGCTAATTTGACAAATAATTTGTGATCTTGGAGCAATTCCAATATTTTTTCAACATGATGAATTTGTTTTTTTGATGTTATGCTATAGGTGAGAATGTCATTGAAAAAGACTAGGACATTTTTTTTGAGATATTTTTTCAGAAGGTGGTTAATGAGGTTCTGAAAAGCAGATGGAGCATTCCAAAGACCAAATGACATTACCAAGAATTCATAATGAACTTCATGAGTTCAGAAAGTTGTCTTGGCAATGTCAACTTCCTTCATGCATATTGGGTGATAGCCCGAGCAAAGGTCTAGCTTGGTAAAAAATTTAGCACACTGCAATTTATGAAGTAGATCATCAACTACTGGATAGAAAATTTGTCCTTCATAGTGAGCTTGTTAATGGCCCTAAAGTTAGGAGACATGTGCCATTCTCCATATTTCTTTAGAACCATGGCCACTAGAGATGAATAAGGCCTGGAGTTGGGATGAATAACATTGACTTAGAGGAGTTCCTTGATGTTTTTTTCAATTCCATTATTTTTTGCAAAGGGATATTGATATGGGTGGAAATTTGGCAGACAGGCACCTGAGACCAAAGGGATTCTATGATCATGTTCCCCCCTGGAGGGTGGGGGCTCCTTAGGTTTGTCAAAGACCCATCAGTGGCAATCTAATACATATTGCATATGAGGATGAAGACGAGAAGGAGTGGATTCATGCATAGATGGAATTAAATTGGTCTACTACCCCATGATGGCCTTTTTTTTAGAATATTCTCCATTCAATGGGAGCTGATGATAGTAGGAGCACCTTCCTAAAGTCCCCTCAATGTATGAGAGTGGTTGTTTTGCTTAAAGCTCATATATAATGCCTGGAAATCCTTTGTGATGGGGCCCAATATGCATATCCATTCAACACCAAGGATAATGTTGCAAGTGCCCATTTCAATAGAAAGCATGTGGGTTTTGAGGTGATAATCCCCCATCTCAATCTTAATATTTTAACAATGTTCTTCACATTTCATGGTCCCCCAATTAGCGATAATGTTGGGTCCCTATAATACTAGTGATTACCCCATTACTATTGTAGTTTTCCCCTTATTAATAGTGTTGTTCCCCTATTGTCCCCATATTGTTATTACTGTGCCCCATAGAATCCCTCTATTGTTATTTTTGTGGCTTTATATTATTATTGTTAGGTCAGCTAGGTTATATTGTGACCCCTTAGACTCCTATATATAGAAAGGAGGTTTTGTCATTTGAATCATCCAAGAATTGTTCATTTATGTAATATAAAGGAGGTTGCCCCCTCGAAGAGGCTGAATTTTAAGCCTTTGATATATCTTTTCTATCTTTTTCTTGAGTTGGTTTCATAACATTTGGTATCAGAGCTTTGGATTCTAGGGTTTCGCTACTCCAAACAGGTCATCATGGAATTTTCGCTATAACTTTTTGACTGTGATGTTTCAAAAGCTAAAAAAATAACCCATTTGAGAAGAAATCACGCTAAACCATGGGTCCAAATTTTAGAGTTTTTTGTGTTATATTTGCAGAGATATGATCTGCAGAAGTTGGTCTTTTTGCAGACTCCTGAATTACATTCCAATCAGGTGACCTGGGAAAATCATCATAAATTTCTCTCTGAGCATCAGATTGAAATTTTGTAAGAAGGTAAAGGAATAGGATGGACTCTAGTTTCTTGTATATATTTTTTACTGCCAAAGGTCAAAATAGTGACTCGTGGAACGTCATACAAGTTCGCTCTACTAAATTAGTCTATAATCAGGTCACTGTGGGAGATTTGTCATAACTCTTCATTGAAGAATCTAATTGAGGTCATACTGGTGGCATTGGAAAGAGGACATAGAGGGCTACCACAGTTCACAATTTTAGAACTAGATGATTCGAAATTACAGAGGTACATCAGAGGAATATAGAGCTCCTACAAAGTGAAAGAAGGTGTGTAGATTTTTAAAATTTTTGCTTAAGCTTGGTTTGAAAAATTATTTTGAAGGAATTCAAAGGACACAGTAGAGCATTAGTATCGGTAACTGATGCCCGAAGGAAAGAAAATGCAAACACCTAGTAAGAAAACTGAAAGCTCTAGCATGACTCATGAAGAAGAGGAAGAAATGCTACATGATATATCAAAATTACAAGACCAAGTGCAACAAATTTCACTCTCACAAAAGCTAACAGAAGCTAAGATAAATGGCGTGGAATCTAAGATAAAGGGCGTGGAAGCCAAGATTGACGATTTGAAGATAGATTTGAAGGCAGTTTTGACAAATTTTCTACAATAAATGCTTACTAATGGTGAAAGGGGAGTAAATGAAACTCATGATGCAAACAAAGGAAATGTTAATCATGATTTCATAGATTGTAATGTTGGATCGAAGACACACCATATTCCAAAAATCGATATAAGGAAGTTTGATGGCAAGGATCCCGCAACATGGATATTACAAATGGAGCAATTTTTTAATCTCAATAATGTGCAAAACACACAAAAGGTACGTATTGCAACTTTATATTTGGAACCAAATTAGTTTGTATGGTATCAATGGCTTTGCTCTCATAAACAATTTATCACTTGGGTAATTTTTACAGAAGAATTGATAGCACATTATGAGGATACAAAAAGAAACACTTTTTTTAGCCAATTGATAAGTCTCAAACAAAAGAGTTCAATAATGGAGCACATTGAGGAGTTCCAAAAATTGAACATAAGGGTAAAAAATATTCCAGATGAGCATAGGATTGATGTGTTCATGGGGTATTTAAAGGATAATATCCAACATGATGTTTGCCTTTGGGAACCTGATTCATTAGAGAAGGCATTCAGGTTAGCAAGAAAAATGGAAAGAAAAATTATGGCAACCAGGAAGCATACCACTCACAACTATAAAGACAGAAGTGTTGTTGCCACTAGTCTTCCACAACCTATAAGGTTTACACCACAAAAATTGGAAGAAAAAAGAGCAAAAGGGCTTTGTTAGAGTTGTGATAGCAAATACACTAAAGGTCATAAGTGTGCTGAGAAGAAATTATTCTACATAGATTGTGAAGAGGAAGAAGAAAAGGAGCAAGAAAGGTCAAAAGAAGAGGATATACTCCAGGAATAAAGCCTAGATGAAGAACAAATGACTTCGACCATATCTTGTAATGCATTGGTAGGAATTACCACTCCTCAAACCATCAAGATAGAAGGACAAATCAAGAAGAAAAAGGTAATAGTGTTGATTGATTCAGGAAGTACCCACAATTTTATTCATTGTAAGGTAGCAAAAGAATTGAATTGCTTCTTATATCTAGCACCAGAGTGTCAAGTGATGGCTGCAAATGGAGGAATAATAAATTGCTCTGGAAAGTGTCATAATATCAAGCTATCCATGGGAGAATATGTATTGACTAGCCCAATGCTTTCCATTCCAATGGGAGGTGTTGATGTTGTATTAGGAGTCCAATGGCTACAATCCTTGGTACAATAACTTTTAATTTTCAAGAACTTTTCATGAAATTTTCTGTGGAAGGAAAGGAAGTTGAATTAAGGGGTATTGCAGGGAAACCAGGAAAGATAATTAGCTCTAACGGTATGACAAAGCTTCTAAAAAAGGAACGAAAAGGTGTAATTGCACAATTATGTTCGCTAGATGTTTCCACATTGGAATCATCTATTTCTCCAGATCTCCAAAAAGTATTGGACAATCATTCCAAGGTATTTGAGACTCCCAAAGGTCTCCCACCTATTCGTGAACATGATCATGCTATTCATCTGATTCCAAGAAGTGTTCCTCCAAACATCAGGCTGTATAGATATCCCTATGCCCAAAAGAGTGAAATTGAATGTATGGCTGCAGAAATGCTAGAGGCTGGTATAATTCAACGAAGTCAAAGTTCTTTCTCTACTCCAGTACTATTGGTGCACAAGAAGGATGGATCATGGTGCATGTGTCCGGATTATAGGGAGCTCAACAAGCTCACTATTAAAGATAAGTTTCCCATTCCTGTCATTGATGAATTACTGGATGAATTACATGGATCAATTTACTTCACCAAGTTGGATCTTCATTCAGGATATCATCAAATCAGAATGAAGACTAAAGACATTACGAAAACACCATTTAGAACTTATGAGGGTCATTATGAATTTTTTGTCATGCCTTTTGGCCTTACCAATGCACCCTCAACATTTCAAGGTTTGACAAATTCAATTTTCAAACCATTCCTTAGAAAATTTGTGTTAGTATTTTTTGGTGATATATTAATCTACAACAAGTCTTGGAAGGATCATGTTGAACATGTTGATAGGGTGCTACAACTATTGGAGGAGAAACAATTATATGCAAAAAGATCCAAATGTTTCTTTGGAGTACAAGAGGTGGAATATCTGGGTCATATTGTATCTCATGAAGGAGTTAAAGTAGACCCTAGCAAAATTAAAGCCATAAAGGAATGGAAAATCCCCACATCCATAAAACATCTACGAGGTTTTCTCAGGTTGACAAGGTATTATCACAAGTTTGTTAAGAATTATGGGAGAATAGCAGCACCTTTAACAACACTATCGAAAAAAGATGCATTTTCATGGACCCCAGAAGCAACAAAGGCCTTCAAACATCTTAAAGAGGCAATGTGCCAAGCACCTGTCTTAGCTACACTAGACTTCACAAAAATATTTATTGTGGAATGTGATGCTTCTAGAAATGGAATTGGTGCTGTTTTAATGCAATATGAAAGACCCATTGCTTTTGAAAGTCGTCCAATCAAGGGAAAGTTTTTACACAAAGCTATTTATGAGAAGGAAATGTTGGCAATACTCCATGCACTTAAGAAATGGGGACCCTACCTAATGGGAAGACACTTCAAGGTAAAAATGGATCATGATAGCCTTAAATACATTTTAGAACAAAGATTATCCTCTGAAGAGAAACAAAACTGGGTCACAAAGATGTTGGGTTATGACTTTGAAATCATCTACAAAAAATGGAAGCAAGATGTGGTGGAAGATGCACTCTCAAGAAAGGATGAGGATGTGGAAGCATTGTTGTGCTCCATTTCTATTATCCAACCAGATTGGATAAACGAAGCAAGGGAGGAATGGAAGAATGATGAAGAAGTGTGGGCACTTATTCGAAAGTTACAACAAGATTCCAGTACGTCGGATACATTTAGCTGGAAAAATGATTCGTTATGGTACAAAGATCGCTTATACCTCTGTAAGAATTCCTAGCTAAAACAAAAGATTCTTATGGAATTACACACTTCTTCCTTAGGAGGGCACTCAGGATTTTTGAAAACTTATCACAGGGTTAAGAAGGAATTTTTTTGGGATGGCCTTAAATCAAATATTCAAAAGTTTGTGGCGAAATGTTTGGTTTCCCAACAAAATAAAGTTGAAACAATTAAGATGCCGGGTCTATTACAACCTTTATCCATTCCAAGCCAACATTGGGAGGAGGTTTCAATGGATTTTATCACAAGTTTACCCAAGTATAAGAGAAAGAGTGTCATCATGGTGGTAGTTGACAGACATACCAAGTATGCACACTTTTGTGCATTATCACATCCATTTAAAACCAGTACAGTTTCTACTACATTTATGGAAACAATTCAAAAGCTACATGGAAACCCAAAGATTATTGTAAGTGATAGAGATCCCATTTTCACTGGAAATTTTTGGACAGAATTATTTTCTTGTCTTGGTACTCAGTTAGCTCATAGCTCATCTTATCATCCTCAATCTGATGGGAAAACTGAGATAGTAAACAAATGTTTGGAAGGATATCTTCATTGCTTTGTATCTGATAAACAGACACAATGGGTCAAATGGTTGCCTCTGGCTGAATGGTGGTATAACACTTCCTTCCATACAACAACAAAAATGACCCCATTTATGGCACTTTATGGGTATTAGCCACCATCCATCACATCATATTTAAGAGAAAATTCTAAGGTTCAAGCAGTGGAACATCACATCGAACATCAACAACAAGTCCTCCAACTCTTAAAGGATAACCTCATGTTGGCACAAAATAGAATGAAACAACAGGAAGATCAACATCACAGTGAAAGAAGTTTTGATGTAGGTGATTGGGTATTCCTATGGCTACAACCATATAAGCAAATGTCCCTCAAGCAAGCTAAGAAGGATAATAAATTATCACCAAAGTATTATGTTCCATACAAGGTGCTGCAAAATATTGGTACTATGGCATACAAATTGGAGCTTCCTGCAGCTTCTCGATTGCACCTAGTTTTCCATGTTTCATGTTTAAAGAAGGTTATAGGCGATAAGCTCCCAGTTCAAACAATATTGCCAGAACTTGACGAGGAAGCAGAAATTATATTGGAACTAGAAGCAGTCACAGAAACAAGAACTCGATAGCTATGAAAGTGATCAATTTCAGAGTATCTTATCAAGTGGAAGAACTTATCTGCTGAAGATTCCACGTGGGAAGATGAGAATTTTATACAGAAGCATCCAGAACTACTCAAGCATTGAGGACAACACTTTTTTGAAGGAGAGAGGCATGTTGGGTCCCTATAATACTAGTGATTACCCCATTACTATTGTAGTTGTACCCCTTATTAATATTGTTGTGCCCCTATTGTCCCCATATTGTTATTACTATGCCCCATAGAATCCCTTTATTGTTATTTTTGTGGCTTTATATTATTATTGTTAGGTCGACTGGGTTATATTGTGACTCCTTAGACTCCTATATATAGAAAGGAGGTTTTTTCATTTGAATCATCCAATAATTGTTCATTTATGTAATGCAAAAGAAGTTGGCCCCTCGAAGAGGCTGAATTTTAAGGTGTTGAGCTATCTTTTCTATCTTTTTCTTGAGCTGGTTTCATAACAGATAAGGACTTGGAAATTAGATACCACCAATACAAAACAATGAACAACTTATTCTACTCTCTTTTGGACAAAGGTATGAGTGCTTCTAGTATCAATCAACATCACTACTGGTTGTTGCTTAATAAAACCTTGAATTTTGAGAGTTTAAGGTGAAGAAATTCCATCCAAGGAATGTAGTGATATAACTAGCTCATTAAACGTTGTTGTGCGATCATTGTTTGGGTTGGTTGGGGTTTCACCTACTTCTTCCTTTGGCACTTTAGTGATGGAGCTTCATCGATTGAGTTTTTTTTAGTAGCATCGATTTAAGAGAATTTTAATTCCTTGCATTTATGTCACAGGGAGTACTTTTCATCACAGTAGTAGCAAAGCACTTGTTTCCTTCTTTTGGTGATTTCTATTGGCAACACCTTTTGAACCTCAAGTGCTTGGATGGTACCCATAACCTTGGTGGGACATGTCTTTGCGATGAAATTTGGATGATTGGATTGGGAATTTAAGGTGCATTCTACATCTAAGTCCTGGCGGCATGCATCCAACCAAGTAAATGGGTGATGCATTTGTTGAAAAGTGGGCAACAAGAAATGCTAAATTTAGAATGTGCTAAAAATAGAATGTCTAAAAATAGCATGTCTAAAAATAGCATGTCTAAAAATAGTAGTTTGGCCAGTGAGGTCATTGGCCACCTTGGGTGAGAGGTGAAACTGCTAAAAGTAGAAAGTTCTAAAAATAACATTTTTGGGTCCCTTCCTATTTATAGCAATCCCTGGTCTATCTATAGGAAGTAAAATAGAATTCGGTCTTAACAGTAGTTTAATATATTAACTTAATAATATCCATGAGTTAATTAGTTGGAAAAATTAAACTTGAAGTCTTTGTGAGAACATGCAAATTAGTTGTCCCATTGATTGAGGAATTTATCCTTCAATCTCTCCACTGATTGAGGAATTAAGTATGAGTTCTATAATGAGAGAATCAGTTGACTTAGTTCTTACTAGTCAAGTCTAGTTAGATTATTTTAACAAATTGTTAAAATAATAAAGTATAGTTTGTTAAATGCTTGCATGTATGTGACAACTATTATTTTAGATAACTGAGGATTCCCTCATGGATAACTGTTTCATGTCAGTTCTGTCAGAGACCTAGTTGAGATCAAATGAGGGATAATGTACTATCAGATGCTTGGATCTTCCCATGGAATATTCCTTGCATGCAGGAGGAACTAGTGTCCTCAAGGATTGCGTAGTTGGACTTATGGTTGACAGCAGGTATGATTTGGGGCCAATGCTCACATGTTATGAATTGGACCCGAACCAAAATTGCGTAAGGAAATAGAGGATTGATGGACTTGAGGCCTACATATTGAGGCATAGTGAGTCTATGATCTTCGTCTTTTGATTGCAGAGAGTACAGGATAGCTCTTGAGCTGATATTTTTTGTAACCAGAAGAGGATTTCCACTTGATTGATAATATAGTGTTGGGGGTTTTATGCTGCTGCTTTCCCCACTGATATATATGTGTTATGTGTGATTATTTCTCTTGATCAGTTATATGTGTTTATGGTTGATGTTGCTCAAGAAATTGATTTTTCTTCCGCTTAATGTTTTGTAGAAGTAGATCATGTGTTTTGCTTTAGTACATTACATTACCAGTTTGATCTACAGGTGAAATTTCTACATGGTATCAGAGCTAGCTAATTTGTAGAAAAAAATTATACATGGTATCGGAGCACAGTTAATCAAGCAAGGAACAATATAGAAGAAAGAGAAAGAAAGTCGAAGTTTATTATTTGGGATATAGATATCTAGTTCTCATCACAGTTTAGATTTCATCCAGATGGCCTTCACTAGGTTGAGGTTTGAGTATGCCCTTGATGGAAACTCAAACTACATAGCTTGGAAGGATCACATGGAGGCAGTATTGGAAGATAATGGAATTAAGGACTTCATTGATCAAGATGTCCCTAAGCCTACTAATGCTACTCAGGTTGCAGACTAGAAGAAGGACATGGCTAAAGCTAGGAGAATCATCCTAGAGCGAGTTCGAGATCACATAGTCTCGAGCCTCCATGGGAAGGAGACTCCATTTGAAATGTGGAAAAAATTGAAAGATTTATAACAGAATAGCAGTGATCAGAGGAAGTTGGCACTGAAAGACAAGCTTTGAAAGATCAAGTGTGAGAAGGGCGATATGATCACTACATTCCTGAACAAGCTCACCAACTGTAGAGATGAGCTTGCAAGCGTAGGGGTCACTACTGCTGATGATGATATGGTGAGTCTAGCACTCCTTGTCCTTCATAAGAGATGGCATAACTACCAGGACTTAGTGAATGGAAGGGACAAACTGCTAGATTGGGAACGACTGTGGTTGGATTTGATGCAGGAGGACATTAGACGAAAAGGGGAGGCATCCCAATCCAAGTCTTCTCATGGAGCGAAGAAGTTTGACAAGTCGAAGGTGAGATGCTTTCATTGTCATGAGGTGGGTCACTATGCTACTAGTTTCCCTAAGAGGAAGAAGTCCCAGAAAGGTTCCTCCAAGGAATCTGATGATGATGCTCTAGCTTCACAATTTGAGATGGATTTCTCACTTATTGCATGCATGGTTTCATCCAGCATGGGATGTGTTTGGTACTTGTACAGTGGAGCTTCTTTCCACATGTCAGGTGACAAGACTATTTTCCACACTTGGAGGAGAAAGATCTCCAGATACATATCAATATGGGCGATGACAGAAAGTACCATGTCTCAAGTGAAGGTAGGTTGTGGTTTAGAGGGAGCATGGTTCTCCCCTCTCTCCTTCTAATGTTATGTATGTACCAGGGCTGAAAAATAATCTTGTGTCCATTTCTTTTCTTGAGGATAAAGGCTATGATGTAGTCTTTAGTTTGCGAAAGGTTTTCCTAAGGCATATAGGCACAAGATAGACCAAACAGATAGGGATTCAAATGAAGAATCTCTATAAGTTACATGTAGAAGACTGTGCTGCTTTGAGTTCCAAAGCAGAGGTGATGCATGGCCAAGTTATTGGCAAGTTATGGCATAGGAGACTGGGCCACTTGCATCATGGGGCCCTGAAGAT
Source organism: Pinus tabuliformis (assembly GCA_031772625.1). Classification (NCBI taxonomy): domain Eukaryota; kingdom Viridiplantae; phylum Streptophyta; class Pinopsida; order Pinales; family Pinaceae; genus Pinus; species Pinus tabuliformis. The sequence continues at coordinate 1,238,190,461 of CM062819.1, forward strand.
CATGCAACAAATTTCTACCAGATTACCCAAGTGCAAGCTGGAGCAAGTGAGCACATGCAAAGGTTGCACTTTGGGTAAGTATGCAAAATTTTCTTTTCATGATCGGGATGGCAGCGTAGGAGCAGTTCTGGAGAAAGTTCATTCAGATGTATGTGGGCCCTTCTCTACAGCCTCCATCGGAAAGTAAAGGTATTATGTTATTTTTGTTGATGATTTTTCTCATAGATGTTGGATCTACTGCATGCAAAAGAAGGATCAAACCTTCTTGAAGTTTTGTGAGTTCAAAGCTTTGGTGGAGAAAGAATCAGGGATGAAAGTAAAGGCCTTGTGAAGTGATAATGGTGGAGAGTATATGTCCCAGTAGTTTAAGGACTTTTTTGCTTCAGAAGGAATTAAACGGGAACTCACGGCACCTCATAACCCATAACAGAATGGGGTGGTTGAAAGGAAGAACAGATCTATTATGGGTGTAGCTCGATCGATGTTGCATGACCAAGGCCTACCACTTCATCTTTGGGCTAAGGCATGCAATACAACAATATATCTTTACAATAGAAGTCCTCATCGTATTTTGGGGATGAAGACACCTATGGAGGCTTTTTCGGGGAAGAGACCAGATGTGAGTCACTTCCACATCTTTGGATCACCAGTCTTTTGTCATGTGACCAAAGATGCTCGGAAGAAGCTAGACCCAACAGCTGAGTTGGGAATACTTGTGGGGTACATGGATACACCTCACAACTATCGTGTGTTTCTGCCTACTAGTTAGAGGACCGTAGTGTGTAGGGATCTAAAGTTCGATGAGCAATGAGCCATGCGAGTATCACTTGAGAGGGAAATAAAGTTGCATGGTGATGATAACGAACTATTAGTTCCTAAGTAGGAGGAGCCTCCTGATGATGCGGATCAGCCGCATGCAGAGATTCTAGTAGTGGAGATCACCACTGCTGGAGTGTCTTCCAGAGATGGGTGGAAATGCTCATGAGAAGCTGACAGATTGATGCAGGATGTGAGAGAGAATGTGGAGCAGGCATCCTCTCAGCACAGATAAAGGAGATCTCCTGATAGATACACTGGCTACATGGCCCTGGTTGGGGAGTGTGTAGTGATCGAGCCTTCTTATTTTTAGGAGGCAATGCAATAACCAGTTTGGGTGGATGCAATGGTAGAGGAGTATGATTCTATCATGCGGAACAATGTATGGGATGTTGTTCCTAGACTGGGGGACAAGTCAATGGTTACTTCCTCATGGCTTTACAAGGTAAAACAGGTAGCGGATGGTAGTAATGAGAAACACAAGGCAAGGTTTGTTGCCTGTGGTTTCTCACAGGTTGAGGGGATTGACTATGATGAGACCTTTTCTCCTGTTGCAAGGTACTCATCGATTAGATCGATTCTAGCACTATCAACACAGATGGGTTGGCAGATCCATGAGATGGATGTGAATACAACATTCCTCAATGGGGAGATTGAGGAGGAGGTATACATAGAGCAGCCAGAGGGATTTCAGACCTTTGATTGTGAGTCACGTGTGTGTTGGCTCAAGCAAGCATTGTATGGGCTAAAGCAAGCACCCCGTGCTTGGTATACCAGGATTGACAGCTATTTCACTAGGTTTGGTTTCACCAAGAGTGAAGCGGATGTGAACCTCTACTAGATCATTGTAGATGGTAAGCTATTGATTATTGTACTTTATGTCGATGATCTAATTTGTAAAGGTGATGATCAGTTGATCAAGTCTTGCAAGAATGATCTTGCAAGAGAGTTTGAGATGAAGGACATGGGCCTCATGCACTACTTTCTAGGCATGGAGGTGTAGCAGAGAGATGGGGAAGTATTTGTGTCTGAAGGTAAGTATGCCAATGAGATACTCAGGAACTTCCACATGGAGATGTGCAAGCTTGTGGAGACTTCTCTAGCAGGTAACTGGAGGAAGGAGGATGCTACTTTAGGTGAGGTAGTAGCTGCTACTATTTATAGGAAACTTGTGGGTTCACTCATGTATTTGGTGAACACATGACCAGATTTGTGCTTTGCAGTGAACCAGCTAAGTCAAGCTATGGTTTAGCCAACCAAGTAATTTTGGAAGGTGGCAAAGCATGTGCTGAGATATCTCAGAGGCACTACACAGTATGGATTATGGTATAGGCAGGTAAAGGGAGTGAAGCTCCAAGGCTTCACAGATGCAGATTGGGTAGCTAGTCCATTAGACAGGAAGAGCACTTTTGGAGGAATCTTCAACCTTGGGTCAGTTGCAGTTTCTTGGTATAGCCAGAAACAGAGATCAGTTGCACTTAGCACAGCGGAGGCAGGGTACATGGCAGCTAGTCACGTTGTATGTGAGGACATCTGGATGCAGAAGATTCTAGTGGGATTGTTTGGTTAGATGATGGATCCTACAGTGATATATTGTGATAATCAGAGTTGCATTAAACTCTATAAGAATCCAGTGTTTCATGACAGGTCCAAGCATATAGATATCTGCTATCATCATCTACGATATTGTGTGGTCAAGAGGATCATGATGTTGTAGTACATTTCGACCAAGGAACATGATGCAGATATTTTGACAAAGGCATTGTCAAAAGGCAAGTTTGAGTTCCACAGAGATAGGATCAGGGTTGCTGATAGTCCATTTCTTGTTGAGAAGGAGTGTTGAAAAGTGGGCAACAAGAAATGCTAAATTTAGAATGTGCTAAAAATAGAATGTATAAAAATAGCATGTCTAAAAATAGTAGTTTGGCCAGTGAGGTCACCTTGGGTGAGAGGTGAAACTGCTAAAAATAAAAAGTTCTAAAAACAGCATTTCTGGGTCCCTTCCTATTTATAGCAGTCCCTGGTCTATCTATAGGAAGTAAAATCAAATTTGGTCTTAACAACAGTTTAAAATATTAACTAATTAATCTCCATGAGTTAATTAGTTGGAAAAATTAAACTTGAAGTCTTTGTGAGAACATGCAAATTAGTTGTCTCACTGATTGAGGAATTTATCCTTCATTCTCTCCACTGATTAAGGAATTAAGTATGAGTTCTATAATGAGAGAATCAATTGACTTAGGTTACTAGTCAAGTGCAGTTATATTATTTTAAGAAGTTGTTAAAATAATAAAAATATAGTTTGTTAAATGCTTGCATGCATGTGACAACTATTATTTTAGATAACTGAGGATTCACTCATGGATAACTATTGCATGTTAGTTCTGTCAGAGACCTAGTTGAGATCAGATGAGGGACAGTATACTATCAAATGCTTGGATCTTCCCATGGAATATTCCTTGCATGCAGGAGTAACTAGTGTCCTCAAGGATTGCGTAGTTGGACCTATGGTTGACAATAGGTATGATTTGGGGCCAATGCTCACATGTTATGAATTAGACCCCAATCAAAATTGCACAAGGAAATAGGGGATTGGTGGACTTGAGGCCTACATATTGAGGCATAGTGAGTTTATGATCTTCATCATTTGATTGCAGAGAGTGCAAGATAGCTCGAGCTGATAATTTTTGTAACCATAAGAGAATTTCCACTTGATTGATAATACAATGTCGGGGGTTTTATGCAGGTGCTTTCCCCAATGATATATCTATGTTATGTGTGATTATTTATGTTGATCAGTTATATGTGCTTATGTTGATGTTGCTCATGAAATCAATTTTTCTTCCGCTTAATGTTTTGTAGAAGTAGATCATGTGTTTTGCTTTAGTACATTGCATTACGAGTTGATCTACAAGTGTTTCTACAACATTCGAACATGGGCTTGGATGGATTCCTTTAGGCCAGTGATAAAACATTCCAAGTAAAGTTCATCTCCTTGTCCATCAGCTCTAATGGAAAATTGTTCAAAAGATGCAATGTAGTCCCTTACTGTACCTATTTGCCTAAGCTTTGTGAGACTACCCAAAAAGTGATATTCCTGATCAAAGCGGTCACATATGGATTTTGAGAATGTATTCCAACTGGGCTTCCTTGGATAAAATTTTTGATGTCACTTCCACCACTTCGATCTCTCTTGGTCCAAGTAAAGTGCTCCCACATGTTGTTTATTTCTATCCTTCCATTTGTGCAAACCATACTACAGTGTTAGAATCATCATATTTGTACATGTCTAGCTTTGGTGTATGGTGGTTGAAATATTGGTGATCTCCATGGAAATGAATGTGATGGATGGATTCTCCTTGTATGTATGCATCAACACTATGATCTTCCCTCATGGGTTCACAAGGCATGTTTATAGTGGTCAATAATTTTGTGAGGTGGGAGGTAATGGTCTCTTGGAAGTCATTGAATTTTTTCTCGAGGTTGTCGACCTTCTTGGCAACCCTTTTTGCAGCCATAACTTGAGACGTGGTACTGAGCATATATTAGCTCAGGTCAAATTTTGAGCTTACTTAATAGTCATATTCTTGGAAAGAGGGCAAGATTAGGAGTCTAATGACATGGGTCACTTGAAGCCATGCCGGCAAAAATTTGGGACCTCCTGAGGATTGGGGGCCTATAAGTGAATGGTACCACTATGACCACCTTATCGTCCTAAAATTTACGGATATGTCTCTTGCAAGCATCCTGAGATGGCCCTAGATCATTTTTTTTCACTCTAAAAGGAGTTTTACTTTAAGCTCATCAATACTATAGTGGTCAAATTCTAGAAAGATTGATACTTCCAATTATCCTATGAAATTTGTGCTAAGACAGTAGTAACATAAACCCCAAGGTCTTGGTACTGCAGAATGTGTTGCGACAACATGATGTGGACTATGGTGGCCAAAGCCCTCATTACACAAAGAGTCGTATCTGCATTATGAAAACCCAAACTATTGAATCTGATATGTACAATGGTGAGATGACCCCAACTGCTAGATATGATCTGTAAGATAGTGACATGACCCCAACTGCTGGATCTGATCTAGATAGTGACAGTCGAACCCTACCAGCTAGATTTTATTTGGATGATAAGGTAGGGGTGATCTTCAGATAGATGAGGGAAATGTGGTCTCAGAGGAGTTTTAGGTGCTACAGATCACAATATACGCAGGGGTCCAACAATAGTAACTGACCCAATATTTCAAGGCACTAACTAAAGAGGATCAACCATACCCTTAGCCTTACTACCCGACTACCTTATTGTACATGCGAGTAATCTCTCTGAGTGTTTTTCTTGGTGTACTATAGTAGCAAGATGGCCGATGACTTATGTAAGTTTAGGTTTCAGGTTACCCTAGGGGGGTTTCCAATATAATCAAGGGTATGTGGAAGTGTAGTCCATGCATGGTTCTGCCTAATACGTTATTACTCAAATGGTTACCCAAATGGGTTACAAGGGTGTCCAACAAGTGTGACCACCTCTTGTAGTTCCTATGAGCATGCCTCTCCAAATATTTAGATTTATGCATTCAATGACATATCTTGTGGTTTAAAGACACTGGAACATGCCTCTAGCCTAAAATTAAATTTTGGCAAAAATTAGAGGTATAACTAGCCCTAGAAAGTCCTCTGATACCACTTGTTATGCACTTGAGCTGCGAGAAAACCAAAATGCCAGAAATACGAAACAAAATAGCCCAGAACACAAAAATATCACATGAAATGAGATAATATGCAAAGATATTTAATTATTCATAAAAAAAATGCAATGTTCACTTGCCTCTTCAAGGGGGCAACCTACAACAGATCAATGCTCAGTTATAATAAGGCTCAATGATTCTTCCCTTATTGTCTAAGTCTATTTATAGCTTATTGATATATAAAATCAAAAATACTAGTGGTCCCTTGAAAAACACAGGTTAACCACTTTATTTATTAACTATGAACCATTTATAACTAATTATGGCCCCTTTTCTATAATACGGGTTAACCACTTACAATTATTATTAATATGGATAACTACTTATGGGATTTATTAAATCAACTAACTAGTTATGACTCTGACTACGCCCCTTCGGATTATTACATAAATAACAGGTTAGGGTTGGACTCTAACAATGACAAAGAGGTATGGACACTCATTCAGAAGTTGCAGCAAGGTCCTAGTGCATTTGGTACATTTATCTAGAAAAGTGAATCATTATGGTACAAATATTGTTTATATCTAAGTAAGAAAGCCCAACTCAAAGAAAAGGTTCTTTTTGAATTGCACACCTCTCTTAAAGGAGGGCACTCAAGTTTTTTAAAAACTTACCACAAAGTTAAGAATGAATTTTTTTGGGATGGCCTTAAATCCGATATTCAAAAATTTGTGGTGAAATGTTTGGTTTGCCAACAAAATAAAGTTGAGACAATTAAGACCCCAGGTATTTTACAACCATTAGCCATTACAAGGTAGTGTTGGGAGGAAGTGTCAATGGATTTTATCATAGGTTTACCCAATTCCAAAGGAAATAGTGTCATCATAGTGGTAGTCAATAGACTTACCAAATATGCACACTTTTGTGCACTATCTCATCCTTTCAAAGCAAGTACAATTGGTACTACATTTGTGGAATGATTTCAAAAGGTACATGGAAACCCAAAGATCATTGTAAGTGACAGAGATCCCATTTTCCCTGGAAATTTTTTCACAAAATTATTTTCTTGTCTTGGTACTCATTTAGCTCATAACTCATATTATCATCCTCAATATGATCGAAAAAATGAGATAGTGAATAAATGCTTGGAAGGATATGTTTGTTTGTTTTTATATGAGAAACAAACGTAGTGGGTTAAGTGGTTGCTTATGGTATAATGATGGTATGACAATTGCTTTCATACTGCAACAAAATTGGCCCTATTTATGGCACTTTATGGATATCATCCACGATACATCACATCTTCTTTAAGAGACAACTATAATGTTCAAGTAGTGGAATATAACATTGTGCATCAACAACAAGTTCTCCAAATATTTAAGGATAATTTGAATCTAGCGCAAAATTTGAATGAAACAACATGTATATTAACATTATAGTGAAAGAAGTTTTGATGTCGGAAATTGGGTATTTTTATGACTACAACCATACAAAAAATTGTCCCTCAATCAAGCCAAGAATGATACAAAATTATCACGTACGTACTATAACTCTTACAAGGTATTGCAAAAGATTGGTACTATGGCATACAAATTGGAGTTTCCTGTATCCTCACAAGTGCACCCGATTTCACATGTTTCATGCTTAAAAAATGTTATAGGTGACAAGCTCCTAGTTCAAACTATATTGCCAGAACTTGACGTGGAAGGAAAATCATATTGGAACCTGAGGCAATCACAAAAATAAGAATCTGATAGCTATGGAATCAATCAATTTCAGAGTATCTCATCAAGTGGAAGAACTTACCTAATGAAGATTCCACATGGGAGGATGAGTATTTCATACAAAATAATCCAAATCTACAGAAGTGTTGAGGACAACACTTTTTTGAAGGAGAGGGGCATGTTAGGTCCCTATGATACTAGTGTAGACTGCATATTGTTATTTTTGTTCCCCATAGTACCCCATATTGTTATTGTTGCGCCCCTTAGAAAACCGCTATTGTTATTATGGACCACTTACATTATTAGTGTTATGTAGGCCTTAATTATATTTTTACCCTTTAGACTCCTATAAATATTAAGGAGGTCCTGTCATTTGAATCATCTAAGATTTTTTCAATTTCGTGATGTAAAAGGAGGTTGACCCCTAAAACAAGCTTATTTCCAAGTGGTTGATATATATATATACATATACATATACATATACATATACATATACATATACATATACATATACATATACATATACATATACATATACATATACATATACATATACATATATATATATATATATATATATATATATATATATATATATATATATATATTATGATTTGATTACATAACATTCAAGTTCTATTAAGCTTGAATTTCTTAGAGTATAAGTCTCAAAAGATAGTGAGTCAAGATTTAGAAAAATGAACCAGATGATCATCGAGATTTCCCTTCAATATGATCCAAGTTTTAGCATTTGGAACCTCCAAGATGAAAAGTTATAGTGAAAATTCCAAGATAACCTATTTGAGGAAGCATGCAGGAAGCATAAATTCCTCATATCATATATATGAAAATATAGTGAACCAAGATCTAAAAATTGAACTAAATGGTTAGCGTGATTTCCCAGCACAATCGTCCAAGTTTTAAACTCTAGATCCTCCCAGAAGAAACATTATAGTAAAAATTCCATGATGGCCTTTTACCCAATAAATCACATTTTGGGCTTCTATTATTAAACTCTATGAAATTACTTATAGCCTATAGAGGAAATTAAATAAAATTAAACATGTTCTTAGTAAGGAAAACATGCAATTCATAGGGAAGATATGTAATTACAAAAAATATCATGCATTGCCCATGCATCCCAATTCATTTAAATTCCATAGCCAAGTGAATTTAAACCCTCTTCTCTATACTTTACTATCATAACTCACCTTATTATCATAGATAAAATAATACAATAACAAAAAGAATTCCTACATATCACTAAATTATTCATGCAATAAATAAAAATAACATAGAAATAAGCATATATCTATTATAACTAGAAAAAATTGGAATTGAAGTAGGGTGATCCATGTTTCACCTGACCTTAGGCTCAACTATGCAACAATTTTCCTCACAGTTAGCCACTGGCATGCCATATCTTGATGCCTTGAGGGAAAAATAAACTCAAGGATTTATCACACAATTTTTAGGTTGGATTTAACACAATATGTGAAGGTCACTCTCCTCCACACATAGGAAAAAATAGTGTGTCATGTAGCTATCACTCATAGCTCTTAACTAGTCACAAGATATGAACCTCTCTAGGTTTTGCCACCATTTATCTTGCGAAATCAGATTTTTGAGTGAGATAGTATGATATAAAAGCTAAGGAGAAAATAAGAGCCAAGAACCCCCTTAATAGTTTCTCAATTTTATAATCACGCCTTGACCCTTCATCTTCCCACTATTCTGATAGAATATTCTTGGGAATACCAACCATCACATCAAGGGAAAATAATACTTATTCAATCAAGGCTACAATTTCTCCCACTCCCCACCCCCCTTGCATATTTTCCTCCTTATTCAAGTTTTCCACCTTGCCAAGGCATCATGATATGTCAGTGGCTCCCTTCCTTCAACTTTATCATTTTTATTAATAAAATAGAATAATACGTCACATAATAATTTTTTGTACATAATATAAATGCTAGTAACCTAAAATTACAAGTATTTAATAACAAAACAATTTTTGGGGAAATGAAAATGGGGTGTCACATCATATCTATAATTACAATAACTCTGCAATCAAAATATGGTGACTAGTTTTCCTCTCATTTCTTGCAACAATGGTGTTTTATTTGGCGATTTTCTTGGAAAACCTCATTAGGATAATTTTGACAAATGTATCATTTTACAACCCATCTATATCTTATACATAGTTATTTTGCAATCAACTTCATTTTACTTCGATCTTAAGCCTTGAGTGCTTCTCAACTTTTAGTGATGACTTATCTATATGCTCTTGGGTTTATTTATTAAAACTTAGGAGTTAATTGTTTTACATATTTTTGTCCTATAAGGCATGTGTAGAAAGAAAAAAATGTAGACAACTTCAAAAGTTAAGAACAAATAAAGCAGGAAAATATGTTAATAGTAAGTTTACAACTTAATATTACAACTTATTGCACTTTATAGGGAATTTAGATGTAACATTTTTAGATAATCACACACTAATGGGTATGGAAAATTTTATGATGCAACCTAAGGGATTAAGTCCTTTTTTTGGGTCAAATCCATTAATTATACAAATCACATAATTAATCACACTCCTGCAAAGTATTTAAAATATATAAGAATGAATGGAAGAATGGAGTAAAATTAAATCATATGTAAGCCATTTTTTTTCATCTAGTCGTGATGCATAGGCTCACAAACTTGTTGAGAAAGAAAATTATAATAACCTAAGAGTGAGAAGTGGATTTTGTATTAGAAATTCTGAAGATGTGAAAGGTTATGTAATTCATTAAACCAATTCCAGTGAAATTATTATTAGGAGAAATTGTAAGTTTGATAATATCTCTTAGCCTACAAGGTTAATTTAGTAGTTTCACATCAACTTTGTCGTTTGGTGATTGTGTGATACTTTGTTCCCAACTTTTCTAATAGTGCTCCTATTATAGTTCCTTCTTCTTATGATGATAGTGAGGATTAATATCCACCTCTGCTTGCTAATTTTTCTTTATTTGTTCCATTTCACATGAGCTTTATCCAACACCATAGATTCCTAGATGTTTTCATAAAACATAAGAATTTGTTAGTGATCTTGATGGTGATGTTTCAAATAAATAGTGTACATGTTCCTAGTTTCAATGAGCCCTTCTTATTTTGGTTCAAGTTTCAAAAACTCAATATATGACAACATTTGTATAAGTTTTTGGCATCCAAATTGGGATGCAAAAATAAAAGAAAAATATCATTCCTTAATAGGGAACAATACTTGTGATATTGTAACTCTTCTAAAAGGAAGAAAACATGATGCTTAGTTATTTTTCAAAGTATTTCCTCAAGTGGAGTGGATTTTCTATTATAGCAAAAATGAATTCCATGCACCTTTTTCTAGCGTTTTTTGTATCATATAAATTGGAGGTCCATCAAATGGATGTGAAATCCACCTCTTTGAATGGAGATTTCAAGAATAAATTTAAATGGAAAAAAAATTGTTTTCTATATCTAGAATTACCCTAGCCTTGTTTTCCATCTTCAAAAATATCTTTAAGGCATTAATCAACCTCCTTGAGCTTCATATGCTAAGATGTATATCTTTGTTCTTGACACTAATTTGTGTAGATGCCATTCTAAACCCATTGGTAGTACCAAGGAACTAGGTAACCATCTCATAATAATTTTTCTTTATCAAAATCACCTTATACTTATTGGCAGTGATTCTAAAATTTTAACCGATGTAAAATCCCTCCTTAAGAATAATTTTGAAATGATAGACAAGAAATTTGCAATATGTTCTTGGCCTCCAAGTTCTAAAAACCAAGGAAGGAATTTCCTTTCTCCAATTTTAAATATATATGTGATATTATTCACCATTTTCACATCGAGCATTCTAAACAAAATATATCACTTATACTATACCTAAAGTAGATGCCACTTTGTACCATCAATTTATTTGTAGCGTTTTATATTTGACTAATTCCCATCCTAATGTTTTCTTTGCTATTGATCATGTTCGTGGAATATGAAAACACTTAATAAGACACAATAGAAGGTATAAAAATGGATATTTTGGTATCTAAGGCAGGGCTCAGTTCATGAAATTAGACTTTAAGGGGGGCATATTGTTCTTTAGTTTCACTATTTTTATTGTACTAGTGACCTTGATGATAAAAATTCTAATACAAGTTATGTTTTCAATATCAGTTTTATATTTTTCACTTGGTCTTGTAAGAAGTAATTTTCCCTTCACTTCCCTTGAATAGAAATGAAGTATTCTGTGACAATTATTTAAATTCAAAAAACCATATGAATTTGGTATATTCTTTTAGATTTATATTCCATTATCAATATTTAACCACACTCTAGTGAAATAATTAGAATTCCATTTAAATCACCATATCTCTAGTTTAATATAGGTACCAAAAACAAATTGAGGTTTAGATGCACTCATTAGAAAGCTTCTTTAGGGTTAATTTCTCAAAGTGCTTTATTTCCTCATAAATGTTAAGGTTATAGACATTTTCACAAAGTCTGTCATAGAAGAAAAGTTTTTCAAACTTCAATCATGCTTTTCCTTTTTTCTTTTTGGCTTGATAAAGGGAATATTTGAACCTTGAATCTCATTGTTTAAATCACACTTCATTACATGGCCATCACCAATTAGAATATGTCTTGTGGGCCAAACTTCAATCTATGTTAATGGTTCAAGAAGTTGTCATTAAAGGGGATAGGCTATAGTGACTCCTTCCTTCACCTATTGCATCACATTTAAAAATACTTCAATCCTATCTAAAGTTGTTTTGATGGGGGATGTTATGATATTTAGACACTTAAGAGTTAGTTAATTTCAACTTAATTTATTGTATCCTTAGGTTAGTTGTGTTTCTTTGGTATGTGTTAGAGTCGGTATTTTCATCCCACTATCAGAGATCAAATCCTCTTGTTGCATTTCATATTAGGTGTCCCACCCAGTCATTTGCATTCCATTAGGCGCATGGATTGTCTAATGGTGGTGGCCTTCCTACAGTTTCCCTCATGTTATCTACCTGCTGGCTCATGTTTGTTCATTAAAAAGCATATACAATCTTCTTTTTATCTTAAGATAGCAAAGGTTGTCTTTAGGGTTTCATTGTCAATTAGGTCTAGGGTTTTATTAGGGTTTTGTCAAAAAATGTTTCAAAGTGTCCAATAACAACCAGCAGGCCATGAGGAGGTTCCAGCATCAATAAAATTCATCATCAAGTGTTCGAAAATGTGTTTTCCCTCAAAACTCTGTTTTGAGGAAAAAACAGAGTATTTAGCTTTTATTGTACAAAAATCATGAAATTTTGTTTTCTTCATTATTTATCACTCCATCTGCAACCCTGGTTTCTTTCCTTAGCCCCAGTAGTTCCAACACCTGCAAAACAAGCAAAGCTCAGGTCATTTGGTTCATCACAAAGTTCAAATGAAGTGAAAAAGTCCAAAAAACAGAGTTTGAAAATAAAGTCATTTGCAAAAGATTATGAAATTGGGTTTGGAAAAATTAAAATTGAAAACCTCCATGTATAAATCATTTCTCCAAGTGTTTAAAGCTCATTTGTACTCCAAGAGCAAAGAGAAAATAAATCAAAGTGGTTGTGGTGAGCAAGCGAGAAGTTTGCGTGAAAATCGCTCCAAGTTGACCGGTGCGACACACTGGGTAGGAGGCACAGCGCACTCACCAGGCACGGCGCATTGGGCCACATTTCACAGTGCAAAATGACATGGGCACAGCGCATACGCTGGGTGTGGCGCATTAGGTTGGATGCGCGGCGTGTTGGGCCGCCAAATTAACATCAATTTTCACTCCATTTTCACCTTTATCCTCAATTTGTCACCTCATTTCATCATATTATCATTACATAACCCTATATTTCCATTACCATATGAGTTTATATTTTCATTTTCCAAAGTTATTAATTTCATGTATTTAGAGTGAATTTATGATTAAAAGTTAGAGAAATAACATGTATTTTCTTATACCTAAAAGTGGCTTGAGTTTGATGACATGTGTAAATCATTTGGAAGTTTCCAAGGCATGGGCCTGAACACTGGAAAGATGGAACATGGTTGCGCCCATTACAGGAGACGATGTCGGATTTGGGCCCCTTGTTGCAATGAGATCTATGCTTGTAAGCAATGTCACAATGAATCCATGAGCCATTTAAAGGACCCCTTGTTGCGCCATGAGCTCCCAAGATACAAAGTTGAATGGGTTATTTGTTCTCTGTGTGACCCAGAAAAATGTCAAGCAAATTTGCGAAAACTGTGGTGTTAAAATGGGGGATTATTTCTATTCAACGTGCAAGTTCTTTGATGATGATATCTCAAAGCAACAATATCATTGTGATGATTGTGGCATATGCAGGGTAGGAGGACAGGATAATTTTTTTTTCCATTGCCAGAAATGTGGTTGTTTCTATACGGTTAGTTTGGAGAAGGGCCAACCCTGCGTAGAGAACTCAGTGCGCCACAACTGTCCAATTTGTTTTGAGTATCTTTTTTATTCTTTAAAGGCAATAATTGTTCTGCGTTGTGGTCATACAATGCATGGGGAAGCTTTGGCTGTAAATTTTCCTTTGCAGCTCCATCATATGCCTGATGAGAGTGTGAATACAAGTAATCATCGAGATCGGCTTTTAAGAATGGTCAAAAGCTTGTCTCCAAATGTGGTAACGTTGGTGGAGCAAGAAGCCAACACTAATACTGCACCTTTCTTTCCCAGGTTCATGGAGACTTTGAGTTATTACACTGCTATGTTTGTATCTTTGGATGTAACTCTGCCAAGGGATAGCAAAGAGCATGTCAGTGTGGAGCAGCACTGCCTAGCACGTGATATGGTGAATGTTATTGCCTGTGAAGGTGATGAAAGAGTAGAGAGGCATGAGCTTTTTGGTAAGTGGAGGTCCCGTCTGACTATGGCTGGCTTTAAATCTTACCCGCTGAGTGCACATGTTAACTCCACTATCAAGGTTGTCTTGAACTCCTATAATGAAAATTACAAAACAATTAAAACAAAAAGTCAAAAAAAAAAAATCAAAACAATGCAAAACATTTTTTTTAGATTTGATTTAATTATGTTTTATTTATTTCTAGTTTTTTTTTAATAACCATACAAAACAAATATTAGTTTTAAAGTTTTTAATTCAAAATATATATCTATATCTATATCTATATATATATATATATATATATATATATATATATATATATATATATATATATATCTATATATATATATATATTAAAACAATTCAAAATAAAAATAAAATCAAAAAATCAAAACAATGCAAAACATTTTTTTATTTTATTTTTATTTTAATAACAATCCAAAGCAAATTTTAATTTTAACAAGACAGTTAGAAATAAAATAAAAAATAAAAAAAATCAAAGCAATTAAAAAAAAATATCAAAAAATAAAAAAAACAAATTAAAAAAAAAATAAAAAAATTTCAAAAAATTGCAAATGGACATTTCATAACAGCTAAAAACATTTTATGCTAACTTGTCTTGTTGGAGTTGGGAACGAGCGCGCAAAGGCAACAGGTAAAAAAAAACTCATTTCATTTTATTTTGGTTGCTAAGCATTCATACTCATTCTTGCATTTTATATCTTTCAAAGAGCTCTTAAAGTTTTCATGCAGGATTTGTACTAAGCTTTTACAGGCGCGCGAAGATCTAAGTTCATGCAGATGTGATCTCGAGAAATCACATTCATTATTGAAAGCTTGAAGGAGTTAGTTACATATGTTGTGACATTTGTCGCTACACATAAATCTTTTGCGTCATGATATGTTACCCACAATTCTCCTTCAAAGCCTCATCAGTCATCCATGTTGAAGTCCATTGATTCATTGTCTTATCCATCATGACTTCATACATGTCTACTTTTCTCAGTCGCATACATTTTTGCCTACCTTTCAGTTCATCTTTTTGCCTCATGAATAAACCAACCACCTCTCTACATTGCCTTGTTTTCCTTGCCATAAAAATTGTTTGACCATAACATCTTGTATCTATAGTTCTACCAATCATTTGTACGAACTCGTGTTGACTGATGTGGGATTCCTTAAGGCCCACCTTTCAACAAGTCTTGACCCATCGACCTCAACACCTTATCTCAGACAAAGACTAGAGTCATTATTAGTACCTTGAGGCTTGCATGCCCTAATGGCAAGTCTTCTCGCAAATGAACAATGGGAATACATTAATGTCTCTTGTTTGTTGGATCTTGCAAGTGGCTCGACATCAGCTCATTCATTCGCACTTCACAAGATGCACTTGGGTACCTTGGCACACATTAACATTAATGGTGAGTTTGCCTCGCATTGGTTAATGACATCCATCAATGTTCGGTAATCCAATGACTTCTTTCCATGTTCGACATCGACACATTCATTCACATGGAAATAATTGTGCCACGATATGGGACGAGATGAAGACTATATGATTCAGGAGTAGATTCAACAGGTTCAGTAATAGTAATAAAAGATCCACATTCGCGACTTCATCCAACATATATACAACCAAGACATAGATCACATTCTTGTATTCTTCATTCCATGATTCAACAACAGAAGCTACACTTTTCTACATATACACAGTTTGTCCACTCAGGTAAGTAAAGGTATGTTCTTTTCTAGCTTTTTATCATACAATTCCTTTAATACTAAAATTATAATATTTGGAAAATGTTTCACCATGTTCATATTCACATCCATACTCCATTATCACCTTCCATATGTCATATATGTCCTTTCTACACATATCATCCTAACCAACATAGTTTTTCCAAACAACTACTATTGCATTATGATTTAAATGTTACATGTTTTGCAAATAATGATCAAGGAAAGAATGGTTGATTAAATGTTTTCAAAGTCTTTTGATTCAACACAAAAACAATGAAAGTATTGTTACACAAGAACCAATACTAAACAAATTATGGTTGTCACACAAGAACCAATCAAAATAATATCTTGCAATCAAATGTTTTTAAGAGAGAAGACTTTGTAAAAAGGAACAAGGTTGTCAAAAAGAAAATTATGTGAAATTAAAAAAATCGATATCAGCCAAAGTTCATGTAAAAGCAAGACAATTCAAAAGATCAAATCATGATCAATGTAATAGATTGCATGAGGACATGCAATAACTTAAGTTGGGGGGTATGTTGGGCCGCCAAATTAACATCAATTTTCACTCCATTTTCACCTTTATCCTCATTTTGTCACCTCATTTCATCATATTATCATTACATAACCCTATATTTCCATTACCATTTTACAAAGTTATTAATTTCATGTATTTAGAGTGAATTTATGATTAAAAGTTAGAGAAATAACATGTATTTGCTTATACCTAAAAGTGGCTTGAGTTTGATGACATGTGTAGGCCAAAATGTTGGGCGATTTAGTTGTCTGCTAAATCCCTGTCATTTAATTTATCAATCCGGGGTATCGTAAACTTAGAAGCAAACCATAATATATGGGACCTCAGATGAAATAGGTGTAGGAAGTTTGTTTAGAATGGAAATGCATATTACAAATAAAAACTGCGTTAAGTAAGTCATTAACGTATGACCATTTCCATGAGAGGTAGTCGTAACTAACTAATTTCTCATGATTTTTTGAATTGTTCACTTAGCACTCATTGCATCGGGTGATGCTCACAGGGGTGAAGAAGTGGGATTGAAACTAGTGAAATGAATCACATAGCGTCAATCGTCACTTCCGGGGCTTGCACCCGGTAACCAGGACTTCCCGGGAGGTCACCCATCCCAGATCTCCTCTGGCTCAAGCGCGCTTAACTGTGGAGTTTTCCCCACAATCAAGCCCACTTAGCTTGCTACCCCATTTGCAAAACCTTAGCAAGTATTGTGCCTCATGAACCATTCAAGTAGAGATCCCTTCACTCTTTTTGAATTTAAGCATTAGGGGTTTACGCAGTGCATTATATTAGATATCATTTTTAGGATTCAACTGCGTTAAGTAAGTCATTAACGTATGACCATTTCCATGAGAGGTAGTCATAACTGACTAATTTCTCATGATTTTTTGAATTGTTCACTTAGCACTCATTGCATCGGGTGATGCTCACAGGGGTGAAGAAGTGGGATTGAAACTAGTGAAATGAATCACATAGCGTCAATCGTCACTTCCAGGGCTTGCACCCAGTAACCAGGACTTCCCGGGAGGTCACCCATCCCAGATCTCCTCTGGCTCAAGCACGCTTAACTGTGACCTCCCGGGAAGTCCTGGTTACCGGGTGCAAGCCCCGGAAGTGACGATTGACGCTATGTGATTCATTTCACTAGTTTCAATCCCACTTCTTCACCCTTGTGAGCATCACCCGATGCAATGAGTGCTAAGTGAACAATTCAAAAAATCATGAGAAATTAGTCAGTTAAGAATACCTCTCATGGAAATGGTCATACATTAATGACTTACTTAACGCAGTTGAATCCCAAAAACGATATCTAATATAATGCACTGCATAAACCCCTAATACTTAAGATCTAAACTATCAGATCTATTTTATGAAAGCATAAAAAATGTTTGATCAATGGAATTATTTTACTTTAGAAGATAGAGAAACCTGGAAAGATGGAACATGGTTGCGCCCATTACAGGAGACGATTTCGGATTTGGGCCCCTTGTTGCAATGAGATCTATGCTTGTAAGCAATGTCACAATGAATCCATGAGCCATTTAAAGGACCCCTTGTTGCGCCATGAGCTCCTAAGATACAAAGTTGAATGGGTTATTTGTTCTCTGTGTGACCCAGAAAAATGTCAAGAAAATTTGCGAAAACTGTGGTGTTAAAATGGGGGATTATTTCTATTCAACGTGCAAGTTCTTTGATGATGATATCTCAAAGCAACAATATCATTGTGATGATTGTGGCATATGCAGGGTAGGAGGACGGGATAAATTTTTTTTCCATTGCCAGAAATGTGGTTGTTTCTATACGGTTAGTTTGCAAAAGGGCCAACCCTGCATAGAGAACTCAATGCACCACAACTGTCCAATTTGTTTTGAGTATCGTTTTTATTCTTTAAAGGCAATAATTGTTCTTCGTTGTGGTCATACAATGCATGGGGAAGCTTTGGCTGTAAATTTTCCTTTGCAGCTCCATCATATGCCTGATGAGAGTGTGAATACAAGTAATCATCGAGATCGACTTTTAAGAATGGTCAAAAGCTTGTCTCCAAATGTGGTAACGTTGGTGGAGCAAAAAGCCAACACTAATACTGCACCTTTCTTTCCCAGGTTCATGGAGACTTTGAGTTATTACACTACTATGTTTGAATCTTTGGATGTAACTCTGCCAAGGGATAGCAAAGAGCATGTCAGCATGGAGCAGCACTGCCTAGCACGTGATATGGTGAATGTTATTGCCTGTGAAGGTGATGAAAGAGTAGAGAGGCATGAGCTTTTTGGTAAGTGGAGGTCCCGTCTGACTATGGTTGGATTTAAATCTTACCCGCTGAGTGCACATGTTAACTCCACTATCAAGGTTGTCTTGAACTCTTATAATGAAAATTACAAAACAATTAAAAAATAAAAGTCAAAAAAAAAAATCAAAACAATGCAAAACATTTTTTTAGATTTGATTTAATTATGTTTTATTTATTTCTAGTTTTTAAATAACCATACAAAACAAATATTAGTTTTAAAGTTTTTAATTCAAAAAAAAAAAAAATATTAAAACAATTCAAAATAAAAATAAAATAAAAAAATCAAAACAATGCAAAACATTTTTTTTATTTTATTTTTATTTTAATAACAATCCAAATCAAATTTTAATTTTAACAAGACAATTAGAAATCAGAAAAAAAAAAAAAAAACAAATAAAAAAAATCAAAGAAATTAAAAAAAAAAATATCAAATAAAAAAAAACAAATTAAAAAAAAAATAAAAAAAATTTCAAAACATTGCAAATGGACATTTCATAACAGCTAAAAACATTTTATGCTAACTTGTCATGTTGGAGTTGGGAACGAGCGCACAAATGCAACACGTAAAAAAAAACTCATTTCATTTTATTTTGGTTGCTAAGCATTGATACTCATTCTTGCATTTTATATCTTTCAAAGAGCTCTTAAAGTTTTCATGCAGGATTCGTACTAAGCTTTTACAGGTGCACGAAGATCCAAGTTCATGCAGATGTGATCTCGAGAAATCACATTCATTATTGAAAGCTTGAAGGAGTTAGTTACATATGTCGTGACATTTGTCGCTACACATAAATCTTTTGCGTCCTGATATGTTACCCACACTTCTCCTTCAAAGCCTCGTCAGTCATCCATGTTAAAGTCCATTGGTTCATTGCCTTATCCATCATGACTTCATACATGTCTACTTTTCTCAGTCGTATACATTTTTGCCTACCTTTTAGTTCATCTTTTTTCCTCATGAATAAACCAACCATCTCTCTACATTGCCTTGTTTTCCTTGCCATAAAAACTGTTTGACCATAACATCTTGTATCTATAGTTCTACCAATCATTTGTACGAACTCGCGTTGATTGATGTGGGATTCCTTAAGGCCCACCTTTCAACAAGTCTTGACCCATCGACCTCAACACCTTATCTCGGACAAAGACTAGAGTCATTATTAGTACCTTGAGGCTTGCATGCCCTAATGGCAGGTCTTCTCACCAATGAACAATGGGAATACATTAATGTCTCTTGTTTGTTGGATCTTGCAAGTGGCTCGACATCAACTCATTCATTCGCACTTCGCAAGATGTACTTGGGTACCTTGGCACTCATTGACATTAATAGTGAGTTTGCCTCACATTAGTTAACGACATTCATCAATGGTCGGTAATCCAATGACTTCTTTCCATGTTCGACATTGACACATTCATTCACATGGAAAGAATTGTGCCATGATATGGGACGAGATGAAGACTATATGATTCAGGAGTAGATTCCACAGGTTCAGTAATAGTAATAAAAGATCCACATTCGCGACTTCATCCAACATATATGCAACCAAGACACAGATCACATTCTTGTATTCTTCATTCCATGATTCAACAGCAGAAGCTACACTTTTCTACATATACACAGTTTGTCCACTCAGGTAAGTAAAGGTATGTTGTTTTCTAGCTTTTTATCATACAATTCCTTTAATACTAAAATTATAATATTTGGAAAATGTTTCACCATGTTCATATTCACATCCATACTCCATTATCACCTTCCATATGTCATATATGTCCTTTCTACACATATCATCCTAACCAACATACTTTTTCCAAACAACTACTATTGCATTATGATTCAAATGTTACATGTTTTGCAAATAATGATCAAGGAAAGAATGGTTGATTAAATGTTTTCAAAGTCTTTTGATTCAACACAAAAACAATGAAAGTATTGTTACACAAGAACCAATACTAAACAAATTTTGGTTGTCACACAAGAACCAATCAAAATAATATCTTGCAATCAAATGTTTTTAAGAGAGAAGACTTTGCAAAAAGGAACAAGGTTGTCAAAAAGAAAATTATGTGAAATTAAAAAAATCGATATCAGCCAAAGTTCATGTAAAAGCAAGACAATTCAAAAGATCAAATCATGATCAATGTAATAGATTGCATGAGGACATGCAATAACTTAAGTTGGGGGGTATGTTGGGCTGCCAAATTAACATCAATTTTCACTCCATTTTCACCTTTATCCTCATTTTGTCACCTCATTTCATCATATTATCATTACATAACCCTATATTTCCATTACCATATGAGTTTATATTTTCATTTTCCAAAGTTATTAATTTCATGTATTTAGAGTGAATTTATGATTAAAAGTTAGAGAAATAACATGTATTTGCTTATACCTAAAAGTGGCTTGAGTTTGATGACATGTGTAGATCATTTGGAAGTTTCCAAGGCACCCTTATGTGGCCTCCCAAGATCAAATTCGAATTTCAACTCAAGAGGTGGACCATATTCCAAGGAGAAAGATCATGGAGATTTTGATGTGTCATGGGATTTGTATCTAGTATTTAGGGATAAGTTGAGACAAGTATGGGTCTAGTAGATATTTAAGGGATCTACATTTATTGAGTAGATATCCCTAATTCATGTATAAATAAGAGGAGCATCCTTCAAAGGAAGGGAGGAGGGAGAGAAAACAATTATCAGTTATTCATTAGCATTAGATTTATGTTCATTCAACATGAATAATACCACTTTCTCCAAATCATGAGTTATGAGTGTTGTTTGATTCTTAAGGTGTGATAGTTGTTCATGTGTGCTCATTGAGGAATGGAAGGATCCCCATACTGAGATAAGTACACTTTGTTGTAAAGTAATGTTGTGAATATACTAATTTTAATTATGATGTTCATCTTATTTCTTTGTTGTAAATACTTGTAGATAATTTCAGTATGAATTCATGCTGTGGCCATGTTTTGTTGTGTGAAGGTTGATCTCCTTTCAGTAGCTAGTTTTGATGTGAGAAGGACAGCCAGGAACTCCTAAGTTAGGAGTCTCTTCTCCATGAGCTAGATTAAATTGAAATAAGATTTACTTTCTGATATGCTTTCCTAGATTACATTTATGTGAATATTGATTCCCTTTAAGTATATAGTTTTTTATGTGAGAAGGGCAATCAAGTCCTCCTAAGTTAGGAGACTCTTCTCCATGAGCTAAGAATTGAAATGAAAACAATATTTACTTGCTTTCATTTATATGCTTTCTTTCTTGCTTTCTTAGGTGTTTGGTAATGTTATTATAGGAAGATTATAGAAGGACAATCAAGACTCTTGAACAAGAGACTCTTCTCTATCTTCTAAAGTAAAATAATTCCATTGATCAAACATTTTTTATGCTTTCATAAAATAGATCTGATAGTTTAGATTTGTAATATGCATTTCCATTCTAAACAAACTTCCTACACCTGTTTCATCTGAGGTCCCATATATTTTGGTTTTCTTCTAAGTTTACGATACCCCAGATTGATAAATTAAATGACAGGGATTCAGCAAACAACTAAATCACCCAACACGGCGCACACAGCCAGAGAGCCCGAAAACTGCCAGAATGTCCTCCAATCGCCCAAAACGCATGGATTTGTCTTGATACAAGTAGGTAGAGCCTCCAATACTATTTTCTATCCAAGTTTGATGCTTGTTTCATGGTGCTTGTTTAAAGAAACCAAACCCTACTTCTTCAAAATTTCCAAAGCAACAGTGCTAGGGTTTTGATTAACTATTTTGCTACCAAGTATATCATTCCTCCATCACTCCCTTATCCCATTTGTCGATTGATTTCCTTATTCTCTAAGTTCTCCTACCCCCTAAATTCACATACCCCTAATCCCCTATCCCAAGTTCCCTTTCCCGAAATCCCAAATGCACCAAACCCTAGTCTCATACTTGAAGTCCCAAACTACACTCTATATCCTTGTTCCCTTAACTAACCCTACCCCAACAGTCCCTAATTCCCTATTTCCCTAAATTACCCCTCCATAGTCCCTCATTTCACTATTTTCCCTTGGTGGCAGAGGTCAAACACATCACTAAAAATAGCTCAAGATAGTTTAACATATCAACATCTACTTCTCCAAAGAAATTTATCCACTAGCAGCCATGGCATCTGATCCTCCATATGATTATGAAGAGGAGACCCAAAGTGACTCACCCGCAGAGGGACATGCACCCAGCAGGCCTCATAGAGGTGGCAAACATATCAGAGAAGAACCAACCACTCTTGCTGAATTATAGGCCTGCCCTCTTGCCATCTCTTGTTTCCAACATCAGTCATGTAATGAATTTTGTGAGAAGGTTGCTAGCATTCAGTTTCATCATGATTTGGCTCGTCTATTTGTGGTGCATTTACATGGTGATCAAGCCACTATAGCTGGCGTCACTTTCACATTAACACCAAAATCCATTTCATTAGCAACCGGCATACCTAACATTGGAGAGCCATGGAACAAAAGGTAGTAAATTGACTAGCAGCATTATGAACCGTACATTAAGCCTGGATTTTTGAGACAACTCAAGAGAGTGTTTCGTTTTCGGTACCTCAAGGATGAATATGCTCGTTTAATGAAACTGATCATGAAGTATTTCAGCTGTGAGGGCCGCTTCTCCCGCTTATATGATTATCATATCAGGCTGTTGATGCATTTTACCCGGGTACGTATGATGAATATCCCTTACTTCATGTGCTGAAACATAGAAAAGATGACCACCCTTGTGCAGCACAAGACTCCTCAGTAGCAATTCAATAGTATTTACCATTTTTCTCTCATCAAAATTGTGGTCATTCATCAGCTTGGCTTACAGGGCATCACTTGGGAGGACTTCATCTCTCATGAGCTTTTCAGAGCTTCATAGGGACCTTCAGAGGTTGGGCATGAGACAGGTGGACCTTCCTATCAGCATGAGGGCCATGAGAGACAGACCGCTAGTGTGCCAGCATTCATCACCTATCAAAAGGGCACTAGATGGTTGTTTGCAGCAGCAAAATGAGTGTTATCTCCACCTGGGGTGGAAGGGGCCTCGCTTCCATCATCAGCGCAACAGGCTCAGGATTGAGGCAAGAGGAAACTACCAAAGGAAGGACCATCAGGTAAGTGGGAGACTGATTTCATCCTCATTGAGGGTGATGATACCGATATGGGCCCGCAAAGCACAAATCTTAGAGAAATCATTAGGGAGCAGCAGGCGGACATTGATGCCTTGTCTACCAACTTGGATAGAGCCTAATGGACTATTCAGTACTTGGAGTAGAGGAATAAGCAGCTTGAGGACCAGCAGGTGATTATGGAGTTGCAAGACATTCAGGAGAATCGCCAAGCTGCCCAAAGGAGGAGGGCGGAGTTCACTTCACTTGAGCAAGAGATCAATGCAGATAGGGAGTCATGGCTTGAAAGAGCCAATATCCACTTGGATAGGAATCTAGAGAAGGCCATCAATGAGAAATACGTTTAGAAACCTGCCATATCATTACTTGTCATGGAACTTGGTGTGCCAAGCGAGAATCAGGAGTTTGAAAGCAAAGTTGAAGAGAGAATCAAGGAGGCAAAAAGAGGATGAAGGACTTCAGATATTGGATGTGGCTTCCTTGGCCCAAAATCATGCTTGATAGAGAAGACTCAGCCTAAATTTCAAAAAATTTGGAGCATTTTTTGCATTTGGAATTTTTTTGGCACAAAAACAGGTTTTTCTGCCATATGTGCCACGCCATGTGGCCCTCGCTTTTGCCAGGGGAATCCAAATCACAAAAACTCAGCATTTTTGGATTTAGCATGAAAGGTTATGCTTGCCTACATATGGCCAAGAAATTTGGGCAGGTTTTGAGCCCTCTAAAAGGTCAAATACACTCAAAAAATGACCTCACTGCCCCTATTTTGACACATAGGAAGCAGTGTTGGGAGAATGGACTTTTGGAGGGGCAAATGGAGGTAAAATTGAAAAATTCCACTTGGGTTGGAAGGTAGACAGGCAAACCTTTCCAACAAGTACACCCGGATCTCATTTCAGAATCAGGAAGGCCTCCAAAAGTGGGTCCAAACAGGCACGATGCATAGAGAATCAGGCACAACGCATAGAGGAAAAATTGCGAGTTTGACCAAGTTTTGCTCTGTTTTTCGCCCAGCTTTGTCTAGTTTCACTTTTTCACTTTCCAAATGGAAAATTTATGATGTAATTTGATTAACATTGATGGATCATGATATAAATATGTTATATATTCACTTGTAGAGGTAGATTCATCAGTTTAAAGGTTGTTTGAAACTGAATGAATCAGTTCCCTTGTTTCTAAAGGCATGCTGTTATGTTGCATATTTTCTAGTTCTCAGTTTAGAATGAGTTGGATCAGCTCCTAAACAGGTGAGCTCAACCCCTATAGGCAAGGATGAGCTATGTTTGTCTACATTATGTTGTTTTTCAGTCATTAGCATGGTTGGACTCTTGAGAAAGAAAGGAACTTCATTGTACACTCATAATTTCATTTTGGCTAAGGAATTGAGACCAAGATTTGTAGCACTCTTTGGGATTCATGTGGAAATTTGTCTTGGTACAGTTTTTCTCTTTGTAATTGTGAATTTGTCTATGTGATTGTATGCCATTATCTATCTTGTTTCTTCTAAACTAAACAAACAAGAGTGTAAGTAGAATCCATTGAAAGTGCAGTGCTCTAGTTGAAGTTTGCTTTAATTATTTGATGTTTTCAGCTATTTGGGGAGGATCCATGATTACTCTTGCCCTCTTCAACACCTCACCTGTCTATTCCTTCCATCTCATTCAAATTTAAGTGCCAAAATGATTGCCTACCTTGCCCCATTGAGATCTTTGTAGGACTGAGCCTCAATCCCCGTACCCAAAAGCCATCTTTCCATCTGAGCCAACAAACCATTATTTTATTCAATCAAAATCTCTTGCACTTATACCTAGCCTAAGATCAGAAGATATTTCAGTCATCTCAAGCCCTCATCGATCATAGTTTGCTGAGATGACTTGGAGAGAGCCCTCTCCTGACCTGGTAGGGCTAGCTACCAGGCTGAGTATGGCTTGATGTTGGCCTTGGATCCTACCTTTTCAGCCTGAGGAAAATCTAGGCACTAACAGTATGCATTGTAATTATCTAATTTGACAGTCATGATTGTTTTCTAAAAAAGGAGTGATATAATGGTTCATATTTTCCATGATACTAATGGCCATGTTGATTGATGCCTTAGAAACATATATTTCCATGATATTTATTTAAATAACATGGAGGGCCATTTGCTGATGATTGATTGTGGGAAACTCATGTAAATTAGTTTCCTTTTGAATTAAGATTTTGTATCAAGTGGTCACATTCGTTAGGGCCATGGATTATTTTCCTATCAAATGTTTCTAGCCACTTAATATATTAGTATACTATTATTTGGTTGGTTTATGTGAGTTCTTTTCTTAGCGTGCAGGACCTTTGTGGATATACTTTATTTGTCAAAGAAAAAATAACATATATGCTGAAAAAACTATATTTTAAAAAATCATTAATGATTTATTAGAGGCCAAGAGGATCAGTGATGTAAACAAGACAAAAGAAGTGGGGCTTGAGATGCTAAGAAAATGTCCAAAAATGTAATTAATACTATATACTTTTGGTTATTGTAAAATCACTAATATATTTGCAATGCTTTACTTTGATATGGTTTTAACTTGTTAATTTTTCATATGTAACATTTTAGTGCCATTGTTGAGATTTCAAGGTCATTTGTTGGGAATTTATAGCCTAAGTGATATTATATTATCTCATGTATATGCATGATTTATTTATCTATTTTAGTGGAATGATTAACTAGGGTAGCCTCATACTCACATGATATATGGTTGATTTTTTTAGTACCACTATAACCTCCATACGACCGGATATGTCCCCACACACTGCACACAGGGCCAGTTGATATTTGAGCTAGTGATGTGACAAGGGGTGCCTTAACAATGCATTCTATGCCAACTAATGTAGACCTTAGGGGCCTTATGTACATTCATGATTTGGTGAAAAAAAATTGGTAACTAGACATTATTTAGGTCTAACTAGGAGGTTCATGATTAGAGGGAATTTTGTAACCTTATTGACATTATCTCATTTATTATGTTGATATACTAAGTTTATATCAATAATTATTATCTATGATTTTCTATCATTTCATATAGTAAAATGAATAAAATCATGATCCCATTAACAAATAATAAAAGTATTCATTGAGGAGTGGCTAAAAAACATGGTGACAAATATGGATTTTATGTCCAATGTAATTAATTGTTAATTATGTATATTTATTTATTTAAATTATAAATACTTGAAATTACTCATTCATTGATTGAAATATACTATATTCTTCTATATTAATGATGGCGAGGGAGATGAATGGATTAGAGGGTTTAATAATTGTTTAACTTGTATATCTTTAAATAGATCATTAAATGCTAGCACTTTTTCATTTTATCAAAGTTATGTTCATTTATTATGTTTCTATAGTGCATGAATGAGAAGGGTTCAAAACATGAGATTACTGAAAACATTATGAATCAACTTTGAATAGAAAATTAATTTCATTTCCTTATATGTCTACATATTTTTTCCATATTGTGAAATTGATTGAAAGTTAGTTTAGTTAAATTTCATAAGTTTGTTTATGAAGATATGGTTTTTTAAATCTCATGGTTTGAAATTTGACTAAGGGTGAGGTATTGCATTTATATACACACATTTGTTTGTATCACTATTAACATGCTTTAAAATAGATTCACTAATAATAAAATTTGTCAATATTTATTCTATTTTAAAAGTAATAATTAAAAACTAAATATTAAATTATCTAGTTAATCATAATAATAATAATAATAATAATAATAAAGGAAATAATTAGATCATTAACTATATTTAATGCAACATCAATACTAAAATAACATAGTTTTGATGTTAACATGGGGAGGAGAATACTTTTTATGATTCTAACATGGTATAAAATATATAATAATGACACAATCTTGGCATTACATGATTCATGAGCAATACAATATGATGGTGAAAAAAAAGAGGATTAATAAATATTGGGTAGCAAATCTGCATTTTTTTTTACCTCCATTTTTACTCTCTCTCTCTCTCACCCCTTTCTATCCTTTATATTCACTAATCGCTCTAAATGCACAAGGTAAATGCTCTTCGATTGTCTTCGAGGAATCTTTAATTAATGAAGTAATAGTTACTAAGATTTTACCTATGCGAGTTACTAATTTTGTCATTTCCGTAGATTTGGTGGTCAAAGGTCACATATGAAAATCACAGAAGTAACTCTAAGCTTGGAGCACCATTTCGACAATGCTTTAACATCATAACAGATTCTAGCCCATTCCTGACCTTTTTTGTTCTCTCTCTCTCAACAACTAGTTGGCCATTCCAACAAAAATATATTTGTAGACATTAGCTTCCAAATTCGGAGAGCGGTTTTCTCTAAATATTTGTATAAGAAGGGTTTAAATGCTGTGAATTGAGTTAGCCATGCAAGGGACTGAGATTGTAACAGAATATTGTTTCATTAATTGAATGTAAGTTATTTTGTTGTTCTCTTTATAAGTTGTGAGTCCATTACAACCCTGATTAGAGAGTTGGGCCCACTCTTCTGATCAAGTGTTGCGTTATTTCTATGTGTTGTTATTTTGTTTATGCTGGTCTATTTTGATTGCTATTACAGTACCTTAATTTTTATTGAACTGAGACTTCTGTGATCCATATCAATTTTATTGAAGAATCTTCGGCGAAAATCACATAGAAAAACTTATGTCGACGCGTTTCGAACCATCCAGTGTGGTTCATCGTCAGGACAAGTTGAATGAGCAAATCACATTTAGCACATTAAATAGACATGGCAGAGAATCCATGACTCAACGGCTAAAAATAATAGCTATGATAACAGCTAGCTTGACCAAGAAAAAGGGAAATTTATTATTATTAATAATATTCTCTTTTTTTTTCTTTTTTTTAAGTAATTCAAAAACTAATAATTTCAAGTATGTTGAAAAATTAAAATGAATAAAATTAAAAATTATATAAAATGAATTACTTTTAAAATTTTAATAGTTAGTTATAAACGTCAAACATATTGTTATTATTAATAAAATTTACTTTTAAACCTAAAATTAATAATAAGAAAATAAATAAATAAATAAATAGATAATAAATAAAATAATAATAATAATAATAATAATAATATGTTGAAAATTTAAAATGAATTAAATTAAAAATTATATAAAATGAATTACTTTAAATATTTTTTAGTTATAAACGTTGAACATAGAGTAAATGTTCGTCAAAAAAGAAAGATATTACAATAAAAACAATTAATTTAAGGAACCCAAAAGTATATTAGTTTTAAATTAGATTAATTTAAAATTAATTTTTATAAAATAAGATAAAATTAATACACAAAAGACTACAAAAATTAATAAGTAAAATACATAATTATAAATAAAACTAAATATATTAAGAACCATTAATAGTTTAAATTAAATAAGTAATATGAAATTAATATTATAATTAAATAAAAATGAAACAAAAAGCTTAAAAAAATGAAACACGAGGTTTAAAATAAATAATAATACTAATAATAGATAAAGTAATACTAATATATATATATATATATATATATAATAAATAAATTGATAGAAATCACAACTTAATAAAAAACAAAAAAAAATTTAAGGGAGAGAGAGAAAGAAGGCAAACAATTAGGAGGAGAGGGCTGGGACCCAACAACTACTAATCTTCCAGCCATCCTCTCTATTCAGATTGATCGGCCTTTTTTCAATCTCAAGGGCTTCCCTAAATTTCCGGTGATGGAATTGAGACACTCTAGCAATCACGCTAGCCTCCTCGATGCAGACATGATGATTGGTTTTCTCTACATGTTCTGCTAACGCGGAGGATTTAGTTCTCATATGCTTTAGGTCAGCCGCATGCTCACTAATCCTTTGATTAATGGAGCGACCAGTCTCACCAATATAGGGGGTTCCACAAGAACAAGGAATAATATAAACCCCTTTCATGTCTTTGGGGTCGATGGGATCCTTTACAGATTTTAGGGATTTACGAATGGTGTTAAGAGGTCTAAACGTTGCGGGGATATTATGCTTCTTAAGAACCCTCGCAATCTTATCCGTGGTCCCTTGAACATACGGAAGATGGACACCAGGAATTCGCTCTTTAGGCTCCTTCTTGATAAACGAATTCTTAGCTGCTTTGAGGAAAGCCTTTTGTTCCAAGTGTCTGCTATAACCATTCTCGACAAAGACATTAGGGAGATGGGATTTTTCCTCATCGAAGCTATTTTTGTCAGAGATCCTTAAGGCACGAGTTGCAAGGGTGTTGAGAACCCCCAACTTCTGGGCCGGGAAATGATGGGAACTAGCATGAAGATACTACTCCGTATGAGTTTCCTTGCGAAACACTCGGTGGCAGAGGGAACCATCTTCATTCTTAGAGATAAGGATATCAAGGAAAGGGAGGCAACCATCAACTTCTTGTTCCTTAGTGAACTTAATAGCTGAGGATTGACTATTGAGATGATCGAAGAAAAGATCTAACTCCTCTTGGCCATGAGGCCAGATGACATTCGTGTCATCTACATACCTTTTCCACAGCTTGGGTAGGAGACGGGCTGAGTTCAGAGCCTTATGTTCAAAATCCTCCATAAAAAGATTAGCAACAATAGGGGATAGGGGTGAGCCCATGGCAACCCCACAAGTTTGCTCAAAGAACTCTCCTTCAAAACTGAAAAAGGTTGAGGTGAGGCAGATCTCAACTAACCGAGCGGTATCAGGATCAGTTAGACGGTAGATCACGTCCATGGCCTCATTAATGGGGATGCACGTATAGAGGGAAACAACATCAAAACTGACCAGAATGTCACAAGAGTCAAGCTTGATGTCCTTGAGCTCCTCAATAAAGGAAGCCGAGTCTTTAACGAAGGACGAAGTATGACCAACTAAGGGCTTAAGCTTCAAGACAAGAAACTTAGCAAGAAGATAGGTAGGACCACCAATGGTGTTGACGATAGGCCTAAGGGTAGCTCCTTCCTTATGGATTTTAGGGAGCCCATAGATTCTAGGCGTGATAGGATTGCTCTCAATGAGTTTATGGTGAAGGGGACTCACTGGTGAATGCTTTTATAATTATGCAATTTATTCTTATTTACTATCACAATATTTCTTGAATTAATTGAATTATTGAATATGGGATTGGTGATTGGATTGTGTCATTTCTACCTACATATATTTTGCGCGTTACCTTCAAATTATATACACACACTGATTGATAAATTAAATGTGGAAAAGGGTTGAATAGTTATTCACACTCGAACACCAAAATTTTGGCTCCGTTGCCAAGAAGGCTAACAAGGTACAAGAAGACGATCCACATTGATCTACAGATCAATCTCTTATCTTAGGGAGAGAATTTATTACCCTGTTTTAAGTCGTGAGCATAGTGTTCTGTTTTCTTTTCTTTCTGATTGCTTTCTATTTTGCTGATTTCTTAGAAACCAATCTCTCGTTCCACGGAGGGAATTGTTTCCCTACTCCAAATCCTGAGCCTTAGATGTTTTCTTTGGATTTTCTTTTTTGTCTTCTTTTTTATTTTTATATAAGGGCCACTCTCTCATCCTAGGGAGGGAAAGAATATTCTCACCCCGCTGCAGGTCTTAAGATTTAGTTTTCTTTTTGCTGGTTTATTGTTTTCAAGTGATCCTCTTGTCCCGGGAGGGAAAAGAGTTTTTTGCCCTGCTCCAGGTCTTGAGCTATGAAATTTTTAATGTTTTCTTTCCAATAAATGTATGAACAAGGGTTTTAATAAAAGGGGCAGAGGAGGACCCCAAAGGAAATGAAGGAAGGATTTGGGGAGGAATACCTATATCTAGGAAATTATAACAAAAGCTGCATTAGGAGGCTCTTCGCAAGTTGCTTCTAGGGTGAAAGTTCACACAAAATCTAAAGGGAATTATGTGGAATAACCTATACAACCTCCAGGGGTGGAAGTATCCCTTTCAACAGCTACATGAAAAGTAGGAAGTAGGGCATGAGAGGAATCAAAAATAGCTCCTCTGGTATCAGACTGGAAGGAAGTGGCTAGCAAAGGGTCATCAAAAGGAATCCACACAAGGACTGAAGAAGGAAAACTCAGAGGATTTCTTCACCTCACGATCAAAGGATTGTTGTTAAAATTCCACAACCATTAGTTGTTACACAGCAGGAACCTATTGAAGTCCTAAGAAATTATTGGAAGATATTTATGGCACTTGCAACATCTTCAATTGAATTCTCAACTGGGGAAATCACGAGTGATGCACCAATGAAAACTATTCCACTGACTGCACTACCAAAATTGCATGGGCTTTCAACGGAGGATCCAAACACTTTCCTCTTAGAGTTTGATATTGTTTGCAAAGGGTATGACTATGTCAATGATGACCAAAAGTTGAATATTTTTCCTGCTACATTAAAAGGGACATCATTGTGATGGTTTATGGGTCTAGGAGGAAAATCCATCTCTACCTGGGATGACATGAAGAAGGCTTTCCTGGAAAAATATCAGGATTACCGTAAATCTCGAGATATTAAGGAAGAAATTTTTCAATTCGTGTAGAAGGAGGACAAAAATATGGAGGACAGTGTAGAGAATTTTAAGTGCAACCTCCAAAGGTCTGGCTATAGTGACCTGGATAAGGATATCTTGAAAATTATTTTTCTCCGGGCCCTCAGGGAAGAATCTTTGGAGTTGTTAAATATTGTAGGTAAAGGGGATATATATAAATAATATTTTGACACCATCTGTGAACTCTGTATTCAATTTTCAAGGGGAGCTGCAAGGAATAAATAGGGAATCCGAACTTTCAAAGCATCAAGTGGGGGAATTAAAAAAGCAAAAGTTGGGAACCTGCAGGATAATTTGAAAATCGATATCCTAAGTACATTATCCTCCCAAATGGACACATTATAGGAGAACCAAAAGCAGATGGAGTTGGAAAGAACCATGGTTATTTTCTGCCCTCGGTGTAGAAAGAAACATCCACTGAAGGAGTTCCCACTAGATACTATAGGGACGTGCTATTTGTGAATAGAGTCACTCCACTGGTGCATGTCCATCTCTTCCAGTACTAAAGGCAGTATCTCAAGGGGCAAATGAAGAACCAGATAATCTATGCATTATGGGGACTAAGAAACCATGGCAGGGACGATCATCAGGCTTAAATCATGTACGCCTTAGGATCCTTCTCAATATTTTAATATGAATCCTCCATTAGTTCCTTTTTGGCCTCAATATTATCAGTACCCACCTTGGCAACCATGGTGTCCTCAACCTAACTCAAGTTCTTCATGGTCTCAAAGCTAACGTAGCCCTGTTCCCCCTTCTACTCAATTCCCTCAACTTACACAGTAGCAGTAGTTACAGTTTCCATCTAATGTTTCCTCCAATAATCCTCCTCTCTGACCTCAACTTCCTATTTAGCCAAACCCAAATCCAAACAATAAGGGTGCTCAACAAGAAGACACCCTTAACCTTCCTTGATATAACATTTCTACCGCAGGGTTTAATGAGATAAATCTACAATTTGGCTGGATAGTAAATACTCCTACATCGCCCGTTATTGTTGCACATCTTGATGATGAGAATACATAATCCTAAGCATTGAGGGATGAGACAACCGAACCATCTCTATAACACTTTCCTTCGCACTTTACTTTTACTCAGGCCTATCAAACCAATCCTCCTTATCCAGAATGATTAGCCTTGAGTAAACGAGTTCCTCAACCAGAATTTGATCTTTTAGGAGAATTGTAGAATTTGTTTCTAAAAATACCCTTGCTTCATGCCATGAAATATGTACCTATTTATGCTAAAACCATTAGATAATATTGTTCTAAGAGACTTGGGAAGAAAAAAAAAGATCCACTCACGATTCATGTTATGTGGAGATTATATGACATTGTGCTAGGAAATGCTATGCCTGTAAAATATGGGGACCCTAGGAACATAATTCTAACAGTTCAGATTAATGGAGTAGATATTCTGAATGTACTTGTAGACTTAGGTGCTAAAATTAATGTAATTACTTCTAAGACCATGATTACATAGGGATTGCATGATCTTAAGCTGACCCCTACAGTATTAGAACTAACTGACAAACCTACAATCAAACCAATAGCGAAATTGGAAGACATAACAATTTTGGTGGATTCTTGGCACTATCCCGCTAATCTCCTAATCTTGCATATGCAGTCCCCAGCTGATGGTCATCCCCTTATTTTAGGACGGCCTTGGCTTGCAACCACTAATGCCTATACTGGACGCTTGTTAGGAAACATGATAATTTCTAATGGGGAAAATACAAAAAATCTTATTCTATATCCCCTACAGAACCAAGATTACAGAAAAAGTCAAAACAAAACTATTTGTCTTTGGATGGGATCGAAACTAAACAGAAGGAACTCCAAGAAGTGCTTACCATGGGGCAATCCCTTTGCTTTAAGAATGAGACAGAGGATGATACTATCAACACTTTTATTAGCAACCCTCATGCTGTTCCAAATCCAACTCGACAGTTTTTGGAATCTATTATGAGCTGTGAAACACAGGAAACTAACAGATCAGAAACTAGAAATGAAGACATTCTTGTAACAACATTTTCTAACACCATACTAGTGGAGATTGAGCCAGGGAAGACATTGAATATCAACCTGAATCTTTCACTGGCCCAGACTGAACAACTCCTGAAGATGCTTCGAGAAAAAAAAGAAGCTTTAACCTGGGATTATACTGATATGAAAGGTATCCCTATTTATTTGTTTACTCATCATATTTACATCAAAGAGGATTAGCGACCTGTGAGACGACCTCAAAGAAGGATGATCCCTGCCTTGAAAAACATTGTCAGAGCAGAGCTCTAGAAGTTGTTGGATGCAGGATTTATTTATCGAATCTCTAATAGCCAGTGGATATCCCCGCTGGTCATCATCCCTAAAAATAATGGTAAATGGTAGATTTGTGTAGACTATAGGTAGATGAATAAAGAAACCTTGAAAGATCATTTTCCTCTACCATTTATTGACCAAGTCGTTGATACCCTGGCCAGGAAAAAGTTTGTCCATTTCTTGGACATGTTTAGTGGGTATAACCAAATCCAAATAGCTCCTGTGGATCAGGACAAAACTACCTTTACATGCCTTTGTGGAACATTCGCTTACCGAGTCCTTCTGTTTGGTCTTTGTAATGCACCTGCTACCTTTCAGAGGGTAATACTGGGGATTTTTTCTGATTTACTCGATGACAGTGTTGAAATCTATATGGATGATTTCATGCCATATGGGGGGTCATTTGAAGGAGGGTTCAAAAACATGGAGAAAGTCCTTAAAAGGTGTAAACATATGCATGTTTCTCTGAGTACAATAAAATGTCACATGATGAGAGAAGAGGGAGTAGTACTGGGACATTTACTTTCGGCTACTGGAATACAAGTTGATCTTTCCATGGTAAAGGTAATTATGCACTTTCCTGTGCCCAGGACACTGACTCAGGTACGTAGCTTCATTAGTTGTGTTGGTTAATATAGGCGGTTTATAGAAAAATTTCCATGATAGCATTCCCACTTTTTTAGTTGTTAACTAAAGATGCAAAATTTTTATGGACAAATGACCGTGAAGTAGCTTTTGAGAAAATCAAGGAACTGATTTTCCAAGTTCCAATCTTACGTGGTCCCAACTGGGAACTTTCGTTTCATATCCACATAGATGCCTCTCAAACGACTGTAGGGGTGGTGTTTGGACAACAAGAAGATAAGAAGCCATATGTGGTCTATCTTGTCAGCAATAATTTAACATCTCCTGAGCCAAATATACAGTAATGGAGAATGATTTCTTGGTTGTTATCTATGTTGTTAATAAATTTTGGCATTATATTACTCGGTATCCTACTTTTGTACACACTGAGCACACAACATTCAGGTATTTGATGAATAAATCTATAACTCCTGGGCATATAACAAGGTGGTTGTTATTACTTCAAGGATTTAATATCACCATTATAGTGCCTGTTACTCATGGATAGTAGGATATCTCTTTTATACAGAGGCCAATCAACAGATCTGTCGTTGTGTAGCAGAAAATGACATCTATGAGATTTTGAAAGCTACTCATGATGGCCCTTGTGGGGGGAATTTTATGAATAAATGGATTGGCCACAAGGTGTTACAGATAGTGTATTATTGGCCCTCTATCTTCAGCGATGCATGGAACTATGTTCGAAGATGTGATAGCTGCCAACAGATGGGCCAACCTGGTCACTCAAATGAAATGGAATTACAACCACAAGTAGTTCTTGAGCCTTTCGAGAGATGGGCTATTGATTTTATAGGTCCATTCAACCCGCCTTCACATTTGAAATTCCACATTTTAGTCTGCACAAATTATGTAACGAAGTGGGTTGAAGCCAAGGTTGTATCGAGAGAAACAAAGCAGGTTGTCTTGGACTTTTTATTTGAAGAAATTTTTGCTAGATATGGCACTCCTAGATAGGTAGTGTCAGATGGAGGAGCGTAGTTCAAATCACACATGATAGAAAAGCTTATGGAAAAATATGGGATCAAGCATAGGATAACAAATCCATATCATCCGTATCAGAACGGTCAAGTGGAGAGCACAAACTGAGTATCGGAAAACATCTTCACTAAGACTATGGAAAATCATCATGGAGATTCGACTGAATAACTTCTTGAAGCTCTTTGGGTGTATAGAACAACATGGCAGAACACAACATGATTTTCACCATTTGAACTTGTCTATGGAAAATTCCCATTGTTCTCGGTAGAATTTGAAATCAGTATGCTTAGAATGGATCTGGAAGTAGGATTGGACCTTTCAGAAGCCCAGAAACACTGACTCGAACAACTAAATGAGCTTGATGAAATTCCTTTAATGGCTATCTATAGAACTACTGCCATACAATAGCAAAGAGAAAAATGGCATGATAAATTTATTAAAAACAAGGTGTTTCATTGAGGGGATTGGGAATTACTGTATGATTCCCATTTTAAGGATTTTAAAGGAAAGCTTCGCTCGCAATGGTTGGGGCCGTATGAGGTTGATGCATTATTTGACAATGGGACTGTCAGATTTGTCACAATCGATGATTCCCATGTTTCTTTCATTGTCAATGGACATTGACTTAGAATCTACCACCGCCCAACCTCCAGAGAAGCCTTCATCAAACATGTCTCTGAAAAATATGGATTGAATGTTGTTGGTGAAGAAGATACCTTCCTTGCACCCCTGAATTAAAAATAAAAAATAAAAATAAAATAAAATAAAAATAATAATAATAATACATATATATAAATAAAATGTTCCTACTACTCACTTGTTTGTCTTTTTGTGGGAGCTACTATTGAGGCACAATAATTGAGAAGCTGAAAATTTTCTTAAGTAATTGGGACAATTACTCCACTAATATTGATCTTCTTGAAAAAATTTCTATGTAATTCTTACTATTACTCCCTAAAATTTTCTAAATATTGGATGCTGTTACTCCTGGGGTGTTGTTACTCTGCTGTTGTTGTTACTCTCGAAAATTTTTCAAAGTATTGGATGTTGTTACTCCTCAGATGTTGTTACTCCTTAGATGTTGTTACTCCTCGGATGTTGTTACTCCTCAAATGTTATTGCTCCTTGGGTGTTGTTACTCCTCGAATGCTATTAGTCCTTGGGTGATGTTACTCCTTGGATGTTGTTACTCCTTGGATGTTCTTACTCTTCCAATGTTGTTACTCCTCAGATGTTGTTACTCTGTTGATGCTGTTACTCTTGAAAATTTTCTAAGTGTTGGATGCTGCTACTCTTTGGATGTTGTTACTCCATCATTACTCTACCAAATGTCACTTCCCTCAAGTAGGTCCCCAGGTACATCTCCATTGAATTTTATAAATTTAATTAAATATTTCATGGACAAGACATTGACATGTTGTGGAAAACTATTTATAAGTTGGGGGGCTGCCATCATAATCTAACGACGGTGTAATTAAACCGAACTAATGATTAATCCATCAGCATCATTAAACCTCATTCCAATAGTACGCTCCACGGTCTTCATCATTATTTCGCATAATCATTGGCATGCGTTTGGATTTGAAACACGTACCAATTAGTCCCTTCTAATTTAATGTGGAATAATTACCACACCATTCACCCTACTCACCATAATTCGCCATGATTCTCTTCATTTCCCGAGAAATAACCTACCATTTTATTGTCGTTCCATCTCATCCATTTTTTTTTACCATTTTGTTACTCCAAAGAAGTTGGTTGTTTTCACTCGTCCCAATGGTTTGTTGCATCCGAAGTACTGTTATAGTCTCTACTAGATGGGTAGATTGGTTGTGCATCATGAACCCAAGGTTACAACCTTGGTCCATAGTAATGTAGATGTATGGCAGGTCTTCGTAGAGGCATGATGGGGCAATTATTTCAACAAATTGTAGGGTTTCGACGAGGGGATCACGATAGAATTCGTAATGAATCTAGATGAGAATTCCTTGCAAGTTACAGGATTAGAAATTCCCATCCCAGAAGAGGCCATTTCAGAATTCAATGGGCTAACACACCAGGGACAGAAGTGGTTCTCATGGAAGGCTCTGCTGCTAGAGTTTCTAGAATTATTTTTGTAGGCTAGAGAAAGAGTTGTCCTGAAGGAAATGAGGTATGACCATAAGTCCTTGCCATATCAATGGGATGAGGTAGCAGGCTTTCTCATGAAATATATAACATATGAAGGGTGGTTTAACACCTTGTTCAAATATCATTTCAAAATTCTATCCCATCTTCTATTCTCGCAGGCACAAGTTCATTCTTTTAACATGATTTTCTTCTTGATGAAAATCCTTCAACTTATGGCGTAGTCTTCTCAACTCTCACGCTCAGCGCTGGCAGTCCTAAGAAATCACGGATTGGCTAGAGTGTTGGTCATGCATGCAATGACCTAAATACAGGTTCCTTGGGAACATTTCCTTGAGATGACAAAAGAGGAAGTAACAAGTATTATAGCTGCTAGAGAAGAAGATCTCGAGGAATTGGAAGAAGAAGAACTAGTATCTCCTACTGGTATAATAGGAGAAGAAGAAGAACTAGAAGAATCAGAGGAAGGACCAACATACCCTACTGGTACAATGAGAGAAGGATAAGAGCCTGAGGAAATGGAGAAAGAAGAAGAAGATATTGAGGAATTGGAAGAAAAGGAAAGAAGATGAAGAACTAGAAGAATCAAAGGAAGGACCAGCATCCCTTTTTGGTATAGCGAGAGAAGGAGAAGAGCCCAAGGAAATGGAGAAAGAAGAAGAGGAGCTAGAAGAAATGGAAGTCGAAGTGGAGGAAACGGTTGGTGATACATTTAAGGCTGACACACAAGAACCAACCCCGCATGTGGAACCTATTAATGAAGAAATGGAAGTGGAGGAAATGATTGGCAACACAGTCGATGTTGCCACACAAGAACCAACCCCACCTGTGGAGCCTAGTAATGAAGAAATGGAAGTGGAAGAAATGATTGACAATACAGTCGAGGCTATCACATAAGAACCAACCTCGCTTGTGGAACCTATTGATGAATAAATGAAGATAATGGATGAATTTAATACTATTCTACAGGAATCAACTCTC
This sequence comes from Pinus tabuliformis, assembly GCA_031772625.1. NCBI lineage: Eukaryota > Viridiplantae > Streptophyta > Pinopsida > Pinales > Pinaceae > Pinus > Pinus tabuliformis. The sequence goes on from CM062819.1 coordinate 1,238,229,909, forward strand.
ATTAATGAAGCATAAGGAGAAGAAATTCTGGTCATGGAGCTGGCGAGTGATGATGTTGCACAAGAACTAGCATCATTTTCCCAAATAGATAAGGATGTTGAAAAGTAGGGGTGTCACACAAGGACCACCACCAACTCAATCAGGGTAGGAAAATGTGGAAGATACCAACCCTAAGGTTGACGCTTCCCCACAAGAACCACCGTCGACCGCAAGACAAGAGGCAACACATGAAGAAGGCTCAAACCAATTGAGAAATGAAGATGATGGAGAAAAAGAGCTAGAGGTGGCAAACAAGACCAATATAGACCAGGTGGAGAACATCCCCCACTCTCCTTTTCAGGCCACAATGCCAAGAGGAGGAAGAAGGATCTGTTCGCCTCATTGTTTAATAGAATAAATTGTTTTTCCTCTTATATTAAAGTTTTTTGGCTCAAAGGAGGGCATAGCCATTGTTGGATCATCACTTGAAAATTCCTAGCAAGGGCCTCTATAAGGTCAGGTTGAAAAAGAAATTATTGTAGAAGTCTTGGGGTAGAGGGTGGTTGATGATGGCACTGTCTAGGTGACAGATGTTCCTGAATTAAGAAGATTTAAGGAAGAGAGTGCTCCCGAGGACATAAAACCAAGTAAGGAACCCCTGGTAAAGGATATAATTGGTGCCTTTGATGGAAATCCACCGCTTTCTAAACCAGCTGCGGGGATGGGAAATGAATTTACTGTTAAATAGGATTGGATAGAATAGTGTGAGAAGAGGATCTTACCTCTCAAGGAAAGGTATCAAATTCAGTTCAGAGAAACCATGTGGCTAAAGATGGAGGTTTGGAAGCTAAGGAAGAAGGTTTCTCGGCTAAAGAAGAAAACAAGGAAGTATAAATGGGAGGCTATAAATCCAAAGGTTGAGGTCTCCTATTATGAAATCAGCTCACAAAAATATAGGAAAGATAGTTCAGCACCTTAGAAATCAGCCTCTTCAACGGGGCACCCTCCTTTACATTACACAAATGAACAATTCTTGGATGATACAAATGAAAAGGCCTCCTTTCTATATATAGGAGTCTAAGGGGTCATAATATAATCAGAGCTGACATAACAATAATAATGTAAGGGCACAACAATAACAATAGTGGGCTTCTATGGGGCACAATAATAATAATATGGAGACTAAATGGGCACAACAATATAATAATGGGGTTGCACTAATAACAATAGGGGTTGCACTAGTAGTATAGGGACCTAACATGCCCATCTCCTTCAAAAAGTGTTGTCCTCAATGCTTGAGTAGTTCTGGATGCTTTTGTATAAAATTATCATCCATCGATGTGGAATCTTCAGTAGGTAATTTTTTCCACCTGATGAGATACTCTGTAATTGATCTATTTCGTAGCCATCGATTTCTCAGTTTTGTGACTTCTTCAGGTTCTAATATGATTTTTCCTTCCTTGTCAAGTTCTGGAAATATTTTTTGAACTGGGATCTTCCGCAACTTTTGAATGAGTTCTCACCCTACTTTGTCATTCTTCCATTCATCCCTTGCTTTGTTTATTGAATTTGGTTGGATAATTATACCAACCTCTAGCATTTCTACAACCATACATTCAATTTCACTCCTTTGGGCATATGGACATCTATAAGGCCTGATTTTTGGAGGAACACTTCCTAGAATCAAATGAATAGCATGATCATGATCACGAATAGGTGGGAGGCCTTTGGGAGTATCAAATGCCTTAGAATGATTGTCCAAGAATTTTTGGAGATTTGGAAAAATAAATTGTCTGGATGTGGGAACCTCTAGTGAACATAGTTGTGTGATTACGCCACTTTGTTCATTCTTGAGAATCTTTGTCGTTCCATTAGAGATGATTATCTTTCTCAGTTTCGCTGTGATACCTCTTAATTCAACATCCTTTCCTTCCGAAGAAAATTTCATGAAAAGTACTTGAAAATTAAAAGCTATTGTACCCAAGGATTGTAGCCATTGGACTCCTAGTACAACATCAACACCACCCATTGGAATGGAAAGCATTGGGATATTCAATACATATTCTCCCATGGATAACTTGATATTATGACACTTTCTAGAGAAATTTATGGTTCCTCCACTTGCAAACGTCATTTGACACTTTAGTGGTAGATATAGGAAGAAATTTAATTCCTTAGCTATATTACAATGAATAAAATTATGGGTACTACCTGAATCAATCAACACTATTACCTTTTTCTTCTTGATATGTCCTTCTATATTTATAGTTTGAGGAGTGGTAATTCTGGCCAGTGCATTACAAGATATGGTCATATTCATTTATTCTTTCTCTGGGGTTAGTTCTTGGTGAGTACCCTTTTCTTTTGATGTTTCTTGATCCTTTTCTTCCTAATATTTCATTGCTTGAACCTTCTTCTTCTTGATATATCCTTCTATATTGAGAGTTTGAGGAGAGGTAATTCCTACCAATGTAGTACAAGATATGGTCAGATTCAACTTTTTTTATCTAGGGTTGGTTCCCAATGAATTCCTCTTCTTTTGACGTTTCTTGATAATTTTCTTCCTCCTCTTCACAATCTATGTAAAATAATTTCTTCTCAGTACACTTATGACCTTTAATGTATTTGTTATCACAATTGTAACAAAGCCCTTTTTCTCTTTTTTCTTCCAATTGTTGTGGTGTCAACCTTGTAGGTTGTGGAAGGCTAGGAGAAATAACACTTCCATCTTTATAGTTGTAAGGGGTAGACTTCATTGTTGCCATAATTTTTCTTTCCACTTTTCTTGCCAACCTGTATGCCTTCTCGAATGAATTTGGTTCCAATTATTAGGTGAACCTCATGTTGGATATTATATTTTAAACTCCCTATGAAGACATCAATCCTCTGTTTCTCTGGAATATCATTTACCATTATATTCATTTTTTCAAAGTCCTCAATGTGCTCTGCCATTAAACCCTTTTGTTGGAGATTTATCAATTGGCTAAAGAAGTTGTTTCTCTTTGCATCCTCATAATGTGCTATCATTTCCTCAATGAAAATTCACCAAGTGACAAGTAGTTTACGAGAACAAAGCCCTTTATACCATAAAACTTGATTCGGTTATAAATATAAAGATTCCATATGTACCTTTTGTAACAGTTTCACCTCATGTAGATCAAAATATTGCTCCATCTATAGTATCCAATTTACCAGATATTTTCCATCGAACTTCCTCATATCATTTTTTCTTGATTTTATGAACTCGATCTTGAAACTATTGTAACTCTGTAATTTTGGATCTCCTTATTTTGGGATTGTGACCTTCCATAGCTTTTTGTGTCCTCTTTCCAATGCCACCAATCTGATCGAAATTGGATTCTTCAAGAAAGAGTTATACACAACCTCCCAAGATGACCTTATTATATACCTTTTGAGAAGATTGAACTTGTACGAAGTGCCACATGACACGGTTTTGACCTTCGGATCTAAAAATGGTACATAGAAAACTATAGCCTATCCTCTTTCTGTAACTTCTTATGAAATTTCAATCGGATTCTCAAAGAGACAATTATGATGATTTTCCCTAGGTCACTTGTTTGGGATGTAATTTAGGAGCCTGTAGAAACCCTACATGTCTTGCAATGTATCTCTAAAAATATAGTGAAACAAGATATGAAATTCAGGTCTGAGCTTCCCCAAAATTTCGACTCACATGGGTTTTAATTTCAGAGTCTGAACCTTTGTAGAAAACAAATTATAGCGATCATTCCACGATGACCTGTTTGAGATTGAATTTTGGAGCTTGAAAAAACCCTCACTACCTCAGATCAAATATCTGAAACTATAGTGAGACAAGATAGAAAATTTGGACCTAAGGTTCAGAATAGTTTCTTCTCAAATGGGTTTTTTTTTATCTTATGAGACATCACAAAAAGTGTTACAGCTGAAATGCCATGAAGCCCTATTTGGAGTAGTGAAACCCTAGAATCTAAAGCTCTAATACCAAATGAAATGAAACATGCTCACAAAAAGATAGAAAAGATAGATCAATGCCTTAGAAATTAGCCTCTTCGAGGGGGTAATCTCCTTTACATTACACAAATGAAAAATTCTTGGATGATACAAATGACAAGACCTCCTTTATATATATAGGAGTCTAAGGGGTCATAATATAATCAGAGCTGACATAACAATAGTAATTTAAATGCACAACAGTAACAACAGTGGGCCTCTATGGGGAACAATAATAACAATATGGAGACTACATGGTAAAATCAATATAATAAGGAGGTTGCACTAATAAAAATAGGGGTTACGCTAGTAGTGTAGGAAGCTAACATCTACTCAGTAGCTGTCCAGACAGAAGATGTTCCCACAACTTCTGCTACTATGTAGACTAGTTCTATGGAATAGTTGTTCGAGGCCTGGGAATTCTTCCTAGCTACTGAAATTCAGAAATAGAAATTTTCCATGAATGAAAAAAAGAAGGAGACAAAGAGTGTTTGAGAACAGGCCGCTAAGATTATTACTAGGTATGTAGACCAGCTAGATAAAGCAAGGGAGATGAAAGAGAAACAACACAAAAAGATAAGAGACCTAGAAGGGCAGGTGCAGGTGTTAAAGGCAGATAAGGAACATATTTCTACCCTGGCACAATAGGTAATGTCTTGTTGACCTCCTACCAAAAGTTACGCTTTGTTTCTTCCTGATCAGTTCTTTTTATTCTGCCTGGAAAGCATTTACAAAGAGATCAACCATGAGATTGAGGATCCAATACAGTTCCTTCGTATCATAAGAATCCATGATATTGTGAGCCAAAACTTGATGTGTGAACTCTACATGCATGGTTATTTCTTGAGGGATGAGGAGATCTTCAATCTAGCTCCATTCATGGGAGATGTTCACCTGAGAGCGTTCACCTCCTACACTATTAATTAGGTTAAATGGAGGAAGGCTTGTGATACTTTTGAAGGAAATCAATCTATAAAGCCACTGATGATAAGAAGGGAGAATGGTCAGTAAGTGACTATTTATAACAAGAACTCCACCTTTCTATAGATTGAGGGATCTAAGGAACGAATGTTGGAAACACAGAAATGGTGTACTGACCTCTATGTCAGACAGATAGTCACTTTTCAGGACAAAGCCCTTGACAGTTGCCAAAGGAGATGGATGATGTCATCATCAGCTGTTAGAAACCGGGAGCCTTTTGGAGCACCCAATTTTGCTCGAGCATTAGAAAGAGTGCCATATTTTTTTGCATGCATTCAGACCTGTGGGGTCCTGTGGATGGGGCTGAGGTTTCAGTTTCCCCTCATTTGGCTGCCAGTAGAGCATTACACTACAACATATAATGTGAGAAATGATTGGTGGAAGGGTGTCCTTATGACACAAGGATATAAACCTCTGGGGACAGAGATGGCCAAAGAATACGACCTTGCTCAGCTTCATGCTCACCACAGCCAGTCCAACCTAGATCTGAAGAGACGACAAGCTGCATGAGGACATGCAGAAAGAGTAACTGGGGGGAGATGTTGTGTACCAAATCTGCATGCTTTTTCCCTCCACTTTTACTCTCTCTCTCTCTCACTCCTTTGTATCAATTATATTCACTAATACCTCTAAATGCACGAGGTAAACCCTCTTCCATTGTCTTCTTGGAATGTTTAATTAATGAAGTAATAGTTACAGAGATCTTACCTATACGAGTTACTAATTCTATCATTTCCGCAGATTTGGTGGTCAAAGGTCACATACACAAATCATAGAAGTAACTCTGAGCTTGCAACACCATTTCGGCAATGCTATAACATCATAACAGATTTCAAGCCATTCCATACATTTCTTGTTCTCTCTCTTGACAACTAGTTGGTCGTTCCAACAAATGTATATTTGTAGACATTAGCTGCCAGATTCGTAGAACGATTTTCTATGAATATTCATATAAGAAGTGTTTCATTGCTCTAAATCAGGTTAGCCATGCTGTTAAACACACATGTGGCAGCAAGAGAATATGAAAGATAAAACATGAGAGTACAATTTTTATTAACAAGAGATATACATTTATAGTACATGGTTTGACCATTTGGTTTCAAATCCCAAGGTCTCTTGGACTTCTTTTTGTCTATTCGGTTTCCACACTAACCCATTGAGGATTAGGTGTCCAACATTCTCCCCTTAATCCGAAGGGTTATCTATGAGTCCAAGAAGAGAGTTGTAATACAAAATGTGCAAAAATGCATTGCAGCACTAGGCTGAATGTGCTCTCTCAAATGTTGGTATAAAGGGCGGTGGTTTAAGGATGACCACCAACACTAGAATGCTTAGTGCAGTTCCCAGAACTCTTCCAAAACTGGCAAGAAGTTGAAGTCTTCTGCTAGAGGAAGTGCTCCTATTGTTTTGAAGAGGGAAACGTTAAACCATAAAAGGGAGGTCTCACCCCGCATAAAAAGGGAGAAATTCAACCTGAAAAGGGAAGTCTCAACCTGTGATGGTTTAAGGATGACCACCAACTCTGGAATGCTTAATGCAATTCCTGGAACTCTACAAATTTGTCAGGAAGATGAAGTCTTCTGCTAGAGGAAATGTCCTCAATTTCATTCCTGGAATTCTTTTGAAACTGGCAAGAAGCTGAAGTCTTCTACTAGAGAAAGTGTCCCAGATTACCAACTGAAGGCATGCTCAAGGGCATCATTGTCTCTGGCTACAACTCTGAAATTGGTTTGGCAGGTTATGGCTCAAGCTCGCTTTATGTGACTTTGAAGCTTGTAGATGACCATCATTTCCCCCCCTATCAGATACAAGGTGAGAAGATGGAGAAAACTCAAATGCAAGACTGTTCAATACTCTAGAACAAGTTCTAACAGGTGACTGGAATATCTTCTTGGCTGTTGATGCCCATTGCCAAGAAGTGATCCATCCAAGATGAATCTTTAATCTTGCAGGATGTTTGTTTCTGAAGCATCTGTTTGAAGAATGACTAGTTTTATGACAGTGCTTACATGGATGAAGATCAAAACAGTGATCTTTCAAATGGTCAACTCGATCACAGTGTTGAAACTTCACAATCTGTTGTTGTTGCTGCTGCTGCAGAAGAGGAGCAGAATCTGGAACTGCTGGAGGCGAAATGTTGTGAGGAGCAGGTGAACTGTCATGAATGAATCCAGCACTTTGAAATTGGATTGGTTTGGAGTAGTTTGGAATATAAAAGGACATGTCCTTGTCAGATCCAAGACCAGTTATGTGCTTGTTGTGGACAAGTTGTTCCCAAGGTCCGATGATGGGCTTGGGAATTGCAGACTGAGTTTCTGCATCTGCATGTACAACTGCTGCTTTATTGGGTACTAAATCTGAACCAACTATAACATTATTGACTTGCTTCTGATGGGTTGCAGTCTCAATGTTCTGAACAGAAACATGTTCAGAATGACTCCTCTGTTTTAATTCTTCTTGCTATAGTTGAGATTCGAGCTGCAAAAAATCAATTTTCTCTTGTTCATTTTGTAGACAGACCTGAATGTCTATGAGAGAAACTTTGCTGATTTTTAATATATCATGAGTTGTAGACAATATGAGAGTTTTGAGGAACTCTAATAGTTCACTGATTCTGGCCATTTTTTTTCTTCAATGTCAGATTTACAGCTTAAAAACTGATCACAACTACTACTCAATGTAGAAAAGTAATACCCTCTCACAGTACACAGCAATATCCTTTATAAATGTCAACAAATGATCAGTGTGCAACCAGCAAGCACCAATTATAATCCATATAAAAATAAGATGATGAAGCTATGTTACTGTTGAAGACCGTAAATATGATGCTATGATGATATCACCGAAATTGTGTATTTGATAATGATTAGTACAATATATGAGTATTTGATATCACTGCACTTGAATGCTAAAACACAATATCAAAGGTGAAGTGATTGTCCTAGCTACAGGCATGTAGAAATCAGATCATAACATCAGTGGCTGCAGTTCGATTCCTTTGATCCTAATATTGCAACATGGCTTCTCTAATGGCTAGATGAATTGTCTCCTTTCAATAGACATGGAGTGATGGCGAATGATTTGATCCACTTAAGCTCTTGAGACTATCGCTGATGCATCTAGAATAATGCGGCTCTCTCTCCCTATTATAACTCAACTCTTGAAACCTTTAGATCTAGAATGACTCGGCCTTTTGAATCACAGTGAGAGCACAAGAATTTTTGCTTCATATTCCACTATCAATACTCAATTGAAATACATCAAAAAATTCTCTTTCAAAATCGAGAATCCACGCTATAATGTAATTTACATCAGATATACACTTCAGAAAAGACAACAGGAGCTCAGAAACAACATAAAATAATCCCTCACCAAAAACGTTTACCAGATCTTTAAAAAATTCAGTAAACTTGCAATGAACTTCAAATTTGGTAGCATAGAGGGTGTCAGCGTATATATATACCAGCCTTGTATATATGTAACAGAAATGTGTTTATGTATATGGGACAGCAGCGTTCAACCAACGCAACGTACCAGCGAAAGGATTATTCCGGGAAATCAACGTTCTGAAAGAGGAATTGGAAGAGTGGTAACATGTCAACAAATTGGGGAAATTCAATTTCAGGTACTTCTTGACTCCGAATATATTCTCGAGCACATTCTAGAGAAGGCCTCACTCATCCAAACAGAAGATTAGCAACCCGGTACTGGGTAAAGCACTCATTCCAAAACACCATCGAACTCCGTAATAGAAATTTATGGACAATATTTGTGGCTTCAGATGAATGAAAAATATGCACAAGATTTCAACGGTGCCGAGCCCTTTATGTACTTTACCAAAAACTTGATTCAATGTTTCAGAAGCCTTGATTACAGCTTCACCGACATTTTACAGTCCCTTTATGTGCTTTCTGAAAGCTTGAAATGAGAACTTCTGCTTCGAAACAAACCTTTTCCCAATATTTGCCTAAATTTAAAGCCTTGCGTAGCTGGTAGCGGTTAATCCCGAAAAGAACACTAATTTTTCATGTTCTGAGCATTCCTCTAACGACTTTAACCAAAAAAACTTTTCAAATTTGTCCACGCCGAAGCCGGGTTAAAATAAAGGTATCAAAAATTGAGTTCATATTTGAATGCACCGAGCTTCGATTGGTAGGAAATTGCAAGAGGAGTTCATACCTTGTGAAATCTGGTAGGTCTCAAGCGTTGAAAGCAGCAGAGATCGGGAGGACAGGGACAATGGCGAAACTGACTGAATGCATAGCGTCTCGTGGCGGGAATATCCTCAGCGGTGACATTTTTTTTTAGCAGACAGAAGCAGGTCTTCTACTCCCTGAATGGGTTTGTCTATGATCCTTCGTAGTGGCCACAGGCAATCATGGAGGAGGATTTCATGAAATTGGCAAAGATGTTCAGTGCATGGAAATCAAATGTGAGAGTGCCAGAGATAGATCCCAAATTCAAGACTGTTGCCCTGGCTTCACGACAGGGCCATTGCTTGGTCGATTTACTCCATGGATGGCAGGAAGGAAAATTTCTTGTTGAAATTATGTGTGTAATAAGTAACCACAACTGAGCGTGCCATGCAAAGGCTGGGTTGTGACTCACCTGTTGTTGCAGTGCAAATATGGTTGAAACACAAACATAATCAGGATCTGAGAGCCTCGCCTGAGCCTCGTAACAGATGGTAATCACAGTCTCATGTATGATTACTCCAACCCATGTCATATTGAATGCAGAATGCAGTAGAATGGTAACGGCACTAGGTGCCAGGTTTGTATGGGTATGGCAACCAGTGGGGAGAGCTGAGCATTTTGTATGCAGGTGGAGCAGTGACAAGAGTAGCAGAGCAGAAGGAACAGGCCAATGGAATAATAGTGAGTCGCAAGGGAATAGTGATGCGTTCAGGCCAGTGGAAACGTTAGAGCTGCTAGAATTTTCTATTTGGGTTAATGTGCGCAGAGAATGTAGCTAAAATATGGCTAATAGGATTTCAGAATAGAGAATTTAAGTCATAGAGGGCCAGGACTACTCACAACAGAGGAATGGCAGAGCTGATAGAGGTAACAACCTCTATTCTAATAAATGCTCAGATAGGTATAATCAGGAGGAGAGCATTGGTTTACAAAGGCCACAGAAATAGGTGGCTCACACTTGAGCAAGGTAGGAGATCACCCGCTTTGATACCATGTTAAACACGCATGTGGCAGCAAGACAATATGAAAGATAAAACATGAGAGTACAATTTTTATTAACAAGAGATATACATTTATATTACATGGTTTGACCGTTGGGTTTCACATCCCAAGGTCTCTTGGACTTCCTTTTGTCTATTCAACTTCCACACTAACCCATTGAGGATTAGGTGTGCAACACATGCAAGGGACTGAGATTGTAACAAAAGACTATTTAATTAATTGAATGCAAGTTATTTTGTTGTTCTCTCTATAAGTTGCGAGTCCATCGCAACATTAATTAGAGATTTGGGCCCACTCTTCTGATCAGGTGTTGCGTTATTTCTGTGTATTTTTATTTTGTTTATGTTGGTCTATTTCGATTTTTGTTACAATACCTTACATAATTGTTGTGAATTCTTTTATAATTATGCAATTTATTCTTATTTATTGTCACAATATTTCTTTAGTTAATTTAGTTATTGAATCTAGGATTTGTGATTGGATTGTGTCATTTCCACCTGCATATATTTTGCGCGTTACCTTGAAATAATACATCCACCCGGATTGATAAATTAAATGTATAAAAGCATTGAATAGTTATTAACACTCGGACACCAAAAATAAAAACACATATGTGACACTAACATGACACAATATCGATGTAGAATGGCACTAATAAGACAAAAATAATCAAAAAGTTTTGTAATTTGATACTAATGAGCAGAAATATGATGTAGAACAAAAGATCATCTAAAACATCGATGCTCCTATCAACACACTGCAATTCTAATATAATGTGAAAACATGATTCTAACACAAAAGAGACTTTATAATTGTTTTTTTTTTTCAAATAACATGAGAGGCAATATGATAATTTTAGAATAAAAAATTTCATCATTAATACAATGACTTGTAGGGTACCCATGGAAACATATGACACATAGTTGACATGGAATTGATGCAATGTTGATTATAAACATAACACCCCCTATAACATCATGTTTTTCATTGTCTAAACTTGAATCGTTTTCTAAAATATATATTGGGAATTGAAATCAACGACAATGCAACAACATCATTTTCTAATAGTGTAGTAATTGAAATTAACATTGATAGTGTTGTAAGATTTTCTTAGCATTACTTGATTTTGGTGGAGAAGGGAGAGCTACGATATGTCGGTCTCTAAGCGGGGTGATGCAGGGGCATCCATATAACTTGATTGACCAAGAGGTCAAAAGTTCCTTACCAGAGGAGTTGGTTCCTCCATGAGTGGACTCTTAGGATATTTTTTGTTTTTATAGCTACATAATTCATTAAACTTAGCAAATTGTTGTAATTATTTTATTCTCCCTAAATTGGTCAATTCGATCCTATTTCCATGGAACTCGATAAAATTGTATAAACGTATTTATTTATTGAATGATTTAATACTAATATCAAAGTGTCGAGTGGTTGTGAGTGTGATTTTCCCAATTAAAACAAACCTCCTACAAGAGTATGTAATTTAACGAAGGGCGGGAGGCATAATTAAAGTTCAATTGGGATAGTCTGATCAACTAACAAGAGTTGGGGTGATGTGTTATGGAAGTATTTTCATGGAAGATAAAAATAGGAGCACATAAGGGAATAATCGGGGTGTTGAGGACTGAGGTTGACAAGGAAGCCAACCAAGGTGTAAGGTTCTGAGTTGGTGAATTATTTCTTTATCAGCACATAATTGATGAGAGGCACATGAACGAAATGTTGACTTTTCTTGAGACGAGGAGGCATGTGTTCTTTTAAAAAGGGACGAGAACAACTTTTGACGCAAGCCGAGAATAACATTTCACAAGGATAATTACTATTCCTCGAAGTTTATCTCTTGGAGGATCCTCATTGCACGCACTTTGGAATAGCGTACTATGATGTAAGCCTAAGAGGATGTGTCATGAAGGATAAAAGAACTCTAAATTAATGGAAAATTCTGAGATGATGTTTACAAGTCAACAAAATAGAGGAGCGGAGACAAGGCCTTATGGTGTGGTTGTATTGTGAATAGTAGATGGAAAGTGTAAGCATCAAGAACTATAGAGCAGTTTGTGATTGTTGTTATCAACAAAGGCTTGAGCCTAGTGGTTCTATAACGATAAGCCCTTTTTTCTTTTGGTTATTATTAAAATGATTAGTTGTGGTGTATCTACTTTGAATTTTATGACATTAAGGGGTATTTTTGGGCCTAGCCTACCATATAAAGAAAGTTTGGGAAACTAAGGGCTGCACTAGTTTCTATCAAAGATACTCCATCTACTCGAGGAACAACTAATTGACCATGGTGGAAAGAATTGGATGAGGTACTAGAGGAGGAAAGAGATGGAAAATGCCTATAGCCAACACTGAAGTAATGCAACCTATGGAGTAGTTGGAAGAAATATTGGAAACCATGGAAAGTAGTAAGCTAAGAGAATATGAAACTAGAGATGTGAGTGAGGAAGAAGAAGAATCTCCGATTGAAGAAGTAGCTGAATATCTTGTTGAAGCCATAATATCGAAAGAAGTTATAGGATCTCTTACATAGGAAAATCTAGATATATGTTTTTACACTAGTAGCATGCATACAAAGGAGATTATAAACTGGATTACAGAGATGGATAAATTGTTTAAGTATGAAGAGATGGATGAGCAGAAGAGATTCAAGTTTGTTGTTACCAAATTGAAGGGACATGCAACCTTATGGTGGGATGGTGTACAAGTCAAAATAAGATGGAGGAATAAGTAAAAAGTCAAGAGTTGTAATAGAACAGTTGTGAAGCTTAGAGGAAAGCTTTTCCAGAAGAATTATCAGTTTACTTTATTTAGGTAGATGAAAAATATTAAGCAGAGACTGATGATTGTGAAAGAGTATACATAAGAGTTTTATAAGGTGAATATCAGGGATGGATATGTAGAGGAATCCACAAAGAAGAGAGATAGATACATTAAAGGTCTCAGTTTAGATATTCAATATGAAATTAGTGTGATATCACTCAAAATAATAGAGGAAGCATGGAAGTTAGGTTTGAAGGATGAGCAAAATCTTACGGGAAGCATTATGGTAAAGGATAAATTACTACTAGCGGAACAAGATAGTAGTCAACTAGAGGAAGATCTACAACACAAAAAGAAGGATCTAGTTTCTAAAGTCCAGGATGACAGTAAGAGGGAGACTTGAGAGTTCGATGCTCCTTTTCCATAGGATAAGGAAGAGTAATATGAAGAGATATTCATTTCTACAGGTGCAGAAATATTTGATGCATGACATATGAATGTAAACAAAATAGAGATACATGCCATAGAAGTGTTGTTGTTTCCCTAATAGAATAAGGGGAACAAAAGGTAAAGGAGGAAGAGAATATATTAGAGATAGGAGATTCTCTATTTCTTAAGAAAGTGATGTTGAAACTAGAGAAGGAAGTTGTTAAAATAGCTGAAAGGAAGGCATTTTTCATGATTGTTTCCAAAGTTCAAGGAAAATCATCTTACAAGGTGGCGATCGATAACAGTAGCAAGGAAAACTTGGTGCCTACAAAAGTGGTGGAAAATTTTAAATTGAAGAAGAGAAACAATCCAAAACCTTATAAGGTGTCATGGATTCAAAATAGTCATCAATTGTTGGTGAATGAATAGTGTGAAATGGATTTGCAAATAGGAAATGACAATGATAAAAGCTTATGTGATATAATTCCCAGGGATGTGTGCCATATTCTATTCGATAGACCATGGGTGTTTGATAGAGGTGTTGTGCATGATGGGAAGAAGAACATCTACAAATTATAGAAGGATGGCATCAACCATACCTTGTTTCCTTTGTAAGAAGAGGGGAAATTAGAGAGTATTGATTCCAAGGCATTCTTCTTGAGAAGGAAATATTTTTGGTAGAAGATGGAAAACAATGAGTTGAGTTTTTCTTCGGTGTGTAAATATAAGGTAATTCTTACTTCCACTATTTTTTTTAAATGAGTATAGTGATATTATAGTGGATGACTTGCCTAAATTTTATGTGTGAGGAGTATAAGTCACCATATTGACTTAATACTAGTAGTAAGCCTACCAAATAAATTTGTGTACATAATTCCCCACAAGAGAATGAAGAAATCAAAAAGAAAGTGCATGAGTCATTAGATAAAGGAATGATCAAAAATATCCTTAGTCCATGTGCAATGGTTGCAGTGCTGAACCCTAAGAAAATAGAGATTGGTGCATGTGTACAGACTCCAGAGCATTGAACAAGATCACAATTAGGTACATGTCTCATTTACCTCACATAAATGATTTGTTAGATTATTTAAGTGGTGCTAGTTGTTTCTCTAATATTGATCTAAAGAGTGGGTACCATGAGATCAAGATTAGATAGGGAGATGAGTGGAAGACAAACTTTAAAATCAATGACTGATTGCATGAATGGTTGGTCATGCCATTTGGGTTGTCTAATGCACCTAGTAATTTTATGATATTGATGAATGACGTGTTAAAGGAATTCATATGAAAGTTTGTAATTGTGTATTTAGATGGTATATTGGTTTACAAATAGTCCAAAGAAGATCACTTGAGGCATTTTAGGTATGTGTTAGAGAAGTTGTGGTAAAATAAATTACTCATAAATTTCAAGAAATGTTCATTTTTTAAGACAATGCTTGTACGTTTGGGCTTTTTCATATCCAAGGATGGTTTGGAGATGGATCCTGAGAAGGTAAGAGCTATTGTTTATTTCCCCTCTCTTAAAGTCATTTTTGGTTAGTTTTTACAAGGATTTCATCAAGAATTTTGATAGGATGAGTACTCCAATTGTGCAGATGATAAAGAAAGACAACCAACCATTCCAGCGGACTAGTGAAGTAGAAAAGGGCTTGTAATTATTGAAGAAGAAGATCAAAAAGCAACTTGTGTTAATTTTTGCTAGATTTTAGCAAGTCATTCGATGTGAAAATTGATGTTAGTTGGAGATGTGATCGATGTTGTATTAATTTAGGAGGATAATCCGATAGCATATTTAAACAAGAATTTGAATGAGTCAAGAAGGAATTAAACTTCTTATGACAAGGAATTTATGTTTTGGTACAAGATTTAAAGAAACAGAGACATTATTTAAAGCCTAAAGAGTTTGCTTTTATATAGATAATCATGCCCTACAGTAAATTATGAAATAACCTAAATTGAGTGAAAAGCATGTCAAGTGGATTGAATATCCCCAAATTTTCACTTTTGTTTTGAATCATATTAGTGGCCAAGCTAATAAAATTGTCGATGCTTTGAGTAGGAGGAATTTGATTATGCAAAAAACTCAAGTCCATATCATGGGATTTGACTTCATGAAGGACTTGTACAAGGATGATGTAGATTTTAAGGTAGCATGTAAAGCTTGTAAGAACCTAACAATGCAATATAGATGTTCATGGCTTGATTATATGCTTCAAGAAGGATTATTGTTTAAAAACAATAAGTTTTTTTTCTTTCTAAAATGCTCAATGAGAGAGAATTTAAGTAAAGAGAAGCATATTGGAGGATTTTATGGAATTTGGGTCATTATATGACATATGAGAAATTGAAGAATTTCTACTATTGGCTAAAGATGAGGATTAATGTGCAAAAGTTTGTGAGTAGTTGTAGAATTTGCCAACATGAAAAAGGGAAGAGCTATAATACAAGGTTGTATGCATCGGTACCAATTCCATATTGACCATGGGATTAAGTAAGCGTGGAATTTATATTCGTTTTGCCAAAAACTCAAAAGGGTAATGGTGTAATCATTAGAGAAATTTTGAGGTAAAAAATGGGCCTCAAAACGAAAATATACAACCAAAATTAACTTTGTAAGAACTAATTGGATTCAAGATTATGATTTCAACGATGGGGGATGACTCACCATTTATGGAGTAAAAAAGTAAAAAGATTAAAAACGAAAAAAGATAAAAAAACTACTTTTTCAACTTGTATTTTAAACTTATCTCCCTACAATTTTACTAAAATTTTGTGTATGCATGTTTTTCATGTATTTATCATTTTCCATGTAGAAAGGTCCCTCAAAAGTATGAAACATGGTACTCCTTGGACGAGGAATTAAATTTTGCATCCAAAGAGTGCTCCCACTCAAAATTTGAGTAAAACCGTGAGAAGATAAGTTGAAAATACGAGTTGACAACATAGTTTTTTTCTTTTGTCCATCTAAAATTTGATGATGTAATTTAATATTATTTTATTATTTTCCCTATTATTTTATAATACTCCATAGGAGACCCATTTTAGACTTCAAAGTTTCTCAAATGCTTTGTTGTAGTGGAAACTCTTTAAACAATGGGCCATTTCATTCCCTATTTTAAAAACAATGATGGTACCTATATTGCTAATTTATTCTTCAAACAAGTGGTGTGATTGCATGGAGTGACAAAGAGAATTATGTCACACAAAGATACCGGATCCTTTAGACATTTCTGGAGGACTTTATGGAAATAGATAGAAATGAAATTGAGCTTTAGTTCAGCCTGTCACCCTGAGAAGCTCTTCTTAGTGTTACTTAATTTTAGTGGAGATGAGGAGACTACGTTTCACTGATTTCGAGGCGGGGAAGGAATGAGTTGCATTTTCCTGCCCAACAAAGTGTCATCATCATTTCAAGCACACTTTTGGATTTGGCTATAATCCATAGTCTAGCTTGATTAGGCTAAGTGAATAAGTGGATTCACAACTAAACTAAGCAAAAATAATTATTAATGTAGTCTAATATTAACTAGTGAAATATTAAAAAATATAATTCATTGATATCAAACTACAATTTTTTTAGAGTAAATTAAATAATGACCTTGAAACCTTATTGACAAAGTAAATAACAAAATATAATTTTCATTATGAATAATGATGAGGCACTAAATATTAATGCTAATCATACGCAATGATGCTCGTAAAAAACTTAATAGAGAAATTGCATCATCTTGCAATGAAAAGGAAGGCATATAACCAAAATAATGCATAACAAAAGTGGCGGTATAGAGGAAATAGGAATAAGTCAAAGCGTAGGACTTAATAGAGAAATTGCATCATCTTGCAATGAAAAGGAAGGGATATAACCAAAATAATGCATAACAAAAGTGGCGGTATAGAGGAAATAGGAATAAGTCAAAGCGTTCTCGAAACTTAGGTAAGCTACACCACCTAAAACAACATTAAAGCAATTTTCCATATGAGGTTTGCATGTAAATACACCTTATAATAATGAGATGCATGCATATGAGAAAGTTGAGGAGGTTATAACACGAGGACATATAGAAGATAGCAGAAGATGGCAAGAATCTATAAGTTTGATTTCTCCAAAATTGATTATATATATATATATGAAAAAATGGCTAGTTTTTTCTTAAAATAAGAGAAATATGAATTAATTTCATATTTTTTTTTAAATAATTATCTTCTTTTAAAAAATAACTTTAACATAAATAAATTTTAAAATATACTAAATAATAATAATTACAAATAATTAAATAAATATTTTGTAATTTTTTTTATTTAAAATAATCACAAAATAAAAAAATTCCCAAAATATTTTATGCATTTATTTTACAAAAGTCATGGAACATAACTAAAGTACTGTATATTTGAAATACAGTGTGTATGTATGGGACATAAACCATCCCTTTGAAAGAAAACGAAAATAACAAACATATCTATCCTAATTTTTTTGATTCTTCATATTCAAAGGTAATTGTTTTTAATGTGTTAAATTTTTTTTGATGGTTTTTTTTAAGTTGTATGAGAGATATTATTTTGTTTGTAATGATGATTAAGTTTTATTAATATTAAATTTAGTTTACTTAGTTTTATAAAAATCTAAAATTTAATAAACTTATTTTAGGATTTTATTTTTATTCTTAAAAAAATGGAAAAGAATTTCATGGTTTTTCATAATTTTAATGTTATATATATATATATATATATATATATATATATATATATATATATATATAACATTACAATTATTTTAAATTTAGATATAATATTGTTTTAAAATTTTATTTTCATTCTTGAAAATAGTAGAGATAACCTTTTTAAAGAGTTTTCGCAAAGTTTCATAGTTTTAATGAATTAATAGATTTTGAGAAAGTTAATATTATTATAAATATTTTAAATTAAAGTTAATTAACTTTTTACACTGTCTTATTTTTTATTTTATTTTTTAATTTACAAAACACCACATTTTCTCTATAAATTTAAATATGATAGATTTTTTTTAATTGTAACGATATTTTGTAGTCTTTTATTCTTCAAAGACTCAAACACCTTTTTCTTTGTTTCGTGACACTTAACTATTAAGACTAACCTATTGGATTATTAGTTATATTTATGAAATTACATACACTGGAGGAATTAAAGGAATTCTATATAACATCAATCCTATTAGTTTTTCGTCCATCAATAATATAATTGTGAGTTGCATGATAATATATTAATCATACCAAGATAAACTCATCTTAATTTAAAATGTTATAAATTTAAAAACTTAATTTGATATACAGAAAAAATAATTAAAAGTAAAAAATTCCAATTATTTTTTTCTTCCTAATTTAAAATAGATATGTAATTTATTAAATCATTAATATGGATAAATATTTTTAATTTATTAAGAGATTTATTTACATATTTATTTTTTTGATAAGTTCTTTATAGTTTATAGTTTGAAAAATGTATATTTATAAATATATTTATAAAAAAAATTAAAACTCAAATATCTAATGTTTATATTAAATAAAATATTTCAATATCAATTTTATATCTATTATATATAAACTATTTATGGTTAAAAAAGAATCGACAGAGTCATCATACATGCTAGCATTATTGGAAATCTGGGTATGCCTGTATTATCAATCGGGAATGATCATTCATCTGATCACAGACCCATTCTCCTAAACTGGTATGGGAACATAAACAGATTCGGATACCCTTTTAAATTCAATAGAATACATTTAGAGGACCAGTCTTTTAATAAAGTCATCTCTGGGAATTGGAAAAGTATACAAGAGTCTGAAATGGCACCTTTTATGCCATTCCGCGTAAAGCTGAACAGATTGAAGACATTATCGAAAGAGTGGCAAAAAAATAAAAGGAGGATGGATAAAGAGGAATTAAACAGTATTCGCAAGGAACTGGATTCCCTTTGTGAGTTGGCCAGTTCCAATAGCCTATCTCTAGACCTGAAGAACATGATTAGAAAGCTGCAGAAAAGGAAAAATTTGATCCTACTAAAAGTGGAGGCAACATGGCGTCTCAAAAGCAGAGCCATCTGGCTAAAAGCAGGAGACAGAAATAGAAGGTTCTTCCACAAATTTGCAAGCGCAAGAAGGGAAAAAAACACTATCTGGAGCATCAAAGATGAGATGGGAAATGTTCTCTTATCACAGCATGAGATAACGAGGGAGGCAGTGAGATATTTTCAAAATCAATATAGAAGAAGGGAGGTTATCTTCCAAGATGCCCTTTGGGGCATAGAGCTGGTGCCGAAAATGTTTAATGATGCTGCAAATGAAGATTTCATAAAGCCAATCTCTGAGGATGAACTTCTAAAGGCCATTAAATTCTTCAAAAAGGATAAAATCCCGGAGCCCGACGACTAGCCAATTGAATTTTTCCTTCATTTTTATGACCTTTTCAAATCAGATCTGCTACGCATGGTTGAAGCATCCCGGATGTCTGGAAACATTCACTCGGCTACCACCTCAACCTTCATTGCGCTAATTCCAAAAAAGAATAGGTCTGAATCCTTTCACGATTTTCGGCCTATCTCACTCTGCAACATCATGTTTAAGATAATCTCAAAAATCATTGCGGAGAGAATGAAGCCTATTCTAAATTCCTATATCTCCAGAGACCAACATGCATTTTTAAAGGGTCGTTTCATCTTGGACGCGGTTGCCATGACACAAGAAAGTCTTTTTACAATGCTGTCAAAGAATATGGATGCGGCTATCCTCAAGATTGACTTGCAAAAAGCTTATGATTGTGTAGATTGGGGCTTTTTGAGAGTACTGTTGGCTAAGATAGGACTGAAGTCCCAAAGTGTCAATTGGGTCATGTCTTGTGTGGAGAATGTAAAATATTCGGTGATTGTGAATGGAATTCCCTCGGCTTTTTTCCAAGCAGAGAGAGGACTCCGACAGGGATGTCCCCTTTCCCCTTTGCTGTTCATTCTGGTGATGAACTCTCTTAGTCTGCAGATAAACAAAGCAGTCAAGGATAAGAGGTGCCGTCCGGTTAAGATCTGTAAGAACATCTCCATTTCACATAATCTTTTTTTCGATGATGTTCTCATCTTCGCTATGCTCTACAGGGCCTCCTGGGCTTGCATTAACGATATCCTTTCAAAATTCCAGAAAGCTACAAGTTTGTTTATAAATAAGGAAAAATCTTCTCTGTTTCACAACGATGTGAATATGGAAATTGTTCATTGGATATCAGACCTGATGGGCATAGCTCTTTTTTCAATTCAACAAGGGTTCAAATACCTGGGCTTTACTTTAAAGGCAAAACGATACTCAAAATGGGATTGGAAATGGCTATTGGACAGGTTTTATAAGAAGATTGCAGGGTGGGAATATAAATTTCTTTCTCTCGATGGCAGACTTATTTTAGTTTAGGCTATCCTATGCCAACTTTCAGTCTACTCGGCTCACATTTTCTTTCTTCCCAGCAGTATTATAAAACAAATGAACAGACTGGTTGCAAACTTTCTGTGGGGAGGTCACGCATATCAGAGCAAAATACATCTTGTCAAGATGGCCTCTATTTCAAAACCAAAAAGGATGGGTGGATGGGGTTTGATAGACATTCGCACTTTTGGAAATGCCCTTCTCTGCAAGTCTCTCTATAGAGGAATATATGATGACGGGCCATGGAGCAAGATTGTAAAGACGAAATATCTAAAAGGAAAGAGCATAGAATTTTGGTACAGGAGGCAGTCTTTTGGCACCAGAAGCGACTCGATGATATGGCAAAGCCTGAGAAAAGTCCATCCTTTTTTCATAGAAAACTTTCGTTGGAACCTTTATTCCGGATCAAATATTTTTATTGCTTTTGATTCTATTTCACCTGCTCGGGGTTTCTCATTCCCCCATCCACTGTTATGCAATCTTCATAGGCTGGGAGTTTTTACATGGGATAAGTTGATAAAAGAATGGTCTGGCTCTTCTCCTATTTGGAAGGATGGGGAGGAGTTGCATTTACCCCATTCGATGCTTCCTCTTTGGATGATGGTAAAAGCGAGACTTGATAGTTTGGGGATCACCCGAACGGGTTCAAAGGATCGTCTGGTATGGTCTCTCCATAAACCTGTGAGCGTAAAGAACATTTATGCTGATATGATTTCCGTTATTGCTGGAAGTCCTCCTCCACATTTCCCTCTCTGTTTTTGGAAAGCTGCATGTCCGCTGAAGATGATTATTTTCTCTTGGCTGCTATTTGGGAACAAAAATCTCACATGGGAGATTCTTCAAAGGAGAAGCTGGCAGGGTCCAAGTAGATGTTCCATGTGCCTCAATGACACGGAAACAAATTTGCATATGTTCTTTCAGTGCCCCTCGTCCCTTATAATCTGGTATGATTTGTCTACATATTTTGTTTTCCCTCACAACATTTTTTCTTCTATTCAGGAAGGTTTTATTTGCTGGAGTAGACAATCCTCATCTTGGAGATCGCTGTTCATTATCACATGCTGGTATCTGTGGAACTGGAGGAACGCACACATTTTCCAAGACTCTAAGGAACCTCTTCACGCTATTCTTCAGCGTATATTGGCTTGCTATGACTCCTATCATCAGAATGCCACTACGCCAAACATGTCTGCCATATGATGCTACGGGGTTCTGCTCCTGCAAGAGGTTTTATCCCTCCAGATCGTCAGTATCTTGTCTGTTAGATCCTCTTCTCCAAGGCCGGGCATATCTGCCCCTTCTTTCTTATATGTTTTTGGCATGAATCTATATATGGTACAGCCTCGTCAAGCATTGACATGTCTCTGTCGAGCTTTTTTTTAACATCTGGTCTTGTAGATTTATAGTATATGTCACTTCTCTCTTTTCTGTGTGTTTAGATCTGGTCTATCTGTCATCTATCTTTTGCTAAGGATGATAGGCATATTTTGCCTCTATGGATTATCTGTATGCTTTTTATGAAAGGGAGACTGGGCACTTCTATGCCTCATCAGTATCTCGAATTATGTATTGATGATCTTTATATACTCTTAATATAAAGCTATGTTGGGTTTTTTTTCTCTGAAAAAAGAGATGCCATGTTCTTCCTTAAAATGAATGAGAGAAACCCTTCCTTTTTCACACGCCCAGCCTAGAGAAAGAAAGAGTGACACGAATCGAACGCGGATCGATCTACAGACGGAGGGGATTAACGGAGGCCCAATCTGATCTGTATGATATTCTCACATGATATAAAATTAGTATAAATTAATTTTAATTCTTATTCAAATTAATTTTTAAATTTATCTGGAAAAAAATTAAATTTGTTTTAACACAATTTTTTTTTTTTAAATTTAACTTCTTTAAACATTCATAAATAAATTTAATCTAGATATATTAAGAATTTAATTAAAATTTTTAAAAATCATATTTTCACTGATTAAGTTACACAATCCCGTGACGCATGATGCTTCCGTGTGATGCAATCAACTTAGTCCCAAACAATCCCGTGATGCATGATGCTTCCATGTGATCCAATCAACTTAGTCCCAAACCTTTGGGATTTATGCGTGGAGTATAGACATTTCCCGTGTACTTTATATTATTTCAAATTTTATGGTATCATCACTTTGAAAATTAATGTATCATAGATGTATCGCAGAGAATTTTGTTTGCCTGATTGTAAAGACGTGTTCGCAAAGCTTTGCGAGTGTAAAAGAAATGAAGATCACATGTTATGAACGCCCGACATCAATCATCTCATTAACTTTAACGTATCTTTTATATAAAAATAATTTAAAATAGAATAAAATAAATTATTATTAAAATAAATTTATTGTATTTTAAAATGAATGAGATGTCCAATTTTGTGGATTCCTTTTAAATTTAATTTAATTTTTAAATTTATTAAAATTTTAAAAATTTTATTTTATTTTAATATAATTTTTTAAAAATTTTTCATTTAAAAAATTTTTAATTACAAAATTTAAATTTTTAAGGTATTTCATTTATAAATTTACGTTAATTATTGAGCTGAGAGATTTATTCTATATTTTAGTATGAAGTTTATGTGTAATTCAATTCTAATTCAATTTGGCGTTGACATGTATCCTTCTTAAAATAAAAATAAAAGTAAAACATTTCTAAATAGAGAAACTATCATAAAATAGCCAAGGAATATGCTATGCAATTTTAGTTAATTTTCCTATGAGTTTCATATGATTTCATGTAAAGTAATTAGAAGTAAAAAAAAATGTGTAAGATGCTTAAACCCTATACTTTTTAAAAATATTTGAATTGTGGCGATATCAACTTCATATATATCTATATATATAGAAAAAAAAAATGTCAAAAAAATAATTTAATACCAACTAATATTGTTTTAATCTTAAAAAGATATTAATAACAAAAAAAAAATTTAATGTGTTACATACAATGTATCGATGCACATGTTATGTTATGTAAAATATTGTA
The DNA here is from genome assembly GCA_031772625.1 of Pinus tabuliformis. Taxonomy (NCBI): domain Eukaryota; kingdom Viridiplantae; phylum Streptophyta; class Pinopsida; order Pinales; family Pinaceae; genus Pinus; species Pinus tabuliformis. The sequence continues at coordinate 1,238,253,700 of CM062819.1, forward strand.
AAAGTCAATTAACTATATATCATATATTATTTTAAAAATATATGTATATATGATATAAAGCAATTGAAGTTTTTTATTTTATTTTTTGTTTAAATTATTTTTTTTAACCAGTTTAAGTTATGTATTGATTTGCTCTATATTCTATATTGTATTTAAAAATACAATTTAAACAATAAAAAATTACAGATTATTTTTTAAAATTTTATACTTTAAAAACAATGTACACATAAGAAATTTAATCCTCTTAATTCATGTTAATTCATAATAATATTTAGAAATTTAAATATCATTTAATGACTTTCTAAATAACTAAATCCATTCATACATAATGCTTAAATAACTAAATCCATTCATACATAATGCTTCTTTATATGCAATCAACTTCATGCCCATATTTTTAAAAATTATGCCCTATATCAAATTTTATTATATCATCACTTTCAAACTTAATGTACCATGGATGTATCAAGAAAACTTCTCGTCGCAAAGAAGTGTTTTCAAATGAAGAATCACGTGAATCACGTGTTTCTTTTGGGTTATTGACGGCGCAATTCAATAATTAGTACCTGAGTACGTGCCTTCCATGGATTGCTTTTCTTATTGAGTTTTGACCTAAGACATTACATTCTAAAAGAATCAAAATATCATCATCGATTTTAACGTGCGAGTAGAAAAAGAGAGCCGTCGCGGAGCTCTGAGAAATGTAGCAGAGCGTGTCATGCAACAAACGATTGAAAACCCAAACATGTAGGTGCATACAGTTCATTTCAAACACGTAGGCGCATACTGTCGTAGAGTTTGTAAATTAGCCGTTATTTGCGGAGAAAAAGCGCATGCGTATTTCAAAAACTCTACCAGATATGGCACACGGCAAAATTAATCAGATATCACAGCTGTAACATCTCTCGTGAAAAGTTAATGTTGGTAAATAGTAAAAGTAACTATGAACAAAGACTTTATTTGAAAAGTACATAACTCTGTTGCTAGTATTATGATAATTAAAAATTGTGTTAGTACTATTTGATTTGAGCATATGATTAATAACTGTGGAGGCAGTTAAAAATAAAACCCTAACTACCTTCAGGAGGTAGTTAAGTCCCCAGAGGAAAAGGGGAAAGATTGCCAAGTCTGGTAAGGATCAGATGGCAGAGAAAAAAAAGTTATGCTATGTCTGGTTATGATCAGATGGCATAGGAAAAAGGAAAGGAATTTTCCTGTATGCGCTATGTCTGGTTAGGACCAGATAGCGAGATCTGGCAAAAGCCAGAGAAACTGCAGTCAAGAGGGTCTGCAAGTGCTTGGGGGTGGAAGATCGTGAAGAATCTTCCTACGGACGGGTGGATTGACAAGCATTACAAGTAGGTTTGCAGATAAGCAGGTATGGCTTACTATGTATATATAAATCTGCTGAGATGTCTCTTGTATTGTTCTGTGCTAAGAAAATAGAAATAGCGGGAAAACATCTGACTATTCTTCTTTAACAGAAACAAGAAAAGAACATTAACTTCTGTATTACAGACAGAGACCGAAACAAACTTGCATTCTGTAGGAAAGAACATTAAAATTCCTTGCATTCCTCATTTGAAATAAAAGTAGAAAACGGAATAAACAAGTCATTGTTACTTCGGTGATAGCAAGAATTTACGAACAGAGGTGACACTGAAAAACCCTCTATTTATATTTAAGTGTCGAAGTAAAGAACTAGAAATCTTTATGTACAGAAAGAAACGAAAGGAAATGAACAAGCGTTCTTTGCATAAAGGCTGTTTTATGCACATAAAATCACGACATATATCCATAAGGCGAGTTTGGTATGTCTCGCAGACCAAACGAATCCGTAGACAAGCTGTATCATTAGTCATAGAAAAGTAATGGTATATATATTAAACCCCGGTCAAGAGGACCGCGAGAATCACAGAGATTGAGAACAAAACAGGACCACACTGTAACAATACCCGATAAACATATAGTTGTGTCGCGCGAGCAGATTAAATATATATACACATTCACGGTTAACGACACAAACAAATGAGTATGAATGCCGAGGAAGTGGCATGATAACCGTGGTTACATGCATCCTCAGCCAAGCTTACTAGTAAACCCCCGCTCTGGATATGCTACTCTAGCTGGGCTGAAGCTTGTGCTAGCCAGCAGGGGGCACCAAAGTCGGAAATATAACTATATGGATTCATCATTAAAACGGAAAGACAATAACAGTAGTTTTACTCTGCCAAATAGATATTACAAATCAAACATTGAAACTGTAAATAAAACCCGTTCAGAGAAGACGGTTAATCGAAGAAAAACATTATGAACAGAATTGAACTTACGGAGTTACCCGTATCTTATACATATGATATCTCAACAAGTTTTAATCCAGAATCAAACCCTCACAGCTCAGTACCATAGTTCAGTCAATAACCACTGTCTGCGTTCAAAAGAGAACAAGCTTCATGGCTAAAACGCTAGTTATAAATGCTAAGTGAGTCACGGTTAAACAATCAAAGCTCAGCACGCAGTGCTTCCCGAGAGAGGTGTTCCGCCTAAGCAGGGCAAGAAACCTGACTGTCATCCGGAAGAACCCTGAACTTGTGCAGGGACCGAACTCGAAGAGATAATGACCGACATCCCTGCCCAAGGGAGTAAAGGTTCAGCCATTGCTTCGGATGAGTCGAATATAGGAAGTCGCGGCAGTATTTAAACTTACCTGGTAATGGGCTGCCGGCAGAGTGAAGAAGTTCCTTGTCTTCAATGGATCAGCGATGAGCCATCTACCTGAAACCATCAACCAATTAGTAAATTGAGAATCTGTGTAAATCATTGAAGGACTGTAATAAAATAAAAAGGGGAAACTAATACCGGCGTTAACCAGAATGGAATCGCCTAAGCGATGTAACCAGTAACTGTAAGCGTGAGAAAAAGACCAACTGAACACCATAGCCGCATACCTGAACCGAAGCGTGGTATTGACGGCAGCTGAAAGAATGGCGAAACAAGAAAAATGTTACAGTGCGGTAGCAATGCAAACTCATACAAAAATGAAAACTAGAACCCGACAGAAGGAGAGACCTGTTATTAAATATCTTTTTCCCTTTTACCGTTTCGTGGCGCATTCCTAACCATAGATCCGCAATGTGCCCTTATCGCCGTTCGATAGCCGGTGGGTCTCGGGAACCTTCAGGCGCGAAAACAACAATGCCCGAGGTGTCAGGCCGTAGACGCTTGGAGCACCGGGCGCACATGGCTGCATGCCATCGAACCGTCTATCCATCCAGATGGACAACGCTGGTATTGACAACTGGTTTCCGATGCCGAGGCCGGACAAGTATCATAAACGCAGAGATTTCGGGATATGGAAATCAGAGTATTATAGCTGTTGCCATTAATACGCTATCGCAAACTGTGCATTGTATATGTTCCGTGTTCAATTTTAGAATATGTCTATGAGTAACTGGTCCACGAATATATATAGCAGCGAATCCTTTAAGGTGATATATGTATAATGAAAGTGAATATAATGCATTATAACCATTATGCAAACGAAATATATGTTATCAATAAGTGTGTACGAGTATATTATATGTTATCAATAAGTGTGTACAAGTATATGTGTAGCCATATATGCGTAGAGGTAAAACTTAAAATCACGCTGCAGTAATGTATTTACAAGAATATTAATGTGGAGAATATGTAGAGTCATCGTAAGGTAATTAATACCGTAAACCATCAAAAAAAATAAATTTTACTTTAGTATGGGAGTGTGACAAATTGGTATCAGAGCCCAGGTTTACAACTCTGTGACCTTTGGGAAAATTTCGAGTTATGCAGCAATGTAAATATACAGTGTCATGACAAAAGTTGAGAGTGTGCTAAAAACAAATTATATCTGTTTAATGAGTTATTCTTAAGCAGGTAGCAGCAGAATGAGGAGAGCAAATAGCGCTCCCCATGGAAATTTGGATCAACCCGATAACGTGAGGCAACCTCAGGGAAATCCTGAGCTTTGGGTGCAACTGGGAGCAGAAGGCCGCAATACTGATTCGACGCTCATGAGAACAGTTCAGGAACTAAAGGACGAAATGGCCCGGTTGCGTGCAGATAATGCAAGACTAAATGTGGAACAAGAGAGGATTCTGAAAAGCTTATCTGATAAGCAACATCAACAGCAGTCACATCCGAGGCCTGAACAGGCACCAGTAACAGATGAACAGAGCTATCACACTGAACAGGAGGAAGCAGAGGACAGAGGGGAGACGCGAGGAGAGAAGTCTGTCAATGCTTCTGAATATCAAACTCCAAAAAGACCACGGATGGAACTTCAAGGAGAATTTCGGAAGATTAAACCACCTCATTTCGATGGGGAGTCAGAAGAAGCTGCAGAGGCATGGCTAATTAATATGAATAAGTATTTTCAAGTATACGAGTATGATCATCATCTTAAAGCCAGGCTGGCTATATTTCAGCTACAGGCCAAAGCCACACTATGGTGGGAGGAGGTCAAGATGGTGAGGGGAGTGAGTGAGCAGGATGTGACCTGGGAAGTTTTTCAGAGGTATTTCAAGGAGAAGTACCTGACAGAACGCTTTTACGATGAAAAAGCGCGAGAATTTCATGATCTGCGACTTGGACAACAGACCATTGACGAGTTCGTAACTAAATTCACATCCCTGCTTCGTTATGTGCCGTATATTCGTGAAGAAAAGGCTAAGGTACAAAGGTTTGTTAGTAGCCTACCTCTGGCAATGCGAGAAAGGATAGAGTTTGATAATCCGAAGACGATGGATGAAGCAATTCGGAAGGCAAGACTATGTTATCAGCAAAACAAACAAAAAGGAGAAAGTTCTGGGAAGCGTTGGACAGATAAGAGGGGCAGCAGAATGCCTGTGGGAACTAAGGGAACTCGCAGCAGCTTTCAAAAAGGATTCTCGAAAGGGGCCAATACTAGAAATCCAGCTAAAAATCAGAACAGATTCAAGCCTCCTACTGAATCTAAATATAGTGAACAGCAAGTTAGATTGGACAATGAAGGCTCGGCTAGGCCACCCGTTCAGTGCTGGGGTTGTGGTGGACCCCATTATATTAAAAATTGCCCTCATCGGAAGGAAAGCGATCAGTTGTCCCAGATCTATGAAGCTTCTACAGTAGGAGATGTGGCCCGATCTATGCCCAGAATAAATGCAGCACTGGAGGATCGACAAGCTGATTACCAGCCAACAATGATAGAGTTTGAAGGTAAGATCTTTGATCGAACTGTTTCTATTTTAGTAGATCCAGGAGCTACTTTAAGCTATGTAAGTCCCAAAGTTGTGGAAAGCTGTGGTTTGCAAACTATTAAATTTAAAAGCCCTTGGCTAGTACAGCTGGCCACTGGGGCCAAAAGACGAGTACTGACTAAAGTCAGCAACTGTCCATTAAGGATAGCTGGCCAAACAATAACAACTGAATTAAACGTACTCCCTCTTGGGTCCTATGATGTGCTGATAGGAATGGACTGGTTGGAACAGCGATGGTCTGTAATTAATTGTAAAACGAAAACAGTCTCTTACCGAGATGAGCTGGGGGTGGGAAAAGAGATTCAAGGCATCCAGAAACCAGTGCAGATCCGGCCAATCACGGCCTCACAGCTGGTTAAATGTGTCCAGAAGAAATGCCAGATTTATGCAGTACAAGTAGGGTATGCAGGTTCTGTGGATAAGGTTGCAACTGTTGAAAATATACCGGTAGTGCAAGATTTTGCAGATGTATTTCCTGAAGAAATTCCAGGACTGCCGCCCAAAAGAGATTTAGACTTCACCATTGAGTTGGTACCCGGAGCAGCCCCAGTGTCCCGAGCACCCTATCGGATGAGTGTGCCGGAGTTAACTGAATTAAAAATGCAACTGCAAGAGCTGTTGGACAAGAAGTATATCCGTCCCAGTGTATCTCCTTGGGGAGCTCCTGTGCTATTTGTGAGGAAAAAAGATGGAACTCTGCGTATGTGCATAGATTATAGACAGCTGAACAAACTGACAGTTAAAAACAAATATCCACTACCCCGCATTGATGAGCTGTTTGATCAGGTAAAGGGGGCGACAATCTTCTCAAAGATCGATTTAAGATCGGGTTACCATCAAATCAGAATTAAAGATGAGGACATAGCCAAGACAGCTTTTCGTACTCGCTACGGACACTACGAGTTTGTGGTACTGCCTTTTGGATTAACTAATGCACCTGCGACATTCATGTGTTTGATGAACAGTGTATTTCATCAATACCTAGACAAATTTGTATTGATCTTCATTGATGATATACTTATATACTCCCGGAATATCAAGGAGCATGAGGAACATCTGAGGATAGTGTTACAGACATTACGGGAGCATCAGTTATATGGTAAATTCAGCAAATGTGATTTTTATAAAGAACAGATCCAATATTTGGGCCACATTATTACGAAGGAGGGTATAGCTGTAGACCCCGAAAAGATCAAAACTATAATGGAATGGCCAACACCCAAAGATGTAGCAGATATTCGATCCTTCATGGGGCTGGCTGGATATTATCGGCGGTTTGTAGAAGGTTTTTCCAGAGTTGCCTACCCTATCACCTCCTTGCAAAAGAAGGGAAAAATATTTAAATGGACAGCAGACTGTCAACGGAGTTTTGAACAGCTCAAACATCTACTTACCACCGCACCTGTATTGTGTGTGGCAGATCCCGAAAAGGAATATGTAGTTTGCACGGATGCCAGTAAGGAGGGCGTGGGTGGAGTGCTAATGCAGGAAGGTAAAGTAATTGCATATGAATCCAGAAAGTTAAAAGAACATGAGCAGAAATATTCTGCCTATGATCTGGAATTAACCGCGGTGATTCATGCATTAAAGATGTGGCGCCATTATTTAGTGGGGAGAAAATTTTTGCTGATGACGGATCACCACAGCTTGACTAGTTACTTTAGTCAACCGACTTTAAACGCAAGACAAGCAAGATGGGTGGACTTTTTGGGAAATTTCGATTTCGAAATTAAACACTTAAAGGGAAAAGAAAACAGAGTAGCTGATGCACTGAGCCGAAAAGTGCACTGCATTTATGAAATTGGTATTAGTCAAGGATGGTCCACCCTTGACAAAGAGATTGACGAGGCTGCTGCACAAGATCAGATTTACTTGCAAAAGAAGCAATTGGTACAGAATTCAGATACCCGCTTAATACAACAAGGGTACACCTTGAATGCAGCCGGAATTTTGTGCTACCAGAAGAAGATTTATGTACCCAATCAGAGCGGCATTAAAGAAAAGATTCTGGATGAATATCATAAAAGTCCTTATGCAGGACATCCTGGTTACCAGAAATTAATCACCTCGCTAAGGAAGGAGTACTACTGGCCAGGCATGAAAAAGGATGTGATAGAATACCTGGCGCGCTGCTTAGAGTGTCAACAGGTGAAGGCTGAACATCAGCACCCTGCGGGGTTACTACAGCCATTACCCATACCAGAATGGAAATGGGAGACCATAACCATGGACTTTATTACAGGTTTGCCAAAATCCAAAAAGAACAATGATTCTATAATGGTAGTAGTAGATAAACTCAGCAAGTCAGCTCACTTCATACCGGTTCAATCCACTTATCGTGCAGCTCAAATCGCAAACATTTTCATGCAAAATATATTTAAACTTCATGGGCTGCCAAAAATAATAATATCTGACCGTGATGTTAAATTTACCTCAGCTTTTTGGAGGACCTTATTTGAAGGTCTAGGAACTCAGTTGAACTTCAGCACCGCATATCATCCGCAAACTGACGGGCAGACTGAGCGAGTGAATCAAGTAGTGGAAGACATGCTGAGGTCTTACGTGATGCAGCAACCTACGCGATGGGAGGAGTATTTACACCTAGTGGAATTCGCCTATAACAATGGTTATCATGCATCCTTGAGGATGAGCCCATTCGAAGTGCTTTACGGCCGGAAATGCCGCACACCCTCCAGTTGGGGTGGACCGGAGGACAAATTCTTGCTGGGCCCTGAGATGTTGGAGGAGATGGAAGTCATGGTGAAAAAGGTTCGAGCTAATCTAAAGATGGCTCAGGACAGGCAGAAGAATTTTGCAAATCGGAAGAGAACATTTAAAGAGTACCAAGTGGGTGAGCATGTGTACATCAGAATACGAGGTAGAAAAAGTACCCTCCAATGGAATGCTTGTGCCAAATTGGCACCACGTTTTTGTGGACCATTCCAAATTCTGGCACGAGTAGAGCCGTAGCTTACTAGCTCGCCCTGCCCAGCCATATCCGGGTTCATAATGTCTTCCATGTATCAGTTTTAAAGAGATATGTTTATGACCCTAGGCATATAATAAGTTGGCAGGACATTCAGGTAAGGGAAGACTGTTAAATAATGTAAACTGAAATAGAATGCTAGTAAGCAGCTAATCTGATTATTATGTGTTTCAGGTGGAACCGGAAGGAGAGTTCCTGGTCGAACCAGTGAACATATTAGATCGGAGAAGAGTCGAGCTGCGGAAAAAGGTCATTAGCTAGGTTAAAGTGCAGTGGTAGCACTTTGGGCCTGATGAGGCCACCTGGGAGAATGAACAGATTATGAGGGATACTTATCCCAGATTGTTTTTGAATGAGCAGCAACATCGGGACGATGTAGACTTTCAGGGGGGGGAGATGTAACATCCCTCGTGAAAAGTTAATGTTGGTAAATAGTAAAAGTAACTATGAACAAAGACTTTATTTGAAAAGTACATAACTCTGTTGCTAGTATTATGATAATTAAAAATTGTGTTAGTACTATTTGATTTGAGCATATGATTAATCATGATTAATAACTGTGGAGGCAGTTAAAAATAAAACCCTAACTACCTTCAGGAGGTAGTTGAGTCCCCAGAGGAAAAGGGGAAAGATTGCCAAGTCTGGTAAGGATCAGATGGCAGAGAAAAAAAAAGTTATGCTATGTCTGGTTATGATCAGATGGCATAGGAAAAAGGAAAGGAATTTTCCTGTATGCGCTATGTCTGGTTAGGACCAGATAGCGAGATCTGGCAAAAGCCAGAGAAACTGCAGTCAAGAGGGTCTGCAAGTGCTTGGGGGTGGAAGATCGTGAAGAATCTTCCTACGGACGGGTGGATTGACAAGCATTACAAGTAGGTTTGCAGATAAGCAGGTATGGCTTACTATGTATATATAAATCTGTTGAGATGTCTCTTGTATTGTTCTGTGCTAAGAAAATAGAAATAGCGGGAAAACATCTGACTATTCTTCTTTAACAGAAACAAGAAAAGAACATTAACTTCTGTATTACAGACAGAGACCGAAACAAACTTGCATTCTGTAGGAAAGAACATTAAAATTCCTTGCATTCCTCATTTGAAATAAAAGTAGAAAACGGAATAAACAGGTCATTGTTACTTCGGTGATAGCAAGAATTTACGAACAGAAGTGATACTGTAAAACCCTCTATTTATATTTAAGTGTCGAAGTAAAGAACTAGAAATCTTTATGTACAGAAAGAAACGAAAGGAAATGAACAAGCGTTCTTTGCATAAAGACTGTATTATGCACATAAAATCACGACATATATCCATAAGGCGAGTCTGGTATGTCTCGCAGACCAAACGAATCCGTAGACAAGCTGTATCATTAGTCATAGAAAAGTAATGGTATATATATTAAACCCCGGTCAAGAGGACCGCGAGAATCACAGAGATTGAGAACAAAACAGGACCACACTGTAACAATACCCGATAAACATATAGTTGTGTCGTGAGAGCAGATTAAATATATATACACATTCACAGTTAACGACACAAACAAATGAGTATGAATGCCGAGGAAGTGGTATGATAGCCGTGGTTACATGCATCCTCAGCCAAGCTTACTAGTAAACCCCCGCTCTGGATATGCTACTCTAGCTGGGCTGAAGCTTGTGCTAGCCAGCAGGGGGCACCAAAGTCGGAAATATAACTATATGGATTCATCATTAAAACGGAAAGACAATAACAATAGTTTTACTCTGCCAAATAGATATTACAAATCAAACATTGAAACTGTAAATAAAACCCGTTCAGAGAAGACGGTTAATCGAAGAAAAACATTATGAACATAATTGAACTTACGGAGTTACCCGTATCTTATACATATGATATCTCAACAAGTTTTAATCCAGAATCAAACCCTCACAGCTCAGTACCATAGTTCAGTCAATAACCACTGTCTGCGTTCAAAAGAGAACAAGCTTCATGGCTAAAACGCTAGATATACATGCTAAGTGAGTCACGGTTAAACAATCAAAGCTCAGCACGCAGTGCTTCCCGACAGAGGTGTTCCGCCTAAGCAGGGCAAGAAACCTGACTGTCATCCGGAAGAACCCTGAACTTGTGCAGGGACCGAACTCGAAGAGATAATGACCGACATCCCTGCCCAAGGGAGTAAAGGTTCAGCCATTGCTTCGGATGAGTCGAATATAGGAAGTCGCGGCAGTATTTAAACTTACCTGGTAATGGGCTGCCGGCAGAGTGAAGAAATTCCTTGTCTTCAATGGATCAGCGATGAGCCATCTACCTGGAACCATCAACCAATTAGTAAATTGAGAATCTGTATAAATCATTGAAGGACTGTAATAAAATAAAAAGGGGAAACTAATACCGACGTTAACCAGAATGGAATCGCCTAAGCGATGTAACCAGTAACTGTAAGCGTGAGGAAAAGACCAACTGAACACCATAGCCGCATACCTGAACCGAAGCGTGGTATTGACGGCAGCTGAAAGAATGGCGAAACAAACAAAATGTTACAGTGCGGTAGCGATGCAAACTCATACAAAAATGAAAACTAGAACCCGACAGAAGGAGAGACCTGTTATTAAATATCTTTTTCCCTTTTACCGTTTCGTGGCGCATTCCTAACCATCGATCCGCAATGTGCCCTTATCGCCGTTCGATAGCCGGTGGGTCTCGGGAACCTTCAGGCGCGAAAACAGCAATGCCCGAGGTGTCAGGCCGTAGACGCTTGGAGCACCGGGCGCACATGGCCGCATGCCATCGAACCGTCTATCCATCCAGATGGACAACGCTGGTATTGACAACTGGTTTCCGATGCCGAGGCCGGACAAGTATCATAAACGCAGAGATTTCGGGATATGGAAATCAGAGTATTATAGCTGTTGCCATTAATACGCTATCGCAAACTGTGCATTGTATATGTTCCGTGTTCAATTTTAGAATATGTCTATGAGTAACTGGTCCACGAATATATATAGCAGCGAATCCTTTAAGGTGATATATGTATAATGAAAGTGAATATAATGCATTATAACCATTATGCAAATGAAATATATGTTATCAATAAGTGTGTACGAGTATATTATATGTTATCAATAAGTGTCTACAAGTATATGTGTAGCCATATATGCGTAGAGGTAAAACTTAAAATCACGCTACAGTAATGTATTTACAAGAATATTAATGTGGAGAATATGTAGAGTCATCGTAAGGTAATTAATACCGTAAACCATCAAAAAAAAATTTTTTACTTTAGTATGGGAGTGTGACAACAGGGCACATGGCAAAATTCTACTAGACATCATAGGGCATACTTTAAATATTAAGTATTATTTTATTTATTATTTAATAAATTAATAATTGGTTTATTATCTTTTCATAATGAGACCCATTTGGCTATGGAGTTGTCTCAGGAGGCGGAGGAATTGCCTGGACGGCTAAAAGTGGCTTGAATCCGGAAGTCTTGTAGAAGCAGTGTTTGAATCGTGCTTTTGATGGTGGAAATAGATTCAGCACCATCAAAAATGTCCAAAACAACTAAAATTTTGAAGTTTAACAACTATAACTTTGATTTACAAAAATGCTTGCCCGATTTTCTCTAAATATGACCGAAATTTCCATAACTTTCCAGGCAACTCCTCTACCTTGTTATATTATGGGCATTTTGCCACTACCTATCCTAATAAATATTAAGTATTATTTTATTTATTATTTAATAAATTAGTAATTGGCTTATTATCTTTTCATAATGCGACCCACAACCATTGACCACCCTCGGCATGAATTTCCATATAGGGAATATTAATAATAAAAGTTTTAGGTTTATTTTAAATAGATTATAATTTTATTTTAAAAATAATAAAAATTTCAGCCTGATTCAGTAAAATTATTTTAAAATTTATGTTATAATTGTTAACTTTTAAGATTTCGGCTGTTTTGAGAAATTTATGTTATAATTGTTAATTTTTAGGATTTTGGGTGTCTTGAGAAGTTATTGATGGGCTTGAATTTATTTTATCCATTTTATCCATAAAAAAAATCAATTTAAACAATACACTATTAAAATTCCTTAAAAAAATCACCAAATTTCTACAAAATATTACTGTCCACTCAAAATTATAACCTTAATAGACAGAACCAAAAATTTATTTCACACCTGTATTTCATGGCTTTCCGTAACAGTAGAGGAAGTATAGACAAAATACATGTAGGAGCAAATATAAGGAATTCGTGGATACATTACAATGGTTAATTTAAAAGAAAGCGAGTGGACATGACTTCACTAATTTTTCTTAAAAGACGTAAGCAAAATATAAACATATGATTTACGTAGACAAATACAATTATATGACAATATTTAAATACAAACTATTACCAAATTAATAAGAATTTGAGAATATCTAGTTATCAAAAGTTATTTAAAATTAAAACAGATGCACTAAAATGTGTCTAATGTTCCACTAGTATAGAAATTAAGGTCAACTAATATAAAAATTAAGGAGAAAGAAACATCTTAGAAATTTCAATTAATGTTTTTTCTCATTACATACAAAATATAAACATAGGATTTACGTAGACGTATACATTTATACAGTAATGAAACGGCTTGAATATCGAAATAGAACCTATTACCAAATCAAAAGCAATATTAAACAAGTGCAGCACGCAGCGGTAGTCCCTGCCGAGGCTGCTCTCCCTAGGGTGGTCCCAACCGCCTTGGTCTGCTTTCCCTATTGTGGTCACAACTGTCGTACTCCAAGTTTAGCTTGGAGTTTGATTCGTCGAACCTGTAAAATGCATAGCAAGCAGAAAGTTATCCAAATAATTCCATACATAAATAGTCTCACTCAAATGATGAAAATTCATCCAAATAATTTCACACAAATGTTGATAAATAGAAATGTATTAAATCGTACTCCAAGTTTAGCTTGGAGTTTGATTGGTGGAACCTATAATGCATAGCTAGCAAAAAGCCATCCAAATAATTCCACACATAAATAACCTACCTCAAATGATGAAAATTCATCCAAATAATTTCACACAAATGTTGGTAAATAGAAATGTATTAAATTGCAATCAATCTGGCTAAATAGACAATGCCAATAACATCTTACACCGTTCTTCAACAATAACATCTTACACAAGCACCTTATACAGTTCTTCAACAATAACATCTTACACAGGCACCTTATAAGGAATTATGAGGAATTGGGATGATGTTTGCAGATGAGTGGCATCCTGTCTCCGATCCACCTAGATTCAAGTGATTGTGCACAAATACGATGCTTTCAGACATTTCAGGCGTTCACTGAATACTTACTCACATTCACTTGATGTTTGCATGGCGTGATGGGGCCAAATCTTCCACTGTTACCACATCCTGCAATGATATTTGATATTCAAAGAGGCAAACTAATTTACACACAAATCCAAAAGAATATAAAATTAGTGAATGTCCATCGGTCACAACCATAACTATCATGTTTCAGTGTAAAATGGAACATATTGAATTGAACGACATGCCAAATTTATCATAATATTTTAGGTGGTGTTGAACAGCATCCTAACTAGTTGGCTTACACCTTCATGCACCCAAACTCGTACAATATCTGAATATACACATGCCAACAAATTTGACACTGCAATCTATTAAGAGACTGCAATTACCAAAAAAAAAGAAAAAAAAAACCTTTCAAATTTAAATGTAAATTTTTTTCCATGAAAACGGGATTGAAAATTTGTTATTAGTTTTCTTAATATAAATATCTTACCAAATATACAAAATGTAGGGAATGATGATGCGTGCATGTGTTTCAATTGCTTCTTCTTTATTGAAAAAGTTCCTGTAACTCATGGTGTCATTTTCAGTGGGAAAACTGACAGCAATTTGACACCATTAGCACACATAAAATTAAATATTAGCACACATAAAATTAAATATTAGCACAGATGGAATGAAGACAAATAGATCGAGAGATTGAAATCTAAAAAGATGATATATATGTAGTGAAAGAAATCAAGACAGTCAACTTAATTCATAATAATAAAAAATAAATAAAAAAACTTATAAACCTATTATTGAAAATGAAAACATATATCCCATAAACCATAATACGAAGTAACATTTTGAAATCCAACACATTGAACCTTCCGTTGATGAAACTTTGCAAAGGAAATGAATGAAGATTTTATTTACATAGATATTAGTATTTTAAATATGTGATATTTATTAATGAATTAAAGAATAATAAATGTTTTATATCTTTTATTTTCACTAGTTTGTTGTAAAGTATTATTGATTAAATATTTTTTATTAAATTTTAATATTAATTTAATAAAATTATCATTTCAATATAAAAATATAAATATTTTTAACTATATTTTAGATAATAAAAAATCAATTTTCCATATGTTTCTCATCGTCACATTACTAAAAGAGATAAAAAAAACAAATTTGTTATTTTCCTTGATAAACAAATTAAGCCATGTGTTTGAACATAGGTTGAACTTGCATGTAAACCACATTTTGTGTACCACCATCATTCAAACAATATTGTTGAACTATGTCAGTCTAGTTTAATTATATGAAACTTGGAGGAACAACAAAACATGCAGAAGAATTCAACCCTACAAAATTGACAGTGGGATCCTCTCCAAGTGTGAGATGAGTGAACTTCGAGAAAATTGGTCAAGCCATTCGAACCTCATGAGAGCTGTGGGATGAGTGAACTTCAAGAAAATTCATCGAGCCATTTTAACCTTAGGACAACTGGTGTCCAATAGACGCACCATCAGACATAGGGTAATTATACATTCCTTATCACATTTCCCGTCAAATAAAAACATACCCCTTGCATTAAAGGTTTTATATGACACCAAACTTATCTATACAATAACCTATGTCAAATCAAAATATATACAATATCATAGCAGTATTGGCTATGTTATTTTTCATATTTACGTGCAGTAAATTGATAACAGATCTTTGGTGTGATATGCTTTAAGCACATTATGTAGAAATTAATGTTTTGCAAAAGAATTTGTTAGAGAGTCGCCACCAAAAATTTACCCCAGGTAATTTTTCCCTACATTCTTTGTTCAAAATTTAGACAACAAATTAAATTCAACAAAAGTCACCACCAGACAACAAATTCAATTCAACAAAAGTCGCCACCAAAAGAAAGTTAATTTGAACTTGCCTATGAGCAACAGAGCCATCACAACTACTACAACCTCTATCATAGGAGTAGCAAGCCAAGCAAGGTATGTCGTGAATGGAGGTTACAATATGCTTCTGTATTCTCGAAGCACAATTTGTGCAAACTGAATTATTGATTTTGTCATTCAATAATATTATATATAAATAATGACCAAATAGTTGAAGGAAAATAAGGTCAATTTAATAGAAATTTTCTAACAGTCAGTTTTCTAAGTGCTCGCTCACCACCCAAACTCTAAAATTAACCAAGAGCTGGATTACCCAAACCTGGATTCCAGAAATTGGATCTCCTCAAGCACGCACCCCATCGCTCACTCACCCCTGCCATACCTGGTAGTCAGATATGGAAATAATAAGCCAACTAGGAGAGAGATAACTCTTTCCATTCAAAACCATCCCAAAGGCTTGGCTCCCATCCCACCTCCTCCTCGCAGTTATGCATGGTGTAGCTGTTGATTTTTTTGTAGTTAAGGGAACTGACAAAGGAAGACTCGTTCGTAAATGGAGGAAATCTCAGAAAAGCTATATAATATATAATAATAACGCGCAATAAGGTTCTTCTAGGTAAGTAGTTACCAGAACACATAGATACAAAAGGGTAAGTAGATACCAAAGCGTGTAGATAATAGAGCACGTCCAAAGGGTGGAATTGAAATCTTGTAGACTCCATGTTCCTCTGGGCAGGCGGCGACGAAACGACGACGAAATAGTGAAGGAGTGGCCCTAGTTTCTGCTTGAGCCTTCTGCGCAGACTATCTTTTACCATACTGAAGTTGCATGCTAATAGCCATGTGGAAGGGGCCTTGATAGACATGTGAAATGACAATGAAATAGTGAAGGAGTGGCCCTAGTTTCTGCTTGTGCCTTCTGCATCGACTATCTTTTACGATACCGAGTTGCATGCTAATAGCCATTTGGAAGGGGCCTTGATAGTCGTGTGGAAAGGACCTTGAAGTATATTGGCTGGCTGCAAAAGCTTTGATATAAAGAAATTGCAAAAACTTTGATATAAAGAAATTGGCAACTGTATATAAAATCACAGAACTTTGGATAAAATGATATTGCCACAATTTTCTTGCATAGGGCCACGTGAAGCCTGTAATAAGAGGTAGAATGCTTTTAGACTTAAAACTTTGGCTAAAATTTAGGTGAATAAAATTGTTACCATTAAACTTTGGTTAAAATACAAGAAAACAAAAAAATGGGTCAATGGATGAATTAATAGGTGGTCAAATGATCGAGTGATCGCTATAGTCCTGCTAAAGGGAGGGACTAATAAATTACAGGTTGAGGCACTACAGGAGCATCCATTGTAGCTTAAAGCCTGTAAGATACAATGGCACACATAATTAAGCTATAATTAAATTAGATGAATAAGAATTGTTTGAGCTGCATAAATGAGATGAACAAGAATTATTTGAGACGAATAAAAAATAGTGAAGCTATCCTAAGGAAAGGTGAAAAAAGAATCCATTCATATCAGACCAGATCAAACCCTACTACTAAAGCCTAACTCAAACTCCAGAAAGATTTTTCTCTGCACCTGCAACGCTTTAAAATAAACTTTAAACATTGTGTTTTAGAGAGAAGACTTTGGGAGAATTAGTTTGAGGCCTTGAGAAGTTCGTAATCTAGTAACACATAGCAATATTATGAAAATGACCGAAGCATAATATTCTGTAGGTAGAGATCATGGACAAGAATTGAGTAATGAATGGAATACCAGAATAAAAGTGGGATCTTTGTGATGGGGTGGTTTTACTATTGTGTGTAGTGGTTTGGTTTCCATAAGTCTTTAGGTTCATTCTGGATAATTGTATGTACCAGAGAATGGTATATATTGACCTTTCCTTGATTCTTAAGAATGAATTTTCCTTGATCCTTAAGAACAACAAAAAAAGTATATATATAAAAGCAAAGCTCTTAATTCTTGAAAATAACAAGAAAGGTATATATATATATAGATGAGAAAAATGGATTGAAGCTGACCCCAATCAAGACAAGGAACCATAGTACAATGATGTTAATGGATTAAGTATAAACTTTAAATGTCTTGGTGGTCATAAGATATTTTTGTTTCCTAGATTTAATGTAAAATTCATCATAAATAAACATTCCCATAAATGACACATGGTCAGAAAATCTTTTAAATTTTTTAACCATATTTTAAATTTGATTAAATTAAACAACGTATAGAGTGTAAAGTTCATCCTAAATAAACATGAATTCCTATACATCACCAAAAAAATCTTTTAAATGTTTTAATGGTATTTTATAATTTCTTAAATTAAACAATATTCATAATCTCCTAAGATTATTTAATTTTAATCAAACATGAATTCCCATACATCACACATGGTTAGAAAATCCTTTAAAAGTCTTAATGGCATTTTATAATTGCTTAAATTAAACAACATTCATAATCTCTAAAGATTATTTAATTTTAAATTGTAATTGAGATTGTGAAAGATAATGACAAATATTGAAACACACTTGCTTGGCCTACGAGTGGCCTTTAGAGAGTGCAGTATGTTTCATTTTTCCTCCTGGTTTTTCTCCTCTATCTGGTTCTAGTCTCAATGGTTGTTTCTCGTTTTTCTCCTCTATCAAGTTCATATGGAAATAGCTAAACAACTTCGAGCTATGAAAATTGGTTCATGCTCTAGCCTTTTCTTTACAGTCTTATACACATGCTTAGGAACATGCAACTCTTAGTGTTGCTCATGAGATATGAAAGGGAAGGAAATGCATCAACAAAAAACTATCGTGGTGTAGTGTTGGATTCACAGTCAGATACTGAAGTTCAATCAGGTATGAAGAGGGAAAGAAACGTTGGGCAACCCACTGGAGGAAAAAAAGGATGAGATGAATAAAAGGAATAGAGAGAATGCATAAACAATAAATGTACAAGATGAACAGAGCCATATACAACAGATGTGCAATGATGGACAAGCAAAAAAAGCAACAAATAGGCTTAATTATCAAGAAACTACACAAATAAGAGAGGGTGGGGAGATGGTGCACAAAATAGACAAATAAGCTAAGCACTAAAGAGATGTTACATCCCATTTTAGAGCTAGTTGGGGTTTCTGAATGAGGGTCAATCCCTAATAACCTAAGGGTTTTGATTTAACAAATGTTGGGCCAAGGAAAGACAACTATGTAGCTCAATTTGGAAGAGACAAACGACTTTGCATCTCGAATTAGAAGAGACACATAGGCCAATTGATTTCAATCTAAAACAAGCTCATATTTGGATCTAAAACAAGCTCGACCTGGAAGATCTATAGCTATCTTTAAGTTTGGCCATGGGCCTAGTCTAATGGTTGAACTACATGACAAAGCCATACCCTACTCGATCAGAATCTAGTTCTAAGGTATATTTTCCTTCCAATTGTATGCATGATGTTTATTTCGTTTTGATTTTGGGCATTCTAGTATAGGGATATGACTTTGTGGTTGTAGGACATGGCATTACAGGACTAGATACAACAATTTTTTTCCATGGGTCCATCTTCTCATTTTTCAACTCAATACCATAGCAATAACACTATAGTTGTACATATTTGAAATAGCATAAGAGATGTAAATTATTTTCATAAATTAGTTCTAAATTATCCTTAAAAATCTATAATTGATTTCAAATTAACCACACATACTGGAATTGATTTAGATTTCAGAAATTATCCACACATAAAAAAATTGATTTCGTGAGAATTTTTGAAGCTATAATACTAGTTATCCACACATAAAAAAATTGATTTCGTGAGAATTTTTGAAGCTATAATACTAGTTTTCAGGTCTCTTATACTTTAATGGAAGGTTCCTCGAATTGATTATTTCATGAATAAATGTATTTATCCCATTTTTGTGTTTTCCTCCGATCGTTTTGGGCACAAGCTCCACCTGATCATGTGATTGGGCTTGGCCTGCAACACATTTCTTCGACAACAAGAACATCCAGCTGAACAGCGCAATAGTTGAACAGAGTACTAAAGTAATTAGCATAGCCAACTAGAACATATGTAGAGCCAACATCTCTGTGAAGAAGCCATTTGGCCAATCTAAACAATTCGATAGTCGCGCGTACCAAAGGGAGCATCATCTTGGCGACACTCGATAAAGTCCCATATACCAGAATAGAGGTTAACAATAATTGTTAACTAATTAATGCTAGAATAGTGCTAGCATTACATGACTATGAAAAAGGTTCCAACCAACATGAGTTTTAATCCTATATTTTCCAAATCACATGTACCTCTCCCCTTTCAGAAGAGGCCAAATAAGATGTTCAAATTGTTCATGTGCCAACACGTTGTGAGTATTTAATAAAATAACTAAAAAAATATATTATAATGTTTGTGCAAAATTTTTAGGTTTTGTGTTTTAATTCAAGTGTAGAGACTAACAAAGAACACTGAACCAATTACTATAGTCTTACTATAGTCTGTGTTGTGCTGCTTTATGACCTGGACTAAAAATCTAATTATTAAAAACTATTTAATATTTAAATATATGTGCTAAAATAGGTCAAAAGTTCAATGATATAGAAAAACTCATTAATATTTAAAGATATGTACTAAAATATGTACGGGCTTTAAGAGCTATAAGTTGAAGGATACAAAAATTAACAAGCATATAAATTTCAATTAATAAAAATATATAGTATAAAAATATGTTTTGATATACGTTTAAATTATAATATGATGTAGAAATTATGATGAAAAATAATAAAAGTAATAATTAAATAATAAAAAAATCAAATATAAAATAAATATATAGTTGAAAAAGGGTATATTAAAATTAAATTAAATAAGAAATAGTAGCTATATATAAGATTTATTAGTTTATATAAAAATTTGAAAAATAAAGAAAATATTTTTAATTTGTTAATAGGTATATTTTTTTCCAAAAAATGAAGGAGAAGTGTAATTCATTTAATCCATAATATGAAGTTGATGAGAAACATTTAATAACAAAAAATAATATATTAAAAAAAGATAATAATAATATGAGTCATAAACAAAATATTCCAATGTGCATGATGAGTAAAATATTTCATATATATGATAAAAAGTAAAAATTAAAATTGTCTTATGCATAAAACATTTTAATAGTGTGTTTCTTAGTATGAGGAAGATGCTTAATTCCTTCCATGCTTAATATAGAGTTGACATGTGACATATTTAATATGAATATCTTTCTATCTTTCTTAAAATCCTTTCTCAATGGATAAAAAATTGAGGAAAAAATTGTACCTCCATAGATTTGATCCTTCCTAGCTCACTATGGTTAAAACATTTCAATAACATGTGTCAATCCTTCTTTACTTAACATGAAGTTGACACATTACAAATTAATAACTAACCTAGATCTATCTTAATTATAAAACTATCACAAAAGAAATTAAAATTTGAAAAAATATTTGCACTCAAAATTTGATCCCTATTAACACATAATAATTCCATAATTAAAATAAATATATATTAATGAACCTATAATATAGTTCATTACAATCTAAAGTACATTCCAAATTTATATAGTGTAGCATATTCAACTACCTTCCACGAAAAATGGAGTTCAAACTTTAGCAAAATTCTATAGACTTCTATCCTCATCCTGATGGTGTAAAAATATATAATAACAAAACTGAAATTTGTTTACTTATGTAATCGATATTATGTGGATTTGAACATAATAAATAAGTTGAGATAGTACGAATATATCGTCTACTATTGTTTGAGAGTCAATTAGTAATAATATTTATGTATTTTAATTAATAATGGTTATTAACTATATTTTTTTGATAATGGATCATACCTTTTTGATAATGGATATCTAAAGTTTTACAGAAGTCCGAAATATGAAATCAAAGTTTCTATACAAACAAATCTCATTTATTCACATTAATGGGAATTTATATCCAGGAGCCCTCCCATGTATAAAGTGATATCTTTATTTGAAATTGTAATTTGTTATTTTCTTGTAGAGTGCCAAACTTCATTATTTGATAGTTGTTGTGAAAAGTATTTCTATCTTTTGAATATTTTTTTTAGGTCAAGTAAGAGTGGAACCTTCAATTAACTTAACAAAGATTAGATATGGTACGAGTGTAAAGCCCAAAAAGACAGTCTTGTTGATGGTCGACAAACAAGAGGGTTGACAGAACCCAAAACCTTCCACACATGACACAAAAAGCCCCCTCTCAATAAACCTAAGTGTTTAGAGTGTTGATCTCACTGCAATTCTTCTCATTCAATTCTTGCCGCTCTATCTCCCCAATTCTTATCCCTCTGTCTCCACCGTCTATCTAACCTTCAATCAGACAGTTTATAAATTATTTGATCAACCGTGATCCACCGTTGCTCTTACCTTTAATCAGATGGTTGAAAATTGCTCCAATCAACTGAGTTGCACAGTGATCCTGCACCACAGATCAACACTGGCTTAATCTGACAGTCCTCAAGCTATCGCTTCGGAAACTTGTGCAGTACTTACCCTCTTTATGGATCCAATATACATTAAACCCTTGACCTATAAATAATTCAGGTCCGCTCTTCGACTTAAACTCCGATCACGTTGGAACCCGCTATCCATTCGATGTCGAAGACCCTCAGATCTTTTAGCCTGCAACCCTTCAACTAGCACATTGTTTATGACCTCCTCAACCCCCGTAGTTAACTATGACATGAGCATTGACTGCAGGATCGACAGTTAGGATTTACTATGGCACTACGAGCTAGCTCCAGTACTTTTGTTGTGTCCTACTCCTGCTAGTCTACCTCCTCCCCACTATTCATGATCTGGAAGTACTCAATGTCTTTGGCCGCCTATCGATGACAATCTTCTCTGAGTTTACCAGAGGGTATAGACTCCCAGTCCTACTTGATATAGTTTTCCTTGCATATCACGCCTTCATTTACCAGATGATCAGCAAACATATTGGCTTTTCTTCATACATGAACAAAACTGATGGTTCTCAAGATTCGCAAGTGGGAACGAATACGCTAAAAAACCTCTGAGAGCCTCCAGTGTTTCGACACTTTTCGAGGTACCGTTCCATTACACATTCTATTGGCTGCATTAATGACCAACTCTGAGTCAGCTTCAATGATCACATTGTGTAAATTTAACTCATTCAAGATTTCCAGGCACTGTTCCAAGGCAATAAGCTCCGCTATGTTATTAGTGGCAGTACCCAAATGACTGTTGAAGATATCATTTATGCTCCCCTTCTCATCTCTTATAACTCCTCCAAATTCATCCATCCCTAGGTTGCCCGTAGAGGCCCCGTCTATATTGATTTTAAAGAAACCATGACGGGGAGGTTGCCAGATATCTTTACCAATGGTTATTTTGCTCACACCCTTAACAACGCTTAGGGGAACTAGAGAATGTAGACCCAACTACCTTATATTAATTTCTGCATTGGTTAATCAATAAGACTTGGGAATATTCATGCTTTGGAAGTGGAAGAGATTCTTGTAAGTTAAACAAGAGCCTAAGAGCCCCATTTTTAGATCAGGTGGTATCAGATATTAAGATTGATTAACACCACCTTCAAGGAATGGTATATCAGAATGCTTGATTGAGAGAGCAAAGATTGCTTGTCTAAAAGGTGTTTGAACAGCAAGAGGCTAATTGTATGCTTGTTTTGCAGACTGACTATTTTCTAAGCTTGCAGAGGTGAAGGGAAAGTTGTTGCTAGCTCAGTCCAAGAAGGACAAATAAGAAGAAGGGCTGAAGGAATTCTTCTATCCCAAAGGACCTCAAGGCAACCCAAAGCACAAGAGGTTTGTTGTAAGAGGTTTCTTAAATAAGCTCTTTATTTATCTTGTTGAAGGTTTTTTCTTCATTGGCGTAATGACAACTTCTACAAGTGGGTCCTCAAATTCTACTCCCTTCACAAGATTATTTGATGAAGACATGAAGCAAGAATTGTCCACCATGATGGATATGGTGAGAGAAATGTATGAGGATGGAAGGAAGAGCAGTATGCTTAGAAAGCAGCTGAATTCCATGAAAGAAGAGGAGCAGTTGCTTACTGACAAATTGCAGGAAATGGAGAGGCAACTTCATATTGAAAATATGAACCTGAAGAGGATGCATGAGTTGGAAACATAGATCTTTATTGCCTAAGAAGCCTTAGTCAAGTACCAACTTGAAGAAGTGGTAAATCATTCTAGTTTGTCTTCAAATTCCTCTGAGAATGCTTGCATTGGTTCTTTTGAAAAACATACTAAAGGCATAGGTTCCAAGCTAATGTCCAAGATGGGCTATGAAGGAAAGGGATTGGGAAAACATGCACAAGGTATTGTTGAACCAATAATGGCTGAGGAAAGGCTTAAATATTTGGGTCTTGGCTATGGACAGTCTTATGGAGAGAATTCCAAAGCTGCCATGAATGTCCCAAGAACGAGTTTCATCTCATATCCTCTACCTCAGAAGTGTGAAGGTTGTATTCAAGAGGAATGCAATGGCTTGAAACATCATTTGTAGGATGCAGGTGTTCAAAAGCACACACTTGATCCAATGACCTGGGGAGAATTTAATAGCCTTGAATAGATTTATGGGGTTCCAAAGGGGGCTACTTCTTCACTCAATTCAGCTTCTGATGAAGGAAATAAAGGTGAAAGAGAAATGTATAAATCTAGTTCTAAACACAATCCTTTTGATTTTGCAAAGCATGATAAATTTCCACATAAGCATGGGAAAAGAGTTGCATGTTCCTTTTGTGGTTTGGATAACCATGATGTTTCTAGATGTACAAATGAAAGTTTTGTAGAGCAGATGAACTTCACATTTGTTTGAGCCACCTTCGATCAATGATCAAGGCAAAGAAGTTCAAACCAGCTTCTATGACTAGTTTAGCAGAAGTTCTACAGGAAGGCAAGGAGGAAGACAGTTCTTCCCAAGAAGACTAGCCCATTCAAGAAGGGAAATGGTCAGAGACTTTGGTTCAGAGGCACTATGCAAAGGCAAGTGTAGGGAGGCTGAAGCAAGAGGGTCATTCACTCTCATTTACTATTCAGATCAGTATATCAGTATTTTGGAGACCAAAAGTTCTTTAGTGGGAAGGCGTGATCCAAAATTGGATTGTGGATAAACCTCTAAGTCTAAAAGACTTCATATAAGAGGTAAAAGGTGCCAAATGACACAAATCCTTTGTAAATCAGAGGAAAATGAAAGTCCAAGGAAGTTATTGGAACTAGTGCCATTGTAGAGATCATCTCATTCTAAATCTATTGCAATTTGAAGGCCAAAATGGACTTCAGATGAAGGAGTTATCATAAATAGAAGTTCCCCTTTTGTTCTTTGGGAAAGAGGCTAAAAACATGAGAAAACAACAAAAATCGAGCCTATCAGAGGTCAAAGAGGCAATGATCAGGGGTCGTCAGATCTGGCCGATCAATGGTCTAGATCCGATCGGCATATCGTGTAGGCAGTGACAGGTGGATCGATAATCGCAATTAGCATTGGCATAAACCATATCATATGGGAAGGCCGTGGGCTTATGTGATATGCGATTGCGACAAGTCACATCGCAATATCACGTCGGCACATTACCATGGAGCAGGGCCAATATGTTATAGGTTATATACACAATGCAATGGCTGGACCCAATGGGGCAATAAGCCAAATTTAATATATTTTGAAACCCCTTTGATGGCATTTTTAACATATTTTCGTGTATTTCATCTATTAAGTGAAATACAAAGGGGAGTGTTGATGCGATGTAAACCGAACCCGAATGGGTTTCGGAAGGACAATATATAACATTTAAAATCCACCCTAAGCCATATTTGCTTTATTTTGCATGTTTTAACGTATTTTAAAAATACAAAGGGGAAACCTATGGAACAGGAATTGCGACATGCGATAGCGATTCATAGGTAGACCCGATAGGAAAATAAGGTGCAGTTATGAAACTTTGAAGCCTAGAACTATGTTTTTTGTGGACATTCCTATGTTTTACAGTGTTCTCTGTGTAAACACAGAGTAATTGTTTCTGAAGGATTCAAAGCGTTGGTGGCTCCTTCCATTGTGGAATATGTGGCATTCATCCCTGAGGGCATTTACCAATGATTGCTAACCCTCAAAGAAGGGATTCGAGCCGACCAAAATAGGAAGATGAAGAGCCTGAGAGGGAAATGAATCAACAATGTCATTTTGGCTTAAAAGCCATGAATGTCAAGGATAGAGGAGTGGTTCTTGAGGGCTGTTGAGTCATAGTTGGTTGTTGTTTGAGGGTTTACTGCTGAAGGGGAAGCGAAAGCGGGAAGCTAAGGCAAAAAGAGGCAACGCAGAAGCCAAAGAGGTAGTGCAGAAGCAAAAACGCAGCCAAGGGAGTCACTTGGAGTTCAAGTGAAAAACCCAAAGAGCTGTAAATAGCCAGAGGGAGAAAAGAAGCCAGAGCTGAAGAGCCAAAGAGCCAGAGCCAAAGAGTAAAAGCCAAGAGACAGAACCAAGAGCCAAAGAGCCAGAACCAAGAGCCAAAGAGCCAGAGTCAGAGCCAAGAGACAGAACCAAGAGTGAGAGCCAAGAGCAAGAGCTAAGAGCCATAGCTTCAAGATCCAAGGGATGAAATGGTGTCTGAACCGACTATTTTTGTGTAAAATAGTAGGAGTTGGGCCAAGAGCTTGTAAAAAAGACTTAGATCATAATCCCAGAGAGCCTAGTTGAGTTAACTAGAGCTCACAGAGATGTAGACCAAGAGTTGTGGGTGAACTCCAAATTAATATTGTTGTTCATGTGTCTGCTTTATTGCTGCATTGTCTCTATTGCCTTATTCAATGTTATATGCATTTATATATATGTTTAAGCACATTTACATATCAATTAAAACAATAGATTTTAAAGCACATAAACATCTAACAATAAATATAAGTATGTGCCTATATTTTTGAGCATTTCTTAATTTCTGCATTGGTTAATCATTAAGACTTGGGAATATTCAAGCTTTGGAAGTGGGAGAGGTTCTTGTAAGTTAAACAAGAGCCTAAGAGCCCCATTTTCAGATCAAGTTGCTTACTAGGTATGTCCTTTTTTTTTCTTTGAGGCATTTTGCAATCAAGAAATGACATCTATGATTCACTATTCCCTATCAATCACTTCTAACTAACTTTTCAAACAAATGTTATGAAAAAATTTAAAAAAATACACACATTTTTTTTTCTTTTCAGGAGATCAATATTGAAATTATTGTATCTTTGTAATTTCAGCTCTTCAATGTCTACAATTTAATCCTTTGGTATCCCTCTAAGTATCCTTTTAAATAACATAAGTAAAACCCAAATTGGATTCTTCAAGGTAAAACTATGCCAAATCTCCCACGATGACCTGATTATGGACTAGTTCAACAGAGCGAACTTGTAGAAAATACCACATGTCACTGTTTCATATTTTGGCCCTAAAGTTCATACATAAGAAACTAAATCATGTTACATTTATGTCACTTCTCACGAAATTCAAATCTGATTCTTACAGAGAAAGTTATGATGATTTTCCCTAGGTTGCTTATTTAACACTGAATTATGGAGCATGTAGAAACCATAACTTCTTTAGCCCATATATTAAAAAATATAGTGAAGCAAGAACTGAAATTACTACACAAAGCTCATCAAGATTTGTTGCAATTTTAGCTTCTAAAACTTTGTAGAAAAAAATTTATAATGAAAATACTAAGATGATCTCTTTGAAGGAGTGTAATCATATAATCCAAACCTCTAATACCAAATGCTATGTAACTAGATCACAAAAAAGATGGACTGAAGACTTAAAAATTATCCTCTTCGAGGGTGAAACCTCCTTTAAACCACATAATTGAACAATTCTTAAATGATTCAAATGAATATACCTCTTTTCTATATATAGGAGTCTAAGGGGTCACAATATAATTATAACCTACATAACAATAATCATGTAAGAAAACAACAATAACAATAGTGGGCTTCTATGGGGAATACAAATAACAATATGGGGGCTACATGGGCACAACAATAACAATATGTTGCTACATTAACAATAACAATAAAGGGGCTATACTAGTTTTATAGGGACCTAACAGTTATTCTATGATCTCTCTAAGTCCATTTTTTTGAACTTTCCCAAAGTATTTATTATGTCTTCAAGAACCTTGTGATGCCAGAATGGAAGAGGAAATTTCAGAAGCCTAAGAAAAAACTAGAATATTTGTGACCACCATAGTATTGGCATGAAAACTAGGAAACCATGGCGTAATAGAAAAACTAGCTCCTCCGCAAAACTAGGGTCCTTCATTTTGTCCAAAAACCATGTCCTTCTGTGTTCCAAATTGGAAAATAAAAAATCATTTGGAGCATAGAAAAATATCACATTATGTTGTCCAAGAGGTAAACACCTAATGAAATAAGGCTTTGGGATTAGGCCAGTAGCATTTAAATTTGCATACGATGGATTTTGAGTGGAGAACATAAAATAGATATGAAACCTCTAAATTATTGATCTCCGTGGACAAAACTTGTTCCATTTTATCCATTATATATGGCTCTGAAATATTCTCATGTAGTTATTTAGGGGAATTAGCCTTCGCTTGTATTACAACCTTAAAGGAAGGAGCTTGATTTGTTTTCTTGACATTGGGAGCACCTCCACATAACCTTGTATTCATAATGATAATTGAGTTATTTAAGATGTAGTAGTATTTTAAATGTGCATGATCTTGTAGGACCTTCCCATTAAATGTATACATTTTAGTAAATTATGTAGGAATTCCTCACTTCATCTCAATATCCTCTTTTAGTTCGAAGATATGTTGTGTATTTCTGATCCTACACTTGAGGGATTTCCCATTGAAGTTTTTAATGAAAATCTGATATTGTTCATTTTTCGTCCAGTTAGCCGGAGGAGAAAAAGGTACCTAGAGTGGGGTGAAACGGGCCCCCAAAGTCTAAGAATGGGGACGTCACAAGCACTAGATACCCAGAAATGTGGACAAGATTCAAGAAGGTCTTCCCAATGGGTAAATCCCAAAGAAGTCACCCTATATGAGTTCCGAAGAGCTCACTAATATGCACTCTTCGCAATAGAAAAAACTAAGATCCTATCGACCCGAAACCTCCCCACAAACAAGTCTAGGGCAGATAAGTTAGAGCATAAATCTAAACAGAGAATAGAGAATACCCTAAACATTTTGGCCACAAATTCAGATTCGTCCTCACATGCAAGTTAGGATCACCTTCGTTATTTGTTACAAGCCATGGAACTTTGATTTTGAAGAAAATATTCAAGTTATAAGCCCCAATGGAAGAGGCTTCCGCAAGGTCGAGCAACCCCACATTTAAAGTCTATTTTTTTTAGAGAATGCCTCAAGCCCCTTTGAAACTTCTTAAGTATTAACAATACATATCCCTACCCTTGCAGATAAGAATTTTCAATGTGAGTCTCTAATTGTCTAAAGTCTCCAAGATATCCATCTTGTGGATCATTTGTTGTGGTGTTCCCATTCTCAGCATAATAGAGCAAAGAAAACCTAACACAAGTGCAGACAATTTTTCCCCCTTTCATGGTAAATGTAGGTATCAATACAAACTAAAAATGCATTTTTTTATGCTTTCCCTCTTAATTGTATGTTGCATTTTATTTATTTTTTTCTACAAGCTATAAGTTATTTCATGGAGTTTAATGGTGGAATCCCAAAATGTGATTTATGGGTAAATGGTTCCTCTTGGAATTTTTTCTATAAATTCTCCTCTGGGAGGTCCGAGATGTTGAAACATGGAACATAGTGATGGAAAATCTAGCTAGTCATCTGATTCAATTTTGAGAGCTTGGTTCACTATATTTTTGGATATATTATCTAATGAATTCGATATTCCTCAATGCTTCTTCAAATAGGTCATCTTGGAGTTTGCACTATAGCTTTTATTTTGGGAGGTTCCAAAGGTTGAAGCTTGTACCATAGTGAAGGGAAATCTCAGTGATCATCGGGTTAAATTTTTAGACCTTGATTCACCATATCTTCATATTTATACTCTAAGAAAGTTGAGCTCCCTAAATTCTCCTTAAATAAGGTTAGTTTGGAATTTCCACCATAATTTTTCTTATGAGTGGTTTCAGAGGTTGAAAATTCGACGATAATTAGGATAAATCGTAAGGAAATTCAGGTAGATATTTCATATTTTTGTTCACCATATTTTTGGACATATGACATAAGGAAGTTGGGTCTCTTAAAAGCCTAAGAATATAAAGATTTGCACTATTTTCCCTTGATCTCTTAATAAAATTAAGACTACAATACTAGAATAACCTACTCTAAGTGAGTTGAGAGAGGATGACTTAATTGTAATTTGAATTCTAAATTTTTGTTAATACAAATTTCATGGTAATTTTCCATTTTTATTTTGTTTTGCATGAATGGTCTGCTAGTAACATAGGAATTGTATTTCTTTCATAAACAATGCCTCATGTAAGGAGGTAGGACCCCCTTCTTAGTCAAGTACCTCTTATAACCATGTATATCAACTTTTATTTTATTTATATTTTTAATAATTTAGTAATTACTTCGTTTCATTATGTTACTACAACTCACTAATCTAATAATCAACATTGTTTCATTATACTACTACAACTCACTAATCTGATAGGTAACTCTATTTCTATATATTATTGCGACATGATAATTTGATAAGTAACTTATTTTCCTTATTTTGTTTATTTATTTGATAATTAACTCTATTTCTTGAAAAGACTATGACTCATAAATCTAAAGAAGTAATTATTCTATTTTTCACGATTATATTTCACGTACTTATTTTTCCCAAATTTGCATAGTTTTGTTTAATATACCAAGTTTCATTGGATTGTATATAGTGTATTTTATCAACATTCCACCGTTCCATATGCATCTTTGTTGCAAGGATCAACATCATCAAAAACCTTGAGCAAGTCACCACTTCATTTCTCATGTTATTTATTTCTACTTGTGTAATTTACTTTCTAGCTGTATGGATTATTCTACTTGTGTTTCAGGCTGCAACATTAAGCTTCCTAATCCAAATAGGTAAAATTGTTCCATTTACATTTAGGAAAAATTACAGTAGTTATTATACCTGTTTTGGGGGTTACAACATTAAGCTTCCTAAGCCCACTAGGTAGAAGTGTGTTATTTCAATTATGCATGTATGACCTTTAAATTCTTGTAAGTGTGGTTCATTTTCCTTAGTGATCTGTAAAAGGATATTAATATCTTACTCTTAAACACTCATCTAGATAGTCCAACATCAATGGCACTTAATATATTCATGTTAGCATATATAGTGCATGATAGTTAGCAAGTTCCATACAAACACTAGATTGTTAATTTAATGCATAGTTTCTCATTTATCTAACATGTAATTAGTAGGTAATTAAATAAATCATCAATAAAAACTAGGGAAACCCACTCTTGACCCAATAGATAAGACATTGGTTCATGTTCTTTATTCATTAACTTAGTTTGGTGCCTAGACTGTAGATCATTGGCGTAATATTGCCTTGGGAATAAGCAGTTATGAGAAACTTAGGTTTCGTTTTAGAAAAATTATGGGTTACTTCAAGGCTCCACTCAGACATTTAATAATGACTAATATCTTATCTAGAGATTGATAGAGTGTCTAAGGTATTACATGTAAAGAAGATGGTTATCACAAAATATGTATATCTAGAATATTTCTTAGTAATAGGTATCATCCCACATGCCTTTCAAGCATGGTTAAGATCCCCCATCCACCTAGATCTCTTAATATAATATAGAAAAAAGGAAAGAAAAAAAAAACTAGTTTAAAGGTAAAGGCATTTCAAATCATGTGGAAAATGGAAGTATCTCCACTAGGGATATATATGCTCACTAACAATGGATAAAGGTTTATGATGCCAAGGTGAATTCAACAAGGTTATGGCCACTTGCTAACATCAAAGAAATGTTGAAAAATAGAAATAATCAACCTGAACTTTTCGACAATCCAGCTAATTACCTTGTGATACTACAGTAGCCTCTAAGGAAAGATCAAGTCGGGAAATAAAATTGACACTCTTGCCTTTTAGTCATAACTAGTGATCTATCCAAATTGGAAATGAACATGCATCGAGTTGATATTAAAGACAAGGTAGAATGGGACTAGTTACGATTAAGTTGTTGATCAAGGTAAATATTTTCTTACATAACTAATAAACTATCTTAATATTGTTTTGTTGAAATTCATGGTTTCACTCAATGTTTCACCAGTTGTTGAGCTTACTCAACCCACTATACTATTTTAACTTTCAACATCTAATAAATTCAAAATAGCATGGGGCTCCTCCTCATTTTTGGGATTTCTCAGACCTTATGAACTTTTCGTGTACAAATTATATTTTTTTTCAACGTTCTCACAAAATCTATTTCGTTTTCTTTCCCTTAGAACTCATTAGGCTTCTTAAGGTGCATATTATTATTTTCCCTTGCTTAAGAGCTAGTTTATTCATCCTAAATTCTCCAAAACTTGTTCAAAACTCTCTTTAATGCTGCATAAAAAAAAAAATATTTCTATGTGATATATTGCATATTATTTTACTTTACTAGCAATTTCCCCTAATGGTGCAAAGGTACACAAAAAGAATCAAAAGTTTTGGAAGTTCATGTCGCTAAGAACATAACCCACTATAAAATGCATGTGCATAAGATCTTCCAAACTATCTAATGTAAACGCCATAGGGTGAGCACATTGTTTCACAAATAGTGACAAAAGTTGACCATTTGTATCACGCCCAATTATTTGTCCTTTAAGACCACACAATCCTCCCCATTAAAATATTCTACAAGCTTGGTCTCCACTGAGATGAGGCATTGTCGCCGGGGTCATAGAACTCTAGTGTCTTGATCATATCAAACTCCACTGTGAATAAGTGAATGTATGACCGCCCATTGTTAGTGAGGGTAAGAAAGCCTAGATATTATTCTGCCACAGCGCTGATGGGAGATTTGTGGGGAATCATGATGAAGGCTATTCCATTTGTCGTTTATTCTCATACAATCTACAAATGTCATGGTTTCTTATTTATTGTGGAGTGAATGAGTGGGTCAGCGCTTACTATTAACAAATTTAAAATTGATTGGATCATTTTATAAGGAAAAGAAACAATGGTACTAGAGATGAGAGTGAGGATGATCGATGATGTTCCATGTGGGAGGGTCCTGCTAGCTGGAAACATGACTACGCTCTATCCATAGTTGGAATCGATGGTGCAACGAACTTAGAATTAAAACTACGCGGGCCTACTCAAGTGTGGAAAGTTGGAACACACTTATATATAGGAAGGGGCATGGCCTTCCAACGAATACACATTTGACATTGTCCACATTTCATGAAATGGCAGCCATAAAGCTAGGTCTCTAGGTCTCTCGATGCACTATAATTCACATTTGAACCATATTTACCAAATTCTACTGAATTGAGGCGAAAAATACGAAAATTTGAAAGTTTGATTCGCACACCAAATAATATGAGGAAATTTGATTTTTTTTCATAGTAGTTAGTATTCTAATCGATTTAGAAGGGTTTCCTGAAAAGACAATAGATAGGGGTACTTGCACATTGATGAATGCAAATAGAAGTAAATGAATTGGAAGGCTATTATTAATTTAGTTTTTTATATATATAATTTCAATTTTGTTTTGAATGTGTGTAAACTCGAAACAATAGTGAAGGAAAAAATATGAACACTGAAAGTGTGTATATTTGATTAGGAATATATTTATGTTTTGAAATTAAGACATATTTTAAGGGATGAAAGTAGTGCTATTTTTTTAAATTGTGTTTTATAAATTTTATATTATATATAGTTATTATATTTCAATTGTGTTTTACAATTTTTATATTATTTATAATTGTTATATTATTTAAATATTAAAATGAAGAGGAAAATGAATGGAAGGTATCACACTTACGGGAATGTAAATATATATCTTTAAAAGAAATTTAAGATATATGTTACTGAATTTTTTCAAATTGAAAATGTTTCATCGCAATGTTTATCATATTGAATCAAACTTGAATCTGAATTCGAACTTGGTAACTATGATTTGAACTGTGCTTAGAAATTGGTCTCAATCCTATGACCCATACCCTTCAAAACAACCTAATTAACATCATTTGATAAATAGGCAAGCTCAAGCGATACATAAATCAGTTCCATAATTTATAATAAGAAGGTTCTTCGCGTCTACCCCATAATATATTCCCTCCCATTTTTCATCTCTTTCAGTTTTGAGATAATTTCCACCAATTCAGACTAAGTAACATCATTAATGGATGGTAAATCATTGGCAGCTAAAACCACTTGTGTACCTCGTCGAAGCAGCTCTTTTGCAAAAAGTAATATCCCTACTACAAGATCTGCACCAAAATTATCCACAAACATGACAGCCTTCTTCCAAGACTCCCTCATCTATCTTGACTTGAATGT
This sequence comes from Pinus tabuliformis, assembly GCA_031772625.1. Lineage (NCBI taxonomy): Eukaryota > Viridiplantae > Streptophyta > Pinopsida > Pinales > Pinaceae > Pinus > Pinus tabuliformis. The sequence continues at coordinate 1,238,287,648 of CM062819.1, forward strand.
TTCCAAGTCATCAATGACCCATGGTTGAGGTAGTAATTTTTCCAGCTTGACTTTAATGTTTCCAAGTCATCAATGACCCATGGTTGTGGTAGTAAGTTTTCACAACTGACCAAGAAGGACATGCCAACCCTTTCGAACACTTTAGCAAGCTTTGTAGCACCCAAATAAAAAATATTGCATGCAAATTTTCCCCTTATCAAGTTTTCTAAATGTTTCCCTCCCTCTTCAGTACTATCAAAGAGTGTTACACCTTGAACTTGTACAAATATCATCAAATATTTTGCATTCTCTTCTTCCTTGACTTTTTTAAATATGTCTCTGAAACCCAGCACTACCCTCGTAGTTTGCTCAAAAATACAAAATCAGGTGGTCTTCTGTGGATTTCAGGATCTTCTTGTAATTCATCGAATATTTTTCCATACCTCTCTAAAAACTTAGGTGCTCTAGCCTGGGAATCTGAAACAGAAACATCTAGCTTTGCATGTTTCCTGAAGGAGGCGATGGACTTCATGAAGACGTCAATGAAGGCGATCTCAACTGGAGTGGATATTTGAGTTGACCACAAACTTGGCTTCAAACGTGATGGAAAGATTATGGAATGGTTGATCCAACAGTTAAAGTTGGATGCAGATTCTCAGAAGTTTTCCTCATCCGATGACCTACTCATTCTTGGCCCAGCACACACGATGATGAATATAGCCCTGCCACCGACGACAAAAAAACATGTACCACTGAACGAAGGATGAACGCGATAGAAGAGTTCGAATACCCACAAAGTTCATAGCGCAGATTGTCTAATGAACTGAAAAGTTCCACCGTAAATCCGATGGCCAGACCATTGAATGTCTCTTCAGAACATATGGGTTATCCACAATAACTCCAAAATAGGCCATTCAATGACCGCAACACATATTTCGACTTCCACCATAATCGACACGAGCTTCAATGGCACTAACATTAGTCCTGGTAATGATAACTCGATTCCCCCTCACGATGATCTACATAATGTTGAAGGACATTAGGAACAAGGAAATTTTATAGAGCCCTCTCTCAATGCAAATAGAACTTCACTGCAATAACGGTTTGAACTTATTTCACTTCCCTGCAATTTCAATTTTCCACCTTCCGAAACCTGGGGCACTGTAACTGAGTTGTAATTCACTTCATACCCTTAGCAGCAAACTGTGACACACCCAACATCTATTAACTTGCAGTTATAATTTCCTAATGCCAAAGGAAGAATGTCACTGAATGATGGATTGATTAGGGAGGATAGCATAAAGCATATTTGAACCACCAAAGGAACTATGCAGGATCTGTATATTGATTGAATGGGAATTGTGAGTAAAGGAAATGGTGTCATTGCAAATGGCCTCTCCATTGAATAATCGATTAATCCAAGTAGTGATCGAGGAGTTTAAATGAAAGATTGCTAGCGTCTCCCTTTTTACCCAATCAAAATCCTGCTTTTCCAAAAGGATGTCATGCTTCAATATTTTTGTCCACACCACATAGCCTTCACATATAACAAAATAATCTTACTCTCCACACATCTCTACATCCTGATCTCACATCCACTCGGAGTATTTCACCTTATTGGTATGATACAAGTTTCAATTTTGTAATGAATATACAATAAAACCACAAGGAGATGATCTTTGACTACCATACCAAAAAGGAATGCATGATTGAGCCAACCAATGCTTGATTTTTTATCTGTTCCAAATATTGTAATCAGCTACTTGGAGCTTGCTATTATCTGTTGATGTGCTCTAATAATTAAGCAACCTTGCACTTATCTCTGGTTGTGAATTTGACAAGGGTTCGTAAGATCCATGTTATCGGGCTGCAACAAGATGTTGTGTATCACTTGTACATAATGCAATCAAAACAACAACTACATTTTCCTGGTTTCGAGGTGAGCCAACTATGATTAATTCTATCAATATTGGTATTGCATCAGCATTGTCAATAGCTATTTTCCCATCTTGATGAGTTAATAATTTCCAGTATAGAAAGTTCTTCATCAACCATCCCTGCACTAGGATCTACCAGCAAACGCATCAATGGGGACACAACACTAGCTCTCATAGCCCCTGCCTTGTTACCTTGATAGATTGATAAATTGAGGAGTGTTGTGGAAACATATTTCTAGCCTCTCTGGCTCCCCTCACAATGCAAGGCAACCAAAGAGCACCAGATGCACCAATGGTTATTTTGTTCTCATCAACAACTGAAAAAATAAATAGATTTGCAGCAATATTTTATCTTACTTCAATGCTACCAACATTGAAAACCTCATCAATAGGAGGAATTTCCCCGGCCATAACTATTACACCCTTGTTGTTTTCATAAATGGAAAGGTTAAGAAGAGTTGTCACAATATTCTCTTGTGTTCTAGCATCTGGTGTGGACAACATATTAACTAACAAAGGATTGGCCCCAACCTATGCAATACAAATCTTGTTATCTTCATTTATTTTGGCTAGAAGACGTAGCTCACGAGCTACAACTCTTTGATCTTCAGGAGTCCCACTCCACAACTTTTGCAGAAGAACATCAAGAGCTGCTTGGTCACCGGAGATATCAAGCATAGATCCACATGCCTTTCTAGATCTATCACATCCCAATCTCTTTAGCAGTTCAACTCCATTAGTTTTACACCATTGTGCAATCAGACTTTGCAATACATAGTTAGGTGTCAAAACTACATGCGGAAACATCTGTTGTGTTTTAGGACAAGTCCTATGGCCATAGTCTATCCATTTCTGTATGAAAGACAGTTCATATGTCTACCATTTAGGTACAATAACAACATCTTTCATTAGCTCCAAGGAATCAGACATCCAAATTCATCAAGAATAACAAGAGAGTTGGAGACCACCACTAGAAACAATCGCTTCATTCATCTCCTTGATCCTTCTTCACACAGTCTAGTTTCCCCAACTTCTAACTTCTTCAAATTTTGTTGGACCTAACCCACAGTTAGTATGAGGTTCCTGGGTTCTAATATCGCTGGGGTCTATTGTAACTATTGAGTGACTCGAACTATGGTTAGCCCACTTGTGTCTGCCAAACATCTATATATATATGCCCTCCATGACTGTTGTCCTGTATCTGGCATGGAGAGTATGACACCACCATAAACATGGAAGACAACAAAGTATATTTCTTCACCATGCCACACATACAAATATTTCAAAAAGGATGTACATGTGTTATATTTTCACTCAATTGAACAACGAAAATAGACTATTGGGATTGGTGGAAATGAATAGTGTTTGCCTAACTAAACCCAATAGATAAAACACTTTCGGTCCAATTAGTGACACTATGCATATTGCACCTAAATTCCCTTTCCTCAAATTGTATCATATTTAATTTCAATTTTCCCACGACACATCATGTATGACATCATCCTAAACTTGTATTTATTGCAACAAAGGAAATTTTCATGCAAATTTTTTGTCCCCCACCTATTCATCACACCATATATGTTTTCTTATTCAACATTTCACGTTACTCCAATTTTCTATATCACAACAAATAAAATTTCATATAAATGTAAATTCCATCTCCATGATGTGTCACATCTACACAAATTTTATACTTTGGTAACATATTACATGAATCCAATATTTATTCCTTAGTAGTGTGCCACACCAAATTATATTTTCATCCAAAATGTTGCATTTCACCAAAGTTTACATTCATGTGGTAAATTTCCTTTTACTATGTTACATCAAAGTATGTTTCCATGTGAAACATCACATTTCATTAATATTTCAATTCATGCGATAACCTCTTATCATGTCACACCAAACTTCATGTCCATGTAATACGTCATGTTGCAGCAAATTTTCTTTCTTCGTGGCAAATCCCTTTAAGATATGGAAATTTTTTTTTAAAAGTGTGATTTATCACTATAATATATGTTTCATTGTGATAGATCATTTTCCGAAGACATATCCTAGTAAATTATGTTTTCTTCTGTTACATAATTTTTGAAAGGTGTTTCACAAAGAAAGTTAAAATGAGCACGACAGAGCATTTTAAAATGAGCGTTATAAAGAATTTGTGATAAATGGGCCTTTATTACATATATTAATCCTTTCTTTAGAAGCTCATTTCCTCCTTCCTTTCCAACTAGTTTATGAAAACAAGATGAGAGACTTGATTAGACCATCATAGTGCACTCGATCATCATGCCATGTTTCCCACTTCTAGTCACAAATGTCTTAAGGGAAAGCAGTCTGGGACCCTTGGAATTTCGTGAGGAAGTTCTTGAAGGGAACATCTGACTTGGCACCCTTGACATTAGAAGGCAATAAAGGTCATGTTGACAAATTCAAAACACCATAAGGAATGGTAAAAATAAAAAGGATAGTTTAATTCAATCGTTGAAAGGTTGAGGTTGAGGAATGGGAAGTAAGGGTATACCTCTAAACAAACACTTAAAGATAAATGAAATAAACTCTCTATTCACCCTCACACTTAAGAATTTCCCCTTATCAAGATAAATCGTTAGAAAGTTTAAAACATTCTAAGATATAGCAGACAAATCAAATTAGAATTAGAATCAATAGTGGATGAATATAACAATAAGAAAAGGGAAGTCTGCTTGAAATTAAAAATGACTAATTTAAAAATGGAAAAAAAAAAGAAAAATCATGAGAGAATGCATCACGTGGCTAGTGCATGAATCAAAATATCCAACCAATATTTATTTGACAAAAGGTAAAGGGTAGTCTGGGAGAAGAATCTAATTCCAAGTTGTTGGCTCTAGTTGATTAAAAATTTAAGCACCAAAATAGGGATCCTAATTTGGGATAAATGGAGAAGTAAGAGAAGAAATAGGGAACATATGTGGGAGAGAGAAATTATAACTTTAAAAGAAAAATAAGAAAAAATAATTTCATGAGAGCCGTAATAAAATTTTGACACTTGAATATGTAAATACTCGAAAATAAAAAATAAACAAATTGCTTATTTCGCATGTAGTTCCCAATGTCACTACCAAAACCTTCTAAAAAAGAAAGAGCAGGCTATGAAAAGGATATTTTTGGCACCATATTGTTGGATGGATCTCCTAATTATATTTTTATTTTGAGTGACTACTAGTGTTTTGTTGTAAGTTTGTTGTGAGTAAAATTCCATTGAACTACAACCTCCCAAGTTGAGAGCTCACCTTCACTTATCCAGTGTACCCATCTCCCATACAACCCCATTGTAGATTAGCGGTCTTTGGGGAAGAAAAGTACTTAAAGAAAAGGTTGGAAAGTCAACTGGTGAGTCAATAAAGTTTGGTCAATCCATGGAACTTTTTTAGGTTCATGAGAACTACATCAAGGAATGTGAGGTATTGGAAGTCAACCTTTCATGGTTCCACCTTCAAGTGAATAGTACATATATGTAAATTTGAAATTTGAAACTTTTTAAATTTTCATGAAATGTGTATTACTATGTAATGTAATAGTGATGTGATTTCCATTAACTCTTTAATAGAAATTTTCTAAATTATAGATGATTTGGGAAATATCGTATTGAACAAATTGAATGGTGGGATTTATCCGTTAAAATTTAGACAAATTTAGTATGAAATAATTTGTCTTACCCATTGTGGAGAAATCATTTTAATATAAGTTACTTAATACCAAATGTGTATTTGTGAATATGTGAATTTCCCACATATGTATTAATGTATCAGCATGTTGTTATATAATGGTAAAGTTAATTATTTTAAAAGGAAATAATTTATATGCATTAGTACCATCGACTTAATTTATATTTACAATCTCCATTGATGAAGAAGGAAGGTGGAAGTATAACTTTAATTATATCCATAAACTAATTATTATAGGTTTACTCATGTGAACATGAAGACGGGTAATGGATGCAATTTAACAGTCTAGTGTAAGGAAATTATGGGAAATCCTTTTCATGCCGGAAGTTAGTGTGACTCTTGAGTGTGCTAAGAAAAATGATGAATGAAAACTTCAACTTGAACCATCATGTATAAACATTGTAATTATTATGATTCAAGTCAACGAAAAAGTCCTACACTTGGATATTTATCAAAATATGAATACGCTTGAACATATTCGATGATTAGGAACTTGCATATTTATCAAAATATGAATATGGTTGAACATATTGGATGATAACGCAGCGCCATGTATCAATCTAGTTTATCGTCCTGCATTTTACGCATTGGTTAGAACCCTTAGCTAGTTAATTGAATTATTTAATATTATTATGATCGGCTCCTATATATAGTTAAATGTTGATTACTTTTATGGATCACTCAGTTATAATTGAAAACCTGTTATTATCATTCCAGAGCAACACATTTGATAGTTCCTTGAATTTGGAACTGCACCTTGTATATATCCTTCACACAGTCATATCTAAAAATGAATCCTAAATCAACATAAGCTCACATTATCAAAAATTTCATAGCCTAAAACCTTATGAAATAAGGGTCCTCTTTTAAACATTCATGTAGGGTGTTCAAAAACTATTGTATCATTGCAGATATTTTGTATACCTTTTGCAGAGGATTATACCTTATCCTTTTCCAACGCCATGATTGTAATCAGCCAATGATATGAGTACATTATTATACTAGCGAATTGGACCTATCATGTTTAAGGCTTCCTATTGGGAACCTTGTTGACCGACCAGCAGAAAAAAAAACAAAGGCCAATCCCAGTTTTTTCACTACAGAGCCTTGGAACATTCTAACATAATAGGTGAACCTCCCTCAATTGTGAACCCTTTTAGTCGTTGGAAATGATCCATTGTTCTCCCTCGTGAATTTATCATCAATCGTGTTAAATATGTGAACTTTAAGTTTATTTACTCATCCATTTGGAGAGAAGTTTCCCATGGAGCCCTTGGAGTCAACCAACAAGAACTGCATCAAATAGTTAAATTACTAGAAAGGATTCTTCCCTCGTGGGGGTTAACCTGAATTCAGTTGCAAACTACTTTGCATTATAATACGAGGAGTAGTGTCAACCCATAAGCATGTTTGGAATTCCACCGCAGGCACATCCCTATGTTAGACTTAGTGATGACTCTCGTTAACACAACTAGAAATTACTCATAGGGAGATCGAAGTTGCTGCATTAAATTTATCATGTATTTCCTCCCAATATTTCTTACGACTTAACTGCTACAACAATGGAGGTAGTAGAGTAATGGTATACCTATAAACCTGAATTCCTCGACTAGTTATGAATGAATATCAGATCCTTAGTGGCATATCAAAGTCACAAGGATATTGGTCAACTAAAACTATAACAAATGAAACTGAATTCAAAATTTCTTTAGATCATTGTTAGCTAATATACATATATAATATGTATATCTCACATCATGGTAAGTATGGGTTAGTTGTTTTAAGAGAAAAATTCATGATCCTTTTATTTTGATTCGTCATTCATTGTTATTATATGACAGAATATGTTTATCATGTATCTTATACACCGGTACCTTATCGACCATATTTAAAGGACAATTCTGCATAGCATTATCTACTCAAGTTTTCAATCACCATGGATCGCATGATTACCCTTTTCGAATAATAAACATGTGTTAATAAATGGTAAATGTTGCATGTGTTAGTTATCATAGGGCGCGATATCTCTCTACTTTATTAGTAATCGCCACATTTAGTGTGTCGGATGGTAAACAGAGTTTATTTTAGTTTATGCCATGATAGTGTGGATTCCCAACACCTCCACCATTTCAATGGTGTAAGTATGTTACATATTTCCCACCGTGGTAATTTTTACACTAAGAAAGGTGCTTGCCATAATCTAGGTAGCCAACCTTATTACCATCTTAGCATAGCATGATATGCACTATAGGAAACAGTAGTAGGAAACAGTGGTACCTTAGAAAAATATGGAGGCAGATTCCCTTTCCAATCGTGGGGTTCCTCTGCAACCTGGGCTGATGTTTTTTTAAGTCTTGCACAATGAACCTGTCTGCGAGTTGGGCTCCTTTGTGACCTAGCTCGAGATGGTTTTTCTTCCTTTTATGGTTTCTTTTTGTCATGAACCTTATATGGTTTATTTGGCTTTCCTATTCGGCCCCTACTCGGTCAAGCTTCGTTCTTTTTTTGTTATTCGATGTATTGGAGCTTCATCTTTGATTTTTTTGGTCTTGGATAATTCTCTATAGACAGTCCATCATTCAAATGGATAATTCTTTATAGACAGTCCATCATTCAAATGTCTGGTGTTTTTTCTGTCTTGTAATTCCAAATATGTATTGGTCAGTGTTCCTTTCTATTTCACAGATGTATGTAAACTCCTCTTTAATTTTTAATGGAGAACGTTTTGCTTTTCCTGTTGAAAAGAAATTTTTCTCTCAAGGTCTAATGAATTAACATCATATTATACTCTATACATTTCCCAGAGCAAAATTGTATACTGGAATAATAAACCAGTGAGAAAAGGAATAGACTAACGTTTTTGAAGTGTATACTGAAATAATGAACCAGTGAAAAAAGGAATAGACTAACTATAAAAAAATGTTTTGAAGTTTTATTGGTGATGTTTCCATGCTCATATTAATTTAAGAAAATATAGCTAGCATGCATGTTGGATCCTTTTTCATGGGAATTTTTGGAACCGTTTTCACAAACTTGGTTAGGCTTGATTGTCCATGTTGTTTGGTTCCATTGGAACCTTTTTTTCTATCTAAAGTTTTTGAATTAAATTAAAAAAATTGTCGAGTTTTGATTGACATGGTTATTTTTCTGTAGTTTTTTACAAACGAGTATAGATCCATTTTAAATATAGATCTAAAATGAATCGAGAAGGATAAAATTTCTTCAAGTGAATTTTTTTTTATGAGCATATATTATTTAAATGTTTTGTATAGTTATTTATTTTATTTTTTTTAGATTTTCAGATTTTTTTATTTTGGCGGACATGAACAAAATTTCAACACATTATACTCAGTTGTAGAATGAGCCTCTCGGCACATTAAATTGAATATAAATTGAATATAAAGAGATTTTGAGTATATTTCATTTATATGTATTTTAATAAACATGTATTTTAACAAATTTGTATTTTAAAGTTAAAAATTCTAATTTAAATTTAAAATTATATATGTTTCTTTTTTTCTTGTATGTAAGGTAGTTCCCTTCTTTTCTATTCACATTAAACATAAAGGTCAGATACATAGTTATGGTGGCGTCAACCTGCCCCTAGGGGAAACCACGTCTGTTGGCCACCTCAGTTTACTGTAGGCATTCCAAAACCAAAATTTTATAATTCTGTCCACACTGGCTATATAAACATAATATCTGAAATTACTTAATAAGCTTCTATACAACATAAAACAGTATTTGTAAAGAAACAAAAAACCTCCAGTGTATCGTCCTCCGCATCAGGCAGTTTTGGTTCCAGTATCGTTGTTTGTTTCCATGGTGAAATTCGCATGATCTTCCTGGCTTGAGACCAAACTTGCTATCCTGGACAGGGTCTGAGATATCTCTACCAGCTTATTGTTTTGGTTGATCATAATGGTTTGGAAATTTTTCATTTCCTTCTGAACATTTGGGATTCCATTCGCAATTTCAGCCATTTCACTACAACAAAACCAGCGATTAGCGTCCATTTTTACTTCTTTTTTTTGCATCTAGAGCCCATTTTTGGTGCTATTTGCATCCATTTATCAAATATGGTGCAAAACTTGACACAAAATTTGCATCAAGTTTTGCACCAAATCTTACACCAAGTTTAGCACCAGGTATTGCAATAGGTTTTGCACCACGTTTGGCACCAAATTTTATGCCAAGTTTTGTGTCATCCTTTACACCAGGTTTTGTTCCAGGTTTTGCATCAAGTTTGGCACCTAATTTTGTTTGACATACTTTTGCATCCTCATTTGCATCCACTTTTTGCACCTACACTTGCATCAACTTTTGCATCGACTTTCGCATCCTTTTTTGCATCCTTTTTTAAATCATTTTTTGCATCCATTTTTTCATCCATTTGTGCATCCCTTTTGCGGCAAGTTTTACATCGTGTTTTGTGTCTAGTTTTGCATAAAATTTTGCATCTACTTTTGTTGCATCCACTTTGCCCTCTTGTTTGGCATCCATATTTACATCCTCTTTTGCATCTATTATTGTACCCACTATTGCATCTAATATTTTTGTGCCACAATTAGCACCTAGTTTGGCACCTCCTTTTGCACCCACTTTTGATTATAATTTTGCATCCACGTTTGCATCCTCATTTGCGTCTAGGTTTTCATCAACTACTACATCTATTTTTGCATCCCTTTTTGTATCCAATTTTGGACCGGGATTTGCATCGGGTTTTGTGTCTCGTTTTGCATCTACTTTTGCATCGACTTCTATTGCATCCACTTTTGCACACAATTTTGCACCCACTGTTGCACCCATTTTAAATTTCACTTTTTGCATCCCTTTTTACATCTTCATTTGCATCATACTTTGATTCTTTTTTTGCATCTATCATTACATCCACTTTTGTTATGCCACAATTTGCACCATGTTTTGCACTCACTGTTGTATCCACGTTTGCTTCCAATTTTGCATCCATGTTCACATCCTCTTTTGCATCAAATATTGCATCTATTTTTGCATCCACTTTTATGTCAGGTTTATGCATTGGGTTTTGCATCTCGTTTTGTATCTACTTTTGCATCTACTTACATTATATCCATTTTTTGCATCCAATTTTGTTTTGCCTGTTGCATCAATGTTTGCTTCCACTTTTACATCCATTTTTGCATCTTATTTTGCATATTTTTTGTCTATTGTTACATCCACTTTTGTTGCACCATATCTTGCGCCTACCATTGCAACCACATTTGCTTCCACGTTTGCATCCCCTATTGCATCCACTTTTGTTTCATCCATTTTTGCATATACTTTTGTTTCCGTTGTTGCATCCACATTTGTTTCACCACAATTTGTGCCAAGTTTTACACCTACCATTGGACCCATGTTTGCTTCCACTTTTGCCTTCATGTTTGCATCCAAGTTTGCATTGACAACTGCATCTACTTTTGCATCCACTTTTGTGTCAGGTTTTTCATGTTGTTGTGCATCTACTTATGTTGTATCCACTTTTCATCCAATTTTATTTCTATTGTTTCCCCCATTTCTATGTTCGCTTTTGCATCCCTTTTCCAACACTCATCATATTTTCTGCATTGATGATATTCCTTATGGCATTGACAATTATGTACAATTGATGACAATGTCAATAATATTGACAATGATGAAAATGAAGATGATGGCGATGACATGAATTGTGATTATGATGATAAAGACGATAGTGGTTACAATGACAATGATGATGATGGCAATGATTATGATGATGACGATGCTAATGACGTTGGCGAATCTTCCCAATTTTAGATGTTGTCATTGTCATAATCATAAGCATTATCTTTGGTGTCATGATCATCATTTTCATCTAGGTCATCATCAAAAACAATAATGGCATGAATGATGATGATGCATGATTGCAACAATGTCGATAGAAATTAAATTAATGATGATGATGGGGATGATAAAAATGACAATGACGATGATAATGGTGGTGATGATGATCATCATCGATCATCTGTCAAAAATAGAGTTGTTATTTCTCTTACGTATATCAATGTGTCCTAAACAACCCTTTTCTAGCACTGATCACATTTTTTGGGTTGATGATATTTCTTACAACATTTACAATTATGAACAATTGCAAACAATGTCCAGAATGATGATGATGATGGCATGAATGGTGATTATGATGATAATGTAATGATGGAAATAACAATGACAAGGATGATGGTGATGATGATGACAATGATTATGATAATGAGAATGACCTTACAATCTTATGGATTCGTGAACAATTACTAGTTTCAATACCATCTTCTGGATACGTATTACTATCATACTTTTTAAATTTTCTGTCTCTCTTGAGGTATCTTACTATAATGGTGTTGTCAACACTAGAAATATATCTTGTTGTAATGGTGGTTCTAATGTTAGCACTAGCAAAGTTTAGAAGGGAGGATGCTACTACAAGAGGAATTCCTTCTAAGTGACTATGGCATTCAAAATGAGGCTTTATGGGCTGCTTGTTAACACATTTTCTCATGCTCATATAAAATTAATGTGAAAAGTTGCTTTAATTGGTTCCCATGCATAATTGATATTGATAATGGGGTGGTATAAAATTGTAATGGGCATATCCGTTAGTTAGTTATGATGGGTCAACAACATTGAAACCATCCAAGTGACATTTCACCTTGGAACAATCGTCGCTCGTGCGAAAACACGAAGTTTATGTAAATGAAAGTTGTGATTGTAGTGGAATTAAAACCATCGAGAAATATCAAAGAAGATGCTGCCTACCAGTTTTGAAAGACAACCAAGGCATTGAACAACTATTTGCGTTAGGATGTAGTGAGGGAATCGAAGGAAATTTGGCAGCCCTAAGTTGCCATTACTATTGCCAATCACACATTCAATAGTAACCATAAAAGGTAGCCACATATAAACAGAACCTCGAGGTGTTGACAGTCAAAATCTATTGTAATAGCTTTGACGTATATATAGTTTTGTGTTTAGATGAGAATGAAGTGGGCTTCATCCAGGGTTCGGCTCAATCCTCGTCCATTCCATGCAGTGGTGTTTAATTCGCCAAGCAAGAGAATATTACGTGAGTGTTCAGAGTTAAATCAACAGAAATCAAGGACGTGTGATTGTCAAATTATTGCTCCTCCCTTATGATTGAGCGCTTGATGCGATGGTCATTATCCTTGGGTGATACTTTTATTCCCCATTTTCTATTGAAAAAGTAGCGTTTTTCTGTTCGATTATGATAGGATTGGATGAACGCCGGTTTGGGTGGATGTAGACCCATGTTTTTTTGTGGTGATCTTCAAATGTCTTGAGGATAAGAAAAAAATCCTTGACCAAGGTCCATGATTTTGGGGATGAGTTGGTCTTCTAGTGAAGCCATGGTTTCCCAACTTCAATCCTCTCACTATGTTGCCGATGACTACTCTAGTATGGGTAAGATTCCCAGTTTTCCCATTCACTTTACCCATCTAGATCTCTTAGAAAAAGTGGGCAATTTTATTGGAAGATTCGTCAAAGTAGACATGGAAAGACTTTTGAAAGGCATTTTCACCTATGTTTGCATATGTGTTTAGGTAGATCCCAATGAAGTTTTGCGAGATAAAATTGAGCTCAAGTGGATGGGAATTGTGTATTCCCAACCCCTGGACTATGAAAATACAACTTTTCGATATAGGAATTACCAACAAGATAGACACCTTCAAATTGTCTGTCCCTTTCCAATAGGGGCTTCCTCCTTACAGTCATCTAAGAACTCTAGCTGCAGTTGAAGGGATCTTAAGGAAAGAGAGGGATCCAAAATGTAACACCCCTCCCTTGTGTGTCAAACTTTGCAAACCTAAGCTGAGAAAAGTTAGGTATGATGTGTAATATAAAAAGTAAATACATTATTAATAAATTAATCACCTGGAAAAGCGAGACACCAAGAGATGAGATTCTTGCCAAATCACATTGGTGAATGGGAAAGGATAATCCTTTCATGGTAAAGCTTCTCGATTTAATTCTAGATAAGTTGGATGGATTGGAGATAAATATCCATTGAGAAAAACATAAAAGTTGTGCGGGAGAGAAAGGCAATCTTCTATGAGGAAAATCCTCATGGGAGAGAAAGGTGAGCTTTTATGAGATAAGCCTACGCAAATGGATAAAAAGATCCATAAAAGCGAGACACCGCTAATGGAAACCATATCCTTCCATATGCTAAGGTCAATGGTAAAGTGGGTCTAATCTCTTGCTATGGAACTTCATGCATGGACAAGGAATCAATATCTACCTACTATGCCAAGGGGAATATTAGAAGGGTACTAAATAGGACTAAAGACTATTGGCTATTGGAATGGCTAAGTTATACTAGATCTAGATCTTTATCTCGGTAGAGAAGAGAGTAAAGAAGTGAAACGTAGAGATGCGAGTATCATATGTCTAGACGAGTATAATATGTATAGAGCTCGAAGAGAATGAAATTCTCTGAGAGCTAGCCATGGCTCAAAGAGCCTCTTTTTAGTTGTTGAATTTAATGTCGATTGCTTTCTCCTTTCCCTTATTTCCTCTCTCTTATTCTTTTTTCTTTTCTCCTTTCTCTTATTCCCCTGTCCTTTTCCCCCTCTCCCTACCCATACCCCACCCTCGCCTGGACGGCCCTCAAGCGTGCCTTCCCCTATCCTCGCCCTATGATCGCTTACCGCTTATCTTTTTTCTTGAACTCGTACCTTTGATGGCTCCTCCGGAGAGCGTTCCGTTCTCCTGCGGTGCCGCCCCTTACCTCTTTCAGAGTAAGATAAACTTCTTTCTTCAAACAAGTAACAATTGTTCGAAAAAAAAGAACAACCAACAACACCCAAAGTACTCATACCGACTTTCTCTCCTACCGAACCGAAGCAAAGCGTAGGTAACCGACTTTCTTTCTCTCGATACGGCAACCGAAGCGAAGCGTAGGTAACCGACTTTCTTTCTCTCCTACTGAAGGTAACTACCAAAGGTAGGCATTCATCTACCGAAGGGAGGACGATAGGTAACTGACTTTCTTTCTCTCAATACGACAGCACAACTACCAAAGGTAGGCATTCTTTCCGACATCTTTCCAACTCTTGCTCTTACCTCTCTTTCCAAAGGAAGGAAGGGGGGTGTGGGGGGAAGGAAGGATCAGCGTCCTTCCCACCGCCAATGAAGGGAGGGGGTTGTAAGAAAAATATTATTAGTGCCAAATGAAAATTTATGTTAGGGATGCTTTCACATAGTTAGTTTTGTAATTATTATAAACATCACATACATAACAACCACAAATAAAAAAAGTATGTAATATATAAGAACAAAACTAATGAAGTTGTTAGTACTAAAATGAGGCATATACTATCACATGTAATCTTAGATATACTTAGTGTGAAACACCATGACATCAATGTCTGAGCAATTTGTAAATGTGCAACAAGGGCTCAATAGGGGGCTAATATTTATTTGATAGTCACGTTCTTGGCTTTGTTGCTTCATTTGAAGGAAGGAGGACACTATTGAATTATTTCAATTACATGGTTCACACCTTCCAAGTATTAGTTAACTTGCCTAAAAAGGTTCCTAACACAAGTGATCAATGCAAATATCACCCATAGGCTACTTTTGTTCACAAAACTTAACTCTCCCACTTTATTTTTGTAAAGACCCACTAATTCAAGTGTAGCCATGGTAGTTGATGCACAACCTAATGTGCACCAAAAAACATCCCATAACCAACCTCCTCGAACCAAGCTTACCCTTCCACTCCTAACACCAAAATGTGCAACACTTATCATAGGGTCCAAGGGGTATTGTCCTTGGTGGCCTCTCATCACTATTGATAACTAGGGTTGAAATGTCACACCCCATGCTTGTGAAACATCTACATCATTTGGCACATTGAATTCCATCCATGCGCACCAAGTTCTAATATGCATGCATGCTTATCCTATATCTGCTTATATTTAGGAATGCCAACCATGACATAACCATTACAATATCTTTCTTCTTATTATTCTTCTTCTTATTACTATAGAAAAAAAGGACCCTTTTGTTATTCACGAGGAAGAAAAAAAGCACAAACATTGACAAAAATATTGTAACTTCTGTCATTACAATGGGTTGCCAGAAGACAAGGCATCACGACCCAGAAGAAGAGAAAAAGAAGTTGTTGTAAAACCAGGGTTTTACAATTTTTTTTTCTTCTGCAAATTATAAGACTGACTAGAAATGACAATAGCATGCAACCAAAATTGTAGAAAGTGTATTATACAACCACGAAGAGGGCCCTACTATGAGAAAAACGAAGACAGTGACTAGAAATGACATTAGCCTGTAACAAAAAATTCCCGAAAGTGTATTATACAACCATGAAGAGGCCCCTGTCAAGAGAAAAAGAAAGACATTGTATTTGAGGCTAATTGAAAGCTGAATGTAGACTCACTTGAAATTTATAGTAAGCTAGTTGATAACTAATTGAAAATTTGACTTAAAGCTGATCCATATTAGTATATGGGCATCGAATGAGAACTTTGAACTGGGTTGCCAACTAATTCATCATAATATATGTAACCTGTCTCCAGACAAATAATTCTTTTTTAGATAGAATCTACAGTTGTATTTAGCTCCCTATGGATGTGATGGAAATTGATTTCCTAGAAGTGGTTCTTTAACTCCACAATTTTGCTTTTCCAGGAGGATAAACTTATAACTTCCAACTATGCTTTACTGTCATTTTTTTTTGGCTCCATTACAATATTTGTATGTCAACAACATGGCACACTACAACCAAGAAGATGAACAATTACATCATTAAGAGTTACAAAACCATCTTGCCATCGAATAACCAACATTAATTAAACAACCATTTAACAACATAATAGCAATTACACTATATATATATATATATATATATATATATATATATATATATATATATATATATATATATATATATATATATATATATATATATATATATATATAGATCACATTACACGTATAAATACCGCATTTCAATAGAAGTTAGATGAATTGCGCTAGTCCCAAAGTTTTTCTTTGACTTGAAATTAAACTCTTCTTCACTTTGTGATTTTTGTGTTATCCACTAGCATAGACCCATCTTAAATATAGATATAATATGAGCGGAGAGGGATCCAATTTCTTCATTGGCAATTATTTTTTATGAGCAAACATTATTTAAATGTTTTGTATTTTTTTTTTTTAATTTTTTTTTTTTAAATTTATTTTGGCCGACACTAGCAAAATTTCAACTTTGATGATGGACAAACATCGCTGTAACCATACTAGGCTGTAGAGTGAGCTTGGCATATTCATATTATTTTCATCCTTAACATTGAGGAATGTGTAAAGCTCAGTGGAAGATGCCCCTTGGAATGATGGACAAACATGGTTGTAACCATACTAGGCTGTAGAGTGAGCTTGGCATATTCATATTATTTTCATCCTCAACATCGAGGATTGTGTAAAGCTCAGTGGAAGATGCCCCTTAGAATAGTTTTGATGCCCCCAAAATGACTTCCATTCTCAACCCCTCCCCATGACATTTGAACTTAAGACCTCGTAACAACTAAACCCCATACAAACCAACTACCCTACAACTTATCATGGATCAACCACAACAATACTTATTACGCCGTAAGGCGTTCCCTTTGAAATAAACTCCCCTGTTGTATTACGGTTTTACTATGATCCGTTTGATTTGATGTTAGACGATTAAAATGTTCACCACCGTTAGATTAAGGTTCTCATTATAACTGTTACCTCTTCCGTAGGTTTTCTGAAACACTGTTCTACGATGGAGTGGCGAGGACTTGTGTGATTCAGCATCTTGCTTGAATCTACTGGCCACTGTGACTGGCCTTGAAATGAGTCTTGGATTATCTGCAAGCCTACTGGTGATCTTTGAATATGGTGGGCGGGAAAAAGGTATTTAGAATATGGCTAGTTTATAACTCGAGGGTGGGTCTCTCTGCAACCTATGAATGGACTCGGCTCTTGACAGATTGACCTAAATGGCAATTTGTTGGAAGAACGATCAATGGATTAATACACAGACACCCATGTTGGTGACAGAGAACAAAATCTCTTCAGGGAAGCACAGAGGTGCCTGTGGTTGGCTTTGTTTGGTAGCGGCATGTAAAATTGGACAACCTGTTGGTTTGAGAGTCCTCACTGGTTCAAAATTGGGTCTGAACCCATTGATTTTAGCATTGGATTCAGTTAGAAGCACTAAAGTACAAGGAAGCTACACAACTGCATTGAAACAAGACAAAATTTGGGGATTGGGGGCAAAGAAAGAATCTTATGTCCACCATCTGAGACAACAACACTTTTCCAGGCATTGACGTGGGACAGCGCAGGGATTTGAAGATAAATTTGGGCAGCATATCACCCGCAGCATATCACCCCTTTGTGGCAACAAGGATTTCAGGAGTCCAACTGTAGCAGCAGACAGATTTTAGGGCATTGAGGTAGGCTGCAACCTATTTCCAAAGGCCCTGTTCGATAGCGGCCTAATCCTGTGACAACAAAGAAGGTGTGCTAAATTCCTCTTGGTAGCGAGGTATGGTGGAGAGGGTTTGGAAGCAATGGAAGCCCAGATTGGTATCAACAACAACCTTGAGATAATCTCACGCAGTCTGGAGCAGTAGGAGGTACAAAGTACCAAGGATACAGGTAAGGTCAAATTAAGTAGCCCAGTAGGATTTGTGATAGAAATCACTGTGTTTTTGGATTGTAACGAAACATTGAGAGGACTGGTCCTAAGCTCTCTATGTATTGTGGAATTGGTTTCATGTGAATAAATTGTTGACTGCATGGTTACCTTATTGTACTTCAATAATGAATTTGGTTGCAATAAATTGAGGGAATTATTGTTGAATTCAAATCTATCATGAGCTCTTTCCTAACCTTAAGGGAAGTTTCAAAGCAAGAGCATTGAAATCCAACGTAAATCCGGAAATGCCAAAACAATATTTTTTATTTTTTAATGCTTGTGGATTTTTTCAAGAATAATTCCAAAAACATGTTTTCTGGACTCTTGCGAATTTTTTATCAATGCTGCTGAAATCCCCAATATGCAACTATATGTATTGTATATGCCAATTTTAGCAGGAAAAACCCAAAAAATAGTGGATATTTAAGTTGCACAACTGTGCTTAAAAATACCACATTTATGGGTCACAAGTTCAATTCCAGTCAAGTCCCTCTGGGTTACCAGCCTCTATTGTGGCTAGCAGATCAGCTGCCCTCCATCCAAATATTCCAAGGAATGGGGGAATCTCTCATAGTATTCTTTGGAAAAAAGAAAAATTGCAATACATTTGAAATTGATAGATCAAGCCAATCAGTGAGCTCATACACAACTGTGCATAGTCAAATCCAGACCAAAGAGATGAATAAGCAAAATTCAGCTGACTTCAATGCTAGATATATGGCACAGAGGCATCATAATTAATTTCCAATGAAGATTGGGGTGTCACCAATAAATTTGATCTACTATGTCAGCCCTGAGCATTAGCTCAACTGGTTGAATCATCTTGCAACCGATAAGACATGTTGTTGACAGGGAATTTATAAGCTACAGGTTCAAATCCAGCCAATCCCCTCGGGTTTGTCAGCCACTACTGTGGCAGTTGAGCCATCCTCATACGGATATTCAAAGTTGACGGGGAAGGATCCCTCAAAGGTTTCCTTGGAAAGAAATTTGACTTACTATCTCTGAAACTAGAGATTTTACTTTATTTATTTAGTCCACAAAGAAATATCAACATCAAACTACATAGTACGACTCGGGATGAGCTAGTGGTTATAATAACCCTTCTTTTTGGCATTTCGAGGCTCCTTTATATTTTATATTGTTGAATGGGTATGCGATTTTACTTGGAGGAATTGCTGCAGTGTTCTGTTCTTCTGAGCATAATGCAACCACCGCCTCCTCCTTTTTATATGGTATGATGTTGAATGGATATAAACTTTTCTTAGAGGAATTGGTGCTATGTTCCTCTGCAACTAGTTAGTTATCAAACAATTTATAAATATATTGTCATCTTAGGGTTTTTCATTATGTCTTGCTATATCCATATGTAGCAACCTGAAACCTTCTGCTTAGCATCTGCCCGAGGAATGTGAGCCTCACGTCCCTAACATGTGTAGTCATATGAATAACTAGTTGGCTTTCCATATTTCTGGTCTGAACGTGCTCCCAAATGTTTATTTATGTAGTCATAGGAATAACTTGTTGGGTTTATCCATGCTTCCGGTCTCAAGATGTTCCCAAAAGCTTATTTGCTGCCATTCACCAGTGAAATCTTAGCAATAATTCTTTTTTTCTTTTAGATTGATATCAACATTTCCAAAATAAAGTGCAAGTAATTTCAAAACATGTATAATGTAGCATTTATGATTCTGAATAATGAAAGATACTCAAATGAACACAGAGACCCTATCAAGAGATGATAAAGAACATAGTATACTTGCTCTCACACTATACTTCGGATTAAAACAACAAAGATTAATTTTGAAAGATAAACATACACAGAAACTATTAATCTTATAAACTGAAAATAAGAGAAGTAAATTTGTGTGGTTTCTGGTTTCTGATAGATTTAGTGGATGTCGAGGCCACTCACTCTGTAGCCTTTAGCTTATTGAACCACATAGCCTTTAGCTTATTATATTATTATAAGATATTTATTATTTATATTTACAACCAAAAGAAGTTGTAAGTCATTTCACTTGTTAAATAACTGGAAAATCTTGTTTCGTGACAAGATACCTATAAAGGTTTTTTTTAAGGTTTAGATTTAGTATTTTCTAAAGTACTATTTTGGTATCGATCAATGGGTGTTTTGAATTGATTTTTCGGGTATGCATTATTCTTATCTCATGTGAGAGGTTCCTCTGGATATTTTGCTCATGTGCATAATCTATTTTTGAAACTACTGTTATCTGAAATACCTGTTACTTCATTGTCTCATGTGAGAGATACATGTGTAGTCATATGAATAACTAGTTGGCTTTCCATATTTCTGGTCTGAACGTGCTCCCAAATGTTTATTTATGTAGTCATAGGAATAACTTGTTGGGTTTATCCATGCTTCCGGTCTCAAGATGTTCCCAAAAGCTTATTTGTTGCCATTCACCAGTGAAATCTTAGCAATAATTCTTTTTTTCTTTTAGATTGATATCAACATTTCCAAAATAAAGTGCAAGTAATTTCAAAACATGTATAACGTAGCATTTATGATTCTGAATAATGAAAGATACTCAAATGAACACAGAGACCTTATCAAGAGATGATAAAGAACATAGTATACTTGCTCTCACACTATACTTCGGATTAAAACAACAAAGATTAATTTTGAAAGATAAACATACACAGAAACTATTAATCTTATAAACTGAAAATAAGAGAAGTAAACTTGTGTGGTTTCTGGTTTCTGATAGATTTAGTGGATGTCGAGGCCACTCACTCTGTAGCCTTTAGCTTATTGAACCACATAGCCTTTAGCTTATTATATTATTATAAGATATTTATTATTTATATTTACAACCAAAAGAAGTTGTAAGTCATTTCACTTGTTAAATAACTGGAAAATCTTGTTTCGTGACAAGATACCTATAAAGGTTTTTTTTTTGTTTTTTTTTTTTAAGGTTTTAGATTTAGTATTTTCTGAAGTACTATTTTGGTATCGATCAATGGGTGTTTTGAATTGATTTTTCGGGTATGCATTATTCTTATCTCATGTGAGAGGTTCCTCTGGATATTTTGCTCATGTGCATAATCGATTTTTGAAACTACTGTTATCTGAAATACCTGTTACTTCATTGTCTCATGTGAGAGATACCTCTGAATATCTTGCTCATGGACAGAATGGGTGTTTGAAACTGTTGCTATGTGCAATACCTGTTAATTTTTGTCTCATGAACTCTGGTTCATTACTGTGCATAGATCAGTGGTTGAATATTACATTTACTATTTGCTTAACGACTGTGTATGTTTCATTTTTTGCGTCATTTGGACACATTTTATGATAAGGAAATAGTTTTCTTAGTCTTACAAGGAAATCTTGAATGTCTAGTAGCAATGGAATGTGCGAATAGGTTTCTAGTAACATTGAAAAATGAGGCATGTTTAGGTATAGTTTGCCTGTCTGTTTTTTTTTTCTTTTTTCAATTTCAAGAAATTTTTTTCAAGAATTATTTATGATGGAATGTGTAATTTTATGTTTCTTTTTTAATTTGGTGCCCTCTTTGCTGTAGATATGTATATACGTTCTGAGAAAGTATCATCCAATTGTCCAACCAAGCTAGCTAGATCATCTGACATGGTGTCAACAAAAACCCTGACAATTCTCCACTCTTGAGATGTTGCTCGCAAGCTGAACCATGTCAGGAATTTTTGATGGAAATCTTTCTGAATATGACAGTCCCGTTCCAACCAACGAATGAACTTAACACAATACTCGTAATTATTCTCCAAAGAACCAGTTAAATCTGGTGAGGACAGCTGAACACCATTAGGCACATTCCTATCACAATCATGTACACCATGTCTGCTTAAAACTCTCTTCCTTGACCCGCCAATTTGTGGTTCACCAACTGGGACTTCCTTGATTGGTTCACAGCTCAGTTTTCAGAGTTAACATTAGGCTTTGCATGAGAGTTTCTCAAAGTTCCAACCCCTGTATCATCCCCTTTTCACATGCTGATAGGAACTACAGGATGTGAACAATCAAAAGGTACAACTTCCACCTCATTTCGAGTGGGCGTGCCGAATTCATTATTATTGGTTGCTTCCTCTAACAATGTAGCTTTAGAATGATTTTCATGATAAATTTTAGGCAGACCCATTGTCTGATTATTATCACTTGAATTTGTTGAATCCCTTTGTGATTCTACTTGAGCAAGTGAACCATTTCCCTTGCCCATTTCAGCCATTTTCCGTTCCTCATCCAGAACAGAAACAGAATCTCCATGCGCATCTTCAGGTTCTGCAGCTTGATTCATGTTAAATCTTGTCTTCGCTTCCTTAGATACCTTCAATTTAGGGGTCAAACTTGAATTTACACCCCAATCACTGGAGTTGACTGGCTTAGCAGACTCACAACCCTGAGTTTTTTCGCAATAAGGATTGTGGTAAGAGGGTTGATCATTGTTGGGACATTCAGATGTGCCATTAGAACCCTATTCTTGGGCCCAAGCATTATGCATAATATTTCCAAAATAGAAACACACAGCATAAATGTTTTGGCATTTAGGTTGGTAAATTTATTTTTGAAGATGAGGAGCAACATTTTTCCAAAATCATCTAGAACCCCTCCTTGTGCAAATCAGTTGGGAACGGGTAAACGGTTGATATTATAATATGAACAATTGCCTTAACATTCATCAAATTTTGTTCATCTCTTGCTTTTATGAGGTCCTTTCTCCAAAGTTTGGATATCAGAACATACATACAATTAGCCTTGTCTCCATATTTTCCAAACCAGAAATTAATCATGAAGATTTCCACACTTGGGTCTCTCACAATCAATTCCCCACTCTCATCTCCCAAAGGCAAATCCCCTTTGATTACGGGGGAATTGATATTCCCAACAAGTACAACAAGCAGCCCATTTTCAAGTAATCAATTGAGTCTTGGCAATGTGGTATTAAGGGCTTCTCACAGCTTCAATGGCAGAACCATCAGTGCCAGTTTTGCAACAAAAGAAAAGAGGGATATTACTTTCAGGAGGAAAAATGATCACTATGCTCTTTTGGGTGTCTCTTGTCATGCCTCCTGCAATGATATCAGGGTTGCATACAAAAGACTGGCACTGAAATACCACCCTGATGTCATGCCTCTACACCAGCTTGAGACAGCCACTGACCTTTATTCTGAGATAAATCAGGTTTATGATACTGTGTCTGATCCACAAAAGAGAAAAGCATATGATGATCTGCACCTCATACCCAAGTTTGACACTGTCAGGGTTGCAGCATCCCCATCCTCATTTGAGCATTGGAGAGGAAGGAATTGGGAAACAGATCAATGTTGGTGTTGAGGGGGAATTGTGACCATGTTCTTATTTCTAACTCCAGTGCGTGGATTTTGGTTATGTATTAGAGATGAATAAGACCTTTCAAGATCATACCTTCTAGAGAAGGCAAAGGACCAAGATATGTGGTGAAAATTTTCAAGCTGCTTGAATGTACTCTGGTACTCTGCTTCCTATTTATGTATGGTGTGATGCTTGGACCCATGCCCTCTTGTTTAATATATGTTATTATGTATATATTTCTTTATGATGGGATGACCTTGTAATTAGTTTTGGTGGGATATTTGTTTGGAGGATTCTTACTGCTATCACAATAGTCAAGATGGTCACTTCTAACTTTCTTGTAGTCGAAGCACATGGACATCATTGGATAATGGAGATCATCACAATGCAGCTTCCTACAAGAATGCTTGGGACATTGAAGAAGCCATCAGATTTTTTGTGCCTCTTGCCATCTGTCCCCTCCCTCAACAATGGCTTACAACATCTATGGTATTTTATACAAACTTTTGTGCAAGATCAAGAGATCCATGCCTAACAGTCAACTTGACTTATCGTGACTTTAGTCGTTATATAAAAAAAAACATAGATAGATACATTGATTTTGATTAGAATTGTAACTTGTTTCCAATATTTATTTTTATACAATATCTATCATATGTTTATTGTAGATATTATCTAGCACCTTTCAAAAGTTGTTTCCAAGGAAAGTACCTTCAACATTCTCGTTTGTGTCCTCATAGGGTGATCATAAGCCTATTTTCCAGGGCTTTATATTGTTCTTTGTCGTGGTAATAAACGTTGATTGAATGATCTTGGACATTGTAAATATATAATTTTGAAACATTATAATGATGTGTAGAGATTGCATCGATTTTACAAGACACTTCAAGGTACTAGTTCCTTTCCTATTGCCTTACGGCGTTTTCTTTGCAACATCTGGTGCAAATGCTAGTTATAATAATTTAAAACCAATATTTCTAATTACTTTTCCATATTTATCTCATTTACAAACCCCTCAACCCCATCCCATTATTATTACAATAAACACAATAATATATCACCGAGGAAAGAGTTCAAAATTGCGAAAACAAAAAACGCACAACAACCTCTGGTCCCAACATGACAACATGAATGAAGTAGGCCTCTCATGTTGGAGATGATTTAGGGGTTATTCCATGGCCTTCTCTCCCTTTGAAACCCCCCAACCATCCCTGTAATAATTTATTATATTATCTTTAACGATGCTACTTTTACTCTCAATCTTTAACAGCTACCGGCCTTCCCTCTTCAAAACCCTTATATAGAGTGTTTTCTCTCCATCGACCTCAAAAACCCTTATATAGAGAGTTTTCTCTCCATCGACCTCTTTGCCCTTTGCCTTCGAAGCATTTTTGCACAGTTAAATCCTTTGTCCAAAATCCTCGGGGTTTCGCATTCGTGTCTGATATTGGGCGAGTTTCTGGCATATTTTGGATCCATCGATTTCATTCGAGCCCTCCCTCTGTGCACTATCTAGTATTGGGATGGCTGGAACTCAGGAGGATCCTGTTCTTACACGGGCAGTAGATGACGATTTGAGAGAGAACGAGGATGATGCCGGAAAGGAAGAGGACACTGGAGCTCAGGTTGCACCCATTGTTAAGCTTGAGGAGGTCACTGTCACCACGGGCGAAGAAGAGGAGGATGTCCTTCTTGACATGTAAATTTCTTAATCCATGGCTATTTCATGATTTTGTTTTCTCAGTTGAAAGTTGTTTTCATGGCCTCTTCGGTGTCCCTTTTCCTGTGCACATAAATGGGACCTTGACTATAAGGAAGATGCATTTGGGCAGTTATTTACTTCTAATTTTTCTCCTTTTTAGTAAGATCTGTTTTTATCGGGTTCTCGATGTTTTGTTCGCCTATTGATGATGATCGGATTTGTCATTTCAATGGGGTGCTGAAGAAACTCTATGGTAGATGCATTTAGCGGGCTATGGTTTGTTTTATCGGGTAATTAGGGTTTTGCTTTTCTGTGTATTTTGTGAGTTTCTTGTTGTTTTGATGTCCCATTGATATTTTGATCAGCATTTTTTGATCTCATTATGGTCTGTAATAATTGTTTTGCTATGTTGATAGGCTGCCGATGAAGATTTTTTCGGGGATGCATTTGATGGTTTATTTGTTATCATTGGGGGTTTTGTATTTTGACGAGTCTTTTTATATTTTGTTGAACTATAGGCCATCCTTTTTTCAATTTCTTTGAAGAATCTATGATGGTTTCTCTGTTATTCTGGTTTAGTGGGGGGTGTGATGGTCATTTGTTATTGTTAAGCATACGGGGTTTCGTATTTTTTGGTTTTTGGATTAGCCATTGAATACTGAATTGGGCCTATTTGATAATCTATCTTTTGGTTATTGGCATTAGGGTGATTTGTCTTTTTATGTTGTGAGGTGGTATGATTCAAGCATATGTCTGTTTTGGTCTTCTGTCAACTGTTTTCGTTGACTTTCTATGATGTTTTGAACAGGCTGTTGATCATTTCTGTACTTTATGGGGATGTATGGGATGAGCATTCTTTTGTTATTAAATAGTTGATGATTTGTATTCTTACATGTTTGATGTTATTATTGAGCTTTTTTGTGGGATCCTTTTCGGTAATGTTAAGGAATATCTCCTGTGTTTTTAATAGGTCGTTGGTAATTTATCTTTGAATGCATTTGATATGGTGGGATATTGCGGACGTTACTTCTAATGGATGACATGGGCTCTTAAAATGATCCTAATGCAGTTTCATTGTTTATTAATATTCCCATTCTTTTTTATATGTTTGACCCTGCAAGAAGGCGAAGCTGTACAGGTTTGACAAGGATGGGAATCAATGGAAGGAGCGTGGTGTAGGAACAGTAAAGTTTCTTAAGCACAAGGATACTACAAAGGTTCGGCTGGTCATGAGGCAATCCAAGACATTGAAAATATGTGCAAACCATTTAAGTATGTAAATTTGTTTGTTTGTTTTTTTTTTGTGTAATTTCCCCCCTAAGATTGTAATAGCTTATCTTACGTCCAAGTTTTAAGAGGCTTTCTGTGCCGAGAATTTGTGTTGATCCTTATTATCTGGATTATATTGTTTTTTTTTTTTTTGCGTTGCAGTTCATTCCCCAATGTCACTTCAGGAGCACGCAGGTAGTGATAAAACTTGGGTCTGGCATGCAACTGATTTCTCAGATGGGGAACTGAAGGAAGAACTCTTCTGCATTCATCTTGGCTCTGTAGACAGTGAGCACTGTTCTTAGACTCTTCTAATCCTTGTTATGATCTTTTCTTTCTGTCTTGTATTTTTCTTTGATAAAATCAATGTTTGAGTACCTATATTCTTGGATCATTTCATTGAAGGGTTGATTTTGCATATGTTCTTAGGATGCTTTTGTGCAGATTATAGTGGGTTGGTAAGGGATCCCCCTCCCCAAACACCCTATCAGCATAGTTAAGACTTGAGTTTAGGGTGGCTTTAATTATCTCTGGTAATAGCAGATGATACGGAGGATTGTGCATAACCCACCCCCTTTTTTATTCCAATAAGCAGAGGTGGTCACTATGGTAATCCGATTTCAATTTGTAGTTAGAAAATGGGGTCACAACTTTCCATATTTTTTGTTTTGTTTTGTCTTTTTACATCAAACAATAGTATATTTATTAGAACCATAGTCAACTAAACAAACAGGAAACAATTTATTTGACAGGTGGAAGAAGTGATAGGCTTAGAGCAATTGAATTGTAGGCCATGCTTCTTGACAAATTGATGAACAGATGTCTCCTTACTTGAGATTTAGGTTGGCACCATGGCACCATCCTGTCCATCATTATACACTAATCTTGTCATTATCTTCTTCACTGTGAATGACTGGCCTGTTCCCTGCAAATAGATCTGGGCATAGAGGAGCCAATCCAAGAACAGTAATCTCTAGCACAAGACAATATTAATGATCTAAATACCTAATCCTGAAGCTTGAGTTTGATTTTTCTCTACTGGTTCTGAATCTCTGATTGAGAATCTCCCACTCGTCATTATCAAACCTTCTCCTTCATCATTGGCATCAGCTGCACTGCTGAGGTACTTTGGTTGGTTGTCATTGGACTTGAGAGCTTGAAGTTTCAAATGATTATAGTAACAGACAGCCAGAAAAGCCAGTCCACACCCACTCAAGCTTATGACTGTAACCTTTTCATTTATTACAGACAAAGATTATGTTATGAGCAGCCAGTCCTTGACAAGACCAGCAACATTAATAGTCAAGGCTGAAGTCTTTCCTATCAGAAGAAACACTGCAAGATTAAGAGCCAAGGCACAAGCAGAAATGTCATGTAATCCAAATCAAAGGAAGAGACCCTGATTATCAGAAATGGGTATTCTACTAAGGCCCAGGGGGTGCTGAGAAAAACAAGGCAACAAGGAGCAACAAAGATGTGATGGGATTCAACTTAATCCCTTTTGATGTTCGTGGAATTTGTATGAGAACCAATTGGGTAGTCTCACATGCAACTGCACTTAACTAGAGAATCACCTCCCATGCATTCATCTTGGCCTCCCCATAAGCTGAAATAGTAACTCCAATGGATATGGCCAACATATTGGCCTCGGGCTCACCATTATAAGCTTCTTTCTTCAGGGAAACCACAATCAAATACACAGCAATGGGAATTAGAGCTTTCAACATTTGAAATAATGATACTGAGAGGAAAACATTGGCAGAATTTGAAAACCAAAGACCCAAAGAATACACTTATCAATACTATGGGTTCAACGAGCTTGAAGACTCTTACAATAGCAACAGCCAGTGTTGAGTAGAAGCCCATGTGAATCATGGTGGGACTGATCACACTAAAGTTGTCAAGCAATGGCAACTCCAATGGATATGGCTAACATATTGGCCATGGCCTCACCTTTATAATATTCTTTCTTCAGGGGAACTGCAATCGAATGCATATCAAATGGGCACAAGAGCTTTCAACATTTGAAATATCGATACTTTGAGAGACATGCACCAAGGGCTGCATCATTTAGGATTTGTACTCAGTTTAGGTGTCATATTCAAGGGGAAGTTGTTATGCTTTCCACCACTTCATAGATTGTTAGAGTGATGAAACAAAAGAGGCTCCCTCTTGAGGCTAGATTATGTCGTTCATATCAGCTGTGTTGTTCATGACCTAGCTCAGCCAGGTCTTGCCAAAACTCTGTTGAGGTTCAAAATTTATTATAAACTGAAATGTCTTCACAAGAATTGACCTCATAAAATGCCATAATCACAAGATATGCCATACATGGCTGTGATTATGGCTCGCAAGACCCTTAGACTTTGAGCAATGAGGCTCGCAACATCACTTATGATTATGCACTCTACAATTCTGTGACCAGCTGAATGTCAAGCAATTGAACCGCGATTTAAATCCTATTTTGTCAGCAATAAGTACTATACTTTGTCTTTATTTAGTGTAGAGAACCAAGCACTTATTCTGCTCATCTATAGAAGGGACAATGGTTTTTTGCCTATGAGGTATAAGGAAATCCTATCAGATGTTTTGTATTTTCGTATGGAATTGAATCATACTCCTGCACACTGTAACATTCATATATATCAACCTGTAGAGGCTTTAATAACACCTGGTATTCTGGTTAGTGATTTTATTGGACCTCATGTGCATATCCTACATGCACAGGATGGACTATTCATATGTTACAGGGTATTATTCTTATTATTTAGGGTGCACATCTTCAGGTGCTCAAGAACGATTACTAGAACAGTCAGTTAATTCTGCAATTTAAAGGATGAAAAAGGAGGTTATAGGAGTCTAGTTTTGGTTCTCATCCATAATGTCACACTAGTCTGCCTGGGCATGGTTCTCATGGTTTAATAGTGACTTGAGGAGTCATAATACCACAGATCACTAAACACGAACAGCTAAGGTAGCCCAAGGACAATAGCCATCTTTACACATTAATTAACAGGTCTTACATTAATTATCCTAGGGGGTTTTAATACTTCCAAATGCTTAAAAAACAGTTAGCAGAGCATTCACATTACACATTCCAGCAATCTTTTCTATAAACCAACAAAATGCAGTCAGGAGAGCCCTCCTTTTAAAATATACAACCTTATTGTTAGTATGATCAACCTTATTTTAATATATAGTGTGACAAACCGTATGTGACAGGCAGGTGGAAAACTTTTCTCGCAATTGACTAAGCAACGTCCTGCTTGCCAGACTTGAGACGGAAACCCTCATCAGAAGTATATGCTTGGCTCTTTTCCAAACAAATGAAGAGTCAATGAGGTTTTGTGTAATCACTTCTGGTATCGTATTGGGTTAACCCACCCCCTTTTTGATTCCAATAAGCAGAGGTGGTCACTATGGTAATCCGATTTCAATTTGTAGTTAGAAAATGGGGTCACAACTTTCCATATTTTTTGTTTTGTTTTGTCTTTTTACATCAAACAATAGTATATTTATTAGAACCATAGTCAACTAAACAAACAGGAAACAATTTATTTGACAGGTGGAAGAAGTGATAGGCTTAGAGCAATTGAATTGTAGGCCATGCTTCTTGACAAATTAATGAACAGATGTCTCTTTACTTGAGATTTAGGTTGGCACCATGGCACCATCCTGTCCATCATTATACACTAATCTTGTCATTATCTTCTTCACTGTGAATGACTGGCCTGTTCCCTGCAAATAGATCTGGGCATAGAGGAGACAATCCAAGAACAGTAATCTCTAGCACAAGACAATATTAATGATCTAAATACCTAATCCTGAAGCTTGAGTTTGATTTTTCTCTACTGGTTCTGAATCTCTGAATGAGAATCTCCCACTCGTCATTATCAAACCTTCTCCTTCATCATTGGCATCAGCTGCACTGCTGAGGTACTTTGGTTGGTTGTCATTGGACTTGAGAGCTTGAAGTTTCAAATGATTATAGTAACAGACAGCCAGAAAAGCTAGTCCACACCCACTCAAGTTTATGATTGTAACCTTTTCATTTATTACAGACAAAGATTATGTTATGAGCAGCCAGTCCTTGACAAGACCAGCAACATTCATAGTCAAGGTTGAAGTCTTTCCTATCAGAAGAAACACTGCAAGATTAAGAGCCAAGGCACAAGCAGAAATGTCATGTAATCCAAATAAAAGGAAGAGACCCTGATTATCAGAAATGGGTATTCTACTAAGGCCCAGGGGGTGCTGAGAAAAACAAGGCAACAAGGAGCAACAAAGATGTGATGGGATTCAACTTAATCCCTTTTGATGTTCATGGAATTTGTATGAGAACCAATTGGGTAGTCTCACATGCAACTGCACTTAACTAGAGAATCACCTCCCATGCATTCATCTTGGCCTCCCCATAAGCTGAAATAGTAACTCCAATGGATATGGCCAACATATTGGCCTCGGGCTCACCTTTATAAGCTTCTTTCTTTAGGGAAACCACAATCAAATACACAGCAATGGGAATTAGAACTTTCAGCATTTGAAATAATGATACTGAGAGGAAAACATATGCAGAATTTGAAAACCAGAGACCCAAAGAATACACTTATCAATACTATGGGTTCAACGAGCTTGAAGACTCTTACAATAGCAACAGCCAGTGTGAGCTTGAAGACTCTTACAATAGCAACAACCAGTGTTGAGTAGAAGCCCATGTGAATCATGGTGGGACTGATCACACTAAAGTTGTCAAGCAATGGCAACTCCAATGGATATGGCTAACATATTGGCCATGGCCTCACCTTTATAAGATTCTTTCTTCAGGGGAACTGCAATCGAATGCATATCAAATGGGCACAAGAGCTTTCAACATTTGAAATATCGATACTTTGAGAGACATGCACCAAGGGCTGCATCATTTCGGATTTGTACTCAGTTTAGGTGTCATATTCAAGGGGAAGTTGTTATGCTTTCCACCACTTCATAGATTGTTAGAGTGATGAAACAAAAGAGGCTCCCTCTTGAGGCTAGATTATGTCATTCATATCAGCTGTGTTGTTGATGTCCTAGCTCAGCCAGGTCTTGCCAAAACTCTGTTGAGGTTCAAAATTTATTATAAACTGAAATGTCTTCACAAGAATTGACCTCATAAAATGCCATAATCACAAGATATGCCATACATGGCTGTGATTATGGCTCGCAAGACCCTTAGACTTTGAGCAATGAGGCTCGCAAC
Organism: Pinus tabuliformis; assembly: GCA_031772625.1. Classification (NCBI taxonomy): domain Eukaryota; kingdom Viridiplantae; phylum Streptophyta; class Pinopsida; order Pinales; family Pinaceae; genus Pinus; species Pinus tabuliformis. The sequence continues at coordinate 1,238,319,549 of CM062819.1, forward strand.
ATCACTTATGATTATGCACTCTACAATTCTGTGACCAGCTGAATGTCAAGCAATTGAACCGCGATTTAAATCCTATTTTGTCAGCAATAAGTACTATACTTTGTCTTTATTTAGTGTAGAGAACCAAGCACTTATTCTGCTCATCTATAGAAGGGACAATGGTTGTTCCCTATGAGGTATAAGGAAATCCTATCAGATGTTTTGTATTTTCGTATGGAATTGAATCATACTCCTGCACATTGTAACATTCATATATATCAACCTGTAGAGGCTTTAATAACACCTGGTATTCTGGTTAGTGATTTTATTGGACCTCATGTGCATATCCTACATGCACAGGATGGACTATTCATATGTTACAGGGTATTATTCTTATTATTTAGGGTGCACATCTTCAGGTGCTCAAGAACGATTACTAGAACAGTCAGTTAATTCTGCAATTTAAAGGATGAAAAAGGAGGTTATAGGAGTCTAGTTTTGGTTCTCATCCACAATGTCACACTAGTCTGCCTGGGCATGGTTCTCATGGTTTAATAGTGACTTGAGGAGTCATAATACCACAGATCACTAAACACGAACAGCTAAGGTAGCCCAAGGACAATAGCCATCTTTACACATTAATTAACAGGTCTTACATTAATTATCCTAGGGGGTTTTAATACTTCCAAATGCTTAAAAAACAGTTAGTAGAGCATTCACATTACACATTCGAGCAATCTTTTCTATAAACCAACCAAATGCAGTCAGGAGAGCCCTCCTTTTAAACTATACAACCTTATTGTTAGTATGATCAACCTTATTTTAATATATAGTGTGACAAACTGTATGTGACAGGCAGGTGGAAAACTTTTCTCGCAATTGACTAAGCGACGTCCTGCGAGCCAGACTTGAGACGGAAACCCTCGTCAGAAGTATATGCTTGGCTCTTTTCCAAACAAATGAAGAGTCAATGAGGTTTTGTGTAATCACTTCTGGTATCGTATTGGGTTATTGTTAGAAGCGATAATTGGATTCGGATTCTCATCGAGTGAGTTGTTCTGCTTTCTCAATTTGAGAGGGTTTGTTTGGAGGGAAAAACGAAAGAGGACATACAAGAATAGTGAGGGGAAAGATGCAGAGGAAGAGGATTGAGAACATCGCCAGCAGGCAGGGTACATTTTCCAAACGTAGGTGGATTGTTGAAGAAAGCTTACGAGCTCTCGGTGCTCTGCACTGCAGAAGTTGAACTTGTGATTTTCACCCCAGCAGGAAAGCTCTATGAACTGTTTTTTAGTGCAAATCCTACTATTTTGATTCTAATAATCATGGCTATGCAAACCTCATGAGATTCTTACTAATAACGCCGGTGGTGCAAGCCCTAGTAAGCTCGATGTTGAAGAACTTAGTGTAAAACCTCCAAATCGCTGGTTTTGTTGTAGTGCTTATTGGAGAGTATATAAAAAAATTCACACCTTTTTATGAGATATGGGAGGAAAACATGTTAAAGATTTTTAATAAATATAAAATTTCCAAAATGATGCTAGTTACGTGTGATTCTTTTTTCATTGTTTGTGATTATGAAAAATGAAACTCAATGTTTTCTCATTAGTGCACACATATTTCATTATATAATTGCATATAGAAAAATCATTCCAGAGCCGATAACAATAAAAGTGAAGAATTTATGGTCCAACGTTATATTTAAGGGAGATGTTTAAGGATGACGTTTGAATTTTGTTTTTCATTTTAAGACATTTGGAGCAAATATTAGGAAGGACTTTGAGAAAGGATTGTCCTTGATTTTCGAAAATGGAGTTGTTCCTTTCCAGCCATATGCCCCAAGTGACCATCAAAGGGAGAGCTCATATGTTTTTTGGATGTTTTCTTTATAGCCATTTTTTTACACATATCCATAGAGTCCCCATGACATTGATGTGAATTACTTGTTCGGTTTTTTTTAACCAAAATTTTTAACCAAACAAGAAAAATTAAAAAAATGCCTCAAGATCAAAGACTGAAACAAAGACCTATTGACATACCTTTTAAAGTATGGAAAGAACTTGTAAAATCATATGAGAAGTTGGATGCACAAAGAAAAGCCGGCAATGAGAGCATTCAGGTATTGAATTTTTCATTAAACATTATTTAGAATGTATTAATACTTATAAGTATCTTAGACATGTATTTGTGTGAAAATAAATTGAATTGGTTTATGTTTAAGGACAAGGCATCCAAGGCGAGGTTAACCAAGACAAAAGTCACTCATCGTAGTGGCCAGAAAGGTTTAAAAGCACTGATAACAACCTTTGTAAGTATATTAAACATGTGATATTTTTTTAATAAATTTTGTACTAGAAGAAAGTCATTGTTATCTAATTTCTCCCTATTTACTGATTGATAGGAACTAAAATATGGAAGACCTCCAAATCATTTGGAAAAGGAGGTGCTGCAGCAAAAGAGATGGGTTGAATTTGTTGTTTGGATGGACTCTATGGTATGTAATCTTAGTTGGATTTCCAATATACTTTTAAACCATATTTTCATTTTATTTTTTAGTACTATTAGATATTATATCTTACCTCATTTTATGGTTAACATTGTATAACAAAAACATGCGTTGTGTTATGTAATTAATACTAACATGTAATATTGATTTTTTTTGTCAGAATGCTATAGGTAATGATTGCCAAGACGATGATCCAAATTATGTTCAACATATATCAGGAGATGATGAGGATGAGGATGAGGATGATGGTGGTGAAGGAGGAGATGATGATGATAGTTGCGGTGTTGGTGATGATGTGGATCAGAGTAATGAGGATGGTCAAGATGATCATGAGGATGATCTTGGTGGTGGTAGCTAGGCATGCACATGCATTGTTTTTTATGAAGAAATTATTGTGTAGAATGACATTTCTATGTTTAGATGGGTGTTGTGAATTTACCCTATATCAATGAGACATTTTGATTTTGTAATCATACGATGAGTTTGATTTATGTATGTTGTTAATTTATCGTAGAATAACGATATTCATGAAATATTTTGATTTGTTAATCATATTTGAATTTTACTTGTTTTGATTAAAAATAACACTGATTTTATTAGTATTATGTTGCTATTTTATACATGTTTTGAAAATTGTTAATGACACATTGTTATTTTTTTGGATGGATGTTGTCAATTTCTCTTAAATTTCTTTACAAATGATTTTGAATTGTGATATCTGCTTTAATGATATTTAGAAACTATCATATATTTCACTATGAATCTATAAAGGGGGTCATATATGTAAAGAAAAATATACTCTATATAAGAAGTCAAATGCGGATGTAACCATGGATGCAAAATTGAAAGTAAAATTGGATGTTAAACTAGGAATTAATACAAAATGCAAACAATTGACATACAAAGTGTTTTAAATTAGAAGTGAAAAATTGTGCAATAGTTGACACAAAGAAGGGAAAAAAACATGGCATACAAAAGGATATCAAATTGGGCAAAAACAAGGACACATAAATGGGCACCAAATTAGATGCAAAAAAAGACAACAACTAGATGTAAAATAAGATGCAAAGTTGAGCGTTAAAAAGAAGCAAAAACCGTTACAAATTAATATGCCAAATGATGATGCAAATAATGGTGTAAATTTGGGATGCAAACTTGAGTGCAAAAAAGGAATAAAAAAAGATGTAAGAAAAGACATAAAACAAGATGCAAAATGGGGCTGAAAAAAGGTGAAACCAAGGATGTCATATTGGATGTAAAAAATGATTCCTAATCACATGCAAATTTAGGCTCGAACTCAGACACAAAATTATATGCAAATGTGGACACAAAATGAGGCAAAAAAAGATGCAAATTTGGATGGTGAAAACGATGTAAAACTAGACACCAAAAAAATGCAAAATTGGATGAAAAAGTCGGTGTAAATAATGGTGCAACATTCGACACAAGTAGACACAAAAAGATGGTGCAAAAAGGGGCATAAAATAGCTTAAAATTGGATGCAAAACTTGGTGCAAAAACAAATACAAAAGTAGACGTAAAAAATGGCTCTAAATTGAATGTACCATTAGACACAAAATAAGATGCAAAGGTGGACACAACACATGACTCAACATAAGATGCAAATATAAATGCAAATTTGGATGCTCAAAATGATGTAACATTAGATGCAAGAGATGGTGTTAAAAATGATGCAAAATTGGATGAAACAAATGACGCAAAATATGGTGCAAAATGAGATGGGAAAAATGGAGACAAATCAAACGTAAATGTGGATGTAAAAAATGGTCCAAAAAAAGATGCAAAAATGGGCACAAAAATGGATGCAAAATTTGGTGCTAAATCAAATTCAACACATGGTGCAAAGATAGGCACCAAAGCTGGTGCAAAAATAGAAGCAAAAACTAGTGTAAGACTAGATACAAAACCTGGCATAAGACTAGATGCAAAAACTGACACAAAATGGATGCATAAAAAGACGTTAAATTGGATTCAAAATATAGTGTAAACTTGATGCAAATGATGGTGCAAAAATGGAAGCAAAGAATGACACAAATAGGAAGCAAAAGAGAATGAAAAATAGATGCAAAAAATGACACAAAACTAGAAGCAAAACCTGTCATAAAATAAGATGCAAATCTTGGTTCAAAATTTGACGCAAAAAATGATGCATAGTTTGGTGTAAAAAATGATGCAAAATCTAGCGTGAAAAAGGATGCAAAATCAGGTGCAAAAAAGGACGCTTTAAAAATTGTACAATAGAGCCAGATTTAGCGCCAGGTTGCTCATCACAATTACAAAAAAAATGCACTAAAATCTGGCGCTAAATCTGGCGCAAATCGCTGGTTTTGTTGTAGTGTTTCTTTAGCAACTTGTTCCAAGGCCTTTGCCAAAAGACTCTTCAAAACCAAATAAATGTGCAGGGATCTTCGATATAGCATTTGACTCCCCCTTATATTGTCTGGGTCACTAACTATAGTAGCCCATTCTTCAATTTCCGAGCCCGACTGTTCTCCTAGGACTCTTTCCTCTAGATTTTGAATTATACGGTGAATGCCTTCGTCCGTTTCCTCTTGGTAAGCACAGTCTGCGTCTTGGCTAATAGTCCAGGCGGACCGCCTCTCTCTACGTTGATTCTCGGGTTCCTCCGTAGGCCTGTCACCCTGATTACTTTGTCTCAGGCAACCCCTTCCTCCTCGACCACGCCTCCGACCCTGTCGAACCATCTTGGCTTCTACCTCCTCCTGTTCACACACATCAATCACAGGTGTTAGATTTACAGCAATTTCATTCTCTTCATCGAGAACCGCTTGACTCTTTGGTGTTTCTTTCCTCCTACTACACTCCCCTTCCATTTTTATGCTCTGTTGATGATAATCCTTTCCCGAGTTCAGGGGGTGAAGCACTCCCTCTGTCATGTGGGTCAGGTACCATTTTAAGGGGTCCATCGACAAATCTCCAGTGTCTATCTTTCCTTTGCTTCCAGCCATGGATGTCACATTCTGGTTTTCCTCATTATTTCTCAACCTCTACCTTTGACTGTAGTTTCTTTCTCCTCCCTCAGATCTCTCCAGATAGTCTTCATACTGCGAAACATGGGGCCTTCCCAGTTTTCCCAGACTCTTTCCACCTCCCATCTCCTCCCACACCTAACTGTTATTCATTCTACTGATAAAAATGAGAACAAGTAAGGTGAGAAAAGCATTTTTCACATACCAAAGCTTGCAGATTACCCTGGTAATGTTTTCCTCTTGCTCCTCAAGTCGTTCCTCCCTCACTCTATCCGCTTTAACGTTTTCTTCACCTCCCGTCACCTTCTTGTTATGCTTCTTCACCGTCCTTCCCTCCCAGCCATAACCACCGCCATTTTCCCCACTCATCTGTACTCCTCCTTTCCCACCCCTACCACTTAAAGTTTTGTCTGATAGAGTATTCATTTCGTTTGTTGGGAGGGTGGCCTCATACCTGCGGTCACTTCCTACTGTCCTATCCTTATAATGATTTCCCTTGCCATTATCACCTCCACGTTTCCACATCCCGATCGGGAGCCTACTGTCGCTGCTGCCTTTAGGTCGTGTCTGCATGGTTATCCTGATTAAGAATCGAACATAGCTGTTCAAAACCTGTATCTTTTGAATAGCTCGTCCATATATTATCCACTTTTCTTCCTTGTTCTTGGCATCCCCAATTCGCAAGGAAGTCTGCTGCTCTGTTTGCCTCCCTTTTAGCATGTTTGATAATCATATATTAAAATCTTCTTATAATGGTTGCCAGTTCTTGTATTAGGCTAGCAGTCCTCCAGCTTTGAGTGACTTTGTCGCAGGGGGTACCATTATTGAGTTTTTTAAGTACATGTATAACCAGTTGAGAGTGTCCCTCCACTTCCAAGTTGTTTTACCCATTCCTGATAGCTATCATTAAACCTTGGCGTGCTGCCATCAGCTCTGCCTCATTGTTGCTCATGATACCCCCGCTATCTGCATAAATCCATTTCGTCCTTCCTTGATCATCCCTGAAAAGACCTCCGAATCCAGCTGGGCCTGGGTTTCCTTTGGAGGCCCCGTCAAAATTTAACTTAATAAATCCTTCCGGGGGTCTAGTATAGTGCATTATTTCATTGAGTACCGGCCTGGGCTGTTTCCATAGCTGGGGAGCCACCATCTTTTGATCCAGGTTGAGTTTCTTAAGTATCTGTTCTTCTTCTTGTGTTACTTCCCAGTCTTCTCCATTCCAGTTATCTGCTAATATAGTTTCTTGTATATGGTTCACTGTCTTCTCCCATATATGGTTCCTTGTCATCTCTTTGTTTTGTAAGATTCTTCTATTTCTCTCCTTCCAAATCATCCACATGTTCATCCCGACCACTAAGCTCCAAGCTCTTTTCACCACTTGGCTCGTGAATTGACCTTTTCCCCAAATTTTGATGGTGTTATTAATGCTCTCCTGATCACTATTGGCTTTGTCGAAGAGTCTCCTAACCTCTTCCCATTGATAGTGGGCTTCTGCGCACGAGTTTAGGAGGTGTTCTTGTGTCTCCTTTTCTTTCTTACATAGAGGACACCTTGAGGGGCCATGAATACCTTTTTTTTGAAGTTGGTCCCAAGTTAAAATGCGGCCTTTGACTACCAGCCATAAGAAGTGGGCCACTTTTGGCCACCAGTTGCTGCTCCATAGTATCTTCCAGATGTCTGACATATCCTCTGGAGCATCAGAGTTTAAAAGATGGTATGCTTCCTTAATTGAAAAATTCCCTTTAGTTGTGTTTCCCCATCTTAAGATGTCTGGTCCAGATCTTATGGGGATCCTCCTTGTCTGCATTTCCTTTTGATATCTCTCTTTTTGTTCTCCTGTGAGTTGATCCATCCATTCCTCCGAGCTTTTCCAAACTCTCCACACTTCATCTTGGCTTTCCCTCTTCCAAAAGTCCTTTACTACAATCATACCTTGCTCTGCTGCTTTTTGGCTTACTTCCATAAGGTCTTGTATTCCATTCATTCTTTCCCTTTGTTGCCAGGCCTCTTCCCAAAATTTCATTGAGCTGCCTTCCCTTATCTCCTAGAACGCATGCTTCGCAATTAACTCTTTATTGAAACTGGAAAGGTTCCATATTGTCGATCCTTTCGGGATATCCCTCATCCTCAGAATTTCCTCTGATTTCGTGGGCATGTTATATTTTTTTGTCTATATTCTTTTCCACAGGTCATTTCCCCATTTAGCCACCACGACCATATCTTAGCCCCCAAAGCTTGGTTCAGAATATGAGGATCCTTAAGTCCTAGTCCTCCTTCCATCTTACTTTTTACTATGTCCTTCCAAGATACCAGGGATCATTGGTTTTTCTCTTTTTGACCACTCCATATAAAATTTTTGAATATCTCTGTCGTCTTATTACATGCTCCTTTAGGAGCTACCATAGCTAAGAGTTGGTATATTGGAATAGACTGGAGTACCACTTTCACTAGGACAATTCTGCCTGCAAAATTTAAGGATCGAAAGGACCAGTTTGCAAGTTTCTTGACTATTTTCTCCAGAACTTGCTACCAGTTAGACATCCTTAGTGGAGTTAGAGCTAGCGGGGTTCCTAGATACCTGGTTGGGAGCTCCCCTGATTGGAATCCCAGGGTTCTAGACAGGAAGTTCTTGATGTTCCCTGTTGTATTAAAAAAATAAGTACATGATTTTTCATTGTTGATTTGAGTGCCCGAGGCTGACATGAACAGATCTAAAATCGCCTTGATTCTTCTGGCTTCTCTCAGAGATGCCTTTCCAAACAGCATGACGTCATCGACAAATTGCTGATGGGTTATTGGGAGATTATTTCCCCACAATTGGATTCCTTTAAGCTTCTTCTCTCTTACTTCTTTTTTGATGTACCTTCCTAATCCTTCTACGGCTATAATGAACAGGAAAGGGGACAGAGGGTCTCCCTGCCAGAGACCTCTGGTCGATTTGAAAGGTTGGGCGGGCGTTCCGTTCACCAGAATAGAAAAATTTGTTGAAGATATCGCAGATGTTATCCACTCAATCCATCTATTGCAAAACCCATAAGCTCTTAAGATTTCTTTCAAGTAATTCCAGTTTAAACGATCATAGGCTTTTGAAAGATCTAATTTAATCATCATACCTGCTTCCTTTTTCATTTTTGAAGAGTGTACAACTTCTTGGGAGACTACCAAACCATCTAAGATTTTCTGCCCTTCAACAAAACCTGTTTGTTCCGGGGAGATAATGTTGGTTAGGAGAGGCTTAAGTCTTTTAGCCATTAGAGTCGCTATGATCTTGTATATCACGTTACAAAGGGCAAGAGGTCTAAAGCCTTGAGGGGTTTAGGACTTTGATTCCTTTGGGATTAGAGACAAAGAAGTTGCATTAAGATTTGTACTTACCTTTTGGTTTCTTCGTGATTCTTCCACCACATCCAGGGTATCTTGTCCGAGGAAGTCCCACCTTGCCTGATAGAATTCCGCTGTAAACCCATCAAGACCTGGGGCTTTATTTTTTTCATGCCTTTTACAATTTCCTCTACTTCTTCCAGGGTCGCTGCCCACATCAAAGCTAGATTTTTCTCTCTAGTGATCCTACTCGGGATTTCTTTACATATTTCCTCTATCGCTGCTCTTCTTTCTACATTTGGTTCTGTGAGTATCTCCTTGAAGTGCTCTGACAGGACTTGCTCTATATCCTCATGCTGAGTGACCCTTGTTCCTGATTCATTTTTAATGGAAAAGATTCTATTTATGTGCCTTCTCTGGACCATTGCTTGATGGAAAAACTTTGTGTTTCGTTCCCCTTCTCTCAGCCAATTCACCCTGGATTTTTGCCTCCACAAGATTTCTTCTTGTTTCCGCCTCTCTTCAAGTTGCCCTATCAAAATCCCTTCCTCCTTAGCAAGGTTTTCACTCCTGCCTGTATTTATTATTTCTTGTTGTATTTGTTTCATCTTTTGTTCTAACATCTTCTGGTCCTTGAGTATATTCCCAAATTCCTCCTCATTCCATTTCCTTATGTGCCTTTTAAGCTCTTTTAATTTCATCTGGAATGTCTCCATTTTATTTCTTCCTCTCTGACTACTTTGTTTCCACCATTTCTCTACTTTTTTAATGAAGTTCTTGTCTCTAAGCCAAAAGGCTTCAAATCTGAAGGGTTTTCTCTTAGGGCTAGCTTTAATATCCATTTCCACTTTAACCGGCCAATGATCGAATCCCATGCCAGGGAGGATTACAGCTTCTATGTAAATATCCCAGTTCATGATCTGTTCTGATAGGAGAAATCGATCTAGTCTGGATGCAATCTAGTTTCTGCCTCCCCTCCTGTTATTCCATGTGTGTACTCCATTTGTAGTATGAATATCTACCAATCTTTGTTCTGTTATCCAATCACCAAATGCTTCCATGTCTGGCTCCCTTCTTCTGAGTCCGCCCTTTTTTCGTTTAGATCTTTTATCATATTGTAGTCTCCAACTATCCAAGGGGAATCGCTATAGATGGAGCGTATTATTGCCCGTATGAGGCCCGTATACATTTGTTAAAAGGATCCATTCTTTAGAGCCCAAAATCCTAAATCTTCCTGAGAGGATACGAGGAATGCTGATCTAGTCTTCAAATTGGACTTCCTCTGGATTCCACAAAATTGCAACTCCCCCTGCACTGCCTGTTGCATCTTGTCCCACAATCTCATAGTATGGCTTAAAATTTTTCATCACTTCTTTTAGTTTGCTCTCCTTTAGTTTAGTTTCTTGGATTAACATAATATTTGGTCTATCTCTTTTAAGTCTCTCCTTCAAATATCTCTGTTTACCCTTGCTGTTCAACCCTCTGATATTCCAAGTTGTAATTATCATTTTAAAAGTTTTGAGGGTTGTTGGAATACCTCCGATAATGGCACAACTTTTCCGGAATTCACTAGCGTTTCTCCGACCATTTGAATGGTCTAGCTTAAAGGTCTCTTGCCTCTTTTCTGTCCTCCTTTTCCTGTGGTTCCCACTTCTGGATTTTGATCTTCTTGTGTTCCAAGTTGCTCTGGTTGCTTTGCCATCCCTCGTCCTCGTTTTTCCTTGTATCTTTGAAACATGTCCTTGTAGAGTTGTTTTTTCTCCTCTGGTATGAACCGTTCATCCAGATGCTTCCATTCCTGTAGCAGTTTCCTCATTATCTGTTCTTCCTCGCCTCCTTGTTCCTGCTGCGGGTCGATTTCCATTTGAATCTGTTCCTGGGTTCGCTCTTCTTCCCTATCCTCCTTTTCTCCCTCTTTTACCACCTCTTTATTCTTCATTTCTTCGTTGTTCTTCCTATAATCTTTCTGGGCTTCTGTTAATATCTCTTCCTCTTCTTCTCTTTCTACCTCCATTTCCAGATCTCGCAAGATCTCAAACTGATTCATATTTCGCTGGCTTTCTTCTGGGTTTGGAGGATCTATTTTGTTCTTTCCTTTGTGAGATCTCTTTCTTCTCTGAATTTCCATGAACCCTTCTTTGCTCCCTTCATTCCTCTGTCTCTCATGCTCCGCCCTTTTCTTTTCCTCTCCTTGATCTGGTGGGTTATTTCCTTCAATTAGCGAGCAATGTTTGAATAGATGGCCATATTCATGGCACCGCCTGCATCGAAATGGGATGTGCTCGTAATCAAGTGGCTGTTGCCATATTTCATCATGGTACTCTACTTCGATGTGATCTGGCAGAGGTTCAGTAATATTCATGTAGACGCAGATCCTTGCATATGATGTATATTTTCCTCTCCTGGTGGTTTCTGCAATCTTTACAAAGGTCCCAATCAAGTTCCCGATTCCTTCTAGGATTTATGGGTCCCAAAACTCAATCGGAAGTCCAAACAATCGGACCCAAACTAGTGCTGCCAACATCTTTTCTTTCTTTGGATTGTAGCACTCCTCCCATTGCCGCATGAATAGACCTGCATTATTGAAGAAGTATGGCCCTTCCTCAAATACCCTTTCCTTGTCTTCCAGGTTTGTAAAAATTACTGTAAAAAACCCTTTTGCTCCTAGTTTAAGATCTATGTGTCCTTTAGGTTTTCACTTTAGGTGTATCCATTTCATCAACTCTTTTTTAGACGGCGATGTTCCTACGAACTTACATATGAGAGCATGATCTTTCATATGGCTTCTATACTCCTCTAGCTTATTGTTTGGCAAACGAACTTGGGTTTTTTAGAAGCCCTCGGGAGGCATTTGCTTGTTGTTCTCGCTTGCCACACAGCTCCCATCATTGGTGTTGACTTGCCTCGGTTTCCTATTCCTCCATTTGCTCCTGCTCGGCTTGTTTCTCCTGCCGTTACCTCCTTATAGGAGGGGATCTTTCCCCCCCCGGTTACCTCCATCATGTCGTCACAGTCAAACTTAGATCTATGACTACTCCCCTGATATTATTTTTCCTTTGTTCTTTTATGTGGTTTCTCAGAAGGCCGTGATTATCCTGTACTCAATCTGTCCCTGATCTGCCAGGGCTCCTATTCCATCCCCCGAACCCTAGTTCGCCGTCGCGCCTCTCCGCCTTGCAGAGCTCATCCTCTTTTTATAAAATTATATATGTTTCAAATTAAATGTTAATTGGGATTATTTTGAGTGGTTTGGTATAACGTATATTATCTCTTTACCTAGGTTTAATTTCTTTTGAGTGATATGATGATAAGAAATATTAATGTAATGGTATGTAGAAATTAAATTATAAATTTATAGCTCATTTCAATGTGGGATTTTCAACAACCAAAACATTTGCACAATACATGTCCTTAAACATTATCTTATCTTAAAATGAAAAATGTCATAAACCAACACATAAAGGATGCAACTCATTTAGACAATGACCATTGAAAGATGAAAATTAGCACTCTAAAATAAATCAATAAATTACAAATTCAAAGAAGGATATCAACCAATATGAAATGGATAGAGAAGAAAACAATAGTATCTTGAAAGTGGATATTGGAAATAAATCCCCATTAACGTGACTGAAGAGAATTTGTAGGTACAAAATCTTTGATTTCATATTGACATCCCTTTATATCATTAATGACCATTATAGAAGTCTGATAGAGTTTTGGTGAACCTCGCACCCCATTTGTCTAGGAAGGTGGTTGAGTAAGTTGGGTCCCTATAATACTAGTGATTACCCCATTACTATTGTAGTTATACCCCTTATTTATATTGCTGTGCCCCTATTACCCCCATATTGTTATTTCTGTGCCCCATAGAATCCCTCTATTGTTATTTTTGTGGCTTTATATTATTATTGTTAGGTCGGCTGGATTATATTGTGACTCCTTAGACTCCTATATATAGAAAGGAGGTTTTGTCATTTGAATCATCCAAGAATTGTTTATTTATGTAATGTAAAGGAGGTTTCCCCCTCGAAGAGGCTGAATTCTAAGGCATTGATCTATCTTTTCTATCTTTTCTTGAGCTGGTTTCATAACATTTGGTATCAGAGCTTTGGATTCTAGGGTTTCGCTGCTCCAAACAGGTCATCGTGGCATTTTCGCTATAACTTTTTTTCTGTGATGTTTCAGAAGTCACAAAAAAAACCCATTTGAGAAGAAATCACGCTAAACCTTGGGTCCGAATTTTAGAGATTTGTTCACCACATTTGTGGAGATATGATCTGAGGAAGTTGGTCTTTTTGCAGACTCCTAAATTACATTCAAAATAGGTAACTTGGGGAAAATCGTCATAACATTCTTTCTGGAGATCGGATTGAAATTTCGTAAGAAGGTACAGAAAGAGGATGGACTGTAATTTCTTGTATGCATTTTTTAGATCCATAGGTCGAAACAGTGACTCGTGGCACGTCGTGCAAGCTCGCTCTACTGAACTAGTCTATAATCAAGTCACTGTGGGAGATTTCACATAACTCTTCCTTGGAGAATCCAATTTGGGTCATACTTGTGGCATTGGAAAGAGGACGTAGAAGGCTACTATAGATCGAAATTTCAGAATTGGAGGATCTGGAATTTTAGAGATACATCAGATTCAATATTAGGCTTCTACAAAGTGAAAAAAGGTGTGTAGTTTTATTTTTTTTATTTTTGTGTAAGCAGGGTTTGAAGGAATTCCAAGGGCATAGTAAAGAATTATTATCGGTAACTGATGCCCTGAGGAAAGAAAATGCAAACACCTAGTAAGGAACCTGAAAGCTCTAGCATGACTCATGAAGAAGAGGAAGAAATGCTACATGATATATCAAAATTACAAGAACAAGTGCAACAAATGTCACGCTCACAAAAGCTAATAGAAGCTAAGATAAATGGCATGGAATCTAAGATAAAGGGTAGGGAAGCTAATATGGATGATTGGAAGACAGATTTGAAGACATACATGGAAGAATTGAAGATAGATTTTAACACAAACTTGAAGACAGGCATGACAGATATGAAGACATATTTGACAAATTTTCTACAAGAAATACTTACTAATGGTGAAAAGGTAGTAAAGGAAACTCATGATGAGAACAAAAGAAATGTTAATCATGATTCCATAGACGCTAATGTTGGATCAAAGAATCACCATATTCTAAAAATCGATATGAGGAAGTTTGATGGCAAGGATCCCGCCACATGGATATTACAGATGGAGCAATTCTTCGATCTCAATAATGTGCAAAACGCACAAAAGGTACGTATGGCAACTGTATATTTGGAACCAAATCAGTTTGTATGGTATCAATGGCTTTGTTCTCGTAAACAATTTATCACTTCAGCAATTTTTACGGAAGAATTGATAGCACATTATGAGGATACAAAAAGCAACACTTTTTTTAGCCAATTAATAAGTCTCAAACAAAAGGGTTCAATAATGGAGCACATTGAGGAGTTCCAAAAATTGAACATAAGGGTAAAAGATATTCCAGAGGAGCATAGGATTGATGTGTTCATAGCGTCTTTAAATGATAATATCCAACATGATGTTCGCCTTTGGGAACTGGATTCATTAGAGAAGGAATTCAAGTTAGCAAGAAAAATGGAAAGCAAAATTATGGCGACTAGGAAGCATACCACTCACAACTATAAAGACGGAAGTGTTGTTGCCCCTAGTCTTCCACAACCTACAAGGTTGACACCACAACAATTGGAAGAAAAAAGAGCAAAAGGGCTTTGTTACAATTCTGATAGCAAATACGCAAAAGGTCATAAGTGTGCTGATAAGAAATTATTCTACATAGATTGTGAAGAGGAAGAAGAAAAGGAGCAAGAAAGGTCAAAAGAAGAGGATATACTCCAGCAACAAAGCCTAGATGAAGAACAAATAAATCTGACCATATCTTGTAATGCATTGGTGGGAATTACCACTCCTCAAACCATCAAGATAAAAGGACAAATCAAGAAGAAAAAGGTAATAGTGTTGATTGATTCAGGAAGCACCCACAATTTTATTCATTGTAGGGTAGCAAAAGAATTGAATTGCTTCCTATATCCAGCACCAGAGTGTCAAGTGATGATTGCAAATGGAGGAACAATAAATTGCTCTAGAAAGTGCCATAATATCAAGCTATCCATGGGAGAATATGTATTGACTAGCCCAATGCTTTCCATTCCAATGGGAGGTGCTGATGTTGTACTAGGAGTCCAATGGCTACAATCCTTGGGTACAATAGCTTTTAATTTTCAAGAACTTTTCATCAAATTTTCTACGGAAGGAAAGGAAGTTGAATTAAGGGGTATTTCAGGGAAACCAAGAAAGATAAACAGCTCTAATGGCATGACAAAGCTTCTAAAAAAGGAGCAAAGAGGTGTAATTGCACAATTATGTTCACTAGATGTTTCCACATTGGAATCATCTATTTCTCCAAATCTCCAAAAAGTCCTGGACAATCATTCCAAGGTATTTGAGACTCCCAAAGGTCTCCCACCTATGCGTGATCATGATCATGCTATTCATCTTATTCTAGGAAGTGTTCCTCCAAACATCAGGCCGTACAGATATCCCTATGTCCAAAAAAGTGAAATTGAACGTATGGTTGCAGAAATGCTAGAGGCTGGTATAATTCAACTGAGTCAAAGTTCTTTCTCAGCTCCAGTAGTATTGGTGCACAAGAAGGATGGATCATGGCGCATGTGTCTGGATTATAGGGAGCTCAACAAGCTCACTATTAAAGATAAGTTCCCCATTCCTGTCATTGATGAATTACTGGATGAATTGCATGGATCAATTTACTTCACCAAGTTGGATCTTCGTTTGGGATATCATCAAATCAGAATGAAGATTGAAGACATTCCGAAAATGGCATTTAGAACTCATGAGGGTCATTATGAATTTTTGGTCATGCCTTTTGGCCTTACCAATGCACCTTCAACATTTCAAAGTTTGATGAATTCAATTTTCAAACCATTCCTTAGAAAATTTGTGTTAGTATTTTTTGATGATATACTAATCTACAGCAAGTCTTGGAAGGATCATGTTGAACATGTTGACAAGGTGCTACAACTATTGGAGGAGAAACAATTATATGCAAAAATATCCAAATGTTTCTTTGGAGTCCAGGAGGTGGAATATTTGGGTCATATTGTATCTCATGAAGGAGTTAAGGTAGACCCTAGCAAAATTAAAGCCATTAAGGAATGGAAAATTCCCACATCCATAAAGCATCTGCAAGGATTTCTTGGGTTGACAGGGTATTATCGCAAGTTTGTTAAGAATTATGGGAGAATAGTAGCACCTCTAACAACATTATTGAAGAAAGATTCATTTTCATGGACTCCGGAAGCAACAAAGGCCTTTGAACATCTTAAAGAGGCAATGTGCCAAGCACTGGTCTTAGCTACACCGGACTTCACAAAAACCTTTATTGTGGAATGTGATGCTTCAGGAAATGGAATTGGTGCTGTTCTAATGCAAGATGAAAGACCCATTGCTTTTGAAAGTCGTCCAATCAAGGGAAAGTTTTTAAGCAAAGCTATTTATGAGAAGGAAATGTTGGCAATACTCCATGCACTTAAGAAATGGCGACCCTACCTAATGGGAAGACACTTCAAGGTAAAAATGGATCATGATAGCCTTAAATACTTTTTAGAAAAAAGATTATCCTCTGAAGAGCAACAAAAGTGGGTCACAAAGATGTTGGGTTATGACTTTGAAATCATCTACAAAAAAGGGAAGCAAAATGTGGTGGCAGATGCACTCTCAAGAAAGGATGAGGATGTGGAAGCATTGTTGTGTGCCATTCTATTATCCAACCAGATTAGATAAACGAAGCAAGGGAGGAATGGGAGAATGATGAAGAAGTGTGGGCACTTATTCGAAAGCTACAACAAGATTCCAGTACTTCTGATACATTTAGCTGGAAAAATGATTCGTTATGGTACAAAGATCGCTTATACCTCTGTAAGAATTCCCAGCTAAAAAAAAATATTCTTATGGAATTGCACACTTCTCCCTTAGGAGGGCACTCAGGATTTTTAAAAACTTACCACAGGGTTAAGAAGGAACTTTTTTGGGATGGACTTAAATCAGATATTCAAAAGTTTGTGGCGGAATGTTTGGTTTGCCAACAAAATAAAGTTGAAACAATTAAGACATCGGGTCTATTACAACCTTTATCCATTCCAAGCCAACGTTGGGAGGAGGTTTCAATGGATTTTATCACAGGTTTACCCAAGTCTAAGGGAAAGAGTGTCATCATGGTGGTAGTTGAAAAACTTACGAAGTATGCACACTTTTGTGCATTATCACATCCATTTAAATCCAGTACAGTCTCTACTACATTTATGGAAACAGTTCAAAAGCTACATGGAAACCCAAAGATTATTGTAAGTGACAGAGATCCCATTTTCACTGGAAATTTTTGGACAGAATTATTTTCTTGTCTTGGTACTCAGTTAGCTCATAGCTCATCTTATCATCCTCAATCTGATGGGCAAACTGAGATAGTAAACAAATGTTTGGAAGGATATCTTCATTGCTTTGTATTTGATAAACAGACACAATGGGTCAAATGGTTTCCTCTGGCTGAATGGTGGTATAACACTTCCTTCCATACAGCAACAAAAATGACCCCATTTATGGCACTTTATGGGTATCAACCACCATCCATCACATCATATTTAAGAGAAAATTCTAAGGTTCAGGTAGTGGAACATCACATCGAACATCAACAACAAGTCCTCTAACTCTTAAAGGATAACCTCGTGTTGACACAAAATAGAATGAAACAACAGGCAGATCAACATCGCAGTGAAAGAAGTTTTGATGTAGGTGATTGGGTATTCCTACGGCTACAACCATATAAGCAAATGTCCCTAAAGAAAGCTAAGAAGGATAATAAATTATCACCAAAGTATTATGGTCCGTACAAGGTGTTGCAAAAGATTGGTACTATGGCATACAAATTGGAGCTTCCTGCAGCTTCTCGATTGCACCCAGTTTTCCATGTTTCATGTTTAAAGAAGGTTATAGGCGACAAGCTCCCAATTCAAACAATATTGCCAGAACTTGACGAGGAAGGAAAAATTATATTGGAACTGGAAGCAGTCACAGAAACAAGAACTCGACAGCTACGAAATCGATCAATTTCAGAGTATCTTATCAAGTGGAAGAACTTATCCGCTGAAGATTCCACATGGGAGGATGAGAATTTTATGCAGAAGTATCCAGAACTACTCAAGCATTGAGGACAACACTTTTTTGAAGGAGAGGGGCATGTTGGGTCCCTATAATACTAGTGATTACCCCATTACTATTGTAGTTATACCCCTTATTTATATTGTTGTGCCCCTATTACCCCCATATTGTTATTTCTGTGCCCCATAGAATCCCTCTATTGTTATTTTTGTGGCTTTATATTATTATTGTTAGGTCGGCTGGATCATATTGTGACTCCTTAGACTCCTATATATAGAAAGGAGGTTTTGTCATTTGAATCATCCAAGAATTGTTTATTTATGTAATGTAAAGGAGGTTGCCCCCTCGAAGAGGCTGAATTCTAAGGCATTGATCTATCTTTTCTATCTTTTCCTGAGCTGGTTTCATAACAGAGTATGCCACATTGTATAAATTTTGATTGTTCTCTTGAATCAACATGTGCTTTTATTGTAGTGATTGATGCTCTAGTTTCATGCTTAATACAAACCAACATAGATCCATAGTTCCATCTTAACTATGGATCTATCATGTGCCAAGAGGGATAAAATGTCTATAAGTGTAAATATCTCTTCAAATCTTGATCCCTGACATGTATCAACTCCATGTTGAGAAGAGAATCAATTACTCATCTCGTTCATAGAAGAAAGCATGTCATTGAAATGTTTTAACTACCATGAGCTAAGAGGGAGCAAAACCCTAGGGTTGCAAACCTTTCCTCCAATTTTTATCCATCTGAACAAGATTTTAAGAAGGATGTTCAAACTTAATATTCCACATGTCAACTCCATATTGAACATGGAAGGAACTAAATATATCCCTCACACTCAGCAACACAACATTAAAATTTAACCATAAGAAAATTTTACCTTATTATTCTCTCTCTCTCTCTCTCTCTCTCTCTATATATATATATATATATAGATGCAATGTTTTACTTAATATGCACATAGAAATATTTTATTTTTGATTCATTAAAAAGATATTGTTGTTAGTATTTTGTTATTATTAAATACTCCATATCAATTCTATGTTATCAATTAAATAAAATACACATCTCCTTCGTTTTTTGAAATAAAAAATACTTATGACTTTGAAATATGACTCGATAGTGGGGAGAGGCGGGATTTGACCTAGGGTTTTGGTGCTGGTCACCATGATAGGGTGCGGAGGGGGGAGTTCAACCCCCTCCTACACTCAAGTGGTTGCAGACAAAAGCAAGGGAGTTGGGTCACATTACTTCAAGAAACCAATAAAGATAGTAGCAGAGGATAAGAATAAAGAAAAATCAGGAACCATTGCACCTCAAGGACAGGAAGAGAAGAATGAGGAAGCTAGCAAGGATAAGAGAACATAGGGTAGCAGTAAGAAAGTTGCTCCTCAAAGAGCATCGTGGGCTTGTAAACCAAAGTCAGCCACCATTCCTCGAGTTGTTTTAAGTGACCCAGTGTTGCAGGTGCACAGGAAACACATGGCAGAATATGTTGTTATCTGCAAATTTATGGGGTTTTGGCCGATGGAGAAGTCTTTACAAGCATGGATCAGGAACCACAGGAAACCAAAAGGGAAAATTGACCTTCACCTTGGGTCCAAGGGCTTCTTCACGGTGATGTTCACAAGCTTAGAAGAAAAAGAAAGAGTGCTCGAGGGAGGACCTTATTTTTACGCTTCTACAAGCCCCTACATGAGATCATGGGTTATGAACTTCATCCTAGAATGAGAGACTTTCACCTCCGTACCAATATGGATAAGACTCTACTCCCTCCCTTTAGATTACTGGCTGTTGGAGTCTCTAAAGGCTATTGGCAACTAACTAGGGTGTTTTATAAATATTTCAGATGCTACTCTAGGAGGAAAATACACTTCCTTCACCTGGATATGTGTCGAAATGGACTTATCGGGGGCACTTATAGATGCAATCATTTTAGAAGTTTATGACGAGGAACGGGTGCAGGTGGTGGACTATGAACACGCCCCATTTAGATGCCATAAGTGCCATGAACATGGGCACTTATACAGGGACTGCCCAATGAACAAGATGAAGAGCAATATAAAAGCCACTATAGACAAGGATCCCAAAGGTTTTACTAAGGTTGGAGGTAAAGGGAAAGGAGGTAAGCAGTACCAAAAGAAAATTAGTGAAGAAGGACAACTAAATTGCAAGAGTTTCAAGATCTTATAAGAAGAAATTGACAACAATGGGATGAACCAGGAAGTGGAGAATATTCCCACCGAGAAGGAAAGGGATGCTGATATGGAGGATATAACAAAAAACAACAAACAAATGGATGATTTGCCGAGCATGATGGAGCTCAGCAAAGACAACGAGATAACCCCAAGTGCGGCAGGAATGGAAGACCATGAACTGCAGGAGATTCTAGAGGGAGAATTTACATCTTGAAACGTTTCTGGAGCAAGGAACCACCAAAGGGGTAGATTTTCTGCCAAAAGAGGAGTTTGACAGGGTTCAATAGCTCTTCCTATGGAGAGCACAAACAAAGTGTTCTAGAGTCAAAAGAAACCATGATATCTAGGAGAACAGGGGAGTGAAAACGATGGAGGATACATCGATGCTTTCTTCCAAGAACCTGGGTAGTAAAAGAGGAAGGAAAAATAAGAATGAGTTGTTGTTCAAATGTGGGAAACTTATGATTAACTCAAGTAATATGATGGATCTTACCAGTTAATCCTTTACAAACCTACTTTAATGAAGCTTACAACCAGGAACATTAGGGGTCTAGGAAGTAAAAGGAAACAATGAAACCTTAGTAGTAGAATAAAGGAAGAAAAATCAGATATGGTTTTTATTCATGAAACAAAAATGTTCAATGGACAAGATCAGAGAGATACACAGCAAATGGTTAATCAAGGATGAATATCTAGAGGTTAAAGCAGATAACTCGGGATTCTCACTCTATGGGATCCTGAAAAACTTGGAATATTGGATGCTAAAGCTTCTAGGAATTATCTATCAATGGTGATTCAACATTTGGGGGATAAGGAGATCTACATGATCACTAACCTCTATGGTCCTCAAAATCTAAAACAAAAACTAAAGCTTCTCACCTCCCTTGAGGAACTTAGGGAGAGATATCTTGATATACAATGGATTCTAGCAGGGGATTTCAACATGATCAGATCTCTTACAGAGAAAAATGGTGGGACAAGAAAACTAGGCAGGGACTCCCTTTCTTTTCAGAACTTCATGAATAACATGGGGCTAGTGGACACAGATACAGTAAATGGCATTTTTACTTGGAATAATAAAAGGGGAGGGGCTTCTCAAGTCTCCTCTAAATTAGACAGATTCATAATCTCAGAGGACCTCCTTATCACAGGCCTTGATATGTCAGCTTTAATCCTCCCCCTTGGAGGCTTTGACCACTGGCCTGTCCAGCTAGAAGCCACTTTTTTGGGTACACTGAGGAACAAACCTTTTAGGTTTGAAAATATCTGGCTCTCTCACCCTAATTTCACCAACAATATTGAAAAATGGTGGACAAAAGAGGCCCATTCAAGGCACTAAAATGTTCATGCTGCAGCAGAGACTCAAACACATCAAATCTAGGCTTAAAGATTGGAACAAACAAGAATTTGGAAATATTTTTAAAGCCAAAAAAGAAGTTGAGCAGAAACTCCAAGAGATTAATTAGATCATCATCACACAGGGTTTTATCGAGGAATGGAAAATTCAAGCTAACTCTCTTCAGAATGAATGGGAAGATCAGTGCATGCAAGAGGAGATTTTCTGGAGACAGAAATCGAGGGTGCAGTGGATTAGAGAAGGAGAAAGAAACACGAAGTTTCTTCATAGATCAACCTTGGATCACAGATCTCGCAATAGAATTTCTAAACTAAAAGACTCTCAAGGGAAATGGCTCGTCTCTCACAAAGACATAGAATCTCTCCTAGTTCAACACTTCCTTAGCATAGTAGAGGAGCCTCTCGTGGACAGATCTTGGTTCATTAACAAATTCACAAAGTTCATTCCTAAGCTTGTAACCAGGGAAGACAACCACAATCTTAACATGCTAGTGTCTGAGGAGGAGGTCAATGAAGTTATCAATGAGATGAAAAATGGGAAAACCCCTGGCCTGAATGGGTTCAATGTGGATTTCTTCAAAGCTTGCTAGAAAACAGTTAAATAAGATATCCTTGAGGTTGTGGAGGACTCTAGGAGATCCAAAACTGTTTTGAAAGGTCTTAATGCCTCTTTCATAGCTTTGATTCCAATGCAAGAAAAAGCTATGACACCGAACATATTTAGACACATCTCCTTATGTAATGTGGTGTACAAAATTATTTCCAAAGTGATTGCTAATAGACTCAAGCCTCTTCTTCTTACTCTCATTTCAAAGGAGCAAACTGGTTTTGTGGAAGGAAGATAGATTCTCAACAACATTATACAAGCTCACGAGGTAGTACACTCTCTTAAGAGAAATAAGCAAGATGGTATGATCATGCAACCAGACCTAGCGAAAGCTTATGGTAAGCTAAGTTTGGGCATACATCAGGGAAGTGCTAAGAGCTTATGGCTTCGACCACAATTGGATAAGATGGGTTATGGCCCTTGTATCCACAACTAGTTTCTTCATTCTGCTTAATGGCTCTCCTTCTAGAACCTTTATACCCTCTAGGGGACTCAGATAATCGGATCCACCCTCACCCTTCCTCTTTATTCTCATGATGGAAGGACTAGGTAGAGCAATCAAAATGGCAAATGCTGAAGGAAGAATCCACGGTCTTGAACTTACCCCGGTTGGGTCTGCCTCTACTCAGCAACAATTTGTGGATGATACAATGCTTCAGCGCATTCCTACAGTCAAGGAAGCCAGAGCTTTCAAACAAATCGTGAACGAAATTGCATTGGCTGCTGGTACGGAGCTAAGCCTTGATAAATCAAAGGTTTTTTTTTTCAATACTAGCATTGCTATTCAGACAAACCTCACCAGAACTCTCAGGTTTCAAAGGGCTCAGTTACCTTCCGAGTACCTTGGAATGCCTCTTAGTGACAAACCTCTGAGTAAGGGAGTGTGGGAGCTGGTAACTAATAAAAATAAAGATAAAGTCAGGAAATGGACTTGCAAGTATTTGAATTTGGCAGGGCATCTTGTGCTTACAAAGGCTATCCTGCAGGCTATGCCCATTTTCATGTTTTTAGCTCTTCCTACTCCCAAAGGAGTTATACAACAAATCAAGAGTATTCAACGAGATTTTCTTTGGGAAAAAGGGGAAGATAAAAAGAAGTGGGCTTTGGTAGCTTGGGATAAGCTTTGCAAGCCTAAGGACCATGGTGGTTTGGGGCTTCATGACCTTGAAATCCTCAGCAGAGTTTTTGGAGCCAAAATTTGGTGGAGGTGGCTCAAGGAAACGATAACCCCTTGGGCTAAGCTTTGGAAGTAGAAATATGCAAATTATTGGCAGGAGAGGGTTCATATCAGAATGTCAAAGCTCATCAAGGGCTCCCTCATTTGGAAACTTGCCTGGGAGAATAGAGCCATTGTCCAGCAGCACAGTTTCTGGGAGATCAGAGCTGGGGACCTTGCACGGTTTTGGGAGGATAGTAGGAACCAAATTTGTTTAGAGAAGAACTAATCAATCTCAAAAATGACATTGACACCAAAGTTTTACTCATGGTAAGTTACTTCTACGATCAGGTAAGGGACAATGGTAAATGGAGAATATGGTAGAATCTTGGTTATAGTAAAGAGAGTCCTTTGAAAGCCCAGGCGGATTCCCTTGCTCTTGGCTTGGGGAAGAGGAATATTTTAGTGTCTGCCTCATCTGATCAACTAAGATGGGGTAGAAACATTGAAGGCACCTTTAACCTCAAAGAAGCCAAATGCAAGGTTCTAGGTTTTGATTATCCAAACCCTCACCAGGTGTGGAATGACCTTTGGAGGAACTCGCAATGGATGAAAGTCAAGTTGTTTATGTGGTTGGCTCACCAAAAGAAAATTATCACATGGGAGAATCTTCTAGAAAGGGCATTTGTTGGCCCATCCAAATGCCATCTATGTGGTTTATAGGAATAAACGATGGAGCACTTACTAAACCTCTGCCCCTTCACCTCTACCTTGTGGGATTGGGTAGCCTTAGCCTTCAGGAAAACTGACAGGGATAGACTCAACAACAACAACACGCTAAAGAATTGGAAGAAAGACTTCTCAGGTAATGAAATCATCAACAAAGCTTGGACTCTGGTTCGAGTGTTTATTATCTGGGATGTATGGAAAGAACACAACGACAGGATTTTCAAGAACAAAATAGGCTCGACCCAGAATATCATTGTCCAAATTCTACGACAGATCAAAGATACAGTTGGAGCCCTATTGTGGTAAATTCCTAAGAACCCCCCTATGGTCCAGGGGGCTCGAATACTGAGACGGTTGGATCTACATTCTCTGGTTCCCCTAGGCATTGTTAAGGGTGTGAGAAAAACAACTATTGGTAAAGATATCTGGCAGCCTCCCCCTCATGGTTTTTTGAAAATCAATATAGACGGGGCCTCTAAGGGCAACCCAGGGATGGCTGGATTTGGAGGAGTTATAATTTATGAGCAGAGGAGCATAAAGGATATTTTCCATAGTCATTTGGGGACTGCCATTAATAACATGGCGGAGCTCATGGCCTTAGAATAGTGCCTAGAAATCCTGAATGAGTTAAATTTACACAATGCCATCATTGAAGCTAACTCGGAGTTGGTCATTAATGCGGCCAAAAGAATGTGTAATGCAATGACACCTAGAAAAGTGTCGAAACAATGAAGGCTCTTGCAGGTATTTCAGCGTATTCATTCCCACTTGCGAACCCTAAGAACAGTTAGTTTTGTTCATGTATGAAGAAAAGCCAATATGTTAGTTGATCATCTGGCGAATGAAGGCATGATATGCAAAGAAAACTATACCTAGTACAACTGGGAGTCTATACCCTTTGGTAAACTGAGGGAAGATTGTCATTGATAGGCGGCCAAAGACATTGAGTACTTCGAGATCATGAATAATGGGCATGAGGTAGACTAGCGGGAGTAGGACAGGGCGGAAGTACTGGAGCCGGGTCGTAGTGCCGCAGTAAATCCTAACCGTAGATCCTGCAGGCAATGCTGATGTCATAGTCAACTACGGGGGTTGAGGAGGTGATAAACATTGTGTTAGTTGAAGGGTGGCAACCCATAGGATCTGATGATCTTCGACATCGAATGGATATCGGGTTCCAACATGATCAGAGGTTAAGTCGAAGAGCAGACCCAAATTCTTTATAGATCAAGGTTTTAATCTATATCGGATCCATAAAGCGGGTAAGTATTGTGCAAGTTTCCGAAGTGATAACTTGAGGACCGTCAGATTAAGTGGGTGTTGATCTACAGTGCATGATCACCGTGCAGCTCAGTTGATCAAAGCGATTTTCAACCATCCAATTAAAGGTAAGAGCGACAGTGGATCACGGTTGATCGGAGAATTTATAAATCGTCTGTTTGAAAGTTAGATAGATGGTGGAGACGGACGGAAAATATTTGGGGAGATAAAGCGGCAAGAATTGAATGAGAAGAATTGCAGTGAGATCAACACTCTGAACACTTAGGTTTATTGCCCAAGGGGCTTTTTGTGTCATGTATGGAAGGTTTTGGGTTCTGTCAACCCTGTTGTTTTTTTATCATCAATGGGTCTGTCTTTTTGGGTTTTACACTTGTAAAGATCTGTACCATATGTAATCTTTGTTAGGTTAATTAAAGGTTCCACTCTTACTTCACAAATAAATAAATAAATAAATACTTATTAAAAAAATAAAAATATTTTCCTTTCTCAAATTTTTTTATAATCTCATAAATATGATATTAGTAATTATTTTTTTAATATAATCTTTATATTTATTAATACATTTTACATATATACAAAATATGTTAATACATTTAACATATATATATGGTATTTGACTTAATTATTTATTTTAACATATTCCATCTTAATTTCTATATCGAGCTTAAATTTAAACGTATTTTAACACATTTTTATAGTAAATATTTTTAATCCCGTTGAAATCTAAACATATTTTAACAGATATCCTTATATTAAATATTTAATTTTTTTAAAAATATTATTTTCCACCTCAATTTCTATTTCTATATCCATTGAACTTATCTTTATACCCATTGAATCTCGACTTTTTTAAGCGCGTACCTTTCAACATTAAATACTTTTTGATCATGGGATCTTTTAAGATGATTATTGATTTGGTAATAGGTTGTAGTTTAATATACAAGTTGTTTCGTTGCTGTATAATTGCATTTGTCTACGTAAATTTATATTTTCCGTGTAATGATAAAAAATATAATCTCTATGTGCATGGCCACCCTCAAGATTCATCAAAATCACATATGGTAACCCTCAAGATTCATCAAAATCACATCTTTCTGATGTGCTAGGCTAAAAATATAAGTTTCACTTGAGGCTCTCCATTTGAAGATGTCTATTTACAAAAATTAGTGATCGATGATATATGTGAAGTCGTGTCTTCTTGCTTTCCTTTCAATTAATCATTTGCAACGTATCCATCAACTCCTTTGCTGAAAACATTTGCTCGTACATGTATCTTGTTTATTCCTCCTCTACTGTTACGTAGAGCCATGAAATCCTGGTGTGAAATAAAACGTTTATCATTAATCTGGTCTACTGGTAGAGTTTTTTTCAAAGTTGGTGGTGGGCGAGGAAGTATTTTTAACGTATGGAACACGAATGCGCCTTTCCTCCACAAATTACGGCTAATTTAATTGGGCTGAGTAATGAATTGTATGCGCCTACGTGTTTGGGGTTTCAGTCGTTAGTTGCATGACACGTTCTGCTACATTTCGCACAACTCTATTTTTCCACTCTCACAGTCAAAATCGATGATAATATTTTCATTCTTTGAGAATGTAGTCTCTTGTGGTCAAAACTGAGGAAGAAAAACAATCCATGGAAAGCAGGTATTGAGGTAGTCGGTTGTTAATAACTCAAAAAACAAACATGTGACTCTTCATTTCATCTACCACTCGCAACTCTCGAAAACACTTCTTTACAATATTTACCATATTAAGACAAACCATTTTTTCTATGATACATTAATTTTCAAAGTGATGATATCATAAAATTTGAAATAATGTAAAGTTGAGAAGAAATTTCTATAGTCCATGCATAAATCCCAAAGGTTTGGGGTCTAAGTTGATTGTAACATGCATGAGTGGATTCCAAAACGTAGAAAGTGAAGAATTCATCTTTAAATTTTATTGAAAGTTTTTAAATATAAATTAATTAATATATATATATATTTTGAAATTCTAAAATAAATTTACTATCAATATATATAATTACACATCTAATGCATAAAACGTAGAAATAATAAACAATCTTTTATTTTCGATTGTTTTTATATAAGAGATGTATTGAAGTTAGTAACCCGAAAAAACAAAACAACATGTGATCCTTCATTTCATTTACAGTTGCAAGTCTTGAAATGACGGCGTTACAATAATATAATCAAAATTTCCTTAAATACACTATGATACGTAAATTTTGAAAGTGATGGTATCACAAAATTTGAAATAATATAAAGCAAAGAAGAAATGTCTGTAGGCGAAAGCATAAATCCAATGGTTTGGCAATTAAATTGATTCCATCGCAAAGAAACATTGTGTATTAATGCATTTCGTTTCTTAGAAGGAGATGAAATTATTTTTAAAATTTTAAATTATATTAATGTAAACTTTATATATAATAAATTTTAGAGTTAAAATAAATTTATATCACTTTAATGTATTAATTTTATATGTGTTAAGTAAAAAATAAATTATATATTTTATTTATTTTAAAATATTGTAATTTTTTTTTTTAAATAAAAGAGGTAAAGATTTGTATTAAAAAAATTTAGATTATAAGGCCAGAATCTCTATACAAATATTTCAGTCTTTTTCCAACTAAATATTTTCCAAGAAATACCCAAAATACATACATATAGATCTATTCTATTTTTCATTATATTTTTATTTTAATCTAGAAAATTCCTTTCTTCCCAACTTGAATCCAACCCACATTTTCTGCAAATTCTAGGGATTGTTCTTCAGAAGTTGCATGGTATTTTCCTAAAGTCTTCCTCATCTCCCTGGCTTGCTCAAAAAGATTCCTTTTCAACAAGATTCCTTGTGGTTTCCGAAGGTAATCTGTTTTCCACGAGGGTTTGTTGTTTTTCTACTAGCTTGGCATTAGGGGAATCCTTACCGGCAACCAGAGGATCCACATTAACAAATGAAATTTCCTACTTAGATTTTGTTGTCATGGCTACGGTTTTTTCTACTGAAACTGCTTCCTTCTTGTCTTTTGGTTCTTTCTTTCCTCGAAGCTCTTCTTCTTTGAATATCGTTTAGTGGCCACCTTGTGCACCTTCCCACCATTTGGGCCTTCGGGTTTATTTTTTGATCTTTTATATTCTAAGGATGCTTGGGATATTTTTTAATTACATGCCTAGTTTCATAGCATGCTCTACACTGAAATGAGACATTTTCATAGTTGTGCTATTGAACCCAAACATACTTTGGAGCCATCAAATTAATCTTCGTAAGAAAACCCTTATTGAAGTCCATCTCCACACATATGCGGGCTTAAGTAGTCTTCAAATTTTTTGTTTTCTTTTTTTAGGACAACTACGATATAATTTTCTGAGCATATTCCCAATGAAGGAAAGTGATATGTGAATCAAGAAATGCAAGCGAAGGTTTAATAGTCTCACCCAAACTGACATTATAGAAATTGATGTCATTACTCGATCAAAAGTGGGAGACTAGGGTTGCATTCAACGGCCAATGCTCCCCTAAAACCATGTCCTGGCTTCACAGATAGCCTTCTCATCTTCAATCTTTTCAAGAACCAGAGTGAAGAAACCTCGTGCCATAGGGTAAATATTCATCTCATTCATCAAAAGGGGCTTCCATGACTCAAAGATCCATTTATGCAGATTGTTTAGTCGCAGCCATAACCCATTAAACATGCTAACCAAACCATTCTTTCAAAAATATTTTTCACATTCAAAAGCTTCCTCATCCATAAGAACATTAAGCGAAAAAATTTCTTGCACCATTAGAATACCAGAACCAAACTTCAGCATAGAGTTGTATGAAGTTGAAGAAGAGCTAACTTAATCTGTAGCCATATGTACAAAAGAAAAATATTTATTCGCCAAACCACACAGATTCACCATTAAACGATTTGTAAGAGAGATCTATAGAAAATCCATGCAATCAAAGGATCAATTGGTTTCTAGAGTTCCTGCCATTCTCAAAATACTACAAATAAGAAAGTTTCAAATCATACTCCTCCATGTGTCTCTCTCCATCCCTTCGAGTTGCTCCTATAATATCTCATTGACTCTTCAATAACCAAGATTAAATCCTCATCGACGGTTAAGATCAATTATAATTCATGAATAGAAGCTTGTAGAGAAATCTCAAACATCCTTAATTAATTACTTTTAATTAACCAACTTCCCTAGGTTCGACCTAGGAAATAATTTAATTAGTGGCTAATTAATTTATTTAACGTGTTTCAGAGTCAGATCTCATGAAACCATTATGGGTATTGGATATCGTGTTTTCCTTAGCCTCTCAACACCATCTGAGACTAGAAAACATGTCTGATGCTACCATATCATCCAAAAACTAACAATCCCTCTTAGCGAGGAAGGTGTTCTCTCCACCCAACATCTTTCCTCTACAAACTATACCTAGATTGATCACGTTGCTAATATTAGATATATGTTTCACATTCTTTCTTCACATGTCAACTAACATGACAACCTATCACTGGAAATCATTGTGAATAAGCCTCTCTCGCAAACCTTGTCCATCGACATTGCACATACACAATTTTACCTCACATTGTTGTTGTTAGTTTTCTGCTACTACTATTGTACTGTTGTTGCAACTACTATAATATTGAGTTGGGAAACTCCTCTATGGAGTCTCACTCATGCTAGAACTTCTCTTGCAACCTATAATTTGGAAATTCACAGTACCTCTATCAACCATTGGAATTTCCTACAAATGCAACTAGAATCTTAACCTCTATAGACCTACTTTGTCCCCACACCTAGCTTTGCAACTGTCCTCAAAGTTTCTAACTGTAATTATCTCTACACTATCCACTAAGAAACATAATACACCTAACTTCCCCTATGCCTCTGTAGTATCTGACTGCAGCTAGCTTTGCATTGTCCCTCAAGATATGGCTGTGCCTATTGACCATTTATCCTCCTGCTAGTAAATACTTCCGACCCCTATAGAAAATGTATTGATCCATGAGGAAACACTTGCACAATGTTGTGCCTTCTCACACCCTTATTCTAAACCATTATGCTCCTTCTCCATATGGAGGTATAGCTACTATCAATGCAAACTCATCCAACTTGGAGGTTAACTCATTTATCTCTATGGAATTTGTTGTCTACTTCCCTTTCTTATCATTCTTCCTTTTGGGAGATTGGGTGACGTAGATACAAACTCACCACATCTGAAGTAGTTGACCTTCGATGGGTCCCTTTTCTTCTTCTAGCCTCCCTTTGAGTTTTGTCTCTGATTGGGATCCTTCTTCGCTTTCCGTCTACTAGAAAGGGAAATATTTTATTCCTTCTCCTACTCAACTTTCAATCCTTTGTTATTGTTGCTGATAGTACTTTGGACTAGGATGAGCCTTAGCTTCTCTTGCGTGAACTCACTCCATAGGTGTTCACAATCTAGTCTAGATGATCTCATCTAGTGATCCCTTAAATAAAGGTCCTTCATTCCTCGGTAAACCCATTATCGACTACTCAAATTTTGAAAATGCATCAAGAAAATCCTAATTTAATTTTGTCCTTGAATTAAATTAGAAATAAAATTGTAATTCCACATCACAAGACAACTTGTACGGGTTAACTAAGTTAATTTGACTTAGTTGGCTAATTTAATTCGAGTTGAGGGTCTAACTAGAGTCATGTAAAGTGCATCCTACTTTATAGGATCCCTTTTTGAGTTTATTTTTAGTTGTAATTAATTAATGCATTTTAACTAAGTTAAAGTCATTTAAACTAGTTCCACCTAATGGAGCAACTAGTAGGACGTCAGATAGTGGGGTGTTGCTTCATGTGTTCAACCAGTTAACTAATCATTCACTCATAAATAACTCATGCATGTCAAATTTGAGAGTTACCCAATTGAGATTGGAGTTTAGGGACAATGTACTATCAGTTGTACAATCATCGGAATTGTACATGTGGTGCATGCAGTCAGAGGACGGCCTATGATGGATTGCACAATTCAAATTGAGGAATTTCCCTAATTAATAAGGGTTAATTCCAAAGGAAAGAACACAAGAAAATATGGAACTGGGAAAGCAGAAAATTAGTTAAGGATTTGATTTGGCTTGTCTATGAAGCACTGAGATAGATAGAGATAGTGCAAAGGATGCTAAGCTTGTGAAAAGCATTGTAATCTTCTCATATTTTCTAACTAATGCAATATACAGATAGCAGGGGGTTTTAGCTGTGGTTTTCCCCAGGAAATCATTGTGTAATGTGCTCATTGAATTTATTCTCTTGTATGCTTCATGATTTTTTGATCGTCTAGTTGTTTCTGCTGATGAGTAGAGTAGACTAAACTCTATTGTTTTAGTAAATTACAATTAGTAGTTTGAATCTACAAGGAATTTCTACACAGTATCGAAGTTGGAATCACTAGAGAGAAGGATTCACATTAGAATTAGTCCTTGAAGTCCTCATGTATAGTGATCATTGAAGAACAAATGAGCTGTTAGGAGTAGAGTTATGGAGCCCTAGTTCAGGGAAAATCCATACCCTATGTGCATACTTATTAATGGAGCTAGAAGACTACTAGTGGGCAGATCAGTAAGCTCATTTTTAATAACACAAAAAGGATTTGTGATCATTAACATTGGAATATTGAAGAGAAGAGAGATTTCCCATAGGGAGATTGAAACTCAGAGAGAGTTTAGTTTCAGAGGGAGTAGCCTTATGAAAGCTAGTACTTTAGGATTTGGGGAGATAAAACTCATTATTGCAGTAGTTGCAGCAATAGTACAAAAGCAATGATATAGAAGTAGAAATGATAGTATGAGTATATTAGATCTTTCCATGCATGCAACTATACCTCCAGGAGTGAGGTGGGGCAATGTGAAGGAATAGTCCCAAGAGTACATAAATTTGGGCAGGGTCCATTGAGATTTGTTTGTCTCGTGGATCATTACCTTTATATAGGGGCTCAAAGTATTCAGTAGCAGGAGGATCAATGCTAGTCAGATACTGAGAAGTGTAGAGCAGAGTTGACAGCAGAGCAGGAGGCTCAGTAACAGAGTTGGAAGCAACACAATTTTCCCAGTAAAAAGTTGCAGATTGATTCAGTGATTATTTTTATTTATTTATTTGATGCTCTTAAGTTGTAGATGTTCAAATAGCAATAAAAACAGTGAGAAGTGTTGCATGCAATACATTACAAAGGTGTTGGATTGGGGTAGATGTGAATCCCTTTCTTGTTGAGAGGGAGTGTTGAAAATGGAACAAGAAAATCCTAATTTAATTTTGTCCTTGAATTAAATTAGCAATAAAATTGAAATTCCACATCACAAGATAACTTGTACGAGTTAACTAAGATAATTTGACTTAGTTGATTCCGTTAATTTGAGTTGAGAGTCTAACTAGAGTCGTGCATAGTGTCTCCTACTTTATAGGAGCCCTCGCTGAGTTTATTTTCATTTGCAATTAATTAATTCAATGTAACTAAGTTAAAGTCATTTAAATTAGTTCTAACTAATGGAGGAACTATGAGGAGGTCAGACAATGGGGTGCTGCCTCATGTGTTCAACAAGTTAACTGATGATTCACTTATAAATAACTCATGCATGTTAAATCTGAGAGTTACCTAGTTGAGATTGGAGTTAACGGGCAATGTATTATTAGTTGTATAATCATCTGAATTGTACAGGTGGTCCAAGTAGCCAGAGGAAGACCTATGATGGATTTCACAATTCCAATTGACGAATTTCCCTAATTAATAGGAGATAAGTCCCAAGGAAGAAACTCAAGGAAATAGGGACTTGGGTAAGAAAAAAATTGGTTAAGTATTGGCCTGGGCTTATTTAGGAAGTAGTGGGAATGATAGAGATAGTGTAGAGGTTGTTCAAGCATGAGAAAAGCATTGTAATATTCTCATATTTTCTTACTAATGCAATATATAGATAACAAAGGCTTTTGCATGTGGATTTCTCTACGAAATCATTTTGCAATGCGTTGATTGAATTATTTCTCCTATATGCTTTATGATTTCACAATCTTTTAATTGTTCCCGCTGATGATTAGAGTAGATTCAAGTCTATTGTTTTAATAAATTATAATTAGAATTTTGAATCTACAAGGATTTTCTACATTGAACAAGTTCTTTGTCTTTAGGTTTCTTTCCTATAGCTACAAGCTCATCATGGGAATTTTAAATTTTGGTGAGATAGGAGGTCACACTCTCACCCTTTTGCATCTTCATAGTCCTTAGCTTCTCCTTGAGAATCATTTTACGATTCCCAGATGGATCTTGGTATAGCTTCACAACAACATCCCACACGTCCTTTGTTATATTCTTTTGTGTAACATGTGGAACAATATGATCTTGGAACTCATCCAAGACAATCCTATTCATCTTGGCCATCTCTTTCTTGAAGTTAGCCAACTATTGTGCATATGTTGGCCCCGCCATTAAATTTGTCACATACTCCTTTAGAAAATCTACATCCAACAAGGACTGCATTCTAACCTTCTAGATGCCAAAATTTGATGCTCCATCAAGTCTATCTTGATCCTTGAGTGCTACTAAAGCCATATACAAAAAATCAGATAAATTCGATGTTAATGCTAAAAATCTATTTTTCTTTCTTGCTTGGCCTTCCTTTTGCTTCTTTCACTCTGTTAGGAATGTGCAGATCTACCTCTAGAAATCCTTCTCTCGCTAATGTACTGCCCTTAGCTACTCACTGAGGCAACTCGTTATGCCTTTCAAACGTCCTTCTCTGGGGAATGGGACATGATTTGAAACCTCTACAATTTGAACTGAATATGTTTTCAAACTCATACCGGCAAATCAATTTTCCTTCTTTGGCCTACTACAACTAGAAATCTTGAATCTATTCCTGTAAACTGGGAATTAGAACCCTTGTGAAAAAAACATTAGAAATCTCCTCCATGTGTTTTCTCTTCCTACCTAGCTCATATCTATAATTTTAACCCTTTCTATAAGTATAATATGCTTATATATGATCTATGAATAAACTAATATTCTCTTCACAACTACTTTTTGTCAACCATACAACCTTTTCTCCTGGGAAAATCATAGTTTCCCTACACGTTTGCCACTACAAAACGATTTTTCGTCCTCTAATTCAGACCCTTGGCCTGGCCTTCATAGACCTGAACTTTATGCTTCATACCTCCCTTTGAAAATACATGATATGTCGATATTTCACCTTTGAGCTTCTGATCTAATCAATAATGCTCTTATACCATGTGAAATTTGCTTGAAACTGTAACAAGTGGAATTTATTGTCATAATTGATTAGTTGTTTAATTATTTATGCGCTAGATAAATTTTAAGGTCTGAAATGGACCTTATAAGGAATATTATAAAATAATAGTGGAATTAATATAATAAGATTAGATTACATCATCAAATTTTAGAGGGAGAAAAGAAAAAACAACTTTTTCATATCGTATTTTCATCTTATCTCCCTCTGGTTTTACTCAAATTTTGAGTGAGAGAACTTGTCGGATGTGAAATTTAATTGCTCATACATCATGGAGTACCCACATTTCATACTTTCGGTGGACCTTTCTACACGAAAGCATGATTGCAATCACATTTTCATGTATTTTTCATTTTTTTTGGTAGCAGGGTCCATAAAAAGTATGCAACATGGGTAATACTTGGATGAGGAATTAAATTATTCATCCAATTAGTGTTCCTACTCAGAATTTGAATAAAACTATACTGAGAGAAGTTGAAAATACAAGTTGATTTTTTATTTTATTTTTTTTAATCATTTGACCTTTTTACTCCAAAAATTGTGATTCATCCCCCATGGTTGACATCATCATCATGAATCCTATTTGTTCTTTGCCTCAAATTTTCTCCAATGGAAATTAATAAATAAATTAGACTGCAATTACTCACAAAATAAGTATGCCACTAAAGTAACTAAGAAACTAAGAAATAGATGCACACACAATAAAACTGACACCAATATTTTTGGACTAATAGTCCTCGGAAAAGCCCCGAAGGGAAAACTGGTGTAGTAGATGATGGTTTATTTTATTATTATGCAATGAATTTTGAGAGTACAATAATTTAGATGCCTAATTAGCAATCCTCCACAAAATATCCTAGCAAAATATTAGGGAGATGTTTTTCTCCCTCTTTCAATTGACTTAGCCTCCACTCACTTGCTCTCACTTTACTGGAAATGCATAGTGTTAGACTCAAATAACTCACATTGCCTACAAATTGGCTCCAAGTGTGTCATCCAACCACCCTTTACCGCTTGGAAAATTCACTCTACCTTTAAAATGATCTCCCAACCTCTGAAAACTGAAACAAACCCTCTCTGGTAACTTGCACTAGGGTCTCTGGTTGCTCGCATTGCCTTCTACAGCCCTCTCTCCAGATAATTTAGGCTCCTTTCTCCTCATGAAACCATTTCTAGGTATTGGAGCTCTTCTATTCCTTAGCCTCTCAGCATCATCTCTAACTAGAACACTTGTTTGATGCTACCCTACCATCCAAAAACTAATAATCACTACCACGTGTCATCCTAGGTGACACCCACACTAAAAATATATTTACTGAAAATAGAAAAATGCTAAAAGATAGTATGATCCCAAATGGTAGGGATAGTCTAGTAGATGAATAAAAGTGGCCATGCATGGACCTAATTATGTATGGATGAGTCCCTAAGAGTGCATATACCCTAACATGACTCTCAAATAGGATTTGTTTTAACCCTGCATCAAATTAGATTTGTTTATTTTTAATTGTTTCCAAGTCCACAATAGTAATTCCACCCTCTATTAATAATTTTCTCAAGGCTATAAATCTAATTGAGCTCATGATGGATATTATTTCCAAGGCATTTGTACGAAGGAACTTCTTGCATGTTTTTGTTGTCATATACAAATCGTATCATATGCGACATTTTTGGATTTAACTATGATGATTTTTGGTTTGTTAGTATTAATAATCATACCCATATTTGAATATAAATATTAAATAATTCTTACTTTCCTAACAATATAGGACTCCTTACTAAAATAGCATTATCATTAGAATGAAGAAGAAGAGTGATGACTATACCAGTGAAATTTAGGCCAACACAACCTACTTCTTCCTAACACTCTTCTAACTTATCAATCTATATACGAAAAAGGGTAGGGGACAAATGAAACCCTTTCATGACTTTGATATTGCAGTTAATTTCCTCCAACAATCACTTAGTGGTCCTAAACTTGGATGGAAAGAATGTGGAATTCTCACCACCAAACTACAACCACTATAATTAAATTTGATTGTAATGATTTTGATCAAATTTTAGCGTACTTAAAAATAAAATAATTTAAATATTTTCATTCTTAAGTTTTATTATGCTAAAATATAGAATGATTAAATTTAAAATAATTTCTTCGATGTTGAAATAAAAGAAACTAAAATAGTAATGATTGTTAATGGTGAGAAAATAGTGAATGCTAATCTTTAGATATGCAATAAACATCATTGCTCAACAAACATATACAATCATGTTTGAGTGAAATATAAGTAATCATATTTGAGAAAAATATAAATGTGTGTACTTAATAAAAATGGACTTATATTCGAGCTTGGTGAATTTGATGAGACATTTTATGCAAGTGACTTTAAAAGTATATTCTATTTAGTTCTCTTAAACTATGATAAGGTTTTAATTTACCTCTTATCAAATAAAACTATTATAAAGTTTTCATTTACCTACAATCCAGTATATTACTATAAATTTGTAATTTACATCACATTATAGGGAAGTTTCTTTCTATGTGATATGGTGTGTCAATTCAAGGTTCCTATCTACTTGAGAAAAGAAAAACTTCATTAGAATTGTTTTCAAAAGACTTGGCCAAACATTCCTTTACACAATGTGTCAAACATAAAATAACTTGGCAATATGATGAATATAGATTGATGTGGAAATTTAATGAACATTTCCTTACATCACAATATGATGAACATAACCCAATGCCACAATATGGAAAACATAGCTTGACATGGAAATGTGAAAAACATTGCCTCACATCACAATGTGATGAACATAACCCAACACCTCAGTGTGACAAACCTTGCAATGGTTCTAATACTAACCATTGTTGTGATGAACTACAACATAATATAACATCGCAATATGATAAAAAAAAAGAAAACATTGCAATGTGAGACACAAAACCAAACATTAAAATGTGAAAAACCTTACCAAATTTCACAATGTGATGAACATAACCCAATATCACAATGTGATCAATAAAAATGGAAAATACAATGTGATGAATATAACCCAACACCACAAGGTGACAAACATATCCCCATGTCACACTCAAACATAACCCTTCACCAACATCACATTGTGATGCAATCTAACATAATCTGGCATCACAATGTCAAGAGCCTTACTATGCAATGAACTTAACCAGAAAATACAATATTAGGAACAAATCTAAATGTCACAATGTGATGAATATTACCCAATGTTGCAATGTGAAAATCATCATGTAGTATTACAATGTGACAAATAAAATTCAATGTTACAATATAATGAACAAAACCCAACATTGCAATGTGATGATCCTTGCAATGTCATGAACATAGCCCAACATTGAAATGTGAGGGACAAAATTAAATGTCATAATGTGATGAACATAACCCAATGCCACAACATGACAAGAAAAACTCAACATCACAATTTGAAAATCACAAGTCAACATCATGTATGACGAATATATCCCCACATCATGGATGACTTTGGAAATAATTTAATTATTGGCTAATTAATTTATTTAATGTGTTTCAAAGTCATATCTCACAAAATCATTTCTAGGTATTGGAGATCCTTTGTTCCTTAGCCTCTTGGCAACATTTGAGACTAGAACACCTGTCAGATGCTACCATACCATCCAAAAATTAACACTTCGTCTTAGCGAGGAAGGTGTTCTCTCTACCTAACATCTTTCCTCTACAAGTTATAGCTGGACTGACCATGTTGCATATATCACACATATGTTTCACCTCCTTTCTTCACATCTCAATTTATCTAACTCCATGTCACTGGAAATCACTATGAAGAAGCCTCTCTAGAAACTCTATTGATAAACACAGCGCATAAATAAATTTACCTTACACTATTGTTGCTACTGCTTTGGTGCTAATACTACATTCATTAGGGGAATTTTGAGTTATAAAATGGGCCTCCTAAGGAAAATGTACAACCAAAATAAACTTTATAAGAACAAATAGGATTCAAGATGATGATGTCAACCATGGGGGATGATTCACCATTTTTGGAGTAAAAAGGTAAAAAGATTAAAAAATAGTAAAATAATAAAACTACTTTTTCAACTTGTATTTTCAACTTATCTCCTTAAGGTTTTACTCAAATTTCGAGTTGGAGTACTCGTTGAATGAAAAGTTTAATTCCCCATATAAGGAGTTCCCATGTTTCATATTTTTGATGGACCGTGCTACACGAAAAATGAAAAACACATGAGAAACATGATTGCAATCATTTTTCTCATGTACTTCTCATTTTTTATCTATCAGACTCCATCGAAAGTATGCAACATGGGTACTCCTTAGATGAGGAATCAAATTCTGCATCTAACAACTGTTGTCTCTTGAAATTTGAGTAAACCCATAGGGAGATAAGGTGAAAATACGAGTTCAAAAAAATAGTTCTTTTCTTTTTTCCCTCTAAAATTTGATGATGTAATGTAATCTTATTTTATTATTTAAAATATTATTTTATGATTTCCTCAGGAGGCCCATTTTAGAAATCAAAACTCCCCTAATGGTTGTTGCAAAAACTGCAATAGTGAGTTGGGAAACTCTATGGAGTCTCACTCAAGATGGAAATGCTCTTGCAACCTGTAATTGGAAATTCATACCTCCATCAACCATATGAAATTCCTACAAATGCAACTATAAACTCAACCTTTATAGATAAAATTTGTCCCTGCAACTGGCTCTGCAATTATCCTTATAGTCTCTAACTACAATGAGCTCTTCCTATCTACTACGAAATAGTCTATGCTCAAATGTCTCTTCGCCTCTCTAGTATCTAACCAGAGCTAGCTTTGCACTATCCTTGAAGATCTGAATGCACATGCTAACCATTGATCCTCCTCCTAGTAGATACTTTGGGCCCTTGTAGCAAAGGTAATTATCCATGAGGAAACACCTCTATGATGTTGTGTATCCTTGGACCCTGTCCAATCAGGAAATTATAAATTCTTATGCTCCTCCTCCATCTGGAAGTATAGACACTATCAAAGAAAACACCTCCAACCTAAAGGTAAACTCGTCTATCGTTGTCAAAGTTGTTGTATGCTCGCCCTTCTTAACCTTCTTCCTTTTCAGAAATTGGGTGATGTAGTGACCAAACTCACCACATTCAAAGAATTTTACCTTCCACAGATCTCTTTTATTCTTCTCACCTCCCTTTTAGTTTTTCCCTAACTGGGATCCTTCTTTTCTTTCCCTTTTCTAGCAAGGGAAACATTTTCTTCCTCCTCCATC
This sequence comes from Pinus tabuliformis, assembly GCA_031772625.1. Classification (NCBI taxonomy): domain Eukaryota; kingdom Viridiplantae; phylum Streptophyta; class Pinopsida; order Pinales; family Pinaceae; genus Pinus; species Pinus tabuliformis. The sequence continues at coordinate 1,238,359,478 of CM062819.1, forward strand.
TCAAATTTCAATCCTCTACAACTGTTATTGATAATACCTTCAACTAGATTGAGCCTTAGATCCTCTTGCATCAAGTCACTCCATAGGTGTTCCAAATTTGTTAGTTGACCTCACCTGCTGATCCCTTGAACAAATACTTTCATTTCCTTGGTAAACACATTTAGAGCTACTTGAACAAGTTCTTTGCCTTCAATTTTATCTCCTATAGCTACAAGCTCATCACAGACATTCTAAATCTAGTGAAATATGAGGTCACATTCTCACCCTTTTGCATACTTTTTGTCCTCAAATTCTCCTTGAGAATCATTTTTCAATCCTGACATGGATATTCGTATAGATTCACAACAATGTCCCACATGTCCTTTGTTGTATTCTTCTCTGCAATGTGTGGAATGATATGATATCATACCCCATCCTATACCATCCTCTTTTTCTTAGCCATCTCTTTCTTTAAGTTATCAAACGGTTTCATATATGTTGGCTACCTTATGAAATTTGTCACATACTCCTTTAGACCATGCTCATTTAATAGGATCTACATTCTAGCCTTCTAAACGCTAAAATTTGAGGCTCTATCAAGTCTATCCTAATCTATGAGTCTTACTGAATCCATTTAGAAAACCTCAAATAAACTACAGATTAGTGGTAAAAATCTCATTTTGTTTCTTGATCGGCATTCCTTCTATTATTCGCACTCCCTTGGGAATGTGAAAATATGTCTTCGGAAATCCTTCTCTAGACAATGTACTACCTTCAACTACTCACTGAGGCCATTCTCTTTTCCTTTTGGATATCTTTCTTTGGGAACTGGCCCACAAACTGCAATCTTTACAAATCAAAATTTTTATTCCAGTAAACTTGCACTGGAAAATTTATCTTCCTACTTCATCCTACTGCAACTCGAAATCTCGAATACCATCATATAAACTAGAAAGTAGAAAACAACTCTGGAAAATAAAATGGAAATATCCTCCATGTGAATTCTCTTCCTACTCAACATAGATTTGTAACTGCAACCCTTGATGCAAATCTCATGCATCTAGATATTCTATACAAATTGCCTGATATTTTCTTTGGAACTACTTTCAAGCAACCACACTGCCTGAAAAATTTGCTTTTGAGAAGATCAAACTTTTACTACACTTTTGCATCTAGAAATTTATTTTTGCTCCTACAATTCACATCCCTACCCTGCCCTATGTAGATTTAAGTTTTTTTCTTCAAATATCCCTATGAAGCTCCATGATTTGTTGATCTTTCACCTATGAGCTTCTGATCTACTCAATAATGCTCTGATACATGTGAAATTTCCTTCAAATTGCAACAACTAGAATTTATTCTCCTAAATGATTATGAGTTTACTCATTTACACATAGAGAAATTTTTAGGTCTGAAATGGGCCTCCTAAGGAATATTATTAAATAATAGTGGAAATAATAAAATAAGATTAGATTACATCATCAAATTTTATAGGAAAGAAAAGAAAAGCTACTTTTTCAACTCGTATTTTCCAATGTATCTCCCAATGGTTTTACTCAAATTTTGAGCAAAAGTAGTCACTGGATGTGTAATTGAATTCTTCATCCAAGGAGAACCCATGTTGCATACTTTTGATGGACTCTACTACACGAAAAATGAGAAATACATGAAAAGTTTGATTACTATCACATTTTTTCATGTTTTTCTATTTTTTGTGTAGTAAGGTCCATCAAAAGTATGCAAAATGGTTACTCCTTGGATGGGGAATTAAATTATGCATACAATGAGTGCTCTTGCTCAAAATTTGAGTAGAATCGTAGGGGCATAACTTAAAAGTACGAGTTGAAAAAGTAGTTTTTTTTTTAATATTTTTATTTTTTAGTGCAAAAATGGTGAATCATCCCCCATAGTTGACATTGTTATCTTGAATACTATTTTTTCTTATAAAGTTGATTTTGGTTGTGCATTTTTGTTTTGAGACCCATTTTTTACCTAAAAATTTCTCTGATGGAAATTAACAAATAAATCACACTGAAATTCTTCAAAAACTAAATAGGTTGCAAAAGTAAATAAAGAATTGAGAAATAAATACACACACAATAAAAATGACACCAATATTTTCTGGACTGGTAGTCCCCAAAAAAAATTGCAAGGGAAAATTGACGAAGAAAATGAGGGTTTATTTTATTATTATGCAACAAATTCTGAGAGTACAACAATCTAGATTCCCAATTAGCAATCCTCTGGAAAATATACTGGAAAAATATCTAGTAGATAATTTTCTCCTTCTGTGATTCAACCCAAATCTCTAATGGCTTGCTTGCACTCCTCACTAGTAACTTGCACTCTTCCAGAAATGTGAGTTGCTAGCCTAGAATAACTCACAATGTCTGCAAACATTCTCCAAGTGAGCCATCTAGCCTCTCTCTGTCCCTAGAAAAATTCACTCCTCCTTCTGGATGATCTCTCGACCTTTGATAACTTAAATGAACCTTGTTTGGAAACTGGCAGTCATGGTTTTGGGTGCTCACACTAGATTCTATGGCCCTTTCTACAGATAATTTGGGCTTCTCTCTCCTACCAATCTCGCACTAGAGAAACACTAGAAAATTCCACAAAATTCTCCTAAATTTCTTTCTCCCTCTCATTGATGCTCTCAATCTCACTGGAACTGTGCCCTCAATTTCTACAAACTAGTTAGCTCAATCTACCAAGAAAAATAATTTTTGATATTTCTCTCTCCATCACCTTTATCTACTCTTATAATCTCTCTTGGAGTCCACAACGACTGAGGTTAAAACCTCATCGAAAACTAATATCAATTAGACTTCATCAATAGAAGTCTTTATAGAAATCTTGAACATCCTTAATTAATTAAATTTAATTAACCAAATTCCCTAAGTTATACTTACGAAATGATTTAATTATTGGCTAATTAATTTAATTAAGGTGTTTCAGAGTCATATATCGTGAAACTATTTATGAGTATTGTAGATCCTTCTCATCAAACTTGGTGTTAGCTACCGTTATTTTTTGTGGTAATTATTGATAGTTTCAATCCACAAATAAGTCATTCTCTATAGCATTTGACACCTATCCAATATTTGAATCTTCTACTTCTGTGTTCTTGGTAAAATTTTCTTTAAATAGTTCAATTTACATATCTAATGTCCCAACTAACGTGTTTCTTTATCATTGTTTTCAGGGCATGTATCAGTGTTGGGAAACTTTTCAACCCTAGGACCAGAGATATGGATATGAAGAGATAAACCTAACTTTCTTTGTAAGACAAAACTAATATTAAATGGATCACAAGCCATTTCCAGATAATATGAAATAAAATCCTTTTCAATGATTTCCAAATCAGACCTATTTCTAATCATTAAGGATAAAATTTCAAACAAATTTACAATCATTTTCCTTTTACTTTTAGGTACAATGTGAACATCATTAGCATATACTCCCTATCTAGATACCTTTAAAGTAAAAATTTGTTGGGTAAAAATTTTTGGTAAATAGTAGGGTTGACCTTCAAACACATAGATTCTTATGATAGTGCTGTCCTCAAAAAGATACCAATTTGTTATATTTGTTTGCTTTTTTAATAGTAAAATCTTCTTGAAATCCTTTGGTATTATTTCGAGGGATTTATTAAGCATTTTTTCTTAAATGTGAAAGAAAAAAAATCTGCAAATTTAACCTAACCTCCTAGTATCCTCTCCAGGTATAATACTTCAATCCACTAATCAACTTCCTTCACTCTTTCCCGCACATCTTTAGTTCTTGAGAATAGTTCTTTATTGACAAAATATTATGAATAACAAAACAAGGCTAGATGAATGAGATATATATTATGTTTGAATAACTCGAAAGGTGGCATAACTTTGAGGTTAAAATGTATACCTTGAGCTAGATAACATGGAAACGTAATCCTAATTCCAACGGGGTTTCTCATTATTTTCCTTTCGTCGCTGCTACAAAACCATCCAAAATTTTCACTACATTTCGAATTTTTGAGCCTACTTCATTGTCATATAAAGTTCCTTCTCATTTGTCAAGTCTTTTTTCATGTTTCTTTGTATTTCATAATTGTTCTTGAATTATATAAAGTGTTTTTGCATTGATTAAAACATCTCTAAGTGCATTTCATAGCTGCAACATCTTTGTGTTGTAAAATGACACTTTTGGGTTGCAGTTGCACACACTTCTCTCGTTATAGTTGGGGAATGTATATAAATTAGTGTCTTAATGTATATTAATTATTGATCAATCCTTCTAAGTTCTCTTGATGAGCTGGTATGTGTCACATGTGGTATAATGTCTAGAACGCATCATGTTCACCCCTTGCCTTATCACCTAGACCTAGACAATGTTTTGTTCCAAAATGAGCCCATTAAGGCTAAGATCATATGAGCTCACTTAGAAGCCTTGATGGGAGACCCTTCATTGTTTAGAAGCGCATCTTGTGCCCTCCTTGAGAGTTGAGCACACTTCTAAACTATGCCCTCCAAAATGACTAAGTCTTCCATGAGCGCACTCCTTCGACTTGAAGAAGTGCAAACTCCTTTAGCGCACTTACACACCCTAAAGAATTGAAGCTCAATCCTTCATCATTCTAGGATGTGTCATGCACCCTCTAGACCTTTGATCACATGATCATTCTTTGAACGCATGAATCTCTTATCTTAAGCCTTCATACTTGCGCCATACACCCTCTTTGGTTTCCTAAGCACATGAGTGCACTTTGAATCCATGGAGCTCTTCTTTTTGGCCTTCATACTTGCTCCATGTACACTCTTTGGTCTCCTTCAGTGCACTCCAAGCTAAAGGAATGCACCCTCCTTGAGAGGAATCCTTCCACCTAAAGGAATACGCCCTCCCTGAGAGAACTCCTTTAACCTGAAGGAATGTACCCTCCTTGAGAGCACTTCTTTGACTTGAACGAATGTGCGATCATTGAGAGCCCTCCTTTGACCTGAAGTAATGTTCCCTCTTTCTCTCCCTTGAGTACATAGCATACTTGGGAAGCCTAAAGCATTCCCATTTGTACTTCGAACCTATGACATGTGCCCTTCCTTTACTTCCTTATTCCCTTGAGTGCATGAGCACACGACGAAGCCTAGAAGCTTCCCTTATTTATCCCTTCAAACTTTCAAAGTGTGCCCATGTATCTAGAAGCACCTTTGACCCTTTTGAGAGCACCAAAAAGGCATAAAAAGAAAATATGGATAAAACATGGTAGACTAGGAAATTTTCAGGTTGATAGTTGCTTGTCATGGGTGATTGCAGAAGCAATTATTCCAGGGACATAATCTCAAGCACCCATAAGGAAGATCGAGCACAAAGGATAAAAAAAGGAAGCATGAAAAGAACCAAGAACACAGTTGAAACTCAATGAATGAAGCACCCCAAAGACTCCAGGAATGAATATCCTTTGGAGGGTGAAAGCGCTAGGATCGGAAGATAAACAAAGAGAAACAACAAAGTGAAAGTCATGTCGCCACTGGAGAAAGTCCATGTCATCAGTCACTATCTGTTCCAGTCATAAAATATAGTGACATGTCAAGTCTCACCATATAATGATGTGGAGGTTATGATGTAGTATTGTAATCATTGCAATAGACAAATAAGTGGAATTCTAAGAGTCATATGTGGAACATGAAGTGTCACATAGTCATATATGGAGAAAGATTGTATAGAAGTCCAAAATTCATTTAAAAGTTCAACAGTTGTTTAGAAGTCCAAAGGACACTGTAGAAGTCAAAGAGTCTTGGGGGTAATCCAAGAGTCATGAGGATGTGAAAGGTCATTCCTATTGTTATAAAAGAAACCTCATAACTCAAGAAAAGGGATTTTAAAGGATTAAGATTTGGAGAGCTAGTCATGGCTTCTCTACTTGGCATAGGGGAGAAAATCTATTTTTTGGAGAAGAGAGAAGTGAATTAATGTTCCACCATTGGAGCTACTATGTCAAAATTGTAATTGTGTAGCTGGATCTTTCACCTAATTGAATCTCTATAAGCCAACAAATTTTCAGGCATGTATTGCAAATTTTTTAGGACTAGTCTTGGGATGTTTACTGTATATGTTTGTGTTCATATGTACTAGATAAATTGAAATATTTTTGTGGCTTTAGTACTCATCTTGTAGAATTTGTGTTGTATTCACTTTAACATCATTGTGTGAACAATGTTTCTATTGAATATTTTTATGCTCCCATGTGTATCTCTTCTGTTAGTACTATTACTTTCCTTCTAGAGGCTCACTTTTGTCTCTCCCCTTTTGAAAGCCTCCTTTTATACATTGCAATATCTGTTTCATAATGTCAACTTACTTTCTTATTCAATGTTTATGTATATAATCTATTATTGCACCTGTTGAAACCGAGACGAACCTTTGTATTTTAGCAACTGAGTTGATACTTCGGATGGGGCTCCTACTCCAAATAATGTGAGGTATAACTCGGAATCACATTGGGGAGACCCCACAAATGTTGCCAGTATCTAGCACCATCAACATTCTAGTGCTAAAAGGAGGGTTAGATGACAACTTATACATATTGAGTCTATTTTGAATCTCTTATCCTTAATTGCTCATCCTCAAATTATACTCTCGATTTATTTCTCTAGTTTATATCCCCCTGGTGAAATTTTAATCCTCGATGAGCCTCTCGATGACTCATCCCAATTGAAATTTTACGGTGAGGATTGAACATCCATAATCGAGCACATTTATGATTTTCTTACATTTTGTGAATATTACAAAATTGATGATGAAAATATTTCTTGTGTGATTTTCTTCCTCACCCTTGAAGGTCATGTTAATCGATGGTGTCATACCTTACCACCTGCTTCCATCCATTCATTTGATCAATTCCTTAAGGAGCTTCATCAATATTTTGATAGGTATGATTACCGATATGTTTTTAACATAATCAATCAACTTGGAATGAATCCTAATGAATCAATTGAGGATTTTTCTAACTGATTCCTTCTCTTATGTTATGAGTTTCTTGGATAAAATTTGGATTGGAATTTCCTTAAAGAAGTGTTTGAAAGTTTGGTTTCTAATCTCTTTTTATAGTGAATCTAAACCCCCTGATGTTTATGTTCCCCCAAATTTTGTAGATTGTGAGATACCAATAAATCCAAAGGAGGAACCTACTATTCCTTTTGTTCCTTGTTCTCCTCCTTTTCCAGTACCAATTTGGGTGCCTCCTGGTGATAATGTTGAAGTTTGAAAATCCCTGGGGATTCACTCAATGAACATCTAACATGTCACATGCATTCATGGCATACTAAACAATACCCCTAATTTCACTACACCTTGGAAAATACCTCTAAAAATCACATTATTTAACCCCCTACCAATATGAACCCAATACACCTTCCCAATTTAAAAAACTCCTACCTTCACTAGATATTGTAGGTATCCATGTGTTCATTAACATTTTTCTATACCCATTTATATTTTTTCATTGAATTTAAGCATGTGGTATGGTATTTCTCCCCCAGTGAAGCCCCCATGCAGGAATCTAGAAATCAAATTCCTAATCCAGCTTGTCAACCTTCTCCCACGTTCCATGATTTAGATACAATGGAGGAAACCTTAGAATGGTTCATGGAGCCCAAGGTGAAGGTTAATCCGTTCATTTCTCAAGATGGTATCGACACCCATAACTCTAGTCTTAAATATGATTTGAATTCATGTCATCCGTTATCATCTCTTTCTCATGATCCCTTGCCCCATGATTTTCTTAATAAACCTAATCCAAATGGTAATTAGGTGCAAGGAAGTCATTGTTCATAGGTAGAGAAGGAAAGTGAGGATTATTTTTCTCTTTCTTCTCTTTTCCAAAATCCTCCATGTAAAGATTATATTCTTCCATCCTTGGTTGATTTTGAATCTAGAATTCTCAGTGACAAATCAAATGAAATTGATTTTCCTAATCATTCTAAAGTCTTGGGAAAAAATGATTCTGAGGTTGATAATTCCATTGATGTACATGGTGGAAAATTCCCAAGTGCACCTATTGATATTTTGATTTCTCAAGAAGATTTTGATTTGAAATATTTAGATCTTGAATATGTTTTAGTTAAAGAAGATGTTATCATGGAAACTCCCTCTTCACCTCACTATCCCTTGTGTTCTACTTTTTATAATGCATTAACTTGTGATGAAGATAGTCCATGCTCTTCAAGTTCATCATCTAATGAGTTTAATTTCGAATTGACACAAGACAGTGAGGTCATCCATCATGAAAAAGAAGGTAAGTATCTTATCGAGTATCCTTTCCATTCCTTATCATTTCCAATTTTGCATGAAGAAAATTATTCTATCCAGGTTACTCATGATATTTGTCCAATTTATCCATCTTTAGATATGAAATTAAAAGAATATTCTGACTTGGGTAATTTGTTTGTCAAAAATGAAAATTATGATCGAATTAGTGACGTAAATGACTTCCATATGGATAGTAGTGATCTAGTCGAAATTAATAGTCATAGTCGTCCATGCACCATGCATAATCTGATTCAATCTTCAAAATGCAATTCTATAATTCTTGAAAGTTTTGGGATTCATCAGGGAGTCAAGGCACTTCAACTTTCATTGATGGTTATGTCAGGTTATCGCAACTCTGGCAAGGCCCCCAAACTCAATCATATCTGGACATTCTCACAAAATTATTTCCTTTGCATGGTTTCATTGGATGCAAATTTCTTCTTGAAATATGTTCATTATTTTGAATATATCTCTTTCAACTTTCAAGATTTTGTTTCTGGTCAAATCTATCATTCTGTATCAATTGATTATTCCTGAGGTAAGTATTTTATGTCTAACTTGGGTTTGGAGTGTATACCTTTCATGGATGAGAAAAATTGTGAAGTTGATAATTCTAAAGATTATAATTGGTTGAATGATTCATACATGTCACATTCTTTTGCAATTAATTAGCTCCTAATCCTTCTTGTGAATGTTCTAATGCTAACCATTTTCATTTTGGCACCCAATCTCCTCTTGAGTATTAATGAATGCTTGTGTTATATGCTAAATCAAGTTCCTCTTTTTCATCCACTACATCTCAACTCATTTCATGTGTTTTTCATATTGGAATTCATTTTTAATGATTATGATGTTAGTCCTAGCTGTAGTCGGTCACAAGTAGATGGTTTGACACATTAAACATATGAGGAAGATAATTATTTCATTCAAGGAATTTGTAAAGTTATTCAAACTGATTTATCTTTGCTGTCTTCCCATTGATAATCTTATGTCATAATCATCACATCTGATCATGGTTCTTGTTGTAAAAAATGCCATCTGATTGATCATTTTCCCACTAGTGTACATAATGATGGTTGTTTTACATCAGTTGATATTTATGGTTTATCATCTCAATATTTAGATACTTTTTGAGTAGTTGAGGAACTGCAGCCTTTCTTGATGGTTATGTTAGGTCGTCACTGTGTTGACAAGCCTTATAAATTTAATTAGATATATTTCCCCTCACAAGATTCTTGTCCCGATTCCATGCCATTAATAAAAAAAAATATTTTCAAGGATTTTCGTTTTATCAAGAGGATGGTTTTGAATTTCATGATTTGATCTGTAATCAGTTGGAGTAATCTTACTTAGCAAGACCACTTTCTAGAAATAAGTTTTGATTTCTCTTGATATTTGCTAAGGAAGACAATATAAGTGCAGGTGCTTTCACAAGGAATTTTATAGGTTCGCATGATTTTTTTTCTTATCGAAAATGTAAGGTGGTAGGTTGAGAAAAACAAAGTGGTATGAAACATGTTTCTTTCTTTTAAAAGGACCTTCTATTTGTTGTGTAAGATATTGAAGTTTTTATCTTTTCTGATGCACATTATCATATATTGATTTTCATTTCTCGTATCTTTGTGATTGTTGGTGGGGAGAAATTATGTTCGCTTCATTGGAAATATCATTACAGGTAGCCCTAACCTTCTAGCTGGTTGGGTTAGGAGTAGGCTTAATTTCATTCAGTTCCCTTTGCATTGCATCCACCTTGTTTTTTTCTCTCAATCTAGTCTTTGGATCTATTTTGTTTTTGTATGATGTTTTGGCTTCAAACTCCAATTACTTTGTCTCTTGTTTCTTATTTTGGGTTTGTAGGCATTTCTTTCGTGTTTTCCTAATAATACCTTGTGTGAAAAAATTCATGGCTCAAAAGGGAATTTTTTGTGGAATAAAAGAGAAGTTTGACAACTACAATGCTTGGATTTTTTTTTGTTCTCCTACTTTGTTTGGGAAAATTACATATGTTGAGCTAAGTCTAGATGGAAAATACTATTCTTCCAAGGGGAGAAGCTTGAGGGAACCTATTAGATTCGAACCTATATTAGTGTCTAAACGAACTAACTTGGTGTAAATCTACCATTGTGTTAACATTTGTCCAATCTAGTAGAGAAAGGATAAGGGGAAAATCTAAAGCGAGCAAATCAATATCAAAGGTATTAAAATAATTCATTGACGGAGAAACCTCCCATGCTCTCATTAAGTCGAGATCCCTCTTCTGCCTGTGGAAAATAAAAAATTTCCATGAATAGTCTATTAAATAAATAAATAATGGGTGAAAGAAGAGAAAGACTTGCTACACAGGGAGGTGAAGCAAGCAACTTTGGTGGGGTAATAGCCAAGCTCGTTGGTAGCAAAGCAATGTTTGTGATCCTGAAGTGGCTTTGTCAGGGTATTGTCCAGGCCTACTAGTAGTGGAGCAACAAGACAGATGAAAACTCATACTCTAAAAATCACAAATGAGTCGTGCACATTAACCTTTCCCGTATTGAAATAATTGTGATAAAGTGTATCTTTTGTATGTGTTTTGACCAAGTAGAGAAAAGTAATATTTTCTGTATAAAAATAGGTTGAAAGGGGGAACTTGGGGAAATCAATACTTCCTGAAGGTTTAACTCTTAACTGAAATTTTTTCCCAAACAAAGAAGCTAAAATTCTCCCAGTGTGTCGGCAAGTGTTATCACTCCTACAACACCCTCCAAAATTTTCACTACATTTCGAATTTTGGAGCCTACTTCATTGTCATATCAAGTGTCACCTTATTTGTAAAGTGTTGTTTCATGTTTCTTTGTATGTCATAAGTGTTTTTGAATGATCTAATGTGTCGTCACATTTATTGAAAACATCTCTAGGTGCATTTCATGGTTGTAACATCTTTGTGTTGTAAAATGACACTTTTGGGTTGCAGTCACACACACTTCACTCGTTATAATTGGGGAACATGTATAAAGTGGCATTTTGATATATATTCATTATTGATAAAGATTTTACAATTTCTCTCGATGAGTTGGTATGTGTCACATGTGGTTTTATGTCTAGAACTCATCTTGTTCACCCCTTGCCTTATCACCTAGACTTACAAAAATTTCGGTTGCAAAACAAGCTCATTAAGGCTAAGAGTGCACGAGAACACTCTGAAGCCTTTATGGGAGACCTCTCATTGTTTGGAACTATTCCTTGCACCCTCCTTGAGAGCTAGGTACACTCCCAAAGCACGAATCCCCTTCATTGTTCTGAATGGCACCCTCTAAAATAACTATATCTTCTGTGAGCGCACTCCTTAGACTCAAAGAAGTGCACCCTCCTTTAGCACACTAGTGCACCCTAAAGACTTGAATCTCAATCCTGCAACCTTCATCGATATGCCATGTTCCTTCCATACCTTTGAGTGCATGAGATCACACTGAAAGCACAAATCTCTTCCCTTCATCCTTCAGACTTTCATCATGCACCCTCTTTGGTCTCTTGAGTGCATGAGTGCACTTCGAAGGCACAAGGATGTTCTATTCATCCTTCAAACTTGTGTCATGCACCTGATTTGGCCTCTTGAGCACATGATCACACTTCAAATGCATGAAGCCTCACCGTTAAGCCTTCACACTTGTGCCATGAGACCTATTTGTTCTCCTTTATCGCACTCCTTCGACCTTAAGGAATTCACCCTCCTTGACAACACCCCTTTGACCTGAAGGAATGCACCCTCCTTGGGAGCACTCGTTGAACCTAAAGGAATGTGCCCTCCTTGAGAACACTACTTCAACATGAAAAAATGTGCCCTCATTAATACCACTCCTTCAAACTAAATGCATGCACCATCTTTCTCTCCCTTGAGTGCATAACACACTTGGGAAGCCCAAATTCTTCCCCTTCATCCTTTAGACTTGTGACATGTTCCCTACCTTGACTACCTTATTCCGTTCAGTGCATGTTGAAGCCTCAAAGCTTCCCTTCTTCTGCCCTTCATCCTTTCAAAGTGCGCCCATGTGCCTAAAAGCACCTTTGACCCTTTTGAGTGCACCGAAAATGAATAAATAGAAAATATGCATAAAACATGGTAGATTAGAAAAATTTTAGGCTGATCATTCCTCGTCACAGGTGACTACAGAAGCAGGTATTCCAAGGACCTCATGGAAATCACACACGAGGAAGATGGCGCAAGGAGGATAATTAAAGGAAGAATAAAAAGAACCAAGAACACACTTGAAACTTGATGATCAAAGCACCCTAAAGACTTCAATAGTGGTGACCCTTTTGAGGGTGAAAGCACCATGATTAACAGATAAAAAAAGAGTATAGATAGAGTGATAGCCATGTCACCACTAGAGAAATCCCATGTCATCAACCACTACCAGTCCTAGTCATTAAATATAGTGACATGTAAAGTCTCGTCATATGATGTCGTGGAGCTTATGTTGTAGTATTGTAATCATTGAAAAAGAAAAATAAGTTGAAGTCCAAGATTCATGTGCGGAACATGAAGAGTCACATAGTCATATATGGACAAAGATTGTATAGAAGTATAAAAGTCATTTGTAAGTTGAAGAAATGTTTAGAAGTCCAAAGGACACACTAGAAGTCCAATATTCATAGGAGTAATCCAAGAGTCGTGAGGATATGAAAGGTCATTCCTCTTGTTATAAAAGGAACCCCATAACTCAAGAAAATGACTTTTGGAGGCTTTAGGATTAGAGAGCTAGTACTAGCTTCTCTACTTGGCATAGGAGAGAAAATCTATTCTTTGTAGAAGAAAGAAGTGATTTAATGTTCCATTATTAGAGTTAGTGTCTCATCATTTTCATCGTGTACTTAGATATTTCACCTAATTGAATATCTATTAGCTGACACACTTTCATGCATGTATTGCAAATGTTTTAGGACTATTCTTGGGATGTTTATGGTGTATGTTGTGTTCATATGTACTAGCGAAATTGAGATATTTTGATGGCTTCAATATTGATCTTGTACAATGTGTTTGTATTCACTTTAACATCGTTATGTGAATTATTTCACTAAAGAATATTTTTATGTTCCCATGTGTCTCTCTTAGGTTAGTACTATTACTTTCCTTCTAGAGCCTCACTTTTGTTTCTCCCCTTGTGAAGGTATCCTTTTTCGTATTGCAATCGGCATTCCACAATGTCAACTTGCTTTCTTATTCAAGGTTTATGTATATAATATCTTATGTTATCCATTGAAACCAAGATGAACCTTTGTGTTATGGGAGTTGGGTTGATACTCTCGATGGGGCTCCTAATCCAAACAGTGTGAGGTCTAATTGGGACTTCACATTAGGGAGACCCCTTACATTTTGGTGATATCCAATACCATCAACATTCCCTTAAGCACATAAGGATAGTTTTATCCATAACCAAACCATTATGATATCCTAAAATACCACTTAGCAAAGTGACCATTTCCTTTAACTATGGCTCAATTAGAGGAAATTTCAACATAAAAACAATTGACCAGGAAAAAATTAAGAAATTAATAAAATAATTTCATGTAGATAATTTTTCAATATATCATTTTTATTATTTTGATTTTAATAAATGTCACTTTTATCAGAATAATCATTTGTGTGTGTTAATATATATATATATATATATATATATATATATATATATATATATATATATATATAGATATATATATATATATATATATATATATATCAACACAAGATTTAATAAATATGGCAATCCAAAATTTAATATATTGTTTCAACTTTATTATGTAAATTCCTAGATACAATGGACGAATCTATCATATAAATTCATATATAAACAAAAGATTTAATAAATTTGGAAATCCAAAATTTAATATATTGTTTCAACTTGATTATGTAAATTCCTAAATACAAGGGACGAATATATCATATAAATTCCTATATATGAGGAATGAAATTCCTCATTAGTAAAAAAACATTGAATTAATAATTTTTAAGACAAAAATAATATGCACACAAATTAACATTGTCAAACATATTTTTCCAAATTTTTGATTTGGTATTGTAAAGAGAATTATTATAAACTCACCGAATAAGGACAAAATGTTCTTAGTATTTCTACCTGAATTTGTTCATCATAAAAGTTAACAACCTGTCTTAATAAGATATCTTCTCAAAAAAGGTTGAGAGGTAGAATCTCAAATACAGAAGCCAAATGCTAAAAATACCCAACGACTCAACCTTGTCCATTGTTAGAAATTCAATTTACGAACAATATTTATGAATTTCGATCATCACCAATTGTTCCAATTTCTTGGTCACCATTAATTCCAAATGTTGGTGTTCAAAATTAGCCTTTTCAATTATAGTTTCAAAATTTGTGTTCTTGTTTGACATGTCCAAAGGCTAGACCTCATATCATAACTACAGTTGGGAATTTTAGTAATGTAGAAACCTTGGGAATGGCCTTGAAATAACCCAAAAACCTCACTTGATTTCTGTGTCAAATCCGATGGATTTTATTTTTTTATTTTTTTATTCTTTTAAGTTTGATTTCAAAATTGTAGATTGAATAAAGGTGTTCAAAATTCTAATTTCCACTTTAAAAACAATCCTATGTGTATAAGTATGACTCTATGAAAAAAGACTTTTTGACCACTCTGAGGAAAAATTGAACCAGAGCCATATGTTAATAAATCAAATAACATTCATTAGTTATCACATCACAACCTTGAAATTTATCACATTTTAATCAATCTTTGTCCCTAGTAGAGCTTGTAATGGGAATTAGTGAAAGGTTAGTAGAAAACACACTCAACCCATGATTTACCCTTCATTAAAAATATTATTGATATTCTAATTGATATAAATTAAGATACTAATTTTATTTTTAATATTTAATATAGTTTTAGGTCACTTGGACACCATTCACACCTAAGGTAGGTAAATAATATTATTTAAAAAAATAACCTATACCCAAATTAAATAATTCAGATTTTCAATGTCATATTAAGTATTTGTATCTCTTTTAAATTTTAAAGGATTTTGATTGGTTTAAAAATTATTACATGGAAATTCAATGTTAAATTTTTAAAATAAAATTTCCCTTAATAACTTTAGTACCTTACTATCGGAATGGTAATTCAAATTTTACTACTTCACTTGGATTTTCAACTAGTCTTTGTAAAAAAATTAATTTTGTATCTTTAACCCAACTTATAAATTCCTCGTTCAATTCCTTATCACTAATATTCTTTCCTTTCATAGGTAACCTCAACATATTCACCATAGTTTCCTTTGACACTTCCAAGAAACTATGTCCATCTGTAGGATGAAAAATATGTCGAATTGAGGGATCATAATGACTAGCTAAAAGACCAACTATATCAGGATCAAAATAAACACCCTACAATGCATCTCTAAGGAAATCTATATTTAACATATAAATGTATAAGCTATATGATTCACCATTAATCTATAATTGAGCTCTAATGACATGCATGTCAATGTTCTATATGTGGGTGTCATAAATTTATGCTAGCCCACTAATGAAAACCACAATGTTGTGTTTAGTATCCATTCTAAGTGCATAAACTTTATGGGCTATTATAAACATAATATAGTAAGGCTTTGGAAAGCTTAAATGTTTCCTAGAGACTAGAATGGCGTGCTTCTACATTCACTCTGAGCTCAAACCAGAGATCGAAAGTTAATTCCTTTGACTGTAACAATCCAATAAGTACCACAAAATGCAGGAAAAAATGAAATTATAGCCTAATAACATTACATATGGTGAATACTTGATGTTTAATTGTTCACACCACATCATATTTACACTACGTTGTGTGCTTTGGTATTATATTAATTTCATCATGTTATTGATTATACCACTTTCCATATTTTATTATGCCATCATCCCTTCCAAATCCATTGGCCAAAATTTATTTAATCCAATGGCCCACACTCGCATAAAATTCCCACTAACAAATGGTTTTAAAATGGAATTGTGCTCTGATGACATCTAATAGCCACAATCTCTTTGATCCAATGACCAAACAATATATTGCACCCCAACCAATGTGAATGCTAAAATGGACTTGCACTCCCAATCAAATCCACCAGCCCTAGTTAACTGCATTCAATGACAATCATTGGCCATCATAATCTAACATACTCTTTAGTTAACACTGGTAGCCTCTCACATGTGACTTCAACCTCATCACTCACGCCATTGTATATATTATTTTATTTTGTTTCGTGGCCTATAATATATCAAATATGTATTTATATGTTTCTTGTAAATCCATATGCTTTACCCCAGCTCAATGTAGATATCTATTAGATCACCCACTAAATTCCATTGCTCACAATGATTGCAAGGTACCACCCCTATGACATCAACAAACGGAGGGGGTCGCACACTCCAGGTTCCACAATGGAAATTTTCCACCTCAACATAATGGTGGAATTTTCGCTTGCAAATATCCATGGTTATCGTACATTTCGAGGGGGAGGACACTCATGACATCACTAGGATGGGGGGGAGAAATCGTTATACAGCTACCTTGCTAGAACTCTACCCTCTAATGCAAATTACATTATGAACTATCTACAAGTTTATTTTTTGAACCTTGAATTCCACTGTGAATTATCAACAATTTGATTTTCTAAGTCAATGCAGATTATCCAAATGGATCCTACTAATAAATTATAATACTCGCACTTTCAAATCTTACCAAAATACACCCGTCATTTTGATTCTACAAAGATCCATTGAGACACTGAACTTTCGACCCTAGTTTTCAATGACCATACCCAGTGAACTGCCTCAATGATGTTGTTTTTTATCTTCTTTGAACAATTCCTTTGACGCAAACTTCTCTGGTCTTCATTCCATATAACTTGAATTTGTTTCAAATGTCAATTTTTGATATTGATATGGACTAGATTAAATATGGGCATAAATCAATATTTTATTATTTCAAGGTGTGACTTGAATATAGCTACCATCATTAATCATGACTCTAAGCTCTTATTTAGTTTTCATTTTCATTTTTTCCAAGAGAAATTGTTAGTTGTTATTTGTATTGAAGCCCAACATTTTTCAGTAATGTTGATAGTTCAATGTTATAGTTACATAGAATAAATGAACAAATTATAAAATTTAACAAAAAAAATTGATAAACTAGTTTGTGCTTTAAACGATTAAGGTTTTTCTCACAAAGGAAGGCCAAAACTCTATTTGATGAAAATTAAAGTGACAATTTTTTTAAATTAGAGTGAATTAATTATATCGGACCCTCCTAAAGTGATTTTGCTGCAACTGCTTTGGAACCCAATATTAAATAGGGTGATCCCATGTCAGCATAGTGGTGACAACAGGCCCAGCCATTGAGTCACTCTATGCAGTTAATGACCCCAACATATTTCACAACCAATATATATTGTCCACCACTAATTTAGAAAACTAACCACATGCGAACATTTCATGTAGTGTGTTTTAACCATGATTGCAAATGCCCCCTTGCGCCCCCACTCTGCCCCAAACACACATACATAAGGGACACAGTGTCGCGCCAACCATAGATTTTTATTGTGAAACCTCCTCCATCAATCCTTTTTGTATGAGCATTAGCATAGACTATAGTTTCCACTGCAAATCAATCATGACAACCATGATATATAGTGTCATAGCCTCTGCAACAACCAAACAAATAATTAATTTTCTCTTATTTTACAATTATTTTCCAATGTTTGACAATTACCGAAATTGAATCACCCTCCACCAAGGGAATTATGTCATATCAATGCTCATTCAACCAATGGAAAATTAGAAATAATATTTTTACAAATTAGAAAAATAATTTTCATTTACGAAAAAATATAAATAATTAACATTTTTTTGGAAACTTTGGTTAAAATTACAAAAACTTCGCAAATTAATACATGGTTAAAAGGCTTTGACCTGAGATGAAAACTATAATCCCTAGAAAAGAAAAAAGCTAATAAAAAATTACAAAATAAATTTATACTTCAAGTAAAAAACTCTAAATATATATAAAAAGTAAATTATAAATATATAATTCATTTTGATGTTGAAATTTTCAACAATCAAAATATTATCACGATACATGTTGTTAAACATGACTTTATCTTAGAATAAAAAATAAAAAATGCAGAAACCAATATTCAAAATATGGGGAGAGAATGATCTTGAGGATTGAGGGAGCTGCAAAGGAAATCTGAACTAGGGTCTGGCTCTAGGGTTTTGTTGCTGGTCACCATGGTAGGGTGCGGAGGGGAGAGTTCGGCTCCCTCCTACAGTCAAGTGGTTGCGAACAGAAGCAAGGGAGGTGGATCACATCGCTTCAAGAAACCATTAGAGATAGCAGCAGAGGATAAGAATAAAGAAAAATCAAGAACCGTTTGACCTCAAGGTCAGGAAAAGAAGCATGAGGAAGCTAGCAAGGAGAAGAGAACAGAGGGTAGCAGTAAGAAAATTTCTCCTCCAAGAACATCCTGGGCCTGTAAACCCAAGTCGACTACCATTCCTCGAGTTGTTTTGAGTGACCTAGCACCGCAGGTGCATAGAGAACACATGGTATAATATGTTGTTATCTACAAATTTATGGGGATTTGGCCAACGGAGAAGGCTTTATAAGCATGGATCAGGAACCACTGCAAACCAAAAGAGAAAATTTACCTTCACCTTGGGTCCAAGGGCTTCTTCACAGTGGTGTTCACAAACTTAGAGGATAAAGATAGAGTATTCGAGGGAGGACCCTATTTTTACACTTTTGCAGGCCTCTACATGAGACCATGGGTAATGAACTTCGTCCTAGAACGAGATACTTTCACCTCAGTACTGGTATGGATAAGACTCTACACCCTCGCTTTAGATTATTCAATGTAGGAGACTTTAAAGGCTATTGGCAACAAACTAGGGCATTTTATAAAGATCTTAGATGCTACTCTAAGAGGCAAATACACTTCCTTCGCCTGGATATGTATGGAAATGGACTTATAGGGGGCACTTCCAGATGCAATCATTTTAGAAGTGTATGATGAGGAATGGGTGCAGGCGGTGGACTATGAACACGTCCCATTTCGGTGCTGTAAGTGCCATGAACACGGGCACTTATATAGGGACTGCCCAAGGAACAAGACAAAGAGCAATATAAAAGCCACTACATATAAGGATCTCGAAGGTTTTACTAAGGTTGGGGGTAAAGGGAAAGGAGGCAAGAGGTACCAAAAGAAAATTATTGAACACAGACAACTGAACCACAATAGTTTCAAGATTTTAGAATAAGAAGGCGACAACAATGGGATGAATCACGAAGTGGAGAATATTCCCACCAAGAAGGAAAGGGATGCTAATATGGAGGATATACCAGAAAACAACAAACAAATGGATGATTTACTGAGCATGATGGAGCTCAGTAGGGACAATGAGATAACCCCAAGTGAGGTAGGAACGGAAGACCATGAACAGCAGGAGATTCTAGATAGGGAGAATTTAGATCTAGAAAACTTTCTGGAGTAGGGAATCACCAAAGGGGTAGACTCTCTGCCAAAAGAGGAGTTTGACAGGGTTCAAGAGCTCTTCCTCTGGAGATCACAAACAAAGTGTTCTGGAGTCAAAAGAAACCATGACAGCTAGGAGAATAGGGGAGTGAAAACGATGGAGGATACATCGATGCTTTCTTCCAAGAACCCGAGTAGGAAAAGAGGAAGGAAAAAACAGAATGAGCTATTGTCCTAATGTGGGAAACTTATGATTAACTCAGGTAAGATGATGGATCTTACTAGCTACTCCTTTAAAAACCTATCTTAATGAAGCTTACAACCTGGAACATTAGGGGCCTAGGAAGTAAAAGGAAACAAAGAAACCATAGTAGTAGAATAAAGGAAGAAAAATCATATATGGTTTTTATTCAAGAAACAAAATGTTCGGTGGAAAAGATCAGAGAGATACACAACAAATGGTTAATCAAGTATGAATATCTAGAGGTTAAACCAGATAACTCGCCGGGTGGGATTGTCACTCTATGGGATCCTCAAAAACTTGGAATCCTGGATGTTGAAGCTTGTAGGAATTATCTATCGATGGTGATACAACCTTTTGGGGATAAGGAGATCTACATGATCACTAACGTCTATCGTCCTCAAAAACTAGAATACAAAATAAAGCTTCTCACCTCCCTTGAGGAACTGAGGGAGAGATATCTTGATATACCTTGGATTGTGGCAGGGGATTTCAACATGATTATATCTCTTACAGAGAGAAAAGGCGGCACCAGAAAATTAGGCAGGGACTCCCTTGCTTTCTAGAACTTCATGAATAACATGGGGCTAGTGGACATAGAAACAGTAAATGGAATTTTTACTTGGAATAATAAGAGGGGAGGGGCTTCTCAAGTTGCCTCTAAATCAGACAGATTCATAATCTCAGAGGACCTCCTTATCACAGGCCTTGATATATCATCTTTAATCCTTCCCTTTGGATGCTTAGACCACTGGCGTATCCAGCTGGAAGCCACTTTTATGGGTACACCGAGGAACAGACCTTTTAGGTTTGAAAATATCTGGCTCTCTCATCCTGATTTCACCAACAATATTAACAAATGGTGGACAGAAAATAGGCCCGTTCAAGGCACGAAAATGTTCATGCTACAACAGAGAGTCAAACACATCAAATCTAGGCTTAAAGATTGGAACAAACAAGAGTTTGAAAATATTTTTAAAGCCAAAAAAGAAGTTGAGAAGAAACTCTAGGAGATTAATCAAATCATCATCACAGAGGGTTTTACCGAGGAGTAGAAAATTTAGGCTAACTCTCTTCAAAACAAATGGGAAGATCGGTGCATGCAAGAGGAGATTTTCTGGAGACAGAAATCGAGGATACAGTGGATTAGAGAAGGAGAAAGAAACACGAAGTTTTTTCATAGATCAACCTTGGATCATAGATCTCAAAATAGAATTTTTAAACTCAAAGACTCTCAAGGGAAAGAGCTCTTCTCTCACAAAGATATAGAATTTGTCCTAGTTCAACACTTCCTTAGCATAGCAGAGGAGCATCTCATTGAAAGATATCGGTTCATTAACAAATTCACAAAGTTCATTCCTAAGCTTGTAACCAAGGAAGACAACCACAATCTTAACAGGCTAGTGTTTGAAGAGGAGGTCAATGAAGTTATAAATGAGATGCACAATGGGAAAACCCCTGTCCCAAATTCGTTCAATGCGGATTTCATCAAAGCTTGCTGGAAAACAGTCAAACAAGATATCCTTGAGGTTGTGGAAGACTCGAGGAGATCCAAAACTATTTTGAAATCTCTTAATTCCTCTTTCATAGCTTTGATTCCAAAGTAGGAAAACACTATGACAATGGACAGATTCAGACCCATCGCCTTATGTAATGTGGTGTACAAAATTATTTCCAAAGTGATTGCTAACATACTCAAGCCTCTTCTTCTTGCTCTCGTTTCAGAGGAGCAAACTGGTTTTGTGGAAGGAAGATAGATTCTCAACAACATCATACAAGCTCATGAGGTAGTACACTCTCTTAAGGGCAATAAGCAAGCTAGTATGATCATGCAACTGGACCTAGAGAAAGCATATGATAAGCTAAGTTGGATGTACATCAGGGAAGTGATAAGAGCTTATGGCTTCGACCACATATGGATAATATGGGTTACGACCCTTGTATCCACTGCTAGTTTCTTCATGTTGCTTAATGGCTCTCCTTCTTGAACCTTTATACCCTCTAGGGGCCTCAGACAAGGGGATCCACTCTCCCCCTTCCTCTTTGTTCTCATGATGGAAGGACTAAGCAGAGCGATCAAAATGGCAAATTATGAAGGAAAAATCTGGGGTCTGGAACTTACCTCGGCTGGGGCTGCCTCTACTCATCAGCAATTTGTGGATGATACAATGTTGCAGGGCATTCCTACGGTCAAGGAAGCAAGAGCTTTCAAACAAACCCTAAACAACTTTGCATTGGCTACTGGTACAGAGGTAAGCCTTGATAAATCAAAGGTTTTTTTTTCAATACTGACATTTCTATTTAGAGGAACCTCACCAAAATTATTGGGTTTCAAAGGGCTCAGTTACCTTCCAAGTACCTTGGAATGCCTCTTACTGACAAATCTCTAAGTAAGGGAGTGTGGGAGCCTGTAACTGATAAACTTTAGGATAATGTTAGGAAATTAACCTACAGGTATTTGAATTTGGTGGGGCGTCTTGTGCTTACAAAGGCTATCCTACAGGCTATACCCATTTTCATGTTTTCAGCTCTTCCTGCTCCCAAAGGAGTTATATAGCAAATCAGGAGTATTAAACGAGATTTTATTTGGGGAAAAGGGGAAGAGAAAAAGAAGTGGGCTTTGGTAGCTTGGGACAAACTCTGCAAGCCTAAGGACCATGGTGGTTTGGGGCTTCATGACCCTGAAATCCTTAGCAGAGTATGGGGAGCCAAAATTTGGTGGAGGTGGCTCAAGGAATCAGCAACCCCTTGGGCCAAGCTTTGTAAGTAAAAATATGCAAATAATTGGCAGGAGAGGGATCATATCAGAGTGTCAAGGCTCATCAAGGGCTCCCCCATTTGGAACTTTTCTTGGGAGAGTAGATCCATTGTCCAACAACATAGTTTCTAGGAGATCAGAGTTGGGAACCTTGCACGGTTTTGGGAGGATAACTAGCAGCAAGATCCAAATTTGTTTAGATAAGAACTAATTGCTTTCAGAAATGACACTGACAACAAAGGTGTACTCATGGTATGTGACTTCTGGGATCAGGTAAGGGACAATGGTAAATGAAGAATCTAGAAGAATCTTGGTTATAGTGAAGAGAGTCCTTTGAAAGCCTAGGCGGATTCCCTTGCTCTTGACTTGGAGAAGAGGAAGATTTTAATGTCTACCTCGTCTGACCAACTGAGATGGGGTAGAAACACCGAAGGCACCTTTAACTTCAAAGAAGCCAAACACAAGGTTCTAGGTTTTGATTATCCAAACCCTAACCAAGTTTGGAATGACCTTTAGAGGAACTCGCAATAAATGAAAGTCAAGTTGTTTATGTGGTTGGTTCACCAAAAGCAAATTCTCACATGGGAGAATCTTCTAAAAAGGGGTTTTGTTGGCCCATCCAAATGTCATCTATGTGGTTTATAGGAAGAAATGTTGGAGCATTTAGTAAACCTCTGCCCCTTCACCTCTACTTTGTGGGATTGGGTAGCCTCTGTCTTCAGGAAAACTGACAGAGACAGACTCAGCATCACCAACACACTGAAGAATTGGAGAAAAGACTTCTCAGGTAATGAAATCATGAACAAAGCTTGGACTCTAGTTCTAGGCTTTATTATCTGGGATGTTTGGAAAGAACGCAACTATAGGATTTTCAAGAACAAAATAGGCTTGACCCAGAATATCCTTGTCCAAATTCTATGACAGATCAAAGATACAGTAGAAGCCCTAATGTGGAAAATTCTTGAGAACCCCCCTACAGCCCAGGAGGCATGCATAAATGCTTGAAAATATAGGCACATACTTATATTTATTGTTGGTTGTTTATGTGCTTTAAAATCTACTGGTTTAACTGATATGTAAATGTGCTTAAACATATATATAAATTCATATAATAGTGAATAGGGCAACAGAGACAATGTGGCAATAAAGCAGACACATGAACAACAATATTAATTTGGAGTTCACCCACAACTCTTGAGCTATGTCTCTGTGCGCTCTAGTTAACTCAACTAGGTTCTCTAGGATTATGGTCTAAGTCTTTTTTACAAGCTCTTGGCCCAACTCCTATTGTTTTACATAAAAATAGTGGGTTCAGACACCATTTCATCCCCTGGATCTTGAAGCTCTAGCTCTTGGCTCTGGCTCTTGGCTCTGGCTCTTGGTTCTGGCTTTTAGCTCTGACTCTGGCTTTTTGGCTCTTGGTTCTGGCTCTTAGCTCTGACTCTTTGGCTCTAGCTCTTTGGCTCTTTAGCTCTGGCTTCTTTCTACCCTCTGGTTGTTTACAGCGCTCTGGGTTTTTCACTTGAACTCCAAGTGACTCCCCTGGCTACGTTTCTACTTCTGTGCTACCTATTTTTTCCTTAGCTTCCTTCTTTGGCTTCCCCTTCAACAAAAAACCCTCAAACAACAACCAACTATGACTCAACAGCCCTCAAAAACCACTCCTCTGTCTTTGACATTCATGGATTTTAAGTCAAGACGGTGTTGTTGATTCATTTCCCTCTCGGGATCTTCGCCTTCTTGTTTTTGTCAACTCGAATCCCTTCTTTGAGCATTAGCTATCATTGCTAAATGCCATCGGGGATGAATGCCACCTATTCCACAATGGAAGGAGCCACCGGTGCTTTGAACCTTCAGAAAGAGTCACTCTGTGTTTAGAAAGAGAACACTGTAAAACATGGGAAAGTCCATAGAAAACACAGTTTCAGACTTCAAACTTTCATAACTGCACCTTATTTTCCTCTCAGGTCCACCTGTGAATCGCTATTGCATGTCGCAATGCCTGTTCCATAGGTTTCCCCTTTGTATTTTTAAAATACGTTAAAACATGGAAAATAACGCAAATATGGCTTTGGGCGGATTTGAAATGTTATATATTTTCATTCCGGAACCCTTTCAGGTCCAGTTTACATCGCATCGGCGCTCCCCTTTGTATTTCGCTTAATAAATGAAATACATGAAAATACGTTAAAAATGCCATCGAATGGATTTCAAAATATATTAAATCTGGCTTATCGCCCCATCAGGTCTGGCCATCGCATCGCGTATATAACCTATAACATATCGGCCCCGCTCCATGGTAATGTGCCGACGTGATATTGCGATGTGACTTGTCGCAATCACATATCGCATAAGCCCGCAACCTTCCCATATAATATGGTTTATGCCAACGCTGATTGTGATTGTTGATCCGCCTATCACCACCGATGCGATATGTCGATTAGATCTGGACCATTGATCGGCCAGATTTGATGGCCCCTGTTCACTACCTCTTTGACCTCCAATAGGCTCACCTTTTGTTGTTTTCTCATGTTTTTAGCTTCTTTCCCAAAGAACACAAAGGGAACTTTTGTTTATGATAATTCCTTCATCTGAGGTCCATTTTGGCCCATTCAAATTGCGGTAGATTCAAAATGAGACGATCTATGCAATGGGGCTAGTTCCAGGAACTTCCTTGGACTTTCATTTTCCTCTGATTTACAAAGGATTTGTGTCATTTGGCACATTTTACCTCTTATATGAAGTCTTTTAGACTTAGAGGTTTATCCAAGATCCATTTTTGGATCACAACCATAAATATCTACTATGACACATGAAGAAGAGGAACAAAATGTAAGCAATTTTTTCTCTCACAAAGAGTAACCAAAAATTAAATGGAAGATAATATGGATGGATTGAATAATGGTTTAGAATAAGACATGGAATATTTTAAGGATGGCATAAATGGTAAGATGGAAGGTTTAAAGGATTTTTTAAAAGTAGAAATGAAAAGAAACTTGGAATATTTGAAGGAATGTTTGACAAAGTTGCTACAAGAAATGATTCCTACTTGTGACAAGGTACTCCTTGAAAATCATGATGAGGATAAAAGGAATACTAATTTGATTTTGGAGACTGTAATAGTGGTTTGAAGACTAGCCACATTCTACAGATTGATATGAGTAAGTTTCATCTCAAAGATATGATAACATGGATACTACAAATGGAGCAATTATTTGATCTACATAATGTGTTGAACACACAAATGGTAACATTGAATCTTTATATTTTGAAAAAAATCAATTTGTGTGGTATCGATGGCAGGGAAAATTTTAAGGATGGAAATTTATCTTAAAGTTTAGAAACCTTGGCGAATCCAACTAGTCCATAATATGAAATCTATAAAATGTTTGGAGATATTTTTATAAAAATATTCAAATTTATAACATTTTTATATACTTTATAAATAATTTTTTGGCGATTTTTACGGTAAAATAATTTCATTCTATAAAATTTGGGCGAATCATTTTTACAAAAGAATGCAAATTAGCGAATCTTTTTTTTGGAAAAGGTATAGAAAATTAGCCCATTAGTGAATATTATCCCCTAAAATTTTCCTTGATCAATGACTTTGTTCCTCTAAATTAATTGTCACTTGGAAAATTTTTGCAAAAGAATTGGTAGCACATTATGAGGATACAAAGAGCAATACCTTCTTTATCCAATTAATAAATATCAAACAAAATGGTTCAATGGTGGAGCATATCTAGGACTTCCAAAGATTGAATATCAAGGTAAGAGATATTCCAATGGAGCATAAGATTGATGTCTTCATACTAAATTTAAAGGATAACATCGAACATGAGCTTCGACTTTAGAAACTTGATTCATTGGAGAAGGCATTGAAGGTGGAAAGGAAAGTTGAAAGCAAATTTATGGCAAAAAGGAAGTCTAGGACTCACAAATATAAAGAGGGAAGTGTCGTTTCTTATAGCCTTCAACAAACTACAAGGTTGGCACCAAAAAAATTGGAGGAAAAAGAGCAAAATGAATTTATTATAGTTGTGATAGAAAATATGCTAAAGGTCATAAGTGTGTCGAGAATAAATTATTTTACACAAATTGTGAAGAGGAGGTAGAAAAGGAAGAAGAAACATTAAAATAAGAGGATATACACTATGAACTAACCCTAGATAAAGAAGAAATAAATCCGAGCATATCTTCTAATGCATTGGTAGGAATTACCATCCCTCAAATTCTCAAGGTAGATAGATATATGAAGAAGAAAAAGCTAATATTGTTGACTGATTCAAGTAGTACACATAATTTTATTCATCGTAATGTAGCTAAGGAATTAAATTTCTTTTATATCCAACATTAGAGTGTCAAGTGATGGTTGCAAATGGAGGAACTTTAAATTTCTATGGAAAGTGCCATAATATAAAGCTAACCATGGGGGAATATGTATTGAATATTTCAATTCTTTACATTCAAATGTGTTGTGTTGATGTTGTACTAGGAGTCCAATGGTTACAATATTTGGGGATGTTAGATTTTAATTTTCAAGAATTTTTCATGAATTTCTTTTGGGAAGGATAATAAATTGAATTAAGGGATAACATGGGGAAAACATGGAATATAATTGCTCCAATGTCATGAAAAATATTTTCAAGGAGAAATGAGGCATAATTGCACAATTATGCTCACTATAGGTTCAAACATCGAAATCATCTATTTCTCCATATCTCCAAAAAGTCTTGGAGAATCATTCCAAGGCGTTTGAGAGTCCCAAAGTGTTCCAACCTTTTCATGACTATGATCATGCTATTCACTTGATTCCAACAACTGTTCCTCCAAACATCAGCCCTTACACATATCCCTATGCCCAAAGAGTGAAATTGAGCATATGGTTGAAGAAATGCTAGAGACCGATATAATTCAACCGAGTTAAAGTTATTTCTTTGCTCCAATAGTATTGGTGCACAAGAAGGATGGATCATGGTGTATGTGTCTGGATTATTGGGAGTTCAACAAGCACACTATTAAAGATAAAGTTCCCATTCCTGTCATTGATGAATTGTTGGATGAGTTACATGGAGTAGATTACTTCACCAAGCTAGATCTTTGTTCGGGATATTGTCAAATTAGAATGAAGAATGAGGACATTTCGAAAACAAGATTCAAACTCATGAATGTCATTACGTATTTTTGGTCATGGTTTTTTTCCTTACTAATTCACCTTCCACATTTCAAGGTTTGCATAATTCCATTTTAAAACCCACCCTTAGAAAATTTGTGTTAGTATTTTTTGACGATATACTAATCTACAACAAGTCTTGGAAGGATCATGTTGAACATGTTGACAAGGTGTTCAAACTATTGGAGTAAAAACAATTATATGAAAAAAGCTCCAAATGCTTATTTGGAGTATAGGAGGTAGAATATTTGGGTCATATTGTATCTCATGAGGGTCTTGAGGTAGACCCTAACAAAATGAAAGCCATTAAGGAATGGAAAATCCCCACAACCCTAAAGCATCTTCGAGGATTTCTTGGGTTGACAAGGTATTATTGAAATTCTGTTAAGAGTTATGGGAGAATATCAATGCGTCTAACAACATTATTGAACAAAGATGAATTTTATTGGAATCCAAAAACAACTAAGGCCTTTGAACATATTAAAGAGGAGATGTGCCAATCACCCATCTTAGCTACACCAGATTTCACAAAAACCTTTATTGTGGAATGTGAAGCCTCAAGAAATGGAATTGGTGTTGTTTTAATGAAAGAAGGAACACCCATTTATTTTGAAAGTCATCCAATCAAGGGAAAGTATTTACACAAGCCTATTTATGATAAGGAAATGTTGGCAATACTACGTGAACTAAAGAAATGGAGACCTTACCTAATGGGAAGACACTTTAAGGTAAAAAGAAATTGCAATAATCTTAAATAATTTTTGGAACAAATATTATCTTCAAAAGAGAAAAAAATGGGTCATGAAGATGTTGGGTTATGACTTTGAAATCATATACAGAAAAGGGAAGCAAAATGTGGTTATAGATGCAATCTCAAAAAAGGATGAGGATGTGGAAGCATTGCTATGTGCCATTTCTATCATCCAACCTGATTGGATAAATGAAGAAAGGGATAAATGGAAGAATGACAAAGAGGTGTGGACACTCATTCGAAATTTGCAGCAAGATCCCAGTACATCTGATACATTTATCTCAAAAAATGATTCATTATGGTACAAAAATCGTTTATATATCTGTAAAAATTCCAAACTCAAACAAAATATTCTTTTGAAATTGCACACCACCCCCTTAGGAGGTAACTCACGATTCTTAAAAACTTACCACAGGGTTAAGAAGGTTTGTTTTTTGGATGGCCTTAAATTTGATATTCATAATTTTGTGGCAGAATGTTTTGTTTACCAACAAAATAAAGTTGAGACAATTAAGACCCCAGTTCAATTACAACCTTTGGCCATTCCAAATCAACGTTAGGAGGATTTCTCAATGGATTTTATCATAGGTTTACCCAAGTCTGAAGGAAAGAGTGTCATCACGGTGGTAATTGTTAGACTTACTAAGTATGCACACTTTTGTGCATTATGTCATCAATTTAAATATAGTATATTTTCTATTGCATTTATTGAAACAATTCAAAATCTACATGGAAACCCTAAGATTATTGTAAGTCGCAAAGATTTCATTTTCATTGAAAATGTTTGGACGAAATTATTTTCTTGTATGGGCACTCAATTAGCTCATAGCTCATATTATCATGCTCAATCTGATGGGAAAATTAAGATAGTGAATGAATGTTTGAAAGGATATCTTCGTTGCTTTGTATATGATAAGAAAACACAATGTCTTAAGTGGTAACCTCTGGTTGAATGGTGGTATAACACTTCCTTCCATAGAGCAGCAAAAATGATCCCATTTATGGCACTTTATGGATATCATCCACCATCCATCACATCATCTTTAAGGGAAAATTCTAAGGTTCAAGCAGTGGGAGATCACATCAAGCATCAACAACAAGTTCTCCAACTCTTAAAGGATAAACTCACTCTGATACATAATCGAATAAAACAACAGGCTGATCAACAATACAGTGAAATAAGTTTTGATGTAGACGATTGGGTATTCTTACGGCTACAACCATACAAACAAATTTCCCTCAAGAAAGCTAAGAAGGATAATCAAATATCACCCAAGTACTATGGTCCTTACAAGTTGTTACAAAATATTGGTACTATGGAATACAAATTGGAGCTATGTACATATTCCCTAGTACACTCAGTTTTCCATGTTTCATGCATAAACAAGGTTATGAGTGACAAGCTCCCAGTTCAAACAATATTGCCAGAGCTTGAAGAAGAAGGAAACATCATATTGAATCTTGAAGGAGTCAAGGAAACAAGAACCTGACAACTAAAAAATTGATCAATTTTAGAGTATCTCATTAAGTGGAAGAACCTACATACTGAAGATTCCACGTGGGAGGATGAGAATTTTATACAAAAGAATCCAAAACTAATCAAGTGTTGAAGACAAAATTTTTTTGAAGGAGAGGGGAATGTTTGGTACCTATAATACTAGTATAGCCTGTTTATTTTTATTGTTAGTGTAGCCCCCTATTATTGTTGTTATGGCCATATAGTCCCCTTATTGTAATTGTTATTCCCCATATAAGCCTGCTATTGCTATTGTTGTGTCCTTACATTATTATTGTTATGTAGGCTCTAATTATATTGTCACACCTTAGACTCCTATATATAGCAAGGACGTCTAGTCATTTGAATCATTCAAGAATTGTTAATTTATGTGATGTAAAGGAAGTTTCCCCCTCGAAGAGGCTAATTTTGAATTCATTGATCTATCTTTTTTGTGATCTAGTTACATAACAATAACATCCTCACATATGCCAGAATATGCGTGGATATAGATCTAAGTGAGGAGTTTTCATACCACATCACATTGAAACACAGGGACTCTTAGTGGTCACATGTATTACATTATGAGTGTTGCGTGTGTGTTATATTCATTCCATGATTAGTTGAACGCGCAGAGGGGCGATAATCCGCCTTGTTTGTTGCGCCAGACACAACAAGAGGATTTCAGGGGGGATGTATCCCTCCTATATGGGGTCCATGGGTAGCACCCTAGGAAATCATTTTTGGACCCTATATCAGGTGGCCGAACCTACCTATGGTTTTGTGCATGGGCTTCATACATGCATTTTTGGCATGACAGTTTTCTGCCCATGGTATTTTGTAGATTCGCTCAAGGGAACTATGATTATTTTATAATACAAGGTTAATGGATTGGGGTTTATGAATGCTTCAGAATGTATATATATGTATTGTAACATTGAAATGAACATAATGAAAACTCAATCTGGTAGTCCCGGTTTTGGGATCCAGGGGAAAATATCGGTGTATTTGTTTTTTGTTTCTCACCATTGTATATTTTATGTTTTTAAGAATTCATTTGCAGGTAATTTATGTATAGGGTTAAAACCTACATTTGATATTAGAGTTATTTCAGCTTCAATGGGATGCCTTTTCCGCTGAAGGGTTTTCCTTGGGCCCGTGGTAGACCTTGTTCAGTGGGAGATCTGGGGGATTGATTCTTGCTGTGAAACAATATGGCAAGCCGTGGAAAGATAAAAATAAAGAAATTTAATGGTCAGAGTTTTGAGTTGTGGAAACTCAAGATAGAGGATCTGTTGGTGGATAAAGATTAGTGGATCGCAGTAGATCTGCATACTAAACCAACGAAAATGTGAGATGAAGATCGGGTGAAGTTGGATCAGAAGGAAAAGAGAACAATATATTTGTGTATCTCAGAATTAGTATCTTTGAATGTATCAAGGGAAGCTATGAAGAAGGTTTTGTGGGACAAGTTAGGGGCTTTGTACGAATCTAAGTCTCTAGTGAAAAAATTGTTCCTATGGAAAAAGTTGTATAACATAAGGATGAAGGGTGGATACTTAGTGATAGAGCATATTAACACCTTCAATAATGTTGTAAGTCAGTTTTTACCTATTGATATTACAATTTAAGATGAAGATAAGTGCATCAGTTTTCTATGTTCTCTACCATATTCGTGGGATAGTCTGGTTGTTGCTATAGGTAGCAATATGACTACCTTGAAGTTTGATGAAATAGTCTCATCCTTGCTATCAGAGGAGATGAGAAAAAAAAATATGGAGAGCTACAATGGAGATGCCTTGTCTGTGTGAGGATAGTCCCAGAACATAAAGAAAAATGAGTCCTCCATTGCGAGATCTAAATCTAGAGGGAGATCTAAATCTCTAGGAAAGCCTATAATGGTGTGCTGGAAATGCAGAAAGGAATGAAACTTCAAAAGGAAAGGAATGTGATGATGTTCCTTTTGCAAAGGTGAAAACCACCTCAGATGAAGGTGGGGATGTGAACTCGACTTCTTCTTCAAGTACAAATGTAGATCATGAGGCATGGTTCATTAAATTAGGTGCATCCTTTCATTTCACTCCTGATAGGGAGTGGTTCTGTGATAATGAGAAATATGATGGTGTCAATATCTTCCTAGGGAATGACAAGAAGGCTAGAATCATCAGATGTAGAAAAGTCAAGCTGAAGTTGCAAGGTGGAAGGGTTAGAACACTTCTAGGTGTTCTACATATTCTTAGATTGGCCAGAAATATGATTTCTGTAAGAAATATGGATGATTCAGGTGTAAAAAAATGTTCGAGAAAGATACCCGGAAGATCATTCGAGGAGTTCTAGTATTGATGCGGGGAGTTCGGGTTGGAACCCTATACAAGATTCTAGGTAGTATTGTTATTGATGGGTGCAACAATTCCGTGATTCCTGAAAGCGGAGGGGAAAATCTAGTGGTCTCCCAAGAAAAGTCCTTGATATGGCATGAAAGGCTTGGACATATTGGAGAGAAGGGCCTTTGAATACTTAAAGGTAATGGTATTGTAGAGGATATGTCTAATTTCTCTCTAGATTTTAATTTCTATGAACATTTTGTATATGAGATGTAGAATTAGGTGATTTTCCCCTGTAGTGCTAAGAGGGTGAAAGGGATATTAGAGCTCGTACACAGTGATGTGTTTGGACCTATGTCAATTCCATCACTAGGTAAGTCTGTTTACTTTGTATCATTTATAGATAACTTCTCAAGGAATACATGGATATATTTCCTTAGGAATAAATTTTAAGTCTTTGACAGGTTTAAAGAATTTAAGGCTCTAGTGGAAAACCAGACATCAAAGAGGATAAAGGTGTTGACGATAGATAATGGTGGAGAGTTATACAAGAAGGAATTTGAAGAGTTCTATAAGAACTTTGGTATAGCATGGTAGAAGACTCCTACATGCACACGTAAACAAAATGGAGTTTTAGAAATAATGAATATGAAGTTGATGGAAAAGGAAAGAAGCATGCTTAATGGTGTTGGGTTACAAAAGGAATTTAGGGCAGTGGTGGTGGAGACTGCATGTTACCTCTTCAACAAATCACCTTCTGTTGGAAATAATACTAAGGAGGGGTGAATTAGTATTAGTCAAATCAATAACTTTTTCTTTTCATACTCAAATTTATATACAATACTTCAATGGAGGTAACTTGGATGTACAGGCAACTATCTTTAAAGCAACCAACGTATATCCAACAGACTTATGATTCAGTTAATTCATCATATGTTGATATTTAATTAGTTCATCAGTACTTCATTAAACATATAAATAGTAACCATGTGCAATAAGAACATAATACGCTATCTCACATAAGCAACACATGTGAACACCAAGATTTAAGGTGGAAACCCAATGCGGGACAAAAACCACCTACTCTTGTCTTCTTTTAATATATCAAAAACTTGTTTACAATCTTGTACTGGTGCAGACTCATACCAATATGTAGACACTGACCTACAAAAGGCTACAACCTTCTCTCATTCTCTAGCTTCTACTGGAAGGGAGCTACAACCCCGTATCTCTTATACTCGCTGATTCATTTACTAGTACGTAGGAATCAACCTACAGAAGGCTCCAAACTTCACTCGTTTTCGAGCTGCTACTAGAAGGGAGCTCCAACTCGCTAGCTCTTGTACGAGCCAATCAATTTAATAGTGCATAGGCGCTGACCTACAGAAGACTCCTAGCTTCACTCATTTTCTAGCTGCTACTAGAAGGGAGCTCCAACCCCCTTGCTCTTGTACTGGCTGATATTTTTACCAATATGTAGGTGTTGAACTACATAAGACTACGACCTTCTCTCTTCCTCTAGGGACCATGTTTCATAAATTTTCAGACTAGATACTCCTGGAACACAAAACCACAATCTGAAGTCCACGTTTGATCAAATTTTCATACTAGACATATCAACAACATTGAAGCTCAAAATCAACCACACATGTAATACAACCATCAAATACATTTGCATCAACCTATCACTAAAACTCAATAATCAATCAAAATTGAATCAATCAATCACTGACAACCCATCATCACTAAAGTAGATCACAATCAATCAATCTGAACTTTTATAACACTATTACTAGAACACAGTCACAAAAACACAAAGCAGAATCCAGAACTTTGCAACAACAACAACCAAAACCAACTGCAACTTCAAATATCATATTTCATAATGTATACGCTACTTGGACTTGATGAACCAACGTGTATACGTGCTTTTTCCAAAGCGAACAAGCATATAGATCTGCAAATACTAACTTAAAACTTCATAGCTATTCTAGACATCAGTCATACCCAGATCATAACATTTACAGAATAAAGCATGCATTAGTATTTAGATCTAGACTATCCATGATCAAACCACATAATGATAATTCATTTCAGACCCTATTATCCTGATACATCATCCATCATCAACCACATAGGTGCATTCTTAGTTCAGATCAAGCAAAGCATCAAAAACTCATAACCTGCATATTTTATCTAACACTTCATAAGATATTCAATACTTGCACACCTTTTGCCTAATGATCTTCTCATCGTTATATAGTTTTAGGCCTTTCTCAACACCTCGGACCAATACCTTGGACCAAATACCTTAGACCAATGCCTTGGACTAAATACCTCAGACCAATACCTTGGACCAAATACCTCACAACAATACCTTGGACCAAAACCTTGATTTTCCATCGCATACGCACTTTCCCTTCTGTGAAAGTGCATATATACGTATATGCTTCTTTTTTCTGTTAACCCGCATGCATACGCTGCTTGGAAAACGTGAACTAGCATATACTTCTTAAACCACTCTCCTTCTTCAATCTTTGGAGTCTGATCTGTAATCCTTTGTTGTTAACCTATTGTACTATGCACTGTCATCTATGTGAGTTTCCATCAACGAGAACACCTATATCATAATCCTAACACTTTCATCAACGCTAGAGGATAAAAATCCACATGAGTTATGGATTGGTAAAAAAAATTTCACATCTAAGGGTATTTGGCTGTGATGCATATGTACATGTTCCAAAGGAGAAAATAACCAAGTTGGATAGTAAACCTAAAAGGTGCATCTTTATTGGCTATAAGGATGGTTTAAAAGGTTATAAGATTTGGAACCCAGAAAGAAGGAATGTTGTGTACAACCAAGATGTGGTGTTTGGAGAGATGAATGATGTTATTAAACATGAATTCCTACCAAATGAACCTAATAAGATAAAGTTTGAGCGAAATGAGGAAGAATCAGACTCTACAACAAAACATGAATTAGAAGATGAAGAGCCACAAACTCCAACTATGAGAAGATCAGTTCAAGAAAGAAGCCAGCCAGAAAGGTATAGTCCATCTTATTTCTATTCAAATTTTTCTTTACCTATTACTGATGATGAACCCAAAACTTTCATGGAGGTAGTAGATTCAGAGAATGTCAGACTCTAGAGAGAGGCCATGGTTGATGAAATGGTACATTTGGATAAAAATGAGGCTTGGGATCTTGTGGAGTTTCCGGCTGGAAGGAAAACCATTGGAAGAAAATGGGTGTTTAAGAAGAAGATGAATGCAAAAGGAAAGGTGGATAAATACAAAGCTTGGTTCCTAGAAAAATATTATTCCTAGGTGCTGGGAATTGATTTTGTTCATATTTTTTCTCCTGTTGCCAATGTAGCTTCTATTAGATTAATTTGATCTATTATTTCTACTTTTAATTTTGAGGTAGAACAAGTGGATGTGAAGAAAACATTTCCTCATGAGAATCTGAAAGAAGAGATCTACATGAAGCAACCTGAAGGATTTGCGTTGAAGAGTAAGAAAGAACTGGTATGCAAGTTTCAAAAGTCTTTCTACGGGCTAAAATATCCACTAAGGATGTGGTATCATAAATTTGATACATATAAATGGGGCTTGGCTTCACCAGAAGAAAAGAGGATCACTGTGTATTTTAAATTAATTTATGACCATGCTATTTATATGGTCTTGCATGTGGATTGAATTTCAAGACCCAATTGTCCTCCAAATTCGACATGAAGAATATTAGTGGTGCA
Organism: Pinus tabuliformis; assembly: GCA_031772625.1. NCBI lineage: Eukaryota > Viridiplantae > Streptophyta > Pinopsida > Pinales > Pinaceae > Pinus > Pinus tabuliformis. Next base: position 1,238,395,749 of record CM062819.1, read on the forward strand.
AACTATATTTTGGGTATTGAAATTAGATGAGAACGGGAAAAGAGGGAGCTATGGTTAAACAAGAGAAAGTATGTCGAGACAATATTGTAGAGGTTTAATATGCAGGATAGTAAACCAATGAAGGTTCCTATTCTTGTAGGTGTAAAGTTATCTGTTGAAAAGAGTACGAAGAAACAAGAAGAGAAGGAGGACATGTCCCATGTTCCATACACAAGTGGATTCGGTAGCCTGATGTGTGCAATGGTATCTACTTGACCAAATAATGCACATACAGTGGGGGTATTGCGCATGTTTATGTCAAAACAAGGGAAGGAGCATTGGACATCACTGAAGCAGGTTTTCAGGTATTTGCGTGGCACTAGTGATTATGGTCTGTGATACCAAGGAAGATCGAGATTTGATATAGTTTTGGACATCTGTGGATTTGTTGATGCAAACTGGGTTGGAGATCTATATCAGAGAAGATCTACAATTGGGTATGTGTTTAACCTATTTGGAGGTGTAGTCAGTTGGATGAGAAAGAGATAGTCTATAGTGGCACTTTCAAATATAGAGGTAGAATACATGACATCCACCCATGCAAGCAAGGAAGGAGTTTGGTTGCAAATATTATGTTTAAGTATGGGGTTAGTACATCGAGCTATAAGGATACATTGTGACAACCAAAGTGAAATTTTCTTGGCAAACAACCTTTCTTATCATTCAAAGACAAAGCACATTGATGTTCAGTACCACTATGTGAGGGATATGGTTGAGAACAAAAAGGTGTTGTTGGTAAAGGTGGACACTTTTAAAAATGGTGCAGATGCATTGATTAAGTCTATGAGAAATGAGAAGTTTTCTTGGTCTAGAGAAACAATGGGCATTGCAGGGATGGACAAATGACTAAGCTCTCCTATGACCCCCTATGTGGAAAATAAAACAACAAGTGGGAAAATATTGGGTGTGTGTTATATTCTTTCCATGACTACTCAAACGGGCAAGGAGGGCGATATCCCCCCCTGTTTGTTGCGTCGGGCGCAATGCCCCTTGTTAGGAGGTTTCAGGGGGGTGTTAGCCCCCTTATATGGGGTCTCAGGCAGTCACCCGTGAAATTTTTTTGGACCCTATATTAGGTGGGTGAACCTACCTATGGTTTTTTGCATGGGTTTCGCACATGGTTTGGGTATGATGTTTTTTCCCATGATATTTTGTAAATTTGGTCAAAGGAACTATGCTTATGTTCTAATCTAGGGTTACTGGATTAGGTTTTATGAATGCTTCAACATGTATATATATGTATTATAACATTGAAAGGAACATAATGAAAAATCAAACTGGTAGTCTCAATTTTGGGATCGAGGGGAAAATGTTTGTGCATTTGTTTTGTGTTTATCACCATTATATGTTTTTTGTTTTTAGGAATCTGTTTGCAGTTAATTTCTGTACAGGGTTAAAACCTACAATGAGAACACAACATTTCAATGTCGTGTATGTTTTCAAATAGGACATCTACAAGATACATGCCCATTGGCTAAGAAGTCAACAAAAAAAAAAGGACAGAACATACCAAAAAGTTTCCATTTTATTAAGACCCCCTCATATGATGATGAAGCGGAAGAAAACAAAAGAGACAAAACACATAAAATCAAATTTTAAGGAGGTCAAGGACATGATGGCCCAATTGGAGATTGATACTTAGTTACAACAAGTTTCTGTCACTAATTTTTTTCAGCCTCCACTCGAAGATCAGATAAATATGACAGGTAATGAGAAAGGAATGACTAGCACACGCATGTCCACATATCAGAAATCTCATATTCAAACAAGGAAAATTCATCTCAGACCTTTATGGGTGATTTGGTTATGATTCTAGGGGATCCCATTGATGGGGTATGGCTTCTAGTCCAAAAAAATAAAGGGAAGAAGGGGAGGCCAAGTGTCCCCATTACTTGATCCTCCTCCCTGTATTGTATTTTATTTTCGTTGTTATGGTTTTTGGTTGTTTGCACATTTTTTTGGTTTTAGGCTCTTTCTGTATGCTTACATGAATTATTTAATAAAAATATTTTCCTTAGAGGATCTACGTAGATCCTTGATGAATGCACACATTGTGCATATACAAAATTTATTTTCCTTTCAATCATGATTGAAATATACAAGCTTCTTTTCTCACGAAAAAAATAGGGAAATCATGCAATCTCCCAAAATTATCATGCCTTTCCCATGCATCCCAATTCGTTTAAATTCTATTTCAAAGTGAATTCAAACCCGTTGTTCTATACTTTACCATCATAATAGCACAATGATCATAAATAAAATAATATAATAGCAACAATAATTCTTTCATATCACTAAATCATTCATGCAAGAAATATCAATAATACATAAATAAACATATATCTATTATAACCAAAAAATACTCTAACTAAAGTAGGGTAATCCAATTTCCACCCCACATTAGGTTCAACTTTGTTACACATTTTCTCATAGTTGGCGACCTCGTGCCATATCTTGATGTATTTAAAAAACAATGAAGGTCACTCACCAAGTTAGCCACCTTTACTTGCTCATTTTTCTTTATTTGGGTCCATTTAACATGAACTTTCTCCAACAACATACCTTCCTAGATGTGTCCATAGAACATGAGAATTGATTTGTAATCTTGATGGTGATCTTTTAAATAGACATTGCACATGTTCCTAGTTTCGATGAGCCCCTTTTCCTTTGTTTCAAGTTTCAAAAAATCAATATATTACCATTCGTATAAGCTTTTGTCCATCCAAATTGGGATGCAATAATGAATGAAAAATATCATTCATTGATAGGGAACAATAATTGTGATCTTGAACCTCTTCTAAAAGGAAGAAATATGTTAGTTTTAATTGGGTGTATAACACTAAGTATGAATTAGATTGAAGTGTTGAAAGACATGAGGCTTGGTTATTTTCCAATGGATTTCCTCAAGTGGAAGGGAGTGACTATCAACGATACCTTTTCCATTACAAAAAAAATGAATTCCATGCACCTTGTTCTGGCCCTTATTGTTTCATATAAATGGGAGGTCCATCAAACGAATGTTAAATCCACCTCTTTGCATGGGGATTTCAAGAATAAAGTTCCATGGAACTACCTCTTTCCTATATCTAAAATTCTGTAGTCTTGTTTTCCATCTTCAAAAATCTCTTTATGCCCTTAATCAAGCTCCTTGATCTTCATATGCTAAAACGTATATATTTCTTCTTGACATTAATTTTTGTAGATGCCATTCTAGTGCCAATGTTAATACCAAGGAATTAGGTAACCATCTCATAATGATTTTTCCTTATGCTAATGAGCTTATACTTATTGGTAGTGATCCCAAAATTTTAACCCATGTAAAATATACACTGAAGAATAAATTTGAAATGATAGACTTATGAAATTTTAAATATGTTCTTCTCGTCCAAGTTTTGAAAACCAAGGAAGGAATTTCCATTTTCCAATTTTAAATATGCATGTGATATTATTCATGATTTTCACATGGAAGTTTCTAAAACAAATCTATCACTCACACTATACCTAATGTAGATGTCACTTTGTACCATTATTTAATTTGTATCCTTATGTCTTTGACTCATTCATATCCTAATATTTTCTTCGCTATCGAGCCAATTCTTGGTATATGAAAACAATCCATCAAAGCCATTTGAAAGTAGAAAAATGGATATTTTGGTATCTAGGGTAGGGTTCAATGGATGAAATTACACTTTAAGGGGGAATTTTTTGTTATTTCATTTCACTAATTTTGATTTTTAAAATGAACTTGACAATCAAAAGTATACTACAAGTTATGTTTTAATTCTTGGTTCTAAACTTGTCACTTGGTCTTGGAAGAAGTAATTTTACCTTTCTCTTCACTAGAAACCAAGTATTGAGTGACAATTAGCTCAATTCCAAAAACCATATGGATTTCGTAGATTATTTTAGATTTATATTCCAATAGAAATATTGTACCACACTCTAGTAGTGCAGTAATTAGAGTTCCATTCAATTCACCAAATATGTAGTTTGGCATTGGTACAACAAGGAAATTGAGACTCAAATACACTTCATCAAAAATATTATTGAGGGTGACATTCTCAAAGTGAACTATTTCCTCACAGATGATAACGTTATAGACATTTTCACAAAGTCTATCATAGAAGAAAATAATTTCAAACTTCAATCTACGTTAAGAGTTCAAGAAGTTTCCACTAAAGGGGGATAGGCTCTAGTGAGTCATTCCATCACCTATTGTGACACATTTATAAATCCTTCAATCCTATCCCAAGTTGTTATTAAGGGGGAATGTTACAATATTTAGACACCTAGGAGTTATTTAATATCAACTTGGTTTATTGACTCTTTAGGTTAAGTGAAAAACTTTGGTATGCATTGTAATTATCTAATCCAATGGTCATGATTATGTTCTAAATATATAGTGAGATAATGGTTCATATTTTACATGATACTAACAACCATGTTGATATATGGGTTAACAACATATTTTTCCATGATATCTATTTAAAGAACAGATAGGGACATTTGTTGGTGATTGATGGTGGGAAACTCACATATAAATTATTTTTCTTAAGCATTAAGAATTTTTCTCAAAGTAGTCACATTGGTTTGAGCAATGAACTATTTTCATACAAATGATTCTAACCACTTAATATATGTTGGATGTGAAGCCTGATTATCTTCCTCATTCATAGGTTTTGTTTTGGCCACATTGGATCCTTGTTTCTGCATGTTTAATTATCGTAAGGGGGGTCAAGGGGGGACAATGATGAATTTTATGAGCCCCACTTGGTGGGGGTTTGGGGGAAGGCTCTTGGAAGCTAAAAATATATGAAAAATTTCCTTGTAAAATATTGTAATTTCGTAGTCAATCTGAGCCTTTCATTAGGCGGATGATCTAACAATAGATGTTATGTTAATTGTGCCCTAGGAGGAAACCCTCGGTTTATATGAGGGAATTATATTACAGTTGTGTATGATTATTCTGAGCAAGAGAGAGAGAGGAGGTTGTGTGAGAGTGAAGAGGAAATTACAATACATCTGTCGTAAGTTCTCTCTCTTCATTTTTCTTAATAATGTAAAAAGAAGAACTAGCTGTTTCTCTATGGACGTAGCCCAAATTTGGTGAACCACATATCTGTGTCTCTCTTTCTTTATGCATTTCTGTATTTCTGTTTCTGCATTATTATATATACTTGATATCTCTATTACATAATTTCTAACAATTGGTATTAGAGTTGAAGGGATATTTGGATAATAAGCTCGAAGGAGAGAAGGGTTCCTGGTTCGAGTTGGAGCAATGATGAAAGATGGTAGGCTTAGGCTTGAGAAATTTAATGGACAAAACTAACATATGTGGAAGATTCATATGGAATATTATCTATATCAAAAATATTTGTAACTACCATTGAGTAAAGAAACAAAGAAGCTGATGAGTATGACGATGTAGAATGGAAGATTCTCGATAGAAAGGCACTAGTAACAATATGGTTGTGTTTGGCGGTGTCGGTGGCATTCAAAATTTCAAAGAAAACAATAACATAAGGTTTAATGATGACATTGGCCAAACTATACGAAAAAACCATGGCCTCAAATAAGGTATTTCTTATGAAGCATATATTTAATATGATGATGTCAGAAGGTGGATAAGTTGTTGATCATTTAAATGAATTTAAGACGATTACTAGTCACTTAAGTTCTGTAAGGGTACATTTTGATGATGAAGTTAGGGCTCTATTATTTCTATGCTCATTATGTAAAATTTGGAATGGCCTACTTATGGTTATTAGTAACTCTGTCTCTAGATCTAATACTTTAAAATTTGATAATGTTGTTGGTGCCATCCTTAACGATGAAATGTGATAGAAAAAACTTTGATGATACATCATGTAATGCTTTGACTGCAGAGACTAGGAGAAGAAAAATGTAAAGAGGAAGGAGCCCAAGAAATCACAGTATGTCAAGAAAAGTCAGATCCAAATCTATACTAGGGATAGTGGACCAGAAATGTGGGAAGAAATGACACTTGAGGAAAGACTGCAAATATCAAAAGGAAAAAGAAAGAGATGGATAGCACAAGAAAAATGATGTAGAAAATGTGACATGTGAGGTGTTTCAATATTCTTTGATTCTTTCATTAGAGAATATTATTAATTATTGGGTGGTAGATTCAGGGGCCTCATTGCATGCCACACCTAATAGGAAAACTTTTCATGACTATGTTTGAGGAGATTTCAGACAAGTTCATTTGGGTGATGATAAACCCTGTAAAATCAATGGAATGGGTAAGGTTTTTATAAAGCAACAAAATGGAAACCAATGGTTGTTGAAGGAGATAAGGAATGTTCCACATCTGAAGAAAAATCTAATTTAAACAGGGTAGTTAGCTGGTGAAGGATGTTTAACTACATTCACAAACAAAACTTGGAAGGTCACTAAAGGAGTCGTAGTAATAACAAAAGGAGAAAAGTTTGGTACATTGTATTTATGTAATGGTATTTCTATTTTTGTAAATGATTTAACCAACATAGGAGCATATATGACATTATGGAATTATAGGCTCATGCACATGAGTGAGAAGGGGATGCAGGTTATTAACTTAAGAATTTCTTTTGCAGGTCTGAAGCATGTTGATTTGGATTTATGTGAAAATTATGTTTACATAAAATAGAAGAGTCAAATTTATGAGAGTTGGGAAGAAAAATAAGAGAAAAAAATTAGAGCTTGTGCATACATATTTATGGGGACGTACTGAGGTATCATCTCTTGGTGGCTCTCACTATTATGTTACTTTTATTGATAATGCAACTAGAAAAGCCTATATTTATTGTATTTGGAATAAATCTGATGTATTTGATACTTTCAAGGAATGGAAAGCTTTGGTTGAGAATGAGACAAGAAAGAAGTTTGAGTGTCTCAGACAAGACAATGGAGGTGAATACTACAACAAAAAGTTTGATAACTACTACTTAGAGCATGTGTTTCATAGAGAGAAGATAGTTCTAGGAACACCACAGGAAAGTGGTATGTCAGAAAGGATGAGCAGGACAATCATGGAGCATACAAGGTGCATGATATTTCATGTAGGATTTCCCTTACAATTTTTGGCAGATGTTGTAGATGCTAATTTTTATCTAATAAAAATAGGGCCTTCAAATTCCTTGGATGGTGGTATTCAGAGGAGGCATGGACAAGTAAAAATATAAACTATTCATTTTTAAATATTTTTTGTTGTGAAGCCTTTGTTCACATGAATAATGAAAACATAACAAAGATTGATACAAAATAAAAGATATTCACCTTTATTGGATATGGTGTTAATGATTTTGATTATCATTTATATGACTATGAAAATCAAAAAATTATTAGGAGCAGAGATGTCATATTCATTGAAAAGTTCTTGTATAAGGATAATATGCAGGAAAATAAACATGAAACAGAAAACAAAGAATTCACAGTGCTTGATGAGATCACAGAAAATGTAAAGGTGCTTGGAAATCATAATGATCAATGATCACGACAACAATGAAAATAACAACATGCACCTCAAACACCTAAAAGTGGTGTTAGAATATCTACCAGGATAAGTAGAACCCCTCAACGACACTCTCCTTCATTATATTATGTATTGTTGATTGATTCTGGTGAACCAAAAAGATATGAAGAAGTAATGTAGATAGAACAGGGAAGAAGTGGGAGAAAGCCATGGAAGGAGAGATTCAAAACTTTATGCATAACCACACTTGGGACTTAGTCAAGTTGCCTGTAGGTAAAAAAAAATTGCAAAATAAATGGGTTTATGGGTTGAAGGAAGAAGATGGAGGAACATAGAGTTATTAGGATAGAATTGTGGTGAAGGGGTTTGCATAAAATAAAGTTATACACTTTGATGGAATTTTTTCTCTTATTTTTAAAATGACTTCAATCAGAACTATTTTAAGTCGAGTGGGAACAAAAGATTTACATCTTGAGCAGTTAAATGTGAAGACAACCTTTCTGCATGGGGATTTGGAGGAATAAATATATATCCAAAAACCACAAGGGTATGAGGTCAAAGGAAAAGAGAAATTAATGTACAAATTGAAGAAGAGCTTGCATGGATTAAAACAAGTTCCAAGGTAGTGGTATCTAAAATTTGACAGGTTTATGTCTGAACAAGGTTATACTAGATGTCACTCTTACCATTGTGTTTATATTAAAAAGAAAAATCATGGAAACTATATTATATTGCTACTATATGTAGATGACATGCTTGTTGCAGAGTCTAACATGTAGGAAATAAATGTACTCAAAAGAAAATTAGAAAATTTATTTGTAATGAAGGACTTAGGTGATGAAAAACATATTCTAGGTATGAGAATAACTAGATGCAGGAAAAATCACAAATTAACATTGTCTTAGAGTGAGTACGCAGAAAATTTGTTGGAAAGATTTAATATGCAAAATACAGAGCCAATTAGTACACTTTTCGCTAGCCATTTAAAACTAAGTAAGGAGATGTGTCCAAAGACCCAAGAAGAGATTGATTGTATGTGTAAAGTTCCATATGCAACAACAGTTGGAAGCTTAATGTATCTGATACAGGAGGCATGATATTGAATATTTAGTGGGAGTTTTAAGTAGGCATATGAACAATCTAGGAAAATAACATCGGATGGAAGTGAAGTTCATTCTCAGGTATTTGAGAGGCACCACAAATCAAGAATTATGCTTTGGTAGTTCAAACATTTCTCTACCGGAATATGTTGATGCAAATATGGCAGGTGATAGACATAACAGGAGGATCACCACAAAGTGTGTGTTCGCTATAGGTGGAACATCTGTCAGTTGGGTTTCAAAGTTGAAAAACGTTGTTGCATTTTCAACAATGAAAGCATATTGTGTTGCTGCTATAAAGGTTAGTAAAGAAATGATTTGGATACAAAGGTTTATGGATGAATTGAGCAAGAAGAAGCAGATGGATAAGTTATACAGTGACAGCCAGTGTTTCATTCATCTTGCTAAGAACTCAACATTTCATTCCAAGACTAAATATATATAGCTAAAATACCATTTCATATGGCTAGTGTTCGAAGATAGACAATTGAAGCTAGAAAATATACACACTAACCAACATCCTATAGATATATTAACAAAAGTTGTAACTAGGGAGAAACTAAGATTCTCCTCAGTTTCAATTGGTCTTCATGTATGATGACAAATATGAGAAACAACTAGGTACAAAGAGGAATAATTGAAGCAATGGTGAAGTTGCTATAACCAGCCTCCCGGTGAGAGATTGTTGGGTGTAGAGCCTAATTATCTTCCTGATTCAAAGGTTTCGTTTTAGCTGTGCTGGATCCCTATTCCTAATGGGGTGGAAAAAACACCCATATAATCATCATGGGGGGTAGGTCTAGGGGGGCCACCATGAATTTTATGAGTGCCCCCTTAATGGGGGTTTTGGGGTAGTGTCCCTAAAGCTAAAAATAAATGAAAAAATTCCTTGTAAAATATTTTAATTTCTTAGTCAATCGAGGTTGTTCATTAAGCGGATGATTTGATGGTAGAAGTTATGTTAATTTAGGGTTTTTCTCCCTAGAAGGAAACCGTCGATTTATATTAGGGAATTGTATTGCAGTTGTGTATTACTATTCTTAGTGAGAGAGAGAGAGTGAGAGGAGGCTATTTGAGAGCGAAGAGGAAATTACAGCGGATCTTTTGTAGGTTGTATCTCTTCATTTTGCTGGATAATATAAAAGGAAGGACTGATTTTTCCTCCATGGACGTAGCCCAAATTGGGTGAACCACATATATTTGTATCTCTCTTGTTTTATGTGTTTTTGTATTTATTTTTCTACAAAATTGTATGTCTTTCATTGCTTTGTTAAGTAATTTATAACAATATATTTACATACTAATATTTGGTCCATTTCTATGAGTGCTTTCCTTAATGTATTGGATCTTTGTGGATATAATTTCTTTATTGAAGAATAAATACAATCTAATATTAACAAAACAACATTTTAAAAAATAACTAATGATTTCTTAGAGGCTAAGAGGATCACTAAAGAAAATAAAACACAAGGAGTGGTCCTTGAGACAGTATGACAAAATCCATAAATTTAATTAATACTATATGTTTCTCGCTATTGTAAAATCATTGATATGTTTGGAATGACTTACTTTTATATGGTTATAACTTGTTATATTTTTCTTATGTAGTCTTTTAATACCATTGTCCTACTTTCAAGGTCATTTTTGGAAATTGATAAACCTATTTGATCTTATCTTATTTCATGTATATGCATGATTTATTTAATTATTTTTTCTTGTATTTAGTGGAATGAATAACTAAGGTAGGTTCGTACTCACATGAAATGATGTTGATTTTTTTTCACTACCACTATAACCTCCAAACAACCTCACATGGTCCCACACACTGCATGTGGGGCTAGTCAAGATTTTAATTGGTGATGTCACAAGGAGTGCCTTAATAGTGCACTCTATGACAACTTATGCAGATCTCATGGGGTTCATGTACATTTATGATTAGGTTAAAATAAATTAATAACTACATATTTTTTATGTCTAACTAGGAGGTTCATGATTAGAGGGAATTTGGTAAGCTTATTGATATAATCCCATTTATTATGTTTTGATTAAGGTATTATATGTCATTATTATGTATGATTTTATATTATTGAATATAGTTAAATGAATAAATCCATGATCTCATTAATAAATAATTAAAGTATGTATTGAGGAGTGACTAAAAAAATGGTGATGAATCTTGATTCCATGGCTAATGTAATAAATAGTTAATTATGCTTTTTTTTAAATTTATAAATAGGGGGAATTATTCATTCATTGATTTAAATATATTATATTCTTCTAGACTAATGATTATGAGGGCGAAATGAATGGATTAGAGGGATTTGATAACTTTTTAATCTATATATCTTTAAATACCAACAATTTTCATTTTATTGAAGTTATGTTCATTTATTATGTTTCTATAATGCAAGGATAATAATCATTCAAAATATGAGATTATTGAAAACATTAGGATTCAACTTTGAATGCCAAATTCATTTCATTTCCTCATATGTGTACATATTTTTTCCATGTTGTGAAATTGATTGAAAGTTATTGCAATTAGATTTCTTAATTTTGTTTATGGACACATGGTTTTTGATATCATGATTTGAAATTTGACATAGTTGGATTAAGGTATTTCATTCATATATGCATAGTTTTTTATCTTACTATTAACATGCTTTAAAATAGATTCTCTAATAATATTTTTTTTTCAATATTTATTTTTCTCTATTGTAAAAATAATAATTAATAACTAAATACTAAATTATCTGGTTAACAATAATAATAATAATAATTAATCATTGATAATAATAATTAAATTAGTAAAAATAATTAGATGATTAATAATGTTTATCTTGCGAATTTAATGCTAAAATGACATAATTTTGATCTTAACTTGGTACAAAGTGTACTTTCTACAATTTTAATGTGATACAAAATAAATAATAATGATGGTCTTGGCATTAACATGATTCATGAATGATGCAATATGATGCTAACACAACAAAAAAAATATTAATAAGAATGCATATGTGATGTTAACAAAACACAATGTCAATGTAAAATGACACCAATAAGACATAAATATGACATGGAATAATTAAAAGGTTTTGTAATTTCATGTTAATGAGCACAAATATGATGCAAGAACAAGAGATCTTCTAAAACATCAACGCCCATATCGACATAATGCAATGCTAATACATTGTGAAAAACATGATTCTAAGTTAAAAGAGACTCTATAAGTGTTTTTTTTAATAACATGAGATGAAACATGACAATAAACAATAAAAGGATTTTTTTTGCCATCAAAATTTTCATCATTAATACAATGATTTTTAGTGTACCCATTCAAACATATGATGCATGGTTGACATGGAAGTGATACAATGTTGATTAAAAACACACCACCCCCTATAACATCATGTCTCACATTGTCCAGACTTAAATTGTTTTCTAAAAAATACATTGGAAATTGAAACAACCTCATATTGTAATGGTGTACTGATTGAAATTGACATGAATAATTTTGTAAGATTTTCTTAACGTTACTTTATTTTAGTGGAGATGGGGAGGATATGATTTACTAATCTTCAAGTGGGGAAGGAATGAGTTCCATCTACCTTCTCACCCAAGTCTCGACACCTTACTTTTGGAATTGGCTATAATACATAATCTATCTCAGCTAGGCTAAATGAACATGTTGGTGCCCAACTAAATAATGTAAAAGAATGTCCCAATGTAGTCTAATATTTACTAGTATAATCTTGAATGATCTAATTCATTGATATTAAAATGTAAATGTTTTTTATATAATTTAATTGATATAATGATGAAGATAAATAATGATGTTGAATTCTTACACACAAAGGAACTAGAAAAATATAATTCTGATTATGTATAATGATAGTTCTCCAAACACTAATTCTAATGATACTCAATAATGGTCATAGAAAACTTAATAGAAAAATTTCATCATATTGTAGTGATAATGAAGTATAGAATTTAAATAATGCACAAGAAAGATTGTGCTCGAGGCATAAGTTAAAGAATTCTTGTCGCAAAACTAAACATACACCACCTAAAACATGCAAACAATTTTGCTTATGAGGTGCACATTTAAATATACCTTATAAACAAGAATATGTATGCAAATAATATGAGTTAAAAAGGTTATAACACAGGTACATATAGGAGATCACAACAATTGATAGGTTTGATTTCTTCAAAATTGTTTAGCTATATCGATGGGTGGAAGACTACACCAATGAACTAATTTATTTCTTAATTAAAACAAGAAAGAAATATAGATTGATTTTGTAATAATTTTTTTTAATGAATTACCACCACTTCAAAACAACCTTGGATATAAACCAACATAGATTCAGAGAGAGAGAGAGAGATAGCTGGAGGGGGTAGAGAGATGGGCGGAATAAAAAGACATAAAGAGATAGAGGGGGACAGAGAGTGAGGGAGAGAGGAAAGAAGGAGGGAATATAGAGAGAATGAGAGGATAGAGAGAGTAAGGGAGAGAGGAGATAAGGAGGGAAGACAAAGAAAAGGAGAGAGAGAGAGAGAGAGAGAGAGAGAGAGAGAGAGAGAGAGAGAGAGAGAGAGAGAGAGAGAGAGAGAGAGAGAGAGAGAGAGAGAGAGTAAGGTTGAGAGGAGGGAAAGAGGCAGGAGATAGATACACAAAGATGGAGGAGGGAGAGAGGGGGAGAGAGAAAAATATAGGGAAGGAGGGAAAGAGGCAAGAGACAGATACACAAAGATGGAGGAGGGAGAGAGGGGGAGAGAGAAAGAATAGAGGGAAGGAGACAGTGAAAAACTTGGATGGTAGAGAGAAAGAGATAAAGAGGAAGGGTGATTGGGGGAGAGACAAAGTGAGGTGGGAGAGAAAGGAAAAGAGAGGAAGCAAGAGAGAGAGGAATTGAGATAGAGAAGGAGAGAGGGAGGGATAGAGAGAAGGAGGAAATAACAAAGATATAGAGAGATAGATGTGGACAAAGAGATGGAGTGACAAGGGAGAGAGGAGAGGGAAGAGAGAGAGAGAGAGGGAGAGAAGGGAAAGATAGAGAGAGATAGATGGAGACATAAAGATGGGGGTTAGAGAGAGGGAGGTAGATAGTTATATAGTTGGAGATCAGAGAGAGTGAGAGAGAGAGAGATAGGGGAAAGGAGACCAAGGGATTTGCCAGTGAAAGAGAGAGAGAGGAATTGAGAGAGATAAGGAGAGAGAGGGAGAGAGAGATGGATTTAGAGGGGAAGTGAGATGGAGGGAAGAATAAAGACATAGAGATAGAAAGGTGGAGAGAGAGATAGAGGGAGTGACAAGTGAGAGATGGATAAATAGTGGGGGAGATGGGAGAGATAGAGGAAAGGGAGAGAGACAAAGGGAGAGAAGGGGAATATATAGAGAGAAGGGGATGTGAGAGAGAGGGAGAGGAAGAGGGAAAGAGAGAGAAAGATATAGATATGGAGAGTGAGTGTCTATGTTTGGGGGGTGACATAGAGAGACAAATAAGGAGAGACAGAGGGTGATGGAGATAGAAATGGAAGGGGGAGAAAGGGAAGAAGATATCGACAGAGAGGGGGAGTGAGGGAGAGATAATTAGATATGGAGAGAGAGAACATGTGTGTTTTTTGGGTTGGGATAGAGGAAAACAATGAGATAAGGAGGAGATATAGATATATATGATGACGGGAATGAGAGGTAAGAAGAGAGAGACACAAAGAGGGAGGGTGTTAGGTCCCTATAATACTAGTGTAGCCCCCATATTTTTATTTTGTTTCCCCGTGTATCCCTCATATTATTATTGTTATGCCCCATAGAAACCCAATTTTTTTATTTTTGTGCCCTTACATTATTAGTTTTATGTATGCCCTTATTATATTGTGACCCTTTAGACTCCTATATATACCAAGGAGGTCTTGTCTTTTGTATCATCCAATAATCTTTTATTTATGTGATGTAAAAGGATATTCCCCCCTCAAAGAGGATTATTTTCAAGTCATTGATCTATCCCTTCTTTTGTTTTGTAATATGGTTACATAACATTTGGCGTCACAACTCTGGATCCTAGGGTTTCACTGCTTCAAAAAGGTCATCTTGGAATTTTCACTATAACATTTTTTCTACGAGGCTTTAGAAGCTAAAATATCGACAAAGTGAAGATTAATTATTTGTTTAGCTCATGTAAAACTCTCATTTCTTTTTTTTTTATATTCTCAAATATATGATTCAAGGAAGTTAGGGTTTTTGTATGCTCTAGAATTCTATCTCAAACAAGTGTCTCGGGAAAAATCATTATAACTTTGTTTCAGGCATCCAAATTGAATTTATTAAAAAGTGGCTGGAATTGAATGGAATTTATTTTCTTAGGTACCGTTTCCAAAGATGGAGTTTGAAGCAGTGACACATGTCATTCCGTACAAGTTCGCTCTATTGAACTAGTTTATAAGTAGGTCATCTTGGGAGATTTGGCCTAACTTTACCTTGTAGAATCCAATCCCAGTTTAAGTAGTGGTGTTGAAAAGAGGACATAAAGGAATACCACAGGACATGATTTCAGACCTTCGGAGGTCAAAATTGTAGAGATACAATATTTTCAAGATCGAGCTCCTAGAATTAAGAAAACATTGTGCATTTTTTAAAATTTTCACAACTTTTGTTTGAAAAATAAGTTTGAAGTGATTCAAAGGGCATAGTGAAGCATATATATAATTGTCTGGTTCCAAAATTTCTAGAAACAATAAAAGGAATACACCTAGTAAAAAACCATAATGCTCTATTATGACGCATGAAGAAGAGGAAGAAATGCAACATGATATATCAAAATTTCAAGACCAAGTTCAACAAAGTTTCCTCTTGCAAGGAGTAACAAAAAATGAACTAGAACATAGATGAATGGTTTAAATAATGGTTTAAAATAAAACATGGAAGGTTTAAAGGATGGTTTCAAAATAAAAATGAAAAGCTACCTAGAAGGTTTGACAAAGTTTCTATAAGAAATTCTTCCTAGTGGTGACAAGGTACGTGAAAGTCATGATGACGATAAATGAATTATGAATTTAGAGACCTAAACATTGGGTTTAATACCAACCACATTCCAAATATCGATATGAGGAATTTTGATGGCGAGGATTCAGTAACATGGATACTACATATGAACCAATTCTTTCATCTACACAATGTGAAACACACACAAAAGGTATGTATTGCATCCTTATATTTAGAATCCAATTAATTTTTATGGTATCAATGGCTTTGTTCTCGTAAAGTACTAGTCACTTGGATATTTTTTATGGAGGAATTGCTAGCACATTATGGGGATATAAGGAGCAAAAGCTTCTTTAGCCAATTGATAAATCTCAAGCAAAAGGGTTCAATAGCAGAGCATAATGAGGATTTCCAAATATTAAATATCAAGGTAATTAATATTCCAAAGGAGCATATGATTTATGTCCTCACAGGGACTTTAAAGGATAACATCAATATCAAGGTAACTAATATTCCAGAGCAGCATATGATTGGTATCTTCATAGGGACTTTAAAGGATAACATCCAACATGAGGTTTTCCTTTGGGAACCTAATTCATTAGAAAATACATTCATGGTGGCAAGAAAAGTTGAAAGAAAAATTATGAAAACTACTCAAAACAATAAAGATGGAAGTGTTGTTTCTCCTATCCTCCCACAACCTACAAGGTTGAAACCATAACAACTTGAGGTAAAAAGAGAAAAATGGCATTGTTAAATTTATGATAGAAAATACGCTAAAGGTCATAAGTGTTCTCAGAAGAAATTATCTTACATAGATTGTGAAGAGTAAGAAGAAAAGGAATAAGAAACATCAAAAGAAGAGGATATACACCAACAACCAACCCCAGAGAAAGAATAAATGAATACGATAATATCATGCAATGCATTGGTGACAATTACTACTCTTCAAACTCTCAAGATAGAAGGATATATCAAGAAGAAAAAGGTAATAGTGTTGATTGATTCGGGTAGTACCCATAATTTTACTCATTGTAAGTAGTCAAGGAATTGATTTTCTTTCTATATCCAACACCAGAGTGTTGAGTGATTGTTGCAAATGGAGGAAATATACATTTCTCAAGGAAGTACCACACTATCAAGCTAACCATGGGGGAATATATATTGAATATTCCAATGCTTTCCATTCTAATGGGTGGTGCTGATGTTTTATTAGGTTTCGAATGTTTATAAACTTTGGGGACAATAACTTTTAATTTTCAAGAACTTTTCTTGAAATTTTTATGAGAATGATACAAAATTGAATTATGGTATCATAGTGAAACCAGATAATATAATCATCTCTAATGGCATGAAAAATATTTTAAAGAAAGGAAATCAAGGTGTAATTTCACAATTATGCTCACTCAATGTTCAAAAATTCAAATAATCCTTTTCTCCGGATCTCCAAAGAGTCTTGGAAAATCATTCCAAGGTACTTTACATTCCCAAAGGTCTCCCACCTATTCACGATCATGATAATGTCATTCACTTGATTCCAAGAAGTTTTCCTCCGAACATCATACCTTACAGATATTGATACGTCCAAAAGATTGAAATTGAATGTTTGGTTATAGAAATGTTAGAGGCAGGTATAATTCAACCTAGCCAAAGTTCTTTCTCTTCTCGAGTAATATTGGTGCATAAGACAGATGGATCATGGTGTATGTGTCCAGATTATAGAGAGCTCAATATGCTCACTATTAAAGATAAATTTCCCATTCCTATCACTGATGAATTGTTAGATTAATTTCATGGAGCAATTTAATTCACCTATTTGGATGTTCATTTAGGATATCATCAAATTACAATGAATACAAAAGATTCCAAAAAGAACATGGAGAACTCATAACAGTCATTATAAATTTTCGATCATGCCTTTTGGCCTTACCAATGTATCTTCCACATTTCAGGGTTTGATGAATTCCACTTTCAAACCATTTCTTAGAAAATTTTTGTTAGTATTTTTTGATGATATAATAATCTACAACGAGTGTTGGAAGGCTCATGTTCAACATGTTGACAGGGTGGTTAAACTACTGGAGGAGAAAAAATTATTTGTAAAACCCTCCAAATGTTTCTTTGGTGTACGAGAGGTGGAATATTTGGGTCACATTGTATCTCATAAGGGTGTTAAGGTATACCCTAACAAAATTAAATCCATCAAGGAATGGAAAATCCCCAGAACCATAAAGCATCTTCGAGGATTTTACGGGTTGATGGGGTATTACTAAAAGTTCGTTAAGAATTATGGGAAAATAACAACACTTCTAAAACTGTTATTAAACAAAGGTGTATCTTTTGGACTTTAGAGACCAATAAGGCCTTTGAACATCCTAAAGAGGCAATGTGATAATATTTGGTCTTAGCTACACTAGACTTCACAAAAACTTTATTGTGGAATGTTATGCCCTAGGAAATTGAATTGGTGTTCTTTGAATGCAAGAAGGAATACCCATTTTCTTTTGAAATCCTTCCAATAAAGCGAAATTATTTACAAAAACCTATTTTTTCCATGAAGCAATGGTGCCCTTACATAATTGGGAGACACTTCAAGGTAAAAACATATCATGTTAGTCTTAAATACATTTTGGAACAAATATTATATTCATACGAGTAGAAAAAATGGGTCACAAATATTTTGGGTTACGACTTTGAAATCATCTACAAAAAAGCGAAGCAAAATGTTGTTGCAGATGCACTCTCAAGAAGGGATGAGGATGTAGAAGTATTTATTTTTTCCATTTCTATTATCCAACTTGATTGCATAATGTTGGAAATAATACTGAGAGGGGGGGTGAATTAATATTTACAAATCAATAACTTTCTCATTTCCATAATCATATTTATATACGCTACTTCAGTGAAGGGAACTCGCGTGTGCACACAATTGTTCTTAAGGCAACCAAAGTATATCTAGTGAACTTATGATTAAGTTAATTCATCATATGTTTATCTCCAATCAGTGCATCATTACATTATTAAACATTAAACAATAACCATGTGTAGTAATAACAAAATAAACCATCACACATAAGAAATTCACATGAACACCAAGATTTAAGGTAGAAACCTAATGTGGGTAAAAACCACCTTCTGTTGTCGTCTATGTATTCTCTTAATAATAATTTTTTTTTTTTACAATATTGTACTAGTTCAACCTCGTACCAGTATGTAGGCACCCACTTGTAGAGGGCTACAACCTTCTCTCTTTTTCTAGCTTTTGCTAGAAGGGAGCTACAACCCCCTAGCTCTTGTACTAGCCAATATGTTTACTAGTATGTAGGCTCCAACCTACAGAAGGATACAACCTTCACTCATTCTCCAGCTATTATTAGAAGGGAACTCCAACTTCCTTACTGAAGACTCCAACCCTCAGTATCCCCCAGGGACCACGTTTCATAAATTTTCACATTAGATACTCATGGTACACAATACTACAATATGAGGGCCACATTTAATAAAATTTTCACACTGGAGTCATTAGCAACATTAAAGTTCAAAATCAATCACGACTACAATACAACCATCAAAACCAATCACTAAAACTCAATCATCAATCTCTAACATAACTAAAACCAATCATCAATCTCTGAATCAACCATAACTAAATCAATCAATCACTGAAACGTATGACATACTGAATCAAACAATCACTGAACCTCTAACACAATTGAAACGACCATTCATTCAAACATAATCAAATTCAACCAATGAACTGGAATAGATAGATCACTATAACCAGTACATAGATCTGAACTAAGAACACTGCATCAAAAGATAGAACCAACTATTACCTCAAACATCATGTGTCAAACTATATACGCTTCTTCAATGAATACAACCTATGTTTATACACAACTTATTTTAGCCCAACCTACGTATACCTCGAAAGATACTGAATCATAAAACCTCTGAACCACAAACTGTACCGATCAGTGACATGTTAAAGATCTACTGTCAATTTATAGAGTTCGAAACATATAGCAGCAAGGATCACCCTTCTTACTCAATCAATCAATCAATAAGACACAAACTCTTCAAGCATTGAGTTTTAATTTTAGATCTAAGGAGACTTCATTGACAGACAGTAGTAAAACAACAACATTGATCTGATAGATTAGTCATCCCTCAACATCAATATTTTCTTTCGCATACGCTACTTGGAAGAGCCTAACTAGCATGTATATGCACCTTCACCAAAGAAAACTAGCATATAGACCTACAAATACTTACTTCTAACTCTTCTACAATTCCAGAATTCAAACATACTTAGATCATCACATATAAAGGATAAAACATGCGTTAGCAATCAGATCTAGCAGATCCATTATCAGATCACATAATGATAAGTCATTATGATCATGATCCATAATTAGATCTCATCCGTCATCAAACAATTAGGTTCATACTTAGTTCAGATCAAGCAAAGCATCAGAAACCCATAACATGCATATCTGATTTTGATCTAACACTTCATACGACATTCATTACTTCTACTCTTAGCCCTTTGAAATTCTCCTCCTTATATAGTTTTAGCCTTTCTCAATACCTTGGATCAAAACAACACTTAGAGCCTATGGTATTCTTAGATGAGATGAAATAGTCATTACTCCGCTCAATATTGTGGGTTAATACCATGGTATTGACCCTTGGTATTCTTTCACCTTAGTTTCTTTAATTTTTCATCCAATACATGGTTTTTCTTCTATGGAAGTGTGTGCATACGTATACACTCTTTTTGAACAGTGAACCTGCGTGTACACGCTATTTTTGTACAGTGAACCTGCGTACACAACTTTAAATACCCAAAAATTTCCATTTTCTTCAACTTCTTAATTATGATTTGTAGTCCTTTGTTCCTTCATCCTATTCTTTTGTACCATTACTTTGTTCCCTCTCAATAGACCTATTATAATGTGATTTTCCATTGTACATTACTTTTGAACTAATTCCTTTGATCTACCTTGTATATTGTCAGATCTGTAAACACAAATACCATGTATTCTTTCACATCTGATATCTCTCATATAGATTCATCTAGTTACGTAGATTCATCTAGTTACCATATGCAAGTGAGTTTTTTTGCTACAAGTGGGTTGCCATCAAGTACAACATATGTATCATAATGCCAAAAATCCCCCCCTTTGGACTTGATGGCAACCATGTTGGTGTCGATTATTGCAAGATGTCGAAATTGTTAGAGATAACAAGTGACACCAAAATATTCTCCCCCTTTGACATCAAGGGCAAAGGGCAGACCAAGATACTCTCCCCCTTTGATATTAAGGGTAAAGACTTTCATATCTGAATAATTGAATATGAACATTAATCATGCTCCCCCTAGGCACATGATGAATTCTCTGATTAAACTCCCCCTTTGCACATGTTGAGATGAATTATACCGTCCATGCTCCCCCTAAGCACATGCAAAGTCTGCAAAATTTTTTCCAAAAGAATAACATGACTCTATAACTCAACTATGTGAGTATGACCTTCCTATCGCCAATGACTCATACACACATCAATCTCCCAACCAAGTGGGGATATACCAAATTTCACTCATCTACCCAACCAAGTGGGGATATACCAATTGTTTATACATGACTGAAATATAGCAGTTATTACATCATCCTTCCCATGCATAGTGGGGGTACAAATTACATCATATGAACAAGAAGGACTCATTAAAAGACTACGATAGATAGAGACATATTATTACATCATGCGTCTTTATATGACCTTTACATCAAATGATATACATGACATTTATAAAAAAGACCAAAGATATAAACAAGACCATGTTAGTCATCATCAACTATCATACACCATATATGATCTGCACCATAAGAATATGTTAGCAGCATCCAGACCAGCAACCTGTATATGTCCATCATCAGTTCCCAATATATGAAAAGGTAAATATCATCAACCTATGACAAAGTATGTCGCATATAGATATCAACTCATCCTCTTGATCTCATCAAGATCAACTTGCTCTGTTTCCTTAGTAGAAAGAGCCTTATCATAACCTTCCATGAATCAATTAAGTTTGTGTCATATCTCCAAGTAGTAACACAGAATCATTCATATCATATCATATGTACGTGAAAACATCATAGTCATCATCTATGATCATAACATGATCATCAAGAATTGCATGATCTTTCCACAAGAACCCTCAATATATCAACCATGTATCATCACTAGGGAACATCCCACATCTGATAAGCATCAACCATGATAATCAACATATCCGAGTATCAAACCTATCATCATAAAGTAAGAATTCATCATCATTATGTGACTAAGTAAGCAATGTCTCCAAATATCCATGTATTCAAATAGCTATGTCTTCGTGAGACCTGCAATAACACAATTCTCTTGGCCAACCAACTGAAGTAATCATCCATGTATCCAACATAATGTGTATCCATCAAAGAGATAGCAATATGTATCTAGAAAACCATGAGCTCATAGGCATTTGTTAAGCTTTCT
This sequence comes from Pinus tabuliformis, assembly GCA_031772625.1. Classification (NCBI taxonomy): domain Eukaryota; kingdom Viridiplantae; phylum Streptophyta; class Pinopsida; order Pinales; family Pinaceae; genus Pinus; species Pinus tabuliformis. Next base: position 1,238,417,887 of record CM062819.1, read on the forward strand.
TGATACCATTAACAACAACAATCCTTAACCATGGGAGAGCCAAGAACTATAGGAATCTTGCATCATAATTGCACCATATGAAATTTATGCATCTTTGAAGGCATCATAACATGAACATAAAAGAAATGAGTGACTCATCATCAAATAATGAAGTTGAGTACTCAAGATTTGTACTTCTCCTTGTCCTTATGAAGATCACCATGTAAGTAACATATCATATGTACTTATGCATCATCAAAAAGGTTATTCACAATCATCCATAAATATGATCCGAATAACAACTATGTGCTCAAGCAATATAAGTATCATCCGAGATTTCATCATAGGCAACTCATGACTGAAGCATAGCATGATGTATAATTTAAACACTTCAAAAAGGTAAGTACAAAAGACTTCTAAACATAATGCCAACAATGCATTATTAGAAGCATAACATATTATCCCCCTGAACCTGTGCCACCTGTTCATTGTCAAATCTGATCATTGCATATATCAGTAAGAAATATCAAGGCATCATGATCAATCAGATATATATCAAGTCATCAACAACTTATGAGGATCAAAATCACTTCTAAATAACATCCACAAACTGTAGTCATCAATAATCAAGACAGAAGGGATAATCAAATCATTTTTCTCATTTTGTCCCACTACTTCTTCATGAAACTAACATATACGCGATTGTGCAGCTTCGAACTCACGTATATACATGAATTGTCTTCATGATAACTGCATATGAGAATTAGAAAATTGAAATTTCATACTCTAAGTTTCTCTTAAGTCTATTATTTCTGTATACTAAGCTATGCCACATATATCTGGCTATACTTCCTTCATCTTCCATACCATGGAGTGTGATGATATTTGCTCCTTTTGGCATGTTGGCCGACTTTTGCTCTTGCATTCTTTTGCTATATGCCCAACCTTGTTACAAGCATAACATATTATATGTTTCATATTCCCTCTATAGTAGTTAATGGATTTGTGATCAAACATATTGTAGGAAAAACAATATCCCTTAAAGTACCTGAAAGTTGATGATCTTTCTGTGTGACAGTTATTAGCTTGAATCATTCTACTTCTACATCTGGCTGCAACATGTCCAAAATTATGACATATAAAACATTCAACATCGTTCATTAGAGGAAGGAACTGATTATCACTTACATAGTTAGTATTAAATGATTTTCTTTGAAGTATTTCTTTCCTTGGTTGTTGATGGGGTTGAGCTGTTATCTCCTTGTTGAGCATTTTAGATTTTGCATTAGAGTTCCTTGCTTCAGTTTGTTATCTAGATTCACCTTTAATAGTCTCATGAAAACCAAGACCATATTTGATGGCAGGATACCTTTGACTACTAATAATATCATCCAAAATCTTAGTACTATCTTGAAATCGTAAAAGTTTATCCTTTTCTTCTAATTTACCTTTTAGGATCTTTGCCTCGACCTGATATCGCTCTTCCTTTTCAAGATACTTCTTTTTCATGATTTCTTCAGCTTTTCTTCCTTCTTCCACTTGCTGCCTTAATTTGAGAACTTCATTTTCTTGTTCTTCAAATTCTTGGAGTAGTTCTTCATTATTCTTATTTTACTTTCTGAGATCTTATTTTAGAGAAACGACCATAGCTTCAAGACATTCACAGTAATTGGTTCTTTTTATAAGTTCCTTGGTTGTTGTGTCCTTTTCATTCACTTAATTTCTCAATGATGTCACTTCATCCTAAAATCTTTGACTTTGATCTTCCTTTTCTTTGTATTGTTTCTTTATTTTGTTTCCTTCATCTAAATGGGCTTTTAACCAGGTAACTTCTTCTTTGTGGGCACATTCCATTTTATAAATTAGATATTTTTGATCTCTAATTGTGTCTCTGAGATTTTTAAATTCTGCCTCTATGTGTTTCTTTCTCTTTCACCCATAAGAGCAAATTCAATTGTTTCGTTGTCACTTTCATTATATTCAAATGAACAGAGAAATGTATCACCAGAGGACAAAAAAATCGTACCTGATAGTTCTTTTGCATGTTCATCTTCATTCTGAGGTGATTATGAATTTCAAAAGTTTCTTCCACATAATGGCCAACTGTCTCTTCCATTGTCACAGTTCCCTTGAGATGTCTTCCTCTTTTGAGGTGCTTTCTTCTTTAGCTTATTTTCCATTGTTTCTAAGGATCTCCTTCAAGCGATCAAGATTCTGCCAAAGGACCTTCTCTGATCCCAATTGTTGGAAATAATACTGAGGGGGGGGGTGTGAATCAGTATTTAAAAATCAATAACTTTTTCATTTCCATAATCAGATTTATATATGCTAATTCAATGAAGGTAACTCACGTGTGCACACAACTGTTCTTAAGGCAACCAATGTATATCCAGTGAACTTATGATTCAGTTAATTCATCATAGGTTGATCTTTAATTAGTGCATCAATAATTTATTAAACATTAAACAATAACCATGTGCAATAATAATAGAATAAATCATAACACAAAGATTTAAGGTGGAAACCCAATGTGGGTGAAAAATTCCTATTGTTGCCATCTGTGTCTTCTTTTAATAATAATAACATATGTTTACAATCTTGTACCGGTGAAGGCTCATACCAGTATGCAGGCACCCACCTACAGAAGGCTACAACATTCTCTTTTTTTCCAGGTTCTACTGGAAGGGAGCTACAACCCCCTAGCTCTTATACTAGATGATATGTTTACTAGTACGTAGGCTCCGGGCTACAGAGGGCTACAACCTTCACTCATTCTCCAGCTGCTACTAGAATGGATCTCCAATTCCCTGATTAAATCACCAGCCACTACTGGCGGGAAGCTTCGACTTCTTCACTGAAGGCTCCAGTCCTCAGTATCCGCCAGGTAGCACATTTCATAAATTTTCACACTAGATACTCCTGGTACGCAATACTACAATATGAATTCTACATTTCATCAAAATTTCACAATGAACACATTAGTAACATTGAATCTCAAAATCAATCACCACCGCTATACAACCATTGAAACCAATCACTGAAACTCAATCATCAATCTCTGACATAACTAAAACCAATCATAAATCTCTGAATAAAACATAATTGAATCAATCAATCATTGAAACCTCTGACATAATGAATCAAACCATCACTGAACCTCTAACACAACTGAATCAACCATTCATTTAAACTTAATCGATTTCAACCAATCAACTGGAACAAACAGGTCACTGTAACCAGTACACAGATTTGAACCCAAAACACTACATTGAAAGCTGGAACCAACTGTATCCTCAAAAATCATGTGTCAGACTGTATATGCTTCTTCAATGAATCCAACCTATGTGTATACACAACTTCCTTTATCCCAACCTCCGTATACCTCTAAAGATACTGAATCATAAAACCATTGAACCACAAACCGGAACAATCAGTGACATTCTGAAGACCTACTGTCAATTTACAGGGTTCTAAATAGATAGTAGGAATGATCAACCTTCTTACTCAATCAATTAATCAATCAGACACAAACTCTTTATGCATTTAGTTTTACTTTCAGATTTAAAAGACTTCATCGACAGAAAGCAGTAAAACAACAACACTGATCTGATAGATCAGTCATCCCTGAACATCAGTCTTTTCTTTTGCATAGGCTACTTGGAAGAGTCGAACCAGCATGTATACACACCTTAGCCAAAGTGAACCAACGTATAGATCTACAAATACTTACTTATAACTTTGCTGCAATTCCAGACTTCAGACATACCTAGATCATCACATATAAAGGATAAAACGTGCATTAGCAATCAGATCTAGCAGATCCATTATCAGATCACATAATTCTAAATCATTATGATCCTGATCCATCATTAGATCTTATCCATCATCAAACGCTCAGATGTATAATTAGTTCAAATCAAGCAAGGCATCAGAAACCCATAACATGCATACTTGATTTTGATCTCACACTGCATACAACATTCATTACTTCTACTCTTAGCCCTTTAATCTTCTCCTCCTTATATAGTTTTAGCCTTTCTCAATACCTTGGATCAAAACAACACTTAGAGCCTATAGTATTCTTAGACGGGATCAAATAGCCGTTGCTCCACTTAATATTGTGGGCTAATACCATGGCATTGACCATTGGTATTCTTTCACCTTAATTTATTTAATTTTTCATCCCATACATGCTTTTTCTTCTATGAAAGTGCATGCATATGTATATGCTCTTTTTGTATAGTGAACCCACGTATACAACTTAACATACCTAAAAATGTCCTTTTTCTTCAACTTCTTGATTCTGATCTATAGTCCATTGTTCCTTCATCCTATTTTAATGTACTATTACTGTGTTCCCTCTTAATAGATCTATTATAATGTGATTTTCCATTGTACATTACTTCTGAATTGATTCCTTTGATTTGCCTTGCATTTTGTCACATTTGTAAACACAAATACCATGTATTATGTCACATCTGATATCTCTCCTATACATTCATCTAGTTACATAGATTCATCTGGTTACCATATACAAGCGAGTTGTTCTGCTACAAGTGGGTTGCCATCAAGTACAACATATGTATCATAATGCCAACAGATAACTAAAGCAAGGGACAAGGATGTGGAAGCATTTTCATTTTCCATTGCTATTATCTAACCTGATTGGATAACTATAGAAAGGGTTGAATGGAATAATGACGAAGAGGTGTGGTCACTCATTCAAAAGCTGCAACAAGATCTCAGTACATCTAATACTTTTATCTGGAAAAATGATTCATTGTGGTACAAAACTCATTTATATCTATGTAAGAAACCCCAACTAAAACAAAATATTCTTTTAGAATTTCACACCTCTCCTTTAGGAGGGCACTTTAGATTTTTTTTAAATTACCACAAGTTCAAGAAAGATTTTTTTTGGGATGGTCTTAAATATGATATTCAAAAGTTTGTGATATAATGTTTGGTTTTCCATTAAAATAAATTTGAGACAATTAAAACCCCACATCGATTACAACCTTTACTCATTCCAGGTCAATGTTGGGAGGAGGTCTCAATGTATTTTATCAAAACTTTACCCAAGTCCAAAAGAAAGAGCGTCATCATGGTGGTAGTTGATAGAATTAACAAGTATACACAATTTTGTACACTATCTCACTCTTTTAGAGCTAGTATAGTCGCCATTGAATTTATGGAAACAATTCAAAACCTACATGGAAACCCAAAGATTATTGTCAGTGACAAAGATCCAATTTTAACTAGAAATTTTTGGACATAATTATTTTTTTGGTATTTGTACTCAATTAGCTCATATCTCATCTTATCATCCTCAATCAGACATGGAAACTGAGATAGTGAACAAATTTTTCGAAGAATATCTTCATGTCTTTTTATCTGATAAAGAAACACAATGGTTCAAGTGGTTACCTATGGAAGAATGGTTGTATAACACTTCCTTTCATACTGCAACAAAAATGACCCCATTTATGGCACTTTATGGAGATCATCCATGGCCTATCACATTGTCCTTAAGAGAAAATTCTAAGGTTCAAGCAGTGGAAGATCACATCGAGCATCAATAACAAGTTCTCCAACTCTTAAAGGATAACCTGACTCTAACATAGAATCGAATGAAACAAAAAGCATATCAACATTGTAGTGAAATTTTTTTGATGTATGCACTTGGGTATTTTTATGAATACAACCATACAAACAATTTTTTCTCAAGCAAGATAATAAAGATAATAAATTATCACCGAATTACTATGGTCCTTACAAGGTGTTGCAAAATATTGGTACTATGGCATACAAATTGGAGCTACATGCATCTTCCCGAGTACACCCAATTTTCCATGTTTCAAGATTAAAAGAGGTTATAAGTGACAACCTTCCAGTTCAATTAAGATTGCCAGAACTTAGTGAGGATGGAAAAATCATATTGGAGCATCAAGCATTCACAAAAACAAGAACCAAGAAGCTACAAAAGTGATCAATTTAGGTGTATCTCATTAAGTGGAAGAAATTACCTGTTGAATATTCCACATGCGAGGATGAGTATTTTATATAGAAGTATCCATAACTACTCAAGTGTTGAGGAAAATAATTTTTTGAAGTAGATGGGCATGTTAGTTCCCTATAATACTAGTGTATCTACCATATTGTTATTATTGTGCCCCATGTAGCCCCCATATTATTATAATTATGCCCCATAGAATCCCACTATTTTTATTATTGTGCCCTTACATTATTATTTTTATATGTGCCCTTATTATATTGTGACCCTTTAGACTCCTATATATACCAAGGAGGTATTTTAATTTCTATCATCCAAGAATTGTTGATTTATGTGTGTAAAACAAGGTTTCCCCTCGAAGAGGCTTATTTTCAAGTTGTTGATCTATCCTTTGTTCTGTTTTGTGATATAGTATGTTATGTTTTGTGATCTACTTACATAACAAAGAGAGAGAGAGAGAGAGAGAGAGATGTGGGAGACATAGAAGGAGAGAGAGAAGGGGATAGAAAAAGAGGTGAATGGGAGAGAGAGGGAATAAGAAATAGATACACAAAGACAAATACATATATTTTATAATATTGAACATTATTAACCATAAAGTAAATGGAGGTAAGGTTTTTACAAAAGGTAAAAGAAGTTGGATTTATAAAGCCATGAATATTTTGGATTTTCACTGAAATAGAAATATTTCTTTTAGTTTAAATGTTGATTTATAATCATATTTGATTGATTTCATTGGATGCATTGATTTTGATGTTGTTGTTGATTTCTATTACTATTTGATTTCTTGCACTAGATGCATTGACTATAGTGTATATTTCAATTTCTAATCCTATTTGATTTTTGATTTGATGTAATTATATGTATGATGTACATTAACTTCAAAGTAATTAGATTAATAGTGTACATTTATTTCAATATAAGAACAAAAAAATTATTGTTGACATGCATTGATTTTTGTGTTAGAAAAATTCAACCATAAACAAAATACTTGAATTTTCATCTTAAATAAAATGTTCACTTACCTGAAATGTTTTCTTCTTAAAATTGTAAACTATTTGTAATTTAATACATTCTTATTATTCCCATTTTTCATAATCCAACATTGTTAGTCACTTTGCATTCAAACGTGGTAATATAAAATAACTCTACAATTGACACATGGTGTTTAACACTCCATAAATCACAATGATTAACATTGGAGACAGTTATTATTGATATTGGAGAGCAGGAGAGATGAGTTATGATTTTTAATATGATAGATTGACTTAAATATTTGAATGGTCTACAATTTCAACCACCCCTTTCATATTACCAATATGAAAAGATGGAAAAATTAACACATGTGACAATAATAAGAGTAGAAGAAAACAATTTGAGATTAATCACAATGAAGACTATTTGTAATTGAATACATTATTATTATTCAGATTTTCTATCATTCAACACTATTACATTGTGATGTAAGGAAAACTTTACCTTTCCTGCAAAGCTCCACTTCTCAGTTTTAAAATATCAGTTCCCTACTGATGGAAGGTACCCATACACTTTTCATTCTCTAAATTCCAAAGAAATTCTTGCAATCTACCATGAATATAATCTCGCAATTGGAACCCTAGTGATGTCATAATGAACAATCACTACAAGGAAAATAACTTCTAGCAGATATTATATCAAATCTGTTTTAGTGTTATAAAATTTGCAAAAAAATTCAAAAAAACCTCCGCTACAACATCCATTTGTGGTAGCGGATGCTTTAGCGGATATGATAACAAAACTTCATCACAACTAAAAAAATATGGGTGGCTAGAGGTTTTAGTGGATGTTTTTTTAGCGGCACACTTAATGAAAAAATAACACCTATGAATTACCACTATAAAAGCACTAGCGTTGTAATTCAAATAAAAGCGTCGGCGTTGTAATAATAAAAATGCATTACCTTGGAAAATCTATGATACCATTCACTAGGGCATTGAATGTAAACAACACTGATGCCTGAAAATTATATTGCCTTGGTGCTTAGATCTTCAACAAATGCTGAGGGTTGTACTTTCAGGAATGAGACTGAGGCAGGCAAAAAAATCTTGCAGACCCAATTCTTTTCTTTAAATTTACGACACTTGCGCTTATGAGTTATACAAAAGCGCTGATACACTACTAATATAAAAGAACATGTGCTATTAAGTTGAATAATGCACCTAGGTTGGAAGCAATATTTTGGAGCACCAAGATGTTAGTTCTATGAAAGCACAAGTGCTTTAAGTATTATAGTGCACAGAGATGTTCAATCTATGATGCCATGCACCAAGGCATTAAATGCAAACAATACCAGTGCTTGAAAACTATAACTCCTCGATGCTAACTTTTTTCCAAATGCGCCGATGCTGTACTTTTAAGAAAAGGTACTGCTCCATGCAAAAAATCTTTTTGTTCCATTACTTTTATGTAATATGTTAGGTCCCTATAATACTAGTGATTACCCCATTACTATTGTAGTTATACCCCTTATTTATATTGATGTACCTATGTAGTGCCCATATTGTTACTATTGTGCCACATAGAAGCCCACTATTGTTATTGTTGTGCCCTACAATATTATTGTTATGTAGGCTTTGATTGTATTGGGACCACTTAGACTCCTATATATAGAAAGGAGGTATTTTCATTTGTATCATCCAAGAATTGTTCATTTATGTAATGTAAAGGAGGTTGCCCCCTCGAAGAGGCTGAATTCTAAGGCGTGGATCTCTCTTTTCTATCTTTTTGTGAGCTGGTTTCATAACATTTGGTATCAGAGCTTTGGATTCTAGGGTTTTGCTGCTCCAAACAGGTCATCGTGGAATTTTCGCTATAACTTTTTTTCTGTGATGTTTCAGAAGTCGCAAAAAAAACCCATTTGAGAAGAAATAGCGCTGAACCTTGGGTCCAAATTTCAGATCTTTTCGCGCGATATTTGCGGAGATATGATCTGAGGAAGTTGGTCTTTTTGCAGACTCCTGAATTACATTCAAAACAGGTGACCTGGGGAAAATCGTCATAACTTTCTCTCTGAGGATCGGATTGAAATTTCGTAAGAAGGTACAGAAAGAGAACGGACTGTAGTTTCTTGTATGGGTGTTTCAGATTCAAAGGTTGAAACAGTGACTCGTGGCACATCGTACAACTTCGCTCTACTGAACCAGTCTAAAAGCAAGTCACTGTGGGAGATTTCACATAACTCTTCCTTGGAGAATCCAATTTGGCTCAGACTTGTGGCATTGGAAAGAGGACGCAGAAGGCTACTACAGGTAGCAATTTCAGAATTGGATGATCCGAAATTACAGAGATACATCAGATTCAATATCAGGCTTCTATAAAGTAAAAAAAGGTGTGTAGTTTTTTTTTTAATTTTTGTGTAAGCTTGGTTTAACGGAATTCAAAGGGCATAGTAAAGCATTATTATCGGTAACTGATGCCCCGAGGAAAGAAAATGCAAACACCTAGTAAGGAACCTGAAAGCTCTAGCATGACTCATGAAGAAGAGGAAGAAATGCTACATGATATATCAAAATTACAAGAACAAGTGCAACAAATGTCACGCTCACAAAAGCTAACAGAAGCTAAGATAAGTGGCGTGGAATCTAAGGTAAATGGCGTGGAATCTAAGATAAAGGGAATGGAAGCTAAGATGGAGGATTCGATGGAAAATTTGAAGATAGATTTGAATACAAACATGGAAGAATTGAAGAAGTTGCTACAAGAAAGGGTCACTAATGGTGAAAAGGTAGTAAAGGAAACTCATGATGAGAACAAAAGAAATGTTAATCATGATTCCATAGACTCTAATGTTGGATCGAAGACTCACCATGTTCCAAAAATCGATATGAGGAAGTTTGATGGCAAGGATCCCGCCACATGGATATTACAGATGGAGCAATTCTTCGATCTCAATAATGTGCAAAACACACAAAAGGTACGTATGGCAACTTTATATTTGGAACCAAATCAGTTTGTATGGTATCAATGGCTTTGTTCTCGTAAACAATTTATCACTTGGGCAATTTTTACGGAAGAATTGATAGCACATTATGAGGATACAAAAAGCAACACTTTTTTTAGCCAATTGATAAGTCTCAAACAAAAGGGTTCAATAATGGAGCACATTGAGGAGTTCCAAAAATTGAACATAAGGGTAAAAGATATTCCAGAGGAGCATAGGATTGATGTGTTCATAGGGTCTTTAAAGGATAATATCCAACATGATGTGCGCCTTTGGGAACCTGATTCATTAGAGAAGGCATTCAGGTTAGCAAGAAAAATGGAAAGCAAAATTATGGCAACTAGGAAGCATACCATTCACAACTATAAAGACGGAAGTGTTGTTGCCCATAGTCTTCCACAACCTACAAGGTTGACACCACAACAATTGGAAGAAAAAAGAGCAAAAGGGCTTTGTTACAATTGTGATAGCAAATACACAAAAGGTCATAAGTGTGCTGAGAAGAAATTATTCTACATAGATTGTGAAGAGGAAGAAGAAAAGGAGCAAGAAAGGTCAAAAGAAGAGGATATATTCCAGGAACAAAGCCTAGATGAAGAACAAATAAATCCGACCATATCTTGTAATGCATTGGCGGGAATTACCACTCCTCAAACCATCAAGATAGAAGGACAAATCAAGAAGAAAAAGGTAATAGTGTTGATTGATTCAGGAAGCACCCACAATTTTATTCATTGTAGGGTAGCAAAAGAATTGAATTGCTTCCTATATCCAGCACCAGAGTGTCAAGTGATGATTGCAAATGGAGGAACAATAAATTGTTCTGGAAAGTGCCATAATATCAAGCTATCCATGGGAGAATATGTATTGACTAGCCCAATGCTTTCCATTCCAATGGGAGGTGCTGATGTTGTACTAGGAGTCCAATGGCTACAATCCTTGGGTACAATAGCTTTTAATTTTCAAGAACTTTTCATGAAATTTTCTGTGGAAGGAAAGGAAGTTGAATTAAGGGGTATTGCAGGGAAACCAGGAAAGATAATCAGCTCTAATGGTATGACAAAGCTTCTAAAAAAGGAGCAAAGAGGTGTAATTGCACAATTATGTTCGCTAGATGTTTCCACATTGGAATCATCTATTTCTCCAGATCTCCAAAAAGTCTTGGACAATCATTCCAAGGTATTTGAGACTCCCAAAGGTCTCCCACCTATGCGTGATCATGATCATGCTATTCATCTGATTCCAGGAAGTGTTCCTCCAAACATCAGGCCGTACAGATATCCCTATGTCCAAAAAAGTGAAATTGAACGTATGGTTGCAGAAATGCTAGAGGCTGGTATAATTCAACCGAGTCAAAGTTCTTTCTCAGCTCCAGTAGTATTGGTGCACAAGAAGGATGGATCATGGCGCATGTGTCCAGATTATAGGGAGCTCAACAAGCTCACTATTAAAGATAAGTTCCCCATTCCTGTTATTGATGAATTACTGGATGAATTGCATGGATCAATTTACTTCACCAAGTTGGATCTTCGTTCGGGATATCATCAAATCAGAATGAAGATTGAAGACATTCCGAAAACAGCATTTAGAACTCATGAGGGTCATTATGAATTTTTGGTCATGCCTTTTGGCCTTACCAATGCACCTTCAACATTTCAAGGTTTGATGAATTCAATTTTCAAACCATTCCTTAGAAAATTTGTGTTAGTATTTTTTGATGATATACTAATCTACAGCAAGTCTTGGAAGGATCATGTTGAACATGTTGACAGGGTGCTACAACTATTGGAGGAGAAACAATTATATGCAAAAAGATCCAAATGTTTCTTTGGAGTCCAGGAGGTGGAATATTTGGGTCATATTGTATCTCATGAAGGAGTTAAGGTAGACCCTAGCAAAATTAAAGCCATTAAGGAATGGAAAATCCCCACATCCATAAAGCATCTGCGAGGATTTCTTGGGTTGACAGGGTATTATCGCAAGTTTGTTAAGAATTATGGGAGAATAGCAGCACCTCTAACAACATTATTGAAGAAAGATTCATTTTCATGGACTTCGGAAGCAACAAAGGCCTTTGAACATCTTAAAGAGGCAATGTGCCAAGCACCGGTCTTAGCTACACCGGACTTCACAAAAACCTTTATTGTGGAATGTGATGCTTCAGGAAATGGAATTGGTGCTGTTCTAATGCAAGATGAAAGACCCATTGCTTTTGAAAGTCGTCCAATCAAGGGAAAGTTTTTAAGCAAAGCTATTTATGAGAAGGAAATGTTGGCAATACTCCATGCACTTAAGAAATGGCGACCCTACCTAATGGGAAGACACTTCAAGGTAAAAACGGATCATGATAGCCTTAAATACTTTTTAGAACAAAGATTATCCTCTGAAGAGCAACAAAAGTGGGTCACAAAGATGTTGGGTTATGACTTTGAAATCATCTACAAAAAAGGGAAGCAAAATGTGGTGGCAGATGCACTCTCAAGAAAGGATGAGGATGTGGAAGCATTGTTGTGTGCCATTTCTATTATCCAACCAGATTGGATAAACGAAGCAAGGGAGGAATGGAAGAATGACGAAGAAGTGTGGGCACTTATTCGAAAGCTACAACAAGATTCCAGTACGTCTGATACATTTAGCTGGAAAAATGATTCGTTATGGTACAAAGATCGCTTATACCTCTGTAAGAATTCCCAGCTAAAACAAAAGATTCTTATGGAATTGCACACTTCTCCCTTAGGAGGGCACTCAGGATTTTTAAAAACTTACCACAGGGTTAAGAAGGAATTTTTTTGGGATGGCCTTAAATCAGATATTCAAAAGTTTGTGGCAGAATGTTTGGTTTGCCAGCAAAATAAAGTTGAAACAATTAAGACACCGGGTCTATTACAACCTTTATCCATTCCAAGCCAACGTTGGGAGGAGGTTTCAATGGATTTTATCACAGGTTTACCCAAGTCTGAGGGAAAGAGTGTCATCATGGTGGTAGTTGACAGACTTACCAAGTATGCACACTTTTGTGCATTATCACATCCATTTAAAGCCAGTACAGTTTCTACTGCATTTATGGAAACAATTCAAAAGCTACATGGAAACCCAAAGATTATTGTAAGTGACAGAGATCCCATTTTCACTGGAAATTTTTGGACAAAATTATTTTCTTGTCTTGGTACTCAGTTAGCTCATAGCTCATCTTATCATCCTCAATCTGATGGGCAAACTGAGATAGTAAACAAATGTTTGGAAGGATATCTTCGTTGCTTTGTATCTGATAAACAGACACAATGGGTCAAATGGTTGCCTCTGGCTGAATGGTGGTATAACACTTCCTTTCATACAGCAACAAAAATGACCCCATTTATGGCACTTTATGGGTATCAACCACCATCCATCACATCATATTTAAGAGAAAATTCTAAGGTTCAGGCAGTGGAACATCACATCGAACATCAACAACAAGTCCTCCAACTCTTAAAGGATAACCTTGTGTTGGCACAGAATAGAATGAAACAACAGGCAGATCAACATCGCAGTGAAAGAAGTTTTGATGTAGGTGATTGGGTATTCCTACGGCTACAACCATATAAGCAAATGTCCCTCAAGCAAGCTAAGAAGGATAATAAATTATCACCAAAGTATTATGGTCCGTACAAGGTGTTGCAAAAGATTGGTACTATGGCATACAAATTGGAGCTTCCTGCAGCTTCTCGATTGCACCCAGTTTTCCATGTTTCATGCTTAAAGAAGGTTATAGGCGACAAGCTCCCAGTTCAAACAATATTGCCAGAACTTGACGAAGAAGGAAAAATTATATTGGAACCGGAAGCAGTTATAGAAACAAGAACTCGACAGCTACGAAATCGATCAATTTCAGAGTACCTTATCAAGTGGAAGAACTTATCCGCTGAAGATTCCACATGGGAGGACGAGAATTTTATGCAGAAGTATCCTGAACTACTCAAGCGTTGAGGACAACACTTTTTTGAAGGAGAGGGGCATGTTAGGTCCCTATAATACTAGTGATTACCCCATTACTATTGTAGTTATACCCCTTATTTATATTGATGTACCCATGTAGTGCCCATATTGTTACTATTGTGCCACATAGAAGCCCACTATTGTTATTGTTGTGCCCTACAATATTATTGTTATGTAGGCTTTGATTGTATTGGGACCACTTAGACTCCTATATATAGAAAGGAGGTATTTTCATTTGTATCATCCAAGAATTGTTCATTTATGTAATGTAAAGGAGGTTGCCCCCTCGAAGAGGCTGAATTCTAAGGCGTGGATCTCTCTTTTCTATCTTTTTGTGAGCTGGTTTCATAACATAATATAATGCACTAATGCGTATTTATTTTATAGATGCACCGCAAATTTGGATGGGATACAATTTTTTGTTATTATAAATATTGTTGCTTAAAAACTTGTATTCAAAGTGGTGCGCATTAATATATGATGTCCCACTATCCATCTTCTCTCTTTTAGAAACATCGACCTGTGACAGTGCAATTATTGTGATTTTTTCAATCCATTATTCATAAAAAAAAATAGACATATATCTTATAACTATATCTATATAAATGAAATTTTGATTAGTACATTTGTATATGATGTTTGGATTAATTTGTTATATCATCATATTTCACATCTATTCATTATAATATTTAATCATCCATATATTTAGACAATGATGTAACATTTCACAATGACATTAGATAACACAATAGAATAAATTAAAATGTCTTTTATTATATATAAATAAGAGACTCTTTGTCATACAAAATGGGAAAGTTATTGATAACCCCTTTTCTTTAAATTGGGACACTATGTCGAGTACATTAAACAAAATGTTTGATTTTCATAGGTAATTATTTTAAAAAATACAACAACTTGCATTGGTATCTGAAGAGATCATGATTCTTTGCTGGAAATATTTTGAATTCTCAAGCTACTTCCATGACTTGGGTTATTTGAATGAATGTTTTATTGATTGCATCGATTGTTTTCATCTTTAAGTTCCATCTACAAACATAAAAATAATGTGTAGTTAGTGTATCTACATTGGTGAGAATAATGAAAATTGAAATAAATAATATACATCAATGTAAATCGAAAAGAGATGTACCATAGCAGGAAGTGAGTCCTGAATTACACACATTCTTTCAAAACCAAATCTCATGCCTTCTTTCAACAAATCTTATATTGGCATAGTTCCATACTTTGTTTCCTGCAAGTTTTATATCCCATAATAAATCATAGATTTAAGATAAAGAAATTTTTTATTCTATTAATTATAATCTAAGAGAAGAAAAACAACATAGATACTTTTGAATTCAACAATTAATTTTTGATATGCAACATATAATCACAACCCATATTTCGCCAAATGTCATTAAATTCTTTCGATGGATCTTCTTTGTATGTTAGCATCTATTTGAAGACATTCAAAGATGGTTGTTGTTAAACAACTTAAAATATACAAAAATAAAATCTTATGTTGTTATAAATAAATATTAACAATTACTCACAAATTTTCATATCAACCCTTTTCCTCCTTGTCGTTCTATTTTATTTGTTGAATCAGTTCGATTTTGTTTTCTATTATACAAGAAGATACTCGAAAATTAATATTTAATGTTAAATTATTTGTTTATATGTACCTAATAAAAAATTCAATGATTACATACAATTGAATTACGTTGTTGTTAATATGACTCCTCTTGTGATGCAATTATGTCCATTTCTTTTACCATCTCGTTGTATATTTTTTTGTACATCACTATTAGAGTGTTTTAGATATCATCTCGTTGATCCTTGAGATTTTCATAATCTTCTTAAAAAAGTAATAAATTATTTACTATTGATATATGAAAACTAAATGTAACAAAATTGATATTAATAAATGATTTCTTTGTAGTAATATATACATATGATTCTAGATTTTTTTTTTTTACTTAGGAATATTATTTTTTGAATGATTATCTTTTGTTGTTGTATGTTTTTTCTATTGCAAGTCTGATAGGTCTCATTGACCATTGATTTGGAAACACTTCCTGTAGTTTTAAGATAACTTGGTTCTTGGAATCATTGTATTGATTTCTATATTATAAGTGGAAAGTATGTCTATATGTTCATTCCTATATATCCCTCATAGTTTTGTAAAACAAATCCAACTTTCATTAAGCTCAAAAATCACTCGAGATGAGCTATGGACCAATTCATCGTCATTTACATGGTCTTCAATTTTTTTGTCTTAGAACACCATTATATTCCTTTGTTGTTGGTCACTATTGAACATTAAACATATATGAATCAATAGATTGTTTTAAAAATTCTATCTAATATTTTTAAGTATATTATTAATAAAAATCCAAAAAAAAAACTCATATTGAATAGTATTTTTTCATTCAACTTATTCATCCTTCTATAATTTTTCCATCAGGGTTTTACACTCTTCTGCACTTATATAAGAAAGAATCTTATCAAGCTCCCTCATTTTGTGGCTCTGCATGAAACACACTAACCAATACATATTAGTTAAACTTACACATAGTTCAAACATATTAATTTTGTAAATAATTTACAAAGAAATTTCCTTTTCTTCTTTTTTGAATGTGTTAGCATTGTGTCAATCAATAGTTTTGCTACTTGATCACTTCTCAGACATTTTTTTTATCAATATAAAATTTGTACCATTCAATATAGAAGCCATTAAATATATTTTATAAATAAATCACATAATTTTCATCTAAAAAGAGGTCTAGAAATCAGTGCGCTTACGTAAAAACCTAAAACATAAAAAAATTAAACATGTGTTTTTTGACTTAACGATGCTATTTGTCATAGACGCACTAGTGCATTGTATTAAACATGGTGTATAAATAAACATAGGTCATTTTTTAAGACAAGGATGATAGGGTTTAGATTTGATTCAACAATTGGTTGCCACGTTTTACATGTCAAATGCCTTATATATAGTAACACAAACCCATTAAATCTAAAATTTCTTAAATGAAAAGCCCTAATTGTGAAGTGGTAGAGGGAGTTAAAACCTGAGGTGATATTTTGTAGTCACATAAGCAAGAAGAAGCAAGGGTTAAAGATAAGTATTGCTTTTCTTGTTTTTTGTTTTTTTTTTGAATTTTATTAAATATAATTAGGAAAAAATATTGTAAATTTTTTTATTACTAAAATTAACAGTAAAATTTTTACTATGGAGGGTTTTTATTTATTTCTTAATTTTAATTAAATCTAACATAAATTGTAAAATTTTTATTAGTAAACTCAACAGTAAAATTTAAATTTTTACTATGTAGGGTTTTGAGTGGATCAACGTACCTTTCAAATACTGATCTTCTTAATAGTTATGTTGTTCCAAAATGTTTTGCTGCTCCATAGCGCTCCCAATATGTCTCTCTTTCAAATCTCTCTTTTGATTAAATATAATAGAAATTGTAAAAGAAACTATTAGTAAAATCAACAGTGAATTTCAAAATTTTTACTATGCATGGCTTTGAGTGAATCACCATATTTTTCAAATTTTGTTCTTTTGAATAGTTTTGTTGTTCCAAAGTATTATGTTACTCCACATTGCTCCCAGTATGTCTCTCTAGAAAATGGCTCCCTTAGATTTTGGGAAAAGTAATGAGATAGTGAACAACTCCTTACTCTTTAAGGAATTTATGAAATTAGATTTCAAAAAAATAATTATCACTGATTTTTCAATTTGAAAAAACCATTTTTCCACCTTTTCTGAAAATTGGTGCGTTTCATAGTAAAACACACTAGTGTGTTTACGAGTAATGCACACTGATTAAGATAACTTATCAACCCATTAATTTTTTTAACACAACCATAAGATATAATTCCTTTTTTTATTTTTGAAATCCCAGAAACATGTGTGGTTATTATTTTAATGCATCGATCCAATTATTACTTAAACTCATCGGTGCAATTAGTTTTAGAAGAACACTCATATGATATAATTCTTTTTTATTTTATTTTTAAAATCTCTGAAACAGGTGCAGTTATTATTTTAACGTAGTTGTGGTTATTGTTTAAATACATCGGTGCAATTGGTTTCAGAGAAGTACTGATATGGTATAATTCCTTTTTTTATTTTCGAAATCCTGAAAGCATGTGTAGTTATTATTTTAAATCATCATTGCGGTTATTATTGGTTTCAGAGAAGTACTGATATGGTATAATTCCTTTTTTTATTTTCGAAATCCTGAAAGCATGTGTAGTTATTATTTTAAATCATCGTTGTGGTTATTATTTAAACGCATCAGTGCAGTTAGTTTTAGAAGAACAATCTTATGATAAAATTCCTTTTTTGTTTATTTTCAAACCCTAGATACAGGTGCAATTATTATTTTAATGCTTTTGGTCTGACTATTATTTAAGCACATCGGTGCATTTGGTTTTACAAGAACACTGATATGCTATAATTCCTTTTCGTTTTTAATCCTGGAAACTGATGCAATTATTATTTTAACGTAGCAATGTTGTTTTTATTTAAATGCACCACTGCGGTTAGTTTTACAAGAGAACCGATATGCTTCAAAAGTTATCTGGATTTTTATTTTTACATAAAATGGCATATTCATCTCAAATTATCCTTTAGTATGTATCCACATTTGTTACAATAGTTCATAGTATACATTTTCTGCTTAAAGTTTCCTTATTCTTGAAAAATGGTTTGAAAACTATATTGAAATTCAAATTGTTATTATATGGTTCTCAAAATTAATTTTAGATATGTACACAAAAAACTATTGTTGCTTTTCCTCAAATGCAGGGAGAAAATCTCATAATATGAAATGGACAATTGTTCAAATTCTAACTCGTTCCATAGTTCCATATTGGTCAAATTCCTTTGCAGAGTTCTCCCTTTCCATCTATAGTAAGTTCAAATTTTATTTATATTTCTATTATCTAATTGATTTTTTTTTATCAATGTCAATTTTAATATAAATATATCCAAATTTGCAGGATCATGATTTAGTATTGAGTTCAGATGCAAAAAATATTTCACCATTTCAAAAATGTTGGAAGCTCTTATCACGAGCAGCATACCGCACGAAATTGGTAAATGAAAATGGACAATCGCTTCACCCCTACCAATTGGAACATGGCATCCTCCAATCAAAATCTTGGGTCAATGATGGTAATGAGTATTTGATATAATATAATTTTAAAAAATAAATTGCATTATGATTACTAATATCATTGATGTACTAATGTTTGATAATTTTTGAAATTGGGAGTCTAGTGATGATGAGCAACTCACTACCATCTTCTGAAGCACCCCACCACAATTTCAAATCAAGAGAAGGCTACATTAAGAGAAAAAGTCGGAGAGGAATCATATAAAGAATGGTTTAATCGACCACCTATTCAATTCTCACTACATCCAAATTCACTAAGTAGAAATGACTACAAAAATAATAGTTCATCATCACAAGTTGATAATGGAGGAAATCAAATAGAGGTTGGTATGGATGAATACTTATGGGATATGACTACCATGCAGGTAATATTGTTAGATGCGTTCTAGAACAATGAGATAGGGGATGATTCTCATATCATTGAATACCTTATTCGAAATCCTAAAATTTGCTTCCACTAGCCCTCTTTGGACATGGCGGTCAGTCAAAGTCTACCCAACTAGGGACGATAATGGTAATGTAAAACTTGAAAGAACATTTTGGCATGTTGAATGTATACTTCTCGGTAATATTGAGGTAATTAACCACGATCAAGTCCATTATATTTGTAGAATTCTTGTCACACAATCAACATTAAAACTGGTTGATTTTATGAACATTAAATATTGACATTGTACATTTATATTTCCCACCAACTATAGGTTATTCGAAGATAATGTTCTTTCGAGTGATAATGTATTGCCCGGTAGTCATGAAGATGTAAAGAAGTTGTTGAAAATGTTGAGTGTTGAGTAAATATCATATAATACATGTTTGAATGATTATATTATATATATAGGAGAGTACACATAAAAAGAGATGTGTCTTAAATGTAGTCATGAAAGGTACCATGAAAAAAAAGGGTAAATCAAATAATCCTCCTCATAATATATTGAGGCACATGCCTATAATCCCAAGGATTCAAAGGCTCTTTCATTGCAAAGACTTAGCTATGTTGTAGGGATGGCATGCCTCACATAGAAGCGAGTCAAGGGTTATGTGAATCCTAATATATTCAATAGCCATGAAGGATATAGAAGATACATGGCCCCAAAAATTCAAGGATGAAGTACACAGTCTATGACTTAGCATAACCATGGATGGCATTAACACATGTTCCATCCAAAACACCATCTATTCTGTTTGGCATGTAGTAATGATCAATAACAATAGGCCCCCATGGTTTTCTGTGAAGAATGAACATCTTATGTTAGCTCTCATAGTGCCTGGCAGAAGGCAAATGAATAATATTGATGTCTACTTACAACCATTGGTAGATGAACTGAAGGAATTAAGGGAAGGGATACATGTAAACAATGTATCAAGGCCCATTGCAATAGTGAGGAGTTTTACATTGTATGTCATATGTGCTTACATCATACATGATTATCCAGGCTTAGAGTTTTGTCCGGTAATTTAATTTTTTATTTATTTGTTTATATACGTAACAATATTGTTTCACATATTAATTTAATTTGCTGTAATTGTTTTGATATTCATGATGGCTAATGTGCCATGTACTATACAATAATTTTGTAGGTCTTGTAACAAAAGGGTATCATGGATTTAAATATTGTGGACCTTCTCTGAAGGCTAGGTGGTCCAACCACCTATGAAAGCGAGTGTATGACTGCTCTAGGGTGTTCCTCCCAGAAGAACACCCTTACAAAAGAGAAACATATTCTTTCAATGGTAAATTAGAGAGAATCCAAAGGCCTTTAATAATGACATCGTTTGAATGGCTTAGAGCATATGAGAGGGAGAAGGAGAAGGATATCACATAAAATTTTGATTTAAATGGGGATCCTATGTTCAATGATCCAGAATTATTCGACATCTATGTTGAGAAATTTCCCATTGGGATGAAAAGGAAATCTATCTTTTATGATCTCCCATACTGGGTGCATCTTAAGATTGCCCACTTACTAGATCCTATGCATATATTTAAAATGTTTCATCTTCTTTATGGAGGCACATCTCATCAAAAGAAAATGATATATTGGCTATTAGGAGAGATTTTGTTTCTTCAAAAACTAAAAAGAAACATTGGCCAATACAAGAAAGTAGAGGAGAGGATGGTCCTTTTTGGTCTTTCAAAGAAGGTGATGTCCCATGGATTTTAAAGAAATATGATCTTTCATTGGCAAAGGAAGTTATAATGGGTGTGAGGGTGCCTTCTTTATATGCATCTTCACTACGAAACTGCTTCACTATGAAATACCATTTGTCGGGGTTGAAATCACGTGACCATTTTAACCTTCTAAGAGTACGTATGTAAAAAACATGATTTTATTATTTGTTATATTTTTATCCAATGGGATAAAAAATAATTAGTTTTTTTAAATTTTTACTTTGCGGTGTCATTACCCTCTACTCATGCATGGATATGTGAACCATGACTTCCCCCAAGACCTATGACATGCCATATATAAACTATATGAATTTTTATGTTTAATCACATCAAAGAATATTCATATGGCTAGCATTCCATGATGGCCTCA
Source organism: Pinus tabuliformis (assembly GCA_031772625.1). NCBI lineage: Eukaryota > Viridiplantae > Streptophyta > Pinopsida > Pinales > Pinaceae > Pinus > Pinus tabuliformis. Next base: position 1,238,439,568 of record CM062819.1, read on the forward strand.
AGAGATAGATGAGATTCTTTGTATGTTTGAGAAGTTATGTCCAATTAGTTTCATTGAATTGTAGGTTCTTCTTCTAATTAACCTAGTAGATGAGGTTGAATTAGTCAGTGTGGTTGCTTGTTGTTGGATTTTCTTCTTAGAGAGGTACATGAGAAAATTGAGAGTTTTTCTTTGATAAAGGGGTACATATCATATGAGTCTTTCTAATTTGATAGTGATTGCATCAAGCATATTGAAAACACACTAGTTTTGGTGATTTGGGATGACGAAAGGGATGAAGACAAAAGAGAAGGGGAGATTCTCCAAACGAATGGAAAAATGTGCATGATAAAGTGTAGGTGACTTATTATTTTTTGAATTTCTACACAATAAATATTCACAGAGAACTTCATAATTCATATTTTGATCTTATACTTACTATATATCTTAGTTTTATTTCATCAGTGAATGTAGAAATTGAAGTCATCAACAAATTCATTCTTTACAATTCGGAAGCAACACAATTGCGAGTTACATTGTATGAATATATGAGGAGGAAATGGGATAGCAACATGAAATAATTTAGACAGTTGAATGGTAGAAGTGTGCCTTGTCCTGGTCATTTAAAAGAAAATATGCCAACGATATGACCCAAACGTTGGGTTGTTGATCAAGTCAGAGAGAAACTCATTTCATATGGTCATTACTCATGTGATGAAGAGGATGCACTAAACATAGGGATTGGGTGCACCTTTGAATTTTAACATCTATATTTTATATTTTAATTATCTGCGGGTTATTAGACACATGACAATGTGATTTTTTCACTTCTTTTATAGGCGCATTTGTTCCCATCTATGTGGGAATGTCGACACCATTTTCTCACGAAGGATGTCGTTCATGGATGCATGACACTTGAATGTGGAGTGGAAGTCAAGTTCAATAAATCTAGTCATGCTTGCCACGATGATCAAAACCTAATATAGAGGACATTAGGTTATGTTGGAAAGATAAAAGAGATCATTGAAGTGGAATTCTCTTCGTTCCAATATGTTATTTTTAGGTGCAAGTGGTGGGACACCTTTGATCGGATTAAAGTAAAGGAAGATTGCAATAGTGGCCTTATATCTATCAACTCTAGAAAAATGTGGCATAAAGCTAGGGAGCCTTATGTTTTCCCCAAACACTAATTCCTGTTGTTTTTTTATCCAGATGTGTCGGATATGGATTGGTGGTTCGTATTAATACATGACCCTAGATTAAAACATATTTTTTCGAAAAATAATGTTATCATGCAAAGCGAGGAAGATAATTAGGGTGATGAAAGCATAGAGGATATGTACTTGTGTTATTTCATCATTTATACTATTTTTGTCTGTTTTTTTTACTTTGTTTGGCCAGTTATATTTTTTTTTATCTATCTTTTTGGAATTTATATAAATGGTAATATTCACGAATATTTTTACACATTTTTTTTCTAGTGGAAATCTTTGCACTTAAAACTAAGTATTTCCAATTGTCTATTTTATAATTTAAAATTTAAAATGTTAGGATATTTGTTTAATTCGAATTTACAATAGACTCCTTCTATAGGCTTTGGATATACATCAATATGGATCAAAATATTCTAATTCTAAGCATGAGATATCAATTTTGTACTATTTTGTTGTACTTTTGTGACCACAAACATATATTTCTAATATAAAACATTTTCTACTCTAGATAATATAAAAGTCCATTTTCAATCCTAAAGGTGAGCACTCCATTAATAATGCTCAAATATAACTATAATTTTTAAAGATATCAAAATAAATATACTTATTATCTCAATTCTCAAATGACATTGTGAGTATCAATCTAAAATAACTCACAAAGTGATACAAAATAGAGAAGGAAAACCATATATGTGTACTGATAGACCTACTACAACCATCATCAAAGTTTTTCAATATAGTAAAATAACCTCCCTTATTTTCACTATGCAACATATCTCCATAGATATAAATGTTTAAAACATGGTGTACAATATCCACGATAATAAGGATTCAAAGTGACAATCCTTCTCAAATAGAAAAATGAGAAGAATATCCTACGAATGAGAAAATAGGGAATTTGGAAACAACATTGAAGATTTATTCGAGAAAGGTTCACAAGAACACTCCATGATTTCGCTAAAATAAGTTGATTCTTCCATACTTGACATAAAATGGTCGAGATGAAAGAATTGAAGAGAAGGAATGTCTAATTACATGATAGATACTTATTGGTTTATTAATCATTTCACATGTTTTTTCTTCAGGTTTATATCAAATTAATATAAATAATGTAGTAATAAAGCTATCGGGACTTTAACAATGAAAATTTTGTGTATTAATATGTAAGATTAAATTCTTGACATGAGAGGTAAATCATGTTTACTATATTTAAATTCCAGCTCTTGCAACATTATGTAAACTAAAAGGAGATCTTATGTGCATGTGTAAAATGTTGATTACATATTTTTATGGAACATACGAGAAACAAATGCGCTTACATGGATGAATGAGATATTTTAATTTCTTCTTCAAGGATAATGGAAGAGTTTGAATTTTCTAATTGGCAATGGTAATTATAAATAAGAGTTTAATTAATAAAATTTTTATCACTAAGAATTAAATGATAAATAGTGTGATGGTGATTAAGAGGCATTTGTTTGACTTTCTAATAGACTTGGTGATGCATTTTTCTTTCTTATTTAGATTATGTAAAATAAATATTTATTCTTATGTATTTATAAGTAAATTATTTAATGTAGACATCTCTTTATCATTATCAATGTGATGTATTAGCGAGGAAAAATGTGGAAACATGAATTTCAATGACTCTCTCATGATAAGTATGTGGAAAAAATAGTATTTCTTGAGTTATTCATTAAGAAACAATCAACCATATTATTTATCAAAAGGTTAAATCTGATAATATAGTATTGTTTTTGTATTATTTAACTCATTTATTATTAAAAAAAGACACATTTAAACCACAATATCAAATAAAGAATCAAAATAACACCAAAATGTTATATATTTATTACTAGGAAAAGATTCACTTGCCTTTTTAAGGGAGAAATTCCCATAGAGAAAATCCCCAAATACAAGTAACTTCACAAGCCTTATTTTACATTTCTTCCTCGTATTTAGAGAAAGAAATTTCTAACTTAAATCGGTAAGAGTTGCTATAAAGATTAAATTTAATTTTCTTGAAATTCTCATAACTTTGGTGATAAATTAAATTTTATTAAAATATTTTTTTAAGTTATATTAAATCTAAATTGATTTAAAAAATTATGACCTATTTTTTTTAAATTTAACAATAGATTTAATTTTATAAAAAAATATAGATCCATATTAACAACAGAGCTATCAAGGTCGAAGAGGGATGGAATCTCATTATATGAAAATCCTTTTTAGAATGCAAAACTTGAAAAAAGATGTACATGTCAAAAGATTTAATCCCTTTTAGTTCTTTGTAAATCTATGATTAAGATGAATCTATAGTTGATTTTATATCTCTATATATAGAACATGTGTAATTTTTCATTGTTTAAAATGTATTCTTGAATAATTTGTTCTTATTAATATTTTATATTAAAACTTCGATGAGTTACACATTTTCGTCTCATTAAGAACTTGCTAAATTATTTTATCTTAAAATATTTTTTCCTTGTGAGTATTGAAAGGTTTTACTAATTAGGTTAGAATGAATATGCATGAACTATCTATGAAATAGAAAATTACTTATGGTAATTTTTAAATTATAGTTTCAACTATATTAAACTTTGTAATTTATAAAATTATCTTTGCATATTTTTTTTGAAATTAACTCGTTTTGCATATAATTTCATATATTCATTATTTTTTATAAGTTCACTAATACATAATCTATAATAAATAACATTTCATAAAAATAAACATCATGATCATAACCATCTAACAAACATAAACACCATTTAAAATAAACATTCAAATTTTCTAACATCATCTAATTATATACACCTCTAGCACATATAAACATCGTTATCTAGTGCACGAAGCTAGTAATCTAATAGGGCATCATCATTGTGATCATATCTAACAAAACAAAAAAATTGTAATCTAATATAATCACCACAAACATCCTCAAATATACATATCATGTCAAATAACTGCTCTCACATACACATCTATTTTCAATCATATTAAATGAACATATCTAACATGATCTAGCAATATACACATCAACACAAAGATATAAATTAAATAAATCAACATCGATAGAAAAACCGCACCATCTATATATATATATATATATATATATATATATATATATATATACATCTGTGTGTGTGTGTGTGAAATAAATGCTATAAAATATCTCATACAATAATAGTAGTGGCATCCTCATCTGTAGCAGAGGACGATGGATGGTTAACTACCTCAATAGTTGAACTATGAGATGGAGGAGAAGGTGGTCGGTCTGCTATCTAAGGAGGTCTAGGTAGTACTCGATCATGAGGTGAAGGAGGACGAGGTGGATTACTAATAGAAGGATCACTAGTACCCTGATCATCATCTGATGAGGTAGTATTGGGTGAAGATTCATATGTATATGCTACATTCCCATCCCTCCTCACTATTAGTAGCTTGGTATCTCCGACGATATGATGCATAAGCCTAATCATATCACCGGGACATTCCCTCAAGAGATCCAGGAGCCTAGGATCTTCCCTAATGTTTGAAGTCATCGCATGGTGGACTCCCCCCTCAACCAAAAGTCTAGAGAGTCAATTGTAGTACTCCAATTGAATTTGACATCAGCCCTATGCAGCCACATGCCCATGCCTATATGCATCTCAGGATGTGCCTCACCCATCACAGCCTCATCCATTTCTACATCTACATCAAGTAGGGGAGGAGGCATTTCCAAAATGAATGTGGCATTATTTAAAAAATATATAGTACAAAACAATAACTAGACAATTTTACTAAACAATTTAAAAGAACAAGTTAAAGAATATGCTAGAATAAATTTTATTCTAATTAATTAAGACAATAAAATGAAACTAGATTAATTTAAAGAAAACACTTATATTACCTCTATCATCTATAGGTTCATCTGGTGTGAAGAGGATGCTGGGACACTATTGCCAATCCATCTCTACATAGGTACGCGATACCAAGACAAACATGTGGTTAGCCTCACTGGCCAGTAACCCAAGTCCATTGATATAAATCATGACTAGATACTCTGACTAGCCCCTCTTAGGGATCATTTTGCCCCACATGTGCATCCGCACCTCAATCATCAACATAGGAGGGAGACTGTCAAAAGTAAGCCTCGTCTTTGGAAACCTATCAAAAAATAAACAAAAGATATTTTAAGAAAAAGGGAAGTTCATCCTCCCATTTATCATAACACAGCATCTATCTAAAGAAATACAAAACTGCCACAAAAGAATGGTATACCATCTAATACATTATGGCCTCTACACCAAAGAATCGACATAAAACAAAAGAGGGAAACTAATGCACTGCCCATCACTAGTATAGTGTGCAATGATACTCACTAATAGTGAGAGACACCTAAGCTCCTTTGCAGCAAAAGAAGCCACCTGCAGTTGTCCACCAGACACCTAAAAATATGCTAGATTTACTAGATGATCCCCCAACATATCTCTGAGAGTAAATAATATGACTCTCTACTACAACACCATGGGGCACATCAGGGAACTAGGGAAATCCTCCCCTCTCTTGGATAATCTAGTGATAAGATAAACATCCTCCTCAATGGGTGCATCCCACTGACCAGGACCAACAAAGAAAGCTTGTCAGTGGAAGTCCCAATGACATATCAACTATGTCAACAACCTAGGGTGCTACCTCAAGGACATAGCCTTCTCATAGTACTTAAACAGGCCTAGATTCCTCAATAGTCCTTGGGTCCCTATAGTATTAGGGAGAGGGTATAAATATCTCTACCTCCCTCATGCCTCCCAGAGTCAAACCATATTATATTGGTCCTCCCTTTGCTCCTAATGTTGTTTCTCCTCCCTCTATTGACGTCTCTGCATGATTAACATAGAAAATACATTAGCCTCACACATAAAACATATTTTTTAATTGAATGAGAAAAGCATTTATAAATATCGACATATAAATTTTAATTAAGAAAATAAAAAATCATCATCTGTGCACCATAAAAAGGAATGCACCAAACAAAGTAAACTATCAAATGAGAATTGCACCGAGTACCTGTTTTTTGAGGTAGAAAAAAATCATCCTATTTTGAAAAGCACTGATTCAAAATGCACTTTTTTTTCGAGCATATTTTTGACATTTAATTTTTTTTTATATATCAAGTACGATTTTTATTTTTAAATGTTATTGATTTTGAAGCTCATTTTGAAAAGTGTTGATGCAACATCAACCCCCTTTTTTAGAGGGATTATTTTTAACACTTTAATTTTTCGAATATATTAAGTCTAGATAATTTTTTTTAAATGTTTGTAATTTTCATGTAGATTTTGAAAAACATCAACATTTTTTTAAGGCATATTTTTGACACTTTAAATTTTCTTATGTCATGACTATGCACATTTGTCTTTTAAATGTTGATTATTTAACCATTTTTCAAGTTGTCTTATGCCTCTTCTTTTTTTCATCCTAAGATGTTTTTTTTTTTAAGGGTATTCCAAACATATATTTTTTGTTTTTCTTTGTAATGTTTTTTTATAATGAAAGTTTTAATTTTTTTTTGCAAAGTTTAAAAAAAAATAATAACATTAATATTTTGGAATCAGTATTTTTTTATATATTTATGTATCATTAAATAATACTTCAATACAAATAAAATAGTTGTTGCTAAAAAATAATACTTTCAAACACTCGTAAAAAAATACGCATTTTTCATATAGATATAATTAAAAAGATACTTTGATGACCTTTCCGCTAAAAATGACATGCTAAATAACAATTTTTTTATGAAAAATCAATAAAAAAAAAGTTAAAATTTTAAGAAATTTTATGAAATTTTTATGATTTTTATATCCAAGGATGGTGACATTTGAAGTTTTGTTTTTCCAAAAAAAAAATGATTCATGTACAATTTTATGTAAAAATAACAAATAAATAAATTGAGTAAAAAAATAAAGAAATAAAACATACCATTTAAAAAAACAATAAAAATAAATCTTAAAAATAAAAATTAAAAACAAAAAAAATAATAAAAATATAAATTAAAAATAAAAACACTAAAATAGAAAAACATTAAAACATATTTTTTGGAAAATAAAAAACATTAAAATAAAAATAAAAAATAAAAAAACATAAAAAAAAACAAATTAAAATCAATTGAAAAAAAAAAAAACATTAAAAATATTTAAAAATAAATAATTAAAATAAAATAAAAAATACAAAATAAAAGCTTTGGGCAAAGACAAGTCCAATTTCTGGCACGTGGTCCCACAGGCTCTAGGCGAGGCAAGTTTGATTTCTGGAATCAGGGAAGCCCTGCCAAGATCCTGAGGGCCCTTGTTTCTTTTTTTTCAAACCCCACCCATGGCCCAACGTGCCTCATTTTCTTCTATTATTTGTAATACTTCTAATTTTTTACTTTTTATTTTTTATTTTTTTAATATTTTTTATGCTTTTTATTTTTATTTTAATGTGTGTGCACGCTTTTCATCATGTCCTAGTAGCACAACCGATTGAGAATGGGTCTCGTCAACAAGGCGACCAAATATCAAACCTCATGACGAGCAATTGTGCCCAATATTAGGGGGTAGATACATGGTAAAAAAATCCTTTCAGCTAAGGGCTAGTGTGGCCAAGGTCATGTGCGATCCCTGGGTAACGTTGACGACTTAGATTCTCCTTGCTTGCGACTCGTCAAACGAAAAGAAAAACTTGGAGGATCACAGACAACTTAACAGACATAAAAAAAAAAAATGATTTTTTTTCCAAGCTTTTTTTTTGGAAGTTTGGTAGGACTCTCCGATTTTCGAGTTTACATGTCCATTATTAACACTGCTATGTGGGGAGAGTAGCATAATATTCGAACCCAAGATCTCTGGTTTGGTGAGACTTCATTCCACGACCATCGCCACTTGAGCTACCCCATGCGAACTTTCTTCCAAGTTTTCTTAATGGTATTTCTCTTTACAAAAAGACATTGTTTTAATGTTTTCATTATTTTATATGTTTTTTGTTGTTAATGTTTTTATTTTATTTTAATATATTATTGATCTATTTTTTCTTATTTTCTGGATTATCTAATCAACTTTTATTCATTTTATTTTATTTTTATGTTAATTTTTAATTTCTTTTTATTAAATTATGTTCTTTTTGGATTATTTATTTATCTAATTTTAATTTTTTTCTATATATATATATATATATATATATATATATATATATATATATAACATTTTTATGTTTGATTTTTCTTTTTAATTTGTTTAATTTTAGTATTTTTTTTTTTTTTTGGTTTATAATTTTTTTATGTTTTAATTTTTCCTCTCTTTTACATTTATATTTTTATTTATTTACATATTTATTGATTTTTTTCTATAGGACTTTGTCGATTCTCCACTAACAAACTAATTCTATTATCTGTCAATTCGATAGTTGATTTCAAATTTTTCATTGTAATGGATTGAGTCCGTCCCCATAATGTGTCAATTTCATGGTTGATCTTTAAGTTTTCGTTACAATGGATCAAGTTCACCTATGCTATGTGTTAATTTGATGGTTGATTTTTAAATTTGTGTTGCTATGTGTCGAGTTGTCTTAGGCTAAGATTTTAAGATTGTTATACTTTTAGAATTTAAAAAAAAATACTCCTAGTATAACACCTCATTCATTCAGGTGTTCATTTTAAACTTTTTTTAGTCATAAAATTTTTCCATAATGCCATGATTGAAATATGTTGAAAACTTAAGGTTTTAGTAGTCATGATCTTTGGTTTTAATTCCATGGTTGAAAATTTGTCAAAATTTTAAGGTTTTTCTAAGTCATGATATTTATATTTAGTGCTATGGTTGAAAAGGGTTATAATTATATCTTATTTAACACCATGGCTGAAAATTGTTGGAATTTTAAGGCTTTTTTGAGACGTGATATTTTATCTTTAATGTCATCCTAAAAATCATTGAAATTTTAGGGCTTTTTAAAGATATGATATTTTATCTTTAATGCCATGCCTGAAAATCATTAGAATTTTAAGGCTTTTTTAGACTTATGATATTTTATCTTTAATGTCATTATTAAAATTTTTTGAAAGTTTACACCAAAGAAAAGGACGTTATTATAGCATCAACACTTTTCGTTTTTAGGGTGTTTTTTGCAAAAAAATATTGGCTTTTACTGCAATTTAAAAAAAAAAATAGAACGTTACCCATAGACAAAATAAAATAAAATAAAATAATTTTTTGTTTTGAGGTTGTTTTTCATGTTTTTTCTTTTTGTATTTTTTGGCTAACTTCTCGCTTTGAGTTTACAGTTCTCATTTGATAGTTTACTTTGTTACCAATGACAGTGCACCATAAAAATAGAAAAACATCGACCACATTGCGTACATCGACTTGACGCACCACTTTCAGTTTGCATACATATAAACACATTAGTTATTTTTATTTTTCAACACAGTGTGTGAACATAAAATTTCACACCTGTGTGTCGCCAGAACCTCTTTGCACCAAAATAAAATGTTCAGGTTAATGAACACAATAAAGATATAATTTTTTAATATGATGTGGTAGATTTGGTAAAGATAAATGCACTGGGAAGCAAGTTTTACCAGATGCACTGCTATAAAAATAATAAAAAAATCCCGACGCATTTCATTTTACCAAACACATTGAAAAATGTAAAAAATTGTGGTGTGTTAACATCACACACCGATTTGTGGTGCACCATTATTGGTGCAAGTCAAACTTGTCAAACACATTGTGTAGATTCTATTTTTTTCAAAACTAATGTATTTTTTTACCTAATTTTTAATTCTACTCTGCTGAAAAAATTAAATTAGAGAGAAACATAGACATCACCTACACATTTTCTCCTTAGGGAGGCATTGTTGTCACGTAAATGAAAAAAAAAATTCGACCACGTTTGATAAAATTCAAAAGCAATGCAATTAGCAACAAACGAAAGGATGGAAAGTAAGAGAAGAACCGATGACAAGGTGCTTCACAGAGGGAACAATAGCACTAGTTCTTATTATATCTACAACACTTCAAATGGTAAAAATGAATTTTATGACTGGTAGGATTCCTTTATTTAACCTTGTTCTGGTGCAATCGAGTACCCGACACATTGATGTAGAATATTTACAAAGCGCACTGCTATTTTTTAGATCAAGAACCCTAACACGACCATGTTTTTTTACACAATAGAACATTTCAGTACCAGAATAACATCAATGCTTCATGGGAGCATAGCATCGAAAAGGTGAGAATGAATTTTACGATGATTTTTTTTTTTAAATTTAACCTTTGTCTAGTGCAGTCGAGTAGTATATGCACCGGTGCTCTAGTTTCACCTAGCACACTAATATTTTTAATCTAAAAAACCTACAATGTTGCACCATGTTGTATATAAACTAGGGTGTTTGTAAAAGGTAATAACACTGGGGCTTCGGGGGAGTATGTCATTGAAATAGTGAAAATGAATTTTATAATCAACACTTTTTCAATTTAACACTAGTCTGGTGCTATCTATTAGTATGCGTACCGATTCTCTAGAGTTACTTAGAGCATTGTTATATTTTATTTTTTAAAAACTAACACTCAAACGGTGCACCATTAACTATGAAGCACTCGGAAGTAGAATTCTATTAATGTCACTGGTTCTTATTATATGAGTAGAACACCGATATTTTAAAATTAAAAACCTTACCACGATGCACTATGTTTTTACGCACCCGAACATCCATAAAATGAAAAGCACTGATGCTTTATGTGAGTATAGCATCCAAATGGTGAAAATGAATTCTATGATCAACAATATTTTTAAATTTATCCCTTTTCTGCTGCTAACAAATAATATATGTAGGTGTGCCTTATATAGATAGAAAACCATTATTTTTATTTGTATAAAAAATCAACATGCAACAATGCACCATTTTATATTAACCACTGAGCCTTCAGTTCAGTTAACAAAACTAGTGTGCCATATTGTTTATTATTCAATTAACAATGGTGCGCCATATTGTTTATGCACGGTGCATTGGTATACAGGTTTAGCACCAGGGCATTGTTAGAGGATAGCACTAGACTAGGCAAAATGAATTTCACAACAAACATTTTTTTTTTTAAATTTAACCCTTTCTTGGTGCTATTGGGTAGTATATGCATCGATGCACATTATGTACTTACCACACCATTATTTTTTTTTATTTTTGATAAAAAAATAACTTTGTCATAGTGCACTATGTGATATTAAGCGCTAGTGTGTATAATGCATCAGTTCGATAGTGTGTTATAGACACACCATTGAAAAACATATGATAAAACATTTGCCCACCTAACTCCACTACTGACCTCGACTACAAGAACCTCCATTAGAGGGTCTTTTACTTTTAGTGAATCATCTTCACACCAATGATTTAACATCCTATTGTCAATTTTCCGCAAATTGATAGTGAGGAAATTCACCATATCACAAAGTTGGAAAATGAATATGATTCGTTTTCCTTCATAGGTATAAATTGTATTTTCTAACAACTCACAAGTGACCCAATTTGTTTATTTTCGAGATCACAGCCTTTCCCAAAAGTCTATGAATGATTCCTCATGTACCATATGCTAGCATAAGAAAGAGTGCATTATCTATAAAAAGTTTATAAGTGTGTCTATGCATGCCTTGAGTCATTACGAATTTGGTTCACAATAGGTTCCAAACCCATAACCATAGTATATGTTTCCTAATTAGTTTCTTCATTCCTCTGGTTCAAAAATATCAAGCTCGTCCTCATCCCTGAATCTCATGAGTTTGATAATGCTTGTCGCATTTTTTTACCATTTTTTTTTCCACCACCAATGGATAATACTCAAGCTCAATTCAACCATTTCCATCTACTCCAGATTGCACATATTGACCATGCCTTGGTTAATAATCTTATTCCAAGATTCCTATTTCACTATGAAATCATCACTGGCTCTGTTGTTCAATGTTTCCTATGTCCATAAATGTCGATTCCAATTCATTTATTTGATCACTACTTCATCACATCCATTGTTGGATTTAAGCTAGGAATACATAACTCATAAATACAATTTCATATTGAACTCATGGCCTTGCTCAATGCAGCGCCATATTAATCCATGACTCTGCAAATTTTGATTTCCTTCAACGACATTCTAGTTACTCTATTGATATTTTTAATGGATCTAGATTTATTACTCAATGCCATTTCATGTACCATTACAAGAATTAAACACACAATAATTTCAATATAAAATTTATGCATTTATCCATTTGATCCATTATATATTGAACCACATCCACAGTGATTTCTAGATTTACTACAATCTAAACTTCATCAATAACATACCGTTACACAATTAATTTATTGATCATACAAATATGGGCGTGCATATCATGGCCCTATTTTCATACTTCAATTTACTCCATATGTCCTATATCTACACTCATTTTGGCCATTTTGTTTTCATTCTTGTAGACTTACAATGATAAATAACAATTGTTTTGGAGCAAAGCAGCTTTTTGTGGAACTCTAAAATCACTCCACCATTTTTCCCTAAATATACCATAATTTATTACCTAAATATATCATGCCTTTAAAGGAATATTTTCTTCTAAAAAATATTATCTGCTCAATATTATCTCTATCCATAGTTATTTTAGAAATAAAAAATTAAAATTATTTACAATAAGGAAATAAAAATCATTTTTTCATGTTGAAACCCAGTTTGGAGCTTTATCTCGGAAAATATTGATGACTTGGAAGCTCTAATTCTCCTGCGACATACTACCAAGGTATAAAAAAATTCATGACCTCTTTTTCATGAGCCTTCGATGATCCAATCCTCTTGGATCCCAAACTTTATGATGCTATTGATTATCCAACTTATCATGTTGTTGTTCTACATTAGCTTCTATTACCTTCCTTTTCTCTGGTTTCCAAACCTTGTTTTGCATCCTTCTATTTAATTCAATCATGCTCTCTTGTACAATAAAATAACTGTTATTGTTGACTTCCCTTCTTACATTAAAGTGTACCTCTTTCTAGGCACTTTTTCATCATTTTTCTCAATTTCTAAATTTGCATATCTAGTTTATCTCCTTGTTGGTACATGTTGCTCCTTGTTTGCTAGAATTTCCTGCTATTTCTATTCATAAACTATTTTCTCTCTTATTCCTCTAAGCCTATTCCAATTGGCTTTATACGTTGCTTCTTCAAATAGGGTGAATCTGATTTCTTACCTATATCGTTTTCTAGCCACTTCTCTAAAAGTTTCATTTCTTCATCAAAATCTTTGAACACTAAATTTGAATGTTCAACTAGTCATTTATTTTTAGGAACACATTCTATTTCATATCCAACAGCATTTTATATGCCTTCATACTCAAAATTAAATTTGTAATTTACCTCAGCTTCCTTGGATGTTGTAACCACATTTTCACTATTAGGCGTGCTTCAACATTCCTATTCTTTGGTTGTAATTTGTAACTCAAATATGTTTACTACTAAATTTTCTAGTCATTTTATTGTAGATTTACATCTCATAAGAACTTCATCTGAATGCTTGACCTCTTCTTTCTTCTGGTTGTTTACATGAGCTAATTTCACCTTGTTTCATGCTAAAATAGACTGTTGTAAATTTCCAACAAAAAAATATTTCTTCACTTGTGTAAGAATGTCCTTTTGTTGACTCTCATGAGAACACATAGTCTCATTCTTCTTTAAAACATAATTTAAATTATTTTCGTTCTTCTCCACCTCTTTGAAAAATTTCAAAGGCTCTCCATCGTTTTCATTACTTAATAAACCTACAAACATACACAAATCATCAGTTTCAAAATAATAATTCCTTGTGGCCTTATTTGATGGTTCATGAATAATTTCTCCAAATTGATCTTCATCATATAAACAATTTGTGATACTTTCACTTAGTCTCTGATCAGCATCATCATCACTTTCTCTCTCCAAGGATAGATCCATTCTTAGGTTCACATATGTAACCTACTTCTTCATACTCAACTATCCTAAGTTCTTCCCTTAACTTAGCAATTTTCCTTTGTCTCAGTCTCTCCTACAACAAATTCCACTTAACTCTCCTCTATACAGTACATTTGTATCTATAGTATTATTCATCTCCCTATAGAATTTCTCTCATCATCTCTAGCTGTAATTTAATTTCAGCTACTTATTTATCAAGTTTATCTTGACTTGATTTGTTATGGTGCAACTCTAATCCTTTACTATGACCATTAGTAGTCACAATCTTCCTTATTCTATGAGATTCTCCTTACTCATTGTGAGCTACAAATAATCCACTTCAACAGGTTGACTCCATCAACTTGTCTTTAAATACCACACTAAGCTCTTCCATGACTAGTATTCATTTATTAGTTCTGCTAATTTCTTTCTTTGGAATCTTCATTTGAGTACTGTCTACTCCTGCAACATCTACATTAAACTTGCTCATAATTTCCGTTATAGAACTTGGATTTTCCTCCTTCTATGCTACAAGGTTCTTTGCCATCATCATCAAGAAATCTCTTTGTTCGTGGCTACAATCATCAACTCTAAACATCCTCATTTTTTCTACTCGTAATACAATAACTTGCTTCACAAATTAATTGAAAAAATAAGACCATCTTACCTTCTTGTTCAAACTCATGTGAACATGCATACTATTGCAGGTGAAATTATCTTATGGCTCTAGGTTTTGTTGTAGTCTTTCAATATTCCTTCCACTCAAAAAATTCTTCCTCTAGATTTGTCTTCAAGGGAAAGTCAGTCAATTTTATTCTATTTCAACCTTTGTTTCCTCTTCCAAATCACCATTGTTATGTTTGAACTCTTTCAAATAGTAATCCTTCTTTTGAATTTAACTTCCAGTAAGAAAAACAATTGTTTCTTCAATCCCTGCAAAAGAAATTTGAGAATATTAATGAGCTCTGATTTCTCCTCAATTCCCAAGAGAAAAATTTTGATCTAATATGACTCCAACAACAAAAAAACATCAATTTTCCTCTAAAGCTCCACTTCTCAGTTTTAAAATATTAGTTCCCTACTCATTGAAGGTACCCATACTTTTTCCTTCACTAAAGTCCAATGCAATTCTTACAATCTCCCATAAATCCAACCTCCTGATTGGAACCCTAGTGATGGAATATTGAACAATCATCTTCACACCAATGAGTTAACATACTTTTAGCACTTTTCCTCAAATTGATAGAAGGAAAAATCACCATATCACAAAGTTGGAAAATGCATATGGTTTCTTTTCCTTGATAAGTTTGAATTGTATTTTCTAACAACTCATAGGTGACCAAATTTATGTATCTTAGAGATTATTACCTTTCCCACAAGTTTACCAATGATTCCTCCTATACCATATGCTAGCACGAGAAAGAGTGCATTATCTATTGTGCCTATGCATGCCTTGAGTCATTATGACTTGGTTTCATGACAGGTTCCAAATCCATAACCATAGTATATGCTCCCTTGTTAATTTGTTCGTTCCTCTGGCTCAAAAATCTCAACCTCATCCTCATATTTGAATCTCATGAATTTGACCATGCTTGTCACAAATTTTTTGCTAGATTTTTTTTTCTACCGCCAATTCTTATTAGTCAAGCTCAATTCCACCATTTCTATCTACTCTAGATTGCACAATTTGAGCACACCTTGCTCAATATCCAACGTCAAGACTCCTCTTTCACCATGTAATCGATCACTTACTCTAGGTTCAATGTTTCCTATGTCCATAAATTTTGATTCCCATTCATTTCTTTGGTCACTACTTCATCATGTGCATTGTAACAAAGTTACTGAACAAACAAGATCTATTACCTCAACACGAGAGCTCTAACCAAAAAACCCAAAAAAGAACATGAAAAACCAACCTGAAAATTAAAAGTGTTGATGCTAGAATAACATCCATTTTCTTCGGGGAAAATTGTCAACATATTTTAATAATGATGTTAAAGATAAAATATCATGACTTTGAAAAACCTTAAAATTCGAACGATAGGCATGCCATTAAAGATAAAATTCCAATGATTTTCAGGCATGGTATTAAAGATAAATATCATGTCTCTGAAAAGCCTTAAGATTCCAAGAAAAGCCTTAAAATTCCAAGGATGACAGTAAAGATAAGATATCACCTCTATGAAAACACACAAAATTTCAACAATTTTCAGCCATGGTGTTGACGTTCTTTTAAAACATTATCACCATTTAGTTTATATTAATTTATTTTTATTTGAAGTTTATCATATTAATAACAATTTATTAAAATTAATGTCTTTTTTATATATTATAATAAAGTCACTGGGTAGGAAACACATCAGTTATGATGAATGAACAACTTTACAAAACAAATGAATTTATATGTGATTTTGGAGTTTTTGATACTCTTTGCATTAAAACATTTGTTTTTTTGGAAATTTGTGTAAATATTTTATTTTTAAACAATTTTAGGATTTTTAAATTTGCAAATTGTTTTCAAAATATATATATAGACAAATTTTGATGCGATTTCGATACGATTAGAGGAGAGTGAAAATGACGAACTCAAGGGCATGAAACTAGGATTACAGAGGGGCTCTTAGGTTGCTCCCCATGGAGCACAATAGAGGAGGGAGCTCCACTCCCTCCTACAAGGAAGCGACGGCCGGCAGAGGCAAGTCACCACTGGGAAAAGTCAGAGGTTCTGGTGAAGAAGGGGGAAAAATAATGAAAAGGATTCAGATGGGGCCAGGTCCAAGGAAAATAGTAGCATAAAGGACAAAGAGGAAGAAGACAAAAGCCAGGGAACAAGGGACAAATATCAGAAGGGACCGTGCAGACCCAGAATGGAAATTACTCCTAGACTAGTATTGAATGATCCTGCTCTGTAGGAGCACAGGGAACATATGGGGACTTATGCCATAATCTACAAATTCATGGGAATTTGACCCTCTAAAAAGGCATTACAAACATGGATGAAATACCACTGGAAACCCAAAGTTAGTATTGATCTACATCTAGGGTCAAAGGGTTTTTTTATAGTGGTATTTACTAACATTGAAAATAAAGACAGAATATTCGAAGGAGGACCCTACTTTTTTGCAGCAGCAGGCCTATATATGAGGCCGTGGAAGATGAAATTTGTTCCAGAAAGAGAGATATTCACCTCAGTACGTGTTTGGGTAAGGCTCTATTCCCTACCTCTCGATTATTGGCAACATGGGTCGCTTGCTGCCACTGGCAATAGACTAGGTCATTTTGTGAAAGATTCGGAAGCCACAAGACGAGGTAAATATACCTCCTATGCTAGGATTTGCGTAGAAATGGATCTATCAGGTGCTCTCCCATATGAACTAATCCTGGAAGATTTTGATGAGGAATGGTTCCAAATGGTGGATTATGAGCATATACCATTCAGATGTCGTAGATGTCACGAACATAGTCACCTGATTAGAGTCTATCCTCTTAGTAACGCAGACAATAAAGGAAAACCTAATATTGGGAAGGAGACTGAACACTTTCAGAAAGTGGTAACTAGAGGAAAAGGAGGTATAAAAGGAGCAAGACAACAATGCAGTAAGGAGCAAAAGATCAACCTGAACTAGTTTCAAGCACTAGAAGAAGAGGAAGAAATTACACGGGTAAATCATGTTGGAAATAATACTGAGAGGGGGGGTGAATCAATATTATTAAGTCAAATATTTTTTTTATTTCACACCCAGATCATATACGCTACTTCAGTTAGATAAAACGCGTATATACGCAACTTCAGATAAGAAAACCAACGTATACCATGCAGACTTATAACTTAATGTATTCTACAGATGTTGATCATTAATATGTGCATCAGAGTCATATAAACATTAACCAGGAATAGTAAAGATAGAGCAGAAGACAATCACACACAAGAACACAAGATATAAGGTGGAAACCCAATGTGGGTGAAAACCACCTACTGCAATTCCTCTCTATCTTCTTTTCATTACCAACTTCTTTTTACAATGATTCTGTACTAGTGCAGACTTCTACTAGTACGCAGGCTACAACCTCCAGAGAGCTATAACCCTCTCTCGTTCTCCAGCTTCTCCTGGAAGGGAGCTACAACCCCATTAGTGTTATAGGGAGAAGTGTCTATGCAGAAATGCTAATCCCAGTAAGGTGTGGTAGCTACCTTAGAAACAAACAAAGTAAAGCTACTTTCGTTTTCCTTTATTAAATATAGATGAGAGAAGAATAAAGGAGACCAACCTCTATCTCCCGCTTGGCTCCTAGTTCAATTCCTCTCTCTTCTGACAGTCTTTTGCTACTTTCTTCCTTATACACCCAGCTTCAGAGAGTACCTGTAGAATCAAAGCAGCATAACACTATACAAGAACATGGATCTATTATCATAAACAATCTAGGATCAGATACAAATTGACCATACAAATGCATAAAACATAAACGACACAAGAGTATGGAGGAAAACTTGAAGAGCTTTTATTGATAATCAAGAAAGAGCCAAGAGATTTACAACCAGTTGTTCTGACCCAACATCATCCTCTCAGCAAGTAAGCCCTTCTTCACCTCATGCAAAGCTTAGATCACCCAACACTATGATGTTGCCTTAAGAAACCAACATCAATTCCTTACAAGATGCAAAATTCTGGCCTGCCACCTCTGGATCTCTGGGATGAGGGATCCATATATAGATATCAGTAAGGGAGATGAGTCAGCTTGTGATTTGATTAGTGTCTTCCCTCTGATAGTTCTTGCTTCCACTTGGAGATTGATGATCTCTTACTCATCCTTGGTCAAATTCAGAGAGGCAAGTGTCACAGGAGAAGTTTTTGGAAGATTCCATGCCTCTCCACCTCGTGGATTGACACTGCCATTTGTCACTTCTCGCCCATCGCACCCCATAGAAGGGATTTTTGAAATGCAACGCACCCACAGAGTGTACTTAGGTGAGATGCAACGCACTTTGCCTATGGAGCAGGTGAAATGATCCTGTTTTGACCAGTTCTGAGTGGTTTTTCATGGAGAACTTCTGGGAAAAGCTGTAATCAGTTGACCTTGTTCCTTTAGGGGTTAGAACAACACTTTTAGGGACTTAGGAGCCCTTGGTTTATGGAAATTTTATGCTTGGGGTTGCAGTGCCCAAAAATGTCTATAACAGTTGCCCCCTAAAGCATGAGGTCATTAATCTTTTTTTATGTCGGGTGAAATGCTTTATCATGAGGATCTGAAGTTCTTTCAAGCTGGGAGGAGACCTGTAATAAGATACAGTACAATACATTATCTTCATAATATTTTCATGATCTAGCTGAAGCAGGAATTCCCATGCTCAGCTTTATAAATTCTTTTTCATGTACATAGGACAGACAATCGTCTGAGTGTAGACTAATGATTCTGGTAGAGCCATCATCCCTTTGATTGGATGATTATCTGTGCAGCAATGATGTACATTTGATGTCTTTATTTTCTTGAATATATATCGCAACCCGGATGGATGAAACTAGATCCGGGGTCTTCAATCTCGTTCGATCTTCACTCAAAGTACAAGTCGATCCATGTGAGAGATGTTCTGGAGTCGAACATGGAAAGACATCGCCTGATTACCAGCCAATGATGTAAGCTGTTAACAGGCGTGAGAGGAATCACCAAAAATGATAATGACCCTCAAGGTACTGCAGTACAATTCATGTGGTGTGAATAAAGGATTTGGCGTCGAACACCATTCAAAATCTTTCGGTCGAAGGCCATTGATGTAAACCTATCACCGGAAGTGAGAAAATTTCCATTGAGGCATGCAAGCTTCAAAGTACTGAAGGGGTGTCCCTAGATCAACTTCTTGGAAATGAGATGATGTCGACAAGAAGTGATCTATCATAGGAGGGCCTTAATGAATCCCACATCAATGACATGGAACAGAGCAAATGATTTTAATGGAGGTGAAAATGATTTGGTCGTATAAGGTTCAGGGTGGTGGTCATGAAAGAATGGAGCGTAAATGTATTGCAGCGGGTGAGACACAGGTGAATTCTCTGAGTGACTTCTCTTGAACATATCGGCGAAACTGACGTGATGGATTGGTAGCATTAACCCCAAATGTGGATGGTGTGATGGGACAATGGTGATGTGACCGGTGAGTGAAACAACCCAACCTGACTTGGATGCGGAGTGAAAGTGTCATGTTCAAGAGCGACTTGCTACCAACAAAGTTTCTTCAAGTTTTCTTCCCAATTTTTCCCCAGTCATTTCTAACCAGTACCTCTTTATTTTTGTCAAGCTTGAGGAGGATAACATATGCTTGTTCTATAATTTGCCCT
The DNA here is from genome assembly GCA_031772625.1 of Pinus tabuliformis. Lineage (NCBI taxonomy): Eukaryota > Viridiplantae > Streptophyta > Pinopsida > Pinales > Pinaceae > Pinus > Pinus tabuliformis. The sequence continues at coordinate 1,238,460,075 of CM062819.1, forward strand.
TCGGGCAAACCCATCGCTATGTTTTAACGAGCCTAGTGATAGTGAAACTCGTTCTTGTCTGCTATGGACAAGTTTGTCGCTATTAGGTTTTAACGAGTTTAACGACAAAGATAACTTGGTCCTTTTCAATTTTAGAGAGTCTGAAAAGGGACGTAAAGGAAACTCCAAAATTCCTTTTTCGTCATCTAATCCCTTAATTCCGAAAAAGTATAAAACAATACAAAAGGGATGAATTTTCGATACTTTTAACGAGCCGAGCAAAACAAGCGCTCAATCGTTTTGTGTAACAATCCCTCAGGTCCAAAAAGATTAAAATCTAAAGGAGGGATAGCACTTCCGGTCCCTTTAACGAGCTGGAGAGGCCAATGGCTCAGCAATCTTTTCATATTTTACGAGTCAGTTGAAAAGAGCTTAAAGGAGACTCGTCTTTGAGGAACAAGTGATAAAATTGGGTAGCAGCTGATTCCAGGTAAGGTTTGAAATTTTCCAATCACAGCAGTGTTACAAGGATGGCTAGCGAGATCACTCTTCGCAGCTGTTCCTCAAAAGGGGTGAACAATCAAATGGAGGTGAATGATCAGCCAATACAGAGTGGACGTGATGATGGGAACATGACCAAGGCTTTTAAAGACTGAAGTACTACATTCACGATGATTATTTACCGGGAATTGGTTCATTTTTTATTGAGCTTAAACGCTAGGGGAAACATTTTCTCATTGCTTATGTTTATTTTTTAACGAGCATGAAGTCCGTGTTAAAACTGCTCGATTAATCCAGTCATATAATAAGAATGTCTCATATATGAAAACGATAATTTTTAGAGTTTTGCCCCACATCCTTTCTTTATGTAAGTTAGGAAACGACCAATCCTACGAGTTTAAAGGGTTATAGGACCTACAAATTTAAAAAAATAAATGGTCGCTCTTCGCTTGCACGCCAAAAGGTTTGCATGCCCCCAGGTATAAAATAAAGTTTCAAGGTCACCTTTTATTCTACCGAAAAAACATTTGTTTTATCAGGAAAGGTCTACCTCTTTCAGGTTACCAAATATTGTTCTATTCACACCACAAACAAAACACTTCTTCGGCGATGTCTACCGAAATAGACAAAGGCGAGCCAATCCACTCACATAACTTTGACAAGGGAATCTTATTCCAGTCTAACCCCCTTTTCCAATCACGGACAGGAGTACAGACTAGTCATATATCTCTCGCGGAAACTTACCCTATACCCAAAGTTTTCCTCCCGATGCGGACCAGGGTGCATGCCCCCTGGGTTTCAGTCATGTCCTCCGAATCATTGGCGCTCATCAGGTGGATGGACTGGGGATTGATGAGACATTCCTTGTGTGAAAAGACCATTAAGGGATGGTATATGACTATCTGCTATGTGTGATCCGGGAAATGAAAGCTGGTCTACGAGCTTGACCACTCTTCCTTCGTGTGGAAAACACATTACTTTAAAGAGTGATGAGACAATGGCTCCCATGCAATAAATATAGTCTCGTCCAAGGAGTAGATTATAATCCAGGGGTCCTTGGACTACCATTACGTTCATATGAACGGTTTTCCCTCTCAATGTTATGGGCACATTGGGAAGGATCCCTAATGGTCGACTGGTTCCTTTGTCAAAGCTTGTTAGATTTCTCATCTCAAGCAAAAGCGATGGTGAACCAAGCGCTTTCCAAGCAGTCGAGGAAAGGATACTCACAGAAGCCCCTTCATCTATGATGGTACCGGCCATAACCATTCTATATATTTGAGCAATGATTCGGAATGGTACACTAGCCGGTAAATAGGGTCTGCCTAGTTGATTCCAGTCAAAGGAAACAACTAGGTTGCTTGGAGGTGGCACCGAATAGACGGTCGGGTACGACTCTGACAAAATTCCTTCCTGCAGTAAAGGAATGGGTAAATTTTCCCCATGTTCATTGGAGTCTGTGCTTACGAAAAGAATCTGGACGGTGTCATCCTTGTTCTCTTCGGTGACTGTATCATCTGAAGATGGGACCTCTGAAGGCAAGACCAGGTCAACTGCCGTCTCGACCTTTTGACTTTCGTCTAGTATGGGTTCAGATGGTTCATCTTCAATGATAGATGCTTCGGCTGACCACCTGGGTGGGTCAGCCGGCTTTTCAACTAGTGACGGACTCGGCAAGAGTTTTTTATATCCAGGAGGAAGTCGTAATGGTGAAACCGGACGATCATCCAAAACTCTTTTAGCCTCATCTAAGAAGGGACAATGGTGGACGACATGATCACCTTCTCACAGTTTACAAGGAAATATATATTTTCTTTCTTGTCCTGGGGCTTCACTTTCACTAGTCGACGGTGTGTTTTCAACATGATCATCAGAGGTTGACGACACCGTGTTGTGCAAACGAGGAGACCAATCCCTTAAGATCTGAGGGATGCAGGGACAATCTCTATGATAGTGGTCTCCTTTGCAAATGACACATGGCGATTTAGGCCTCGTCGGTGCAGTGTGTGGATTTCACTAGATGATGCTTGGTTGCCCCCTTTCGCTTTTGGCTCCTTCTTCTTCTTCTCTTTCTTCTTCTTTTCCTTCTTCTTCTCAGGTGCTTGATTTTTGGCTTTACCAGCTCCATCAAGCGAAGAGGAAGGAGCAGAGGAAGAATTGGAGGAAGTAGAAGGTTGGTGGGTAACTCTGGAATCGTCTAGTTGCTGACTCGATTGTTTGGGAATTGCGGTGTTCTGAATGAAAGAGGTTGAGAAAATCCATACGGGCAAGCCGATTGTCAATCCTGGAAGCGACAATGTGGCCATATTGGGTGCACCAACATCTCCCCAAGAGGAGAAGGGACTAGGATTCCCTCCAAGAGGAATTCCTTGGTTGGTGGACTCCATTCTCTCAACCTAAGACCAACGTAGGAAGGGTGATGATTATTCCGTTTAAAATAAATTTAGACGCTTTGACACAACTTGTTTTTTCAATTTTAAAGAGTCGAGAAAAAACAAAAGATGACTCTAGTCGCCTTCGATTTTTAATGAGCCTAAAGTGACAAGTGCTCAGATGGACCTTTTCCGTTAAGGAGTCTGAAAAGGAACGAAAGGGACTGCTCTGGAAATCTAGGCAGAGGGATTACCAAACCAATCGTAAAACTGCAGAATACTTTTTACGGTACGGCAGTGAATCTTCCCGAATGTTGTGTTCAATGCATTGTGATCGATAGGGTGGTAGACACGGCTTCCTATGGATAAAGGATTAAGCCTATTGTGGTCTCCCAAAATATACTCAACGGTACATGGGAGCACAAGTCCGTACTGGCACTTATTGTCTCAAAGTGGAGGAATCACCCAACCAACAGTGAGAACAACAGTTACCAGGCTTTACGATGCGGGAATACGTCTCTAGCGTAGACTTCTAGATGTTGTGCGTTAGGTTCCAAAGCATTGTTAGATTCATTAAATTTATTTTATAGTTGATCTTGCTTAAGAAATTTTCCTTTCAGGTTCACCGCATGTTGTAGATGTACAATTCCTAAAATGCAATCTAAGATGATAAACAATCTTTTATCTTCTTTGTGCAATGAAAATCCTAGCTACTAAGGAAGGAAAGACAGAATTCTTTCAACAAAGAGCAAAGAGAACACACTATATGCACTGTCCTAAATCAAACCAATCAAACAGTATGAATGCAAATGCACATGCATGTATTTGTTTCCAGCCTTCTTAATATGTGAATGATAAAAAGAAAGCTAATGCACAAATCTGAATTACTTTCAAGCGACAATTACTAACAAGTTTCTTTTCAAATTCAAAATGAAGACTTGCTTTCGGCACTAGAAAGACTACTAATTCAGATCAAATACAACAGTAACAGGGTAATCGACTATCAAGAGCAATCAGACTCTCTTCTATGACTGAAAACGACACTTGCAACACTTTCAAATCAAGGAACGACAGTATAATTACGTTACTTTTTTGCAAAGGAGAACTGGAAATGACTCAACAAATACACAAAAACATTTACAGTTCTTTGCACAATGGAGGCGGAATATCAGCAAGGAAAGGGGTTTCAAACAGAGGTATACTGACTATAGGTAGCAAAATTCATGAATAGAACTGAAAAGAATGAACGCAGAAACCAAAATTCAGGAAAATGCCTAGTCTGATCAGCGCACCTGTAACACAGTGAATTTGAAATGCAGCGCACCTACTACACTCGGGAAGTGCGCTGAATTTCAGATTCACAGAACAAAGACTACGCTGGGCTAGAGACGAGACTTTGCTTGGGTTCCGGGTCACAGTTTGTAGTTCAGTTCAGGGATTTTGGCCGAGCAAGTGGTAATCAGTAAATCAACAATAGGGGTAGATCTAAGGAGGTTACTAGAGCCACCCCAAGGGCAATTAGAGAGTTTGTAAATCAGTTGTTTAATTCATAAACAAAACCCGGAGATTGACTGAAGTGGCATTTATCTACTTTGCATTTGCTATGCAAATGCAGTTCAAAAGCTACCTGGCTCGACTTCAAGCTCCATCCGTAAGTTTATAAAGTAAACAAAATTGTAGATTAACAAATAACCTAGTCGCTCCCCAGCGGAGTCACCATTTTGTTACAGGGAAAAGTGTCTATGCAGAACTACTAATCCCACTAAGGTGTGGTAGCTACGTTAGAAACAAACAAAGTAAAGCTACTTTCGTTTTCCTTTATGAAATATAGATGAGAGAAGAATAAAGGAGACCAACCTCTGTCTTGTGCTTGGCTCCTAGTTCAATTCCTCTCTCTTCTGATAGTCTTTTGCTACTTGCTTCCTTGTACACCTAGCTTCATAGAATACCTGTAGAATCAAAGCAGCATAAAACTATACAAGAACATGTATCTATTATCATAAATAATCTAGGATCAGATATAAATTGACCATACAAATGCATAAAACATAAACGACACAAGAGTATGGAGGAAAACTTGAATAGCTTTTATTGATAATCAAGAAAGAGCTAAGAGAGTTACAACCAGTTGTTCTGACCCAGCATCATCCTCTCAGTAATTAAGCCCTTCTTCACCTCATGCAAAGCTTAGATCACCCAACACTATGATGTTGCCTCAAGAAACCAACAACAATTCCTTACAAGATGAAAAATTCCGGCCTGCCACCTCTGGATCTCTGGGATGAGGGATCCATATATAGATATCTATAAGGGATATGAGTCAGCTTGTGATTTCATTAGTGTCTTCCCTCTGATAGTTCTTTCTTCCACTTGGAGATTGATGATCTCTTACTCATCCTTGGTCGAATTCAGAGAGGCAAGTGTCACAGGAGAAGTTTCTGGAAGATTCCACGCCTCTCCACCTCGCGAATTGACACTGCCATTTGTCACTTCTCACCGATCGCACCCCATAGAAGGGATTTTTGAAATGCAACGCACCCATAGAGTGTACTTAGGTGAGATGCAATGCACTTTGCTAATGGAGTAGGTGAAATGATCCTGTTTTGACCAGTTCTGAGTGGGTTTTCATGGAGAATTTCTGGGAGAAGCTGTAATCAGTTGACCTTGTTCCTTTAGGGGTTAGAACAACGCTTTTAGGGACTTAGGAGCCCTTGGTTTATGGACATTTTATTCTCAGGGTTGCAGTGCCCAAAAATGTCTATAACACTTAGCTCTTGTACTAGCTGAGATACTAGTACGTAGGTGCTGACCTATAGAAGGCTACAACCTTCTCTTTTCTTCCAGGGACCACGTTTGATCAATTTTCAGACTGGATCCATGAATATCAAACAACCATCAAGAATATGTGTATCAACCAATCTCCTTTCCATAAACAACCACTGAATCAACCAATAACTTCTCATAATGTTGTAACCAGAAAAAAAATACTAGTAACCAGACACCAATGTTGAACCCAAAATACTGCAGTAATCCACAGAAGCAGCTAAAACATATTTCAAGAGACGTACGCTACTTCACTATGTATAAACCTGCGTACATACGCAGCTGAATCAAGGTCAACCAGCGTATACGCTTTCTTCTCTTGTTGAACCTGTGTGTATACGCGCCTTTTCAGAGCCGAACTTGTGTATAGATCTATAAAAGACAATTCACCCTTTACACTTAAAAAAACTTTAGTTATACTTAGATTATCAGATTTATAGATCTAATTATGCGCCGATTATAACAGATCAAATCACAAAAAGATATTACTATTCAAGCCTTGAGATCTCGACCCATCAATAGAACTTATCTATCTTGTAATGCTCAGGTTCCTCCTTGATTCAGATCCAGCCACCCAAACCAATCATTTGCACGCCTTCAGATATTCAATACATCAGATAATCCTTGCCTAATGATCTCCTTCCTCTTTTATAGTCTTAGGTCTTTCACAATACCACGATCCAAAACCATAACAAACCAATACCATGGACCCAATACTTGGGATCAAGACATCTAATGAGATACTATGGTCCAAAAACATAGGTTCAAATACTAAGGACTAAATACCAAGGACCAAAAATAAGTTCTCCCATATGTACGCACTTTTTCTTGCGTGAAAGTGCGTGTATATGCATACGCGTCTTTGGAACGCCTAACCCACGTGTGTAGGCGGCTTGGTCAAGGTGAACCTATGTATATATCTTTTTCCTTCATTCTGAGAGCCTAAACTGAGATCTGTCATCAGAGTGAGTTGCCATCATGGGCAACACGTGTGCCATAGTGCCAAATGTGAGTCATAATGCCAACAATCTCCCCCTTTGGACTTGATGACATCCCCAAGATCCTCAAAGTCATTCTCCCCCTTTGTCATTAAGGGCAAAGGGTTATGCTCCCCCTGAGTACATGCTGAAATCTCTGCTCTGCTGTGCTGACCATGCTCCCCCTGACTGTAGGCAAGATCTGAAAAAAGATGTTCTTCAAGAATAACCATGACTTATACATCATAAAAGACCTTCCTATCACCAAAAGACTCTATACAAACATCCTTTGCCCAACCAAGTGGGGATACATCAGAAGTTTACATATGACAACCAAGTACATTACATCATTCATCCCAGGCATAGTGGGGAAACCAAAAATAGGTTGTTACATGACCTTGATAATAAAATATATACATGACATAGAGATGAAAAATTTAGAGCAAGACTATGAAGGTCACCAATAACTAATATCAGCAGCACTATTCAGATCAGCAACCATGTTCTCCTTCTGTTCTCCTTCTGCAGCTGATCCACCTGAACCCAAAACAGCTTGTGTACTCGAACCAAGAGCTTCTAATGTAATGCCAACAATGCATTATTAGAAGATTATCTGCTCCCCCTAAACCTGTGCCAGATGGTCTCTCGTCAGACCCATATCAGACTCTCTTCAACCAGAGTCTGTCCCCACTAATTTCCTTCAAACCATCATATACGCGACTATATCTGCATAAATCGACGTATGTACATGGATCCTCCTCATGCAACTCGCGTACAACCACATTTCTCTGAAACAGATAGGTTTCAACAGCAAGATGATGCATCAACTACCCCCAGCTTCTGTCTGAGGTATTCAAATGTCTCCCTGGGCAGTGGTTTTGTGAGTATATCAGCAACTTGTTCCTTAGAGGGAACATACTCCAACTTGACCTTTTGTTCAAGCACTTGTTCCCGAAGAAAATGGTATTTGATAGGTATGTGCTTGGTGTTTGAATGCATGACAAGATTATTTGAGATGCTAATTGCACTTGTATTATCACAAAACCTAGAAATAGGTGGAGTACAAGTGATTTGAAGATCTTGCAATGTTTGCATCATCCAAAGGAGTTGTGTGCAGCAAGATGTAGATAATGCAATGGAACTTTGTTTCTTGTTGAACCATGATACTAATCTAGGACCCATGAAGAATGCACCACCACTAGTGCTTTTCGTGTCATGCACGCTACCTGCCTAATCTGCATCTGTATATGCATGAAGTGTGATATCTGTATCTCTAGGATACCATAAACCATAGTTTTGAGTCCCTTGAAGGCATTTGAAAATTATCTTGACTGCCTAGATGAGCTTCCTTTGGATTTGCCTGAAACCTTCCAACTATCCCTACTGCATGCATAATGTCTGGTCAGGTACCTGTTAGATAGAGTAGACTACCAACCATGGATCTATAGGTAGGTTGATGTACAGCTGCTGATTCATCATTTGTGTTGAGACTGCATCCTGTAACCATAGGAGTACATACTGGTTTCGAATCCTCCATCCCATATTTCTTCAAGATCTTCTTGAGATACTTGGTTTGTGATAAAAAAATGCCGTCTTTGTTTTGTTGGACTTGTAAACCAAGAAAATATGTGAGCTCACCAAGCATGGACATTTCAAACTCCTTTTGCATTACCAAGGAAAAATTTTGACTCATGTCTTCTTCATTGCTGCCAAAGATGATATCATCAACATACACAACAAGTATTAGCAACTTTTCATTGTCAACCTTTATATATAGATTGTTGTCTGTTGATCCTTTTGCAAAACCTTGTTGATGAAGGTACTCATCCAACCGAAAATACCAAGCCCTTGGAGCTTGTTTAAGACCATAGAGAGCCTTTTTGAGTCTGCATACAAGATTTGGATCATTTCCAAGGATGAACCCATCTGGTTGTTCAATATACACTTCTTCGTTCAAGTCTCCATTCAGAAAGGAAGATTTTATGTCCATCTGAAATACTTTGAACTTTTGAAAGCTAGAGAGAGCAAGGAACATTCTTATAGCCTCAAGTCTAGCCACTGGTGCAAAGGTTTCTTCAAAGTCTATGCCTTCTTGTTGCGCATATCCTTTACAAACAAGTCTTGCCTTGTTTCTAACCACATCTCCATTTTCATTCAGCTTATTTTTGAAAATCCACTTTGTCCCTATGACATTCTTATCTTTTGGTCTAGGAACCAACTCCCAAGTGTTATTCCTTTCAATCTGCTCAAGTTCTTCATTCATTGCCTTGACCCAACATTCATATTTGCATGCTTCTCTTACATTTTGTGGTTCGGTGGAGGAAAGCAATGCTAGATAGCTTGAAGCTTCTGAAATGGTTCTCCTTGTTTGTACACCTGCCTCTTTCTGCCCCAAAATTTGAGATTCTGGATGATTCTTCTGAACGTATCTGGATGGAGTCTTTTCTTCTATTCTTATTTGTTCTTCTGGTGCCTCATGGGTTTCTTCATCATGAATCTAATTTGACGTTGAGGGATAGTCCTCATCATCTTTGAAAACTTCAGATCTTTCCTGCCTAGAGGTATTTCCTTCTTCATCAATCACTACATCAATACTTTCAATAATTTTTCCAAGTCTTTTATTGCAACACTTATATGATTTTCTATGGGGAGAGTAACCAAGGAGAATGCCTTCATCTGCTCTAGGTTCAAACTTGCCAAGATTTTCATCAATCCTTTTAATGTAGCATTTGCTTCCAAAAATTTTGAAGTATTTCACCGTGGGAGTCTTACCATACCAAAGTTCATGAGGAGTCTAAGTGCTATTTACCCGGACATTTGTCTTGTTAAGAATAGTTACTGCAGCAAATGTGGCTTCACCCCAAAAGGTTGCGGGAGTTCCAGATTCATCGAGCAAAGCACGAGCCATTTGTTGAACCATTCTATTCATCCTTTCCACTACTCCATTTTGTTGAGGTGTCCTTGCAATAGAAAATTCCCTTCTTACGCCATGTTCTTCACAAGAATCGAAAAATTCATCTGAGGTAAATTCTCCTCCTCAATCAGATCTGGGATATTTGATTCATTAATCTGATTCATTTTCAACCAAGGCTTTGAATGATTTGAACTTTTCAAAAGCTTCCTCTTTATACTTCATGAGTCCTAACCAACACATCCTTGAAAAGTCGTCAATAAACAATATGAAGTACTCTTCACCTCGAGGTGACTTCTTGCTAGTTGGACCACATATATCAGTATGGACAAGTTCAAGTGGCTTGCTAGCTGATCCTTCCTTCTCAGGGAAATTAGTTCTGGTTTGATTACCAAACTGACATGATTTGTATATTGTATTGTCTGGAATTCTGATGTCAGGAAGATCACGAACCGCCTAATATTTGCATGCTCTCCTTATCTGAGAGAAGCTAAGATGCTTGAATCTTCTGTGCCATAGCCATTGTTCATCATTATTGCTTAGATAGCATTGACGTTGTCCTTCTTTGAATGTGTATAAATTATTTGGAGCTCTTATGCCTTTGATCACTATTTTTCCTGTATCAAGATCACGAACACTACATCCATTTGATCGAAATATTACCTCAGTTCCTTGATCGCACATCTGACTGACACTCAATAGATTATGCTTTAAGCCATCAACATACATAACATTTCTAGCTTTGATCTTTTCTTGCAACTGAACAGAACCTTTACCTTTTATGAATGCAGGGGTGTCATTTCCAAATGAGACCTTCTTTGCCTTTTCTAAGGCACTATATGATTGAAGTTTTTCTTTATCACCTGTCATATGTTTCGAACATCCACTGTCGATATACCATTGATTTTCCTGTCCTTCTGTATATAAGGCTATCCCACATCTTTCCAGTTGCGGTTCTTTCATCCTCCATGTTTTGGCACTTGAGACTTGTTCCTTCTGAGTTGTCTTCCGAAACCTGCTCCTGCATTCAGAATCTTCATGGCCGAAGTTGTTACAAATAGAACATTCTATTTCATTTTTAAGAGCAGAAAAGTTATTGTAGGTCCTTTTCATGATCCCAGTCATACTTCTTTGTTTTTGAGCATCTCTAGTCACGATTGTCTTATACCCAACACATTCAGCTGGTTTGTGACCAAAGTTATGACAAGAGAAACACTGGCCATTGAAGAAACTCCTGCGATTATCAAATCTACCAACCGAATGATTGTAGTTTCTATTGACATCCATTCTTGAGGCAAATTGAGAATTTTTTACCTGTGGCTGGTTGTAGCTTCTATTCATCCTTAAAGTAGGTTACCCCCGATTTACCTGGTAGTCTCTGTTCATTCTTGAGGCAAATTGTCCGTTATTTACATGGTGATCTCCATTGTGCCTTTGCTGTCGATTGTCAATTTTTTCACTCCTCCTTGCTACATCAAGATAACTTTTGGAGGTGGATGGCTCCTGTGCTTGAGACGCTTCTTCATTATATCCCAGACCTGTCTTGATTAGTGGAGAACGCTGCACTTTGATAATCTCATCTAAAGTTTCAGATCCTTTAGCAAATCTGAGATTAAGGGCTTTTGTTTTCTCAATTTCTTTTCTAAGTCCCACAATTTCACATTCTAACTTTTCATTGTATTTATCTTTTTCGGCAAGTTGGAATGTTAGAGTATCTATAATCATATTCTTTTCCTCTAAACAAACTTTAAGTCTAGAAATTTCTTCATAAAGACCTTCTTCATTTATAGCATCCAAGAAATCATCATCTTCAAAAGCCATCAAGAGTCTATCATCATTGCCTCATTCATCTTCATCACTACTTGACAATCCATCACTGTCTTCATGCGTGTAATAGCTCTTCTTATTCTGCTTTCTATTCCATCTGATAGGTTCCTTACCTTTGTCTAGTTTATCTTTATGAGGACATTTTGCAGCATAATGACCGACTCTTCCACAAGCAAAGCATTTGAAAGGCAGCTTACCTCTGAATCTTCCAGTTCCCCGTTGGAGGTTCTTGACAAAATTTGATTCTTCCTCTTCTTCTGACATATGTCCTGACTCATAGTAATCTCCTTTGCCTGAAGCCTTGAATGCAGCTTCTCTCCTGTCTGATGGTCCTCCTTTTCTCATTTCGTAAGCAGTTAGAATTCCGTGCAGCTGTGACATGGTAAGGCTCTGTAGATTCTACTTTTCTTCTATGGCAAAAACTTTTGATTCAAATTTAGAAGACAAAGATCTTACAACCTTTTCAACCAAAACAACCTCTTTTATTTCTTCACCCAAGTTTTTCATACAATTAACAATCTCATCTATATGAAGGAAACAGTTAGCCACACTTTCATCATTATGCATTCTAAGATTTTCATACTGAATTCTGAGGGTTTGAAGTTTTGCTCATTTTTCCTGTTCATCTCCTTCATAGCTCAGAACGATCTTGTCCCATATTTCTTTTGCGGTTTCGAGCTGCATAACCTTGATGAATTCTGTTTGAGATAGACTCCCTAATAGAGTATTGACAACCTTTGCATTTGTTTCATATTGATTCTTCCCAGCTGGATCTGTAGGAGTAGCTGATGGAAATGTGTACCCTCTATCTATGATATCCCAGACTTCTGTACCAAGAGATTGAAGATAGGTTGTAATTCTTACCTTCCGATAGACGAAGTTGGTCCCATCAAAAATTGGTGGCCTGATCGAGGCTTCTCTCTCGTAGTCACTCATGATGATAGATCTTCCTTCAAGCGATCAAGCTTCTTTTGAAGGACCTGCTCTGAAACCAATTGTTGGAAATAATACTGAGATGGGGGGTGAATCAGTATTATTAAGTCGAATAATTTTTTTTTTTATTTCACACCCAGATCATATACGCTACTTCAGTTAGAGAAAACCGCGTATATACGCAACTTTAGATAAGAAAACCAGTGTATACCATGCAGACTTATAACTTAATGTATTCTACAGATGTTGATCATTAATCTGTGCATCAGAGTCATATAAACAGTAACCAGGAACAGTAAAAATAGAGCAGAATACAATCACACACAAGAACACACGATATAAGGTGGAAACCCAATGTGGGTGAAAACCACCTGTTGCAATTCATCTCTATGTTCTTTTAATTAGAAACTTATTTTTACAATGATCATGTACTGGTGCAGACTTATACCGGTATGCAGGGTGCAACCTGCAGAGAGCTACAACCCTCTCTTGTTCTCCAGCTTCTCCTAGAAGGGAGCTAAAACCCCCTTAGCTCTTGTACTAACTGAGATACTAGTACGTAGGTGCTGACCTACAGAAGGCTACAACCTTCTCTTTTCTTCCAAGGACCACATTTCATCAATTTTCAGACTGGATCCATGAATATCAAACAACCATCAAGTATATGTGTATCAACCAATCTCCTTTCCACAAACAACTACTGAATCAACCAATAACTTCTCAGAATGTTGTAACCAGAAAAACAATACTAGTAACCAGACACCAATGCTGAACCCAAAACACTGCAGTAATCCACAGAAGCAGCTAAAACATATTTCAAGAGACGTACGCTACTTCACTATGTATAAACCTGCGTACATACGCAGCTGAATCAAGGTCAACCAGCGTATACGCTTTCTTCTCTTGTTGAACCTGCGTGTATACGCACCTTTGCAGAGTCAAACCTGCGTATAGATCTATAAAAGACAATTCACCCTTTACACTTAAACAGACATCAGTTATACTCAGATTATTAGATTTATAGATCTAATTATGCGCGGATTATAACAAATCAAATCACAAAAACATATTACTATTCAAGCCTTGAGATCTCGACCCATCAATACAACTTATCTATCTTGTAATGCTCAGGTTCCTCCTTGATTCAGATCCAAACACACAAACCAATCACTTGCACGTCTTAAGATATTCAATACATCAGATAACCTTGCCTAATGATCTCTTTCCTCTTTTATAGTCTTAGGCCTTTCACAATACCATGGACCAAAAATAAGTTCTCCCATATGTACGTGCTTATTCTTGCATGAAAGTTCGTGTATACGCATACGCGTCTTTGGAACGTCTAACCCACGTGTATACGCAGCTTGGTCAAGGTGAACCTGCATATATATCTTTTTCCTCCATTCTGAGAGCCTCAACTCAGATCTGTCATCAGAGTGAGTTGCCATCAAGGACAACACCTGTGACATAGTGCCAAACCTGAGTCATAATGCCAACAAATCAAGCAATGGAGGAAAAACCTAAGGAAAAAGAGCAGGAGGAGAACTACAACATAACACAAGAGATTTGTAACAGGAAAGAAACTATGAATAGTGAGACTGAAGTAGAAATGGATATGGAAATGACCCAAAGTGAAACAGATCTGGAAGACCATGAACTACAAGAAATTCTAGAAAAGGAACACCTAGATCTAGAAGGGTTCTTGATGCAGGGAACCACGGGAGGGATAGAATCACTACCCCAAGAGGACTGCAACAGAATACAACAGTTGTTTCTATGGAAGTCTCAGGAAAGAGGGTTAGAAACAGGAACAACCACTGACAAGCTGGAAAACAAAGGAGTGAAAACAATGAAGCCAACCCCAGGATTAGCTCCTAGAAATGTGGGTAAGAAGAGAGGTTGGAAAAAGCATAAGGAACTTTTAATGGAGTGTGGAAACCTCATGATAGATTCATGTAAGATGAAAGACCTAACCAGTTACTCCTTTACAAATCTTTAAATATGAAATTTACATCTTAGAATATTAGAGGTCTAGGAAGTAAAAGAAAACAAAGATTGCTTAGTTATAGATTGAAACAAGATATGTCGGATATGATTTTTATCCAGGAAACAAAATGTTCTATTCAGAAAATAAGACTCATTCACAGCAAATGGCTCATCAGATATGAGTTTCTAGAGGTTAAAGCTGAGAACACAGCGGGGGGCATTCTTACTCTTTGGAATCCCCAAAGGATCAGCATAATGGATGCAAAGGCATCAAGAAATTATCTATCAATGGTCATTCAACCAGTTGGGGTATCGAAAACATTCCTAGTTACAAATGTTTACGGTCCCCAAAAATTACATGATAAACTCAAATTGTTAGAATCCCATAGTGACCTCAGAAGCAGACAGACTGGAATGCCTTGGATCTTGGGAGGAGATTTGAACATGATCAAATCTCTCTCAGAAAAAAAAGGAGGCAACAGAGTGCTCAACAAAGACTCCTTAGAGTTCCAATCATTCACAGACAATATGAATTTGGTTGAGTCAGATTCAAGTAATGTTCTTTTTACATGGAATAACAAAAAAGGAGGTGAGGCACTGGTAGTGTCTAAGCTTGATCGATTCATGATATCAGAGGAACTAATGTTCCTTAATAGTGAAATAATAGCCAAAGTGTTTCCTTTTGGAGGTTCAGATCATTGGCCAATTCAGTTGGAAATTAAGGGAATAGATGCTCCCTAGAATAGACCCTTCAGATTCGAAAACATCTGGCTCTCCCACTCGGATTTCATTAGTAATATTGAAAAATGGTGGGCTGAAGACTTACAAATCCAAGGTTCCAAGATGTACCTTCTGCATAAAAGACTAAAGCACATTATGTTCAAACTAAAGGAATGGAACCGAAAAGATTTTGGAAACATTTTTCAGGAAAAACAATCAGTGGAAATCAAAATTCTAGAACTCAACAAGGCTCTGATAAGCAATGGATTTGACAAAGACAAAAGTGAGCAGGCTGATAAATACCATCTAGTTTGGGAAAATTTATGCAAACAAGAGGAAATATTTTGGAGACAAAAATCCAGAATTCAATGGCTCAAGGAAGGAGAACGGAACACCAGATTTTTTAACAGATCCACAATGTCTAACAGAGCTGGCAAGAGAATCTCCATGATTAAAGATGAGGGAGGGGAAATTTAGACCACTCACAAAGACATTGAAGTTGTGCTTGTACAACATTTCTAGAACATTACTCAGGAAAACACTCTAGACAGGGATCAGTACATCAGGGGAATAACAGGGCATATCCCCAAACTGGTGTCCAGAGAGGACAATTTCAACCTCAATAGACCTGTTGAGGAAGAGGAGGTCAGCGAGTTTCTCAACGATATGCAGAATGGCAAAGCACCAGGCCCAGATGGTCTCATTGTAGATTTTTTTAAAGCATTTTGGCAAATTGTCAAAGAGGACGTTGTGAATGTGGTAGAGGATTCCAGGAGAAGAAAAACTATACTGAAAGCTCTCAACACCTCCTTTATTTCCCTTATTCCCAAGCAAGACACAACTCAATGAGCAGACAAGTACAGACCTATTGCCTTATGTAATGTGGTTTACAAGATAATATCCAAAATAGTTGCTAATAGACTCAAACCTCTCCTCCCCTCACTAGTGTTTGAAGAGTAATCAGGTTATGTGGAGGGAAGACAGATTTTAGACAACATTATTCAAGCTCATGAGGTGGTGCACATGCTCACTAGAAAAAAACAGGCGGGGATGATCATGCAATTGGATATTGCCAAAGCGTATGACAAGGTGAATTGGAATTACATCAAGAAAGTTCTCTCTGCCTTTGGGTTCGATCACAACTGGGTCAGATGGGTCATGGCGCTGGTGACCTCCTCCAGCTTTTCCATTCTAGTAAATGGCTCTCCCTCTGTTATCTTCAATCCTTCTAGAGGCCTCAGGCAGGGAGACCCTCTCTCTCCCTTCCTCTTCATTCTTATGATGGAAGGGCTTGGGCGTTCCATTAAGCAGGCCAAGGCTTTTGGAAGAATTAGGGGTCTTCAAACTTCTGAGAACGGTTCTGAGCTGACTCATCAACAATTTGTGGATGATACCTTACTGCAAGGCATTCCAACAGTCAAAGAGGCTTTGGCCTACAAGCAAATTCTTAAGGATTTTGCACTGGCTACAGGTATGGAAGTCAACCTCTCTAAATAAAAAATATTCTTCTTCAACACTAACATTGCTATCCAAAGAAATATCTCAAGAATTCTCGGCTTCCAACGAGATTCCCTCCCCTCTAAATATTTAGGAATACCTCTTACTGCTAGACCCATGCAAAAGAGTATTTGGGAACCAGTCATTAATAAGATGCAGGACAGAGTAAAAAATTGGACCTTCCATGCCTTGAACCTGGCCGGCAGGTTAGTTATGACAAAGGTTGTACTTCAATCCATCCCAGTTTTCATGTTATCAGCTCTCCCAGCTCGAAAAGGTGTCTTATACCAAATCAGATACATACAAAGAGACTTCCTGTGGGAAAAGGCGGAAACTAGAAAGAAATGGGCCCTAGTTTCCTGGGAAAAAATATGCAAACCCAAAAGTCAAGGGGGACTCGGCTTGGATGATCAAGAGATTCTTTGTAAAGCTCTAAGAGCCAAACTATGGTGGAGATGGGTGCAAGCGCCAAAAGCTCAATGGGTCAGGATATGGAAAGAGAAATATGCTAGATCGTGGCATAATAATGATCTCATAAGAATGTTGGGAACTATAAAAGGCTCCCACATATGGAACAAAGCCTGGGAGAATAGAAGCTTAGTTCAAAGGAATAGTTTTTGGGAAATTAGAGCAGGAGATCTTGCTCTTTTTTGGGAGGAAAAATGGTAGTAGGAACCAACATTATTAATAGAGAATTTTATAAGCCTTAAGTAGGAAACAGATGCTCAAGGGTTAATCAGAGTTAAGGATTTTTGGGAGCTCTCTCATTCCTCCGAAAAGTGGAGAAGCTGGAGAAACATTGAATGCGGAGAGGACAACCCCATAAAAATCAAAGAAGAGGCTGTTGGAACTTTCTCAAGCAGAGAATGATCTTAATAACAGATGGGCAGGATCAATTGAGATGGGGTAATAACAAGTGAGGAGCCTTTAATCTCAAGGAGGCTAAAGTTATTCTACTTGGGTTGAATTATAGCATTCCAGACAAGGCCTGGACGCATCTCTAGAGGCAGCAAAGTTGGATGAAAATCAAGCTTTTTATGTGGCTGGTTCATCCCAAGAAAATATTGACTTGGGACAATATTAGGAGCAGGGGAATTATGGGGCCTTCTAGATGCCAGCTCTATGAGGAGCAAGAGGAGACAATGGAACATATTCTAAATAGCTGCTCTTATACTACCTGGCTGTGGGATTCATTCTCCTCAATTTTCCAGTAGTCAAATAGGGATAGAGGAGGTATCATAAACACCCTAAACCATTGCAGAAAAGACTTCAAGGAGAATGAAGTCCTAAATTTGGCCTGGGCCTTTACTCCCTGCGTTATTATCTGGAACGTTTGGAAAGAAAGAAATAAAAGAATTTTCAATAATGGTAAGACTTCAGTACAACATCTTCTTGACCTTATCTTAAAACAGATCAGAGAGACAGTCAGTTCTACTATTAATAGTATCCCCACGAATCCCCCCTCAGATGAAGAGCAGAGAATTCTCCAGCAACTAGGATTGCAAGGGACAACCCCTCAAGGTAGAAACAATAAGGATAAAGCCATGGTTACAGAGAAGGAATACTGGAAACCCCCACCAAAAGGCTTTCTAAAATACAACATTGATGGGGCCTCCAAAGGCAATCCGGGAACCGCGGGTTATGGAGGAGCTTTAAGGGATGACGAGGGCAACATTATATTTATCTTCCACTACCATTTAGGTAGAGCGACTAATAATATGGTGGAAGTGATGGCTCTAGAGCAGTGTCTAGAGTTTCTATCACAGAGTCATTGCTCAAATATCATTGTGGAAGCAGACTCTGAGATAACCATCAATGCAGTGAAAAGAATTAGTGGGGGTTCCAGGCTGGAAAGAGTCTCGAATCATTGGAAACTTGTCCAGGTTTATCAAAAAATCCAACTGCATCTTCAGGGCCTTCGAACCATAAGTTTCAACCATGTTCGTCATAATGCCAATAAACTAGCCAACTTACTGGTCAATCAAGGTATGAGCAGTGCTGCATGTGGAATGGCAAAAAAGTGGCTTGAAATTCCTCCAAGTTGTTTAAAGGCTATCTGCGAGGATCAAGATGCTAAGGATAGGGAGGTTTTCTGATTACGAGCTGGGTTGAAAACCACAAATTGATGTCGTCGGGGGATACTTTCTCAGCCCTGAAGGATGAGCCAAAATGGATGAGAGGCAGGGGTGGGCTCATCTTCTCCCAGATCATTTCGACCGAATTTCCCAGGTTTTTTGTTGGCACTTTGCAGAGTTATCTCTCTAACAGACTTGGGAACAGCTTCAGGTTTCTCAGTACGAGATGGCAGAAGGGGCATTCGATGGGGTACAGCAGTAGAGGTCCTCTTCCCGCCTTCGGGTCAGCGGTCCGGGCGATTGGCAGGTTTCTGGTGATCACGAGTACTCAAAGTGGTAAGTGGTTTTGCATTTGTGAGAGCGATCCCATAGAACGCTCGACACGTGGCTTGGTGGCAGGTGCGGATACCATCGTCCATCACAAGATAAAGAGTGGGTGTGTTCGGTGTTGTGAAATTGTCCCTGGCCATAGGATCTAGCATCCGGAATGGACGGCTAGGATGGTTTGCACTATTTAGCAGGGCCCGCAGGCCATCTCCCCGTTTTCAATTGGCGCGCCTTGTCCTTTCCTTCATTTATGTTCATTGGGGGTCGGGTCTGACCGCTGTCGCTAGTTGGCTCCGGGAGGTGCTTTGTCCAAATGGTTTTGGTCTTTCTAGATTTTTCTAGTGTTTTGCACTTGCGTGAGGTAGTGAGAGGGTCCTTGTCCTTAGCAGGATCACCCGTTCTCCTGTGATCTTTTTTGTTAAGTTTATGTACACTTTGTAAATTTTCCTTTGATTTAATGAAATAGAAGGTTCGGCTCTTGCTTCAGCAATATATATATATATATATATATATATATATATATATATATATATATATATATATATATATATATGTATATATATATAATAATAATCATAATAGTAATAATAATATTAAAATTATATTTCTTTTAAATTTAATAAATCAAAACTAATAAACGTGTTGAAGATTATGCAAAATAAAATTGTCATTTCTAATATAGACTTATTACTTCTATATACGTTTATTTTGATATATATATCAAATCAAATATATTGAGAATATTAAAGAAAACATTGACCAAAAAACACTAAAATGAAAAACATTAAAAAAAAACATAAATTGGTAAATAAATAAAATAAAAAAAAAAACATAAAATCAAAAACAAATTAAAAACATAAAAAATTAAAAATAACAATTAAAAAAACATAAAAAACTAAATAAAAAAAATTATTAAAAAAAATTTAAAAATAAAAAAAAAAACATTTTAAAAAAAAAACAAAACAAAACATTTAAAAAAATTGAAACAGTTAAAAAAAACATTTAAAAAAAAAAAAAAACAAAACAAAACATTTAAAAAAATTGAAACAGAGATGCGCCTGGGGCCTCAGCAGGTGGGGAGCTACTAGTATCTCTCGAATTTCCGAGGACATGGACCTGCCCATGCTTCAATTTTTTGTTTTTTTTTTTCAAATTTAATTTTTGCCAAATGTTTTTTTTAATATATATTTTTACTTTTTTCCTTAACTGTTTTTTAATGTATGTATGTGTATATATATATATATATATATTTTTTTTTTTTCTGTTTTTCAAATAGTTTTTAATGTTTTTTTAATTATTATTTAAAGAAATATATATGTGTTTTTTTGAATAGTTCTTAATTAATTTGTTTTTTTCAATTTATTTATTTTTAATTGATTTTTTGAGTTAAAGGTTTTTTTTTATTGGTTTGATATTTTTTGTCTTTAGATTTTGCTTCTTTTTTTTTGTTTTAAATTTAATTGTAGTTTTTATTTTTTGAACTTTTTATGTTTCTATTCCTTTTTAGGATTTTTTTTTTCTTTTTTTAATTTATTGCTTTTTTAAAATTGTATGTTTTATTTTTTTAACAATTTTTTTTTTTTTTTGGCTGTTTTTACTTTAAATCTTATTTGAATAGATGTTTTGTGAAAAAAATAAATAAAATATCATCATATTTGAATATAGAATTCACAAAATTTTCATACAATTGGTTGTTTTTTTTTTTTTTTTTCCATTGGATTTTTCCTTTGGCTATTACTTTGTCTTTGACTAAAATTTTATGAGGTTTATGCCTTGTTTAACATTGGAAATTCATTTTTTGTTTGTTTTAAGTATTATTTAAATTTATTTATTTGTAAGGTGATTGGTTGAGGTGTTATTATGGGTGGTTTAGTAACTTCCATTTCTATTAGTTACTAATTTTTTTAATTTTAGTTTTATTTCCATTTTATTTAATTTCTAGATTTTTTCTTTTTTTTTTTTCTATTATTTCTATTTTCATGAATTATAATGTTTTCACAATATTTTCAATTTAAAATGACTTATTATTATATTAAAAACGTATTGTAATACATTTGATTATATATTTTCAAAACCCCCTCCAAAACCGGCCGCGCCTTTCAAATTCAATGCCTCTTGGCTTCAGGAGGACTCCTTCATAAAGCTCTTCAATGAAACCTGGAGACATTCGGGTTCGGAGCACTCGGAGAATAAAGCCGGCCGCTTCATGGATAATCTGAAAAGACTTAAGAAAGCAGCCATTGAATGGACTTCAGATAGAAGGAAAAAACAAATTGAAGAGCTAGTAAGCATTGATGAGGCCCTGGGGGTCCTTGAAGACCCTGAGTCTGATGCTTATGCATCTCCGGATTTGAAAGAAAGAATACTGGCTCTGGAAAAGAGAAGAGCGAAGATCTTATTGGATAGAGAAGAGGAGTGGAGACTGAAAAGCAGAGCTATCTGGTTGAAAGCAGGGGATGAAAATACAAATTTTTTTCATAATTATGCAAAAGGGCGGAGGAATGCAAATACTATATGGAAGTTGAGGGATTCGGAAGGCAGGGAGGCTTCCTCATTTGAAGACCTGTCTGCTATGGGAAAGAATCATTTTCAGTCTCTCTTCTCTGACCCTGGGGGGATTTCTTTGCCTGAAATAATCAGAACTGCCCAGGCTTTTCCTCGGTTTGTGGAGGAGGAAGATGCTAAAGATCTTTTTAGAGAAGTGTCAAAGGAGGAAGTAGAAAGTGTTATAAAGTCTATGGCGAAAGATAAAAGTCCAGGGCCCGATGGATGGACTATAGAACTTTTCACACACTTTTTTGATTCCATCGGGGCAGAACTTACTGAAGTTGTGGAGGAATCTAGAGTGAAAGGAGAAATCTATGGTCCGTTTAATTCAACATTCATAGCACTTATTCCAAAAAAGGAAGATCCTGATTCTTTCGAAGATTTCAGGCCTATTTCTCTATGCAATACCATATATAAGATTATAGCAAAGATCATTGCGGTTCGCCTGAAACCCATTTTATCGTGCTGTATTTCAAAGGAACAATTTGGATTCCTGGATGGGCGAAAAATTCATGAAGCTATCGGGGTAGCACAAGAAACTATTCACAGTATCAGGCAAGCAAACAAGAAGGGGGCAGTGCTCAAAATAGACCTATCCAAAGCCTATGATAGGGTCAGTTGGACATATCTAAAGATGCTCTTGACACATCTTGGTTTTCAGGTGGGCTTCATAAGATGGATCATGGGGTGTATCACAAATGTAAATTTTGTTGTCCTGATAAATGGAGCTGCTTCTCATTTCTTTAAAAGTCAAAGAGGACTGCGCCAAGGGTGTCCGCTCTCCCCCCTGCTTTTCCTTCTTGCTGCAGAAGGCTTAAGCAGGCTTATTTTAAAGGCAAAAAGTTCAGGTTTGGTAAAAGGTTTGGAAGCTGCTGTCAACCTGTTCATTACTCATCTGCTTTTTGTTGATGATATTCTTTTGTTTTCAAATGGGAACTTATCTGAAATTGTAGAGATTAAGCTCATACTTGATCAGTTCCTGAAAGCTACAGGGCTTCAAATAAATGATAGAAAATCTCAACTAATTTTTGAAGGCTTCAGTAGACAAGAGGAGCTTTCGATTGTTGCTCACCTGCCTTTTGGAACTTGCAATATGGAACAGCCATTCAAATATCTTGGGTTTTGGCTTAAGCCATCCTCCTACAGAAAGCAGGACTGGAACTGGCTAATAGCAAAGATTGAACAAAAAATATCCCATTGGAGCTTCAAGTGGCTATCTAGGGCAGGAAGACTTACCTTGGTTAATTCAGTTCTGCAGGCTATTCCGGTGTTTTGGGCAGCTTTGACCTGGATCCCAAAAGGGATACTCCACAAAATAAAACAGATTTGCAGTAGGTTTCTGTGGTCAGGGTCCAAGGAGGATTCTGTACTCCCTTGGGTGGCGTGGGATAAGATCACAAGACCAAAAGACTGGGGAGGATGGGGCTTGAAAAGTCCCACTGACTTTAGTCTAGCCTTAGCAGCAAAATCAGGTTGGCAAATCATATCTATGGAGAATCTCTGGACAAAGGTAGTCAAAAGAAAGTACATTGACCCTATTCCACTCGAAGATTGGATAAGAACCCCAAACAAGAAAGGAAGAAATTGTTTTGTTATTTGGAAAGCCACTTCGGAGGCTTTTAAGGTAATCGAACAAGGGCTGGCCTGGCGGGTTGGAAATGGAGAAAGCCTGAGGATCGGTAGGGATCCATGGGTGGGGTGCAGCGAAGGTTTCGCTCTTCCTCCAGGACTGCTCACTCACTTGGATGATATAGGAATAAGAAGCTTAAGGCAGATTGCAAGTATGGAGCAGTCATCTATTTGGGGGCAGGCTTGGAAGTCTGAAGCTGAGCTAGGAATAGACATCATCTGGAGGAATGAGTGGCAGCTCTTTCTTCAGGAGATTAGAAGATCCAATGTTAGATTAAAGGACAGGCCGGATTCTCTGGTGTGGGCACATGCTGAGACAGGGCTTTATTCTCCAAAGGCTGGTTACAATTTCTTGATGAAGAAAAAAGGCTGGAATCCTCCTATTTGGTGGTCAAAGCCTTTGTTCAAATTAAAATGTCCTAAAAAAGCTAGAATTTTTTTTTGGTGTGCCTTAAATCATAAGATTCCTACTTGGGAAGTACTACAAACCCATTTTAAGCAGGGACCTGGAAGATGCCCTCTGTGTTATGCGGATTCTGAATCCATTTCCCATCTTTTTCTTTCATGCCCGTTTACAAAGCAGGTATGGCATGAAGCGGAAAGGCTCTTAAATGTAAAATTAAGATGGGAGGGAGCTAGTTTGACCACAGCTTGGGAATATTGGTGGAACCACTTTCAAGAGAAGATCCTGAGGAATTTGCCTCCCATCATTTGTTGGGGTATTTGGCTTGCAAGGAATCGTAGTATTTTTAGAGAAATGTCGACCCCTGTGGCTACTATTGCCATTCAAAGCAACGCCATTCTAGACAGCATTCCGTTAAAGGAGGAACCTGCAAATTTTAATCAGCGGAAGGAGTTCCGCATTAGAGAGGGGATACCGTGGGCTTTTTTGACGGTGCAACCCAAAACAATTTCACGGGTGCCGGGTTGTGCATTCATCTTAGTACTTCTCACTCGTTAAAGGCTTCAGTAGGAATTGGAATGGGCTCAAATAACTTTGCTGAACTCACTGCCTTAAAGCTTCTTCTCTGTTGGCTCATCCACAAAAATATTCTTACAGTTCAGATATTTGGAGATTTGATGAATGTTGTTAACTGGGTTATTGGAAAATATAGATGCCAGCACTACATGTTGATGCCTTTACTAGAAGAAATTCACACTTTAAAATAGCAATTTAATGTTTTTTCTATTGATCACATATTCAGGGAATGCAACGAGGAAGCAGATGGGCTTTCTAAAACAAGTCTGCAGCAAGCTGTGGGTGTTTGGAGAGTAACTGAACAGTTTCAGGATCAGATCCGTGTGTCGGATCTCCCTCCAAATATATAGTTTTTGCTTCTACTTATATGCACTAGTTTATCTGTGGTTCATATGATAGCTGGTGGCATATGTACTTTGTTTAGTTTTTCTCCTATATATATGTTTATGCTCTGGTTTTGATAGAGCGGATTATGGTTTTTCTTCACTGTATGAGTTTCTCTGGGTTGTTTTCCTCATGAAAGGAGGCCCAGGAGACACTTGGACTTCAGTTTTATTTTCTGGGTTAAGGTTGCTCAGGCCGAGTACAGGAGTTTTAGATTAGCACTACGTAGGGGTGCTGATGATCCTTCTCAGAGGAGCTTTTGCCATTATCAGGCAGCTTTTTGCAGAATGTTAACTCATATGCTTTGTAACTTTTTTACTCCTTATAAAAAAGTTCGATTCTTTTCCTTGGAAAAAATACATTTGATTATATATATATATATATATATATATATATATATATATATATATATATATATATATATATAGATAGATATATATATATAATCCACACACTCATATGTATGTTAATATAAATAATATTACTTACTCATATTTCTTAATTTTTGGTGATGGCATTAGACAATACAATATTCTATTTGTTGTTTTATTTTTGTGATGAAATCTTTGTCTTTATTATATCTTATTTTAATTAAGCTATATTTAAGCTAAGCAACAAGTACTAGCTACTATGTAGCCCTTGTTTAACAAGTATGCATATTTTTTTAATTATATCAATATGTAGAATGTATATTTCTTGTCCAGTGCATACTATGTAGCCCTTGTTTAACATGTATGCATATTTTTTTAATTATATCTATATGTAGAATGTATATTTCTTGTTCAGTGCATAAAATTGTTATTTTTTAGCGGCCATTATTTTATGTGTATTGAAGTATTAATTAACAATATGCAAATATATAAAAAATCATAACCTCAAAGTATTAATGTTATTATTTTTCTTAAACTTTGAAAAACAAATTAAAAAATTCTTTATAAGAAAACAGTGCAAAGAAAAAAAGAAACACGTGTTTGGAAATCCCTTAAAAATTAAACATCTTAGGATGAAAAACAATAAGATGAATAAGACAACTTGAAAAATGGTAAAATAATCAATATTTAAAAAAATAATTCACACTTAATACATTAGAAAATTTAAAGTGTAAAACATAAACCATGCAGGAAAAAGGGGTTGATGATGAATCAACACTTTTCAAAATCATCATTAAAATCACTAACATTAAAAAAAAAACTTTATGATACATAAGAAAATTTAAAGTGCCAAAAATATGGTCCAAAAAAAGTGTATCCTAAATAATGACTTTTCAAAATTAGGTGATTTTTTTGCTAATTTAAAAAAAACAAATAATCAGTAATTTTCTCAATGACATATTGAATTCATGACATTTCTCAATACATAACAATCCATGCCTCTACGGAATTTGATTTCCTTCAACCACGTTCTAGTTACTCTATTGATTTTTTTAATGGATCTAGATTTATTACTCAACACCATTTCATGTAGAATTACAAGAATTAAACACACAATAATTCAAATATCACATTTATGCATTTATCCATCTAATCCTTTATGGATCAAACCACATACACAATGATTTCTAGATTTAATGCAATCTAAACTTCATCAAAAACATACCATTACACAATCATTGCTTTGATCATACAAAGATGAGCGTGCATATATTGAGCCTCTTTTCACACTTCAATTCACTTTATATAGCCCTGATTCTACACTCATTTTGGTGTCTTTTCCATGCCCATAGGTTTACAATGATAAATAACATTTCTTTTGGAACAAAGCAACTTTTTATGAAATCTTACCATAATTTATTTCCTAAATCTTTCAGGTCTCAAAAGACATATTTTTTAAAAATCTTATCTACTCAATCGTATCTCTATCCATTTTCCTTTTTAAAATTCTTAGCTACTCAATCTTATCTATATCCATAGTTATTTTAGGAATAAATAAGTTAAAATGATTTACAATAAGGAAATAAAATACTTTTTCATGTTGAAACCTGATTTGGAGCTTTATCTCCAAAAAGCTTGGAAATAAAATTCATTTTTTAAGTTCAAACCTGATTTAGAGCTTTATCTCCAAAAAGATTGATGAATTGGAAACTCTAATGCTCCTGCGTCAAATTATCACTTGCATTCAATATTTTTCTTTAATAACTTTTCATTGTTCAAGTGATTAACAATCTCTCATCTCAACAAAGTGAGGAAGTAAGTAAATTTAATATTAAAATTATTAGATTAATCTTAGACATATTTATTATATTTAGACTGATCATAATAATTATATGTTCAACAAATTTTGCATGGCCAACTAAAACCAACCTAGATTCATCTTAACCCCGATCTATCAAGTGCGAAGAGGGATCAAATCTCTTGATGTGCAAACATTTCCTAGTTTTGTACTAAAAAAAGAGGTTTTCACCACAAGATATTTGATCCCTCTTGAGGCTTGAGAGATCTGAGGTTAAGATGGATCTAAGCTGCTATAAATTTCAAATCTCTATATCTAAACCTATTTTCATTTTTTATTTTATTAAAACCTTATTCTCAGTTTTAATTTTATAAAAACCTTGAATTAATCTCTATGAAATATCATAAAATATTTTTAGTAGGAGGAAATCTCAAATCTGACTTTGACGTTTTAAATTTAATTAAAAAAAGCTATTAAATAAAATAAAATAAAATAAAAATATTTTATTGTGAAATAAGTTATCATTTTTGGGCATGTGCTATTAGTAAGCCAAGGTATTGACTTGTGGTATTGTAAAAAAGGCTATTTACAAGTTAATAATATCCATGTAAAGTTAATAATCTGATTATGGAATAATTATTTTAATTTATATGGTAAGATGGATCTTAATTTATAGCTTCTTTTCATATTTTATGTATATTTAATGCGATACTTATATTATTATTTTATTTTATCTAAAAAATGTTCGTAATTTTATTAATAAAAGCACAAAATTACCATATAACAAATTAAATCTCATTATTTTTATTACTAATTGAACCAACATTTCAACTTTTTATTCTCATTTAGAGACACTATAACTGTAACATACATATGCATAAAAAAAAAATTATCTTTACCTCGAAAGTATTAACCTACATATTCATAATAATTTTGATTTCTTATATGCTCAATCTCATCAAAGTGATTAAAGTGCTAATCCATGGACACGGATTGTGCATGACTCATTATACTTATCATTTACAATTAATGTTAGAACCCCGTGTAAACAAATCTTTTGAATTAAACGAGACGGTGTGGTCCCCTTCCCAACCTAGTTTGGCTCACAGGTGTACCATGGATGGGCCACGCATTAAGCGTGTTAGAAAATTATATATTACGGAGCAATGGAACACATAAAATATTATAGAAATATAAACACAGAAAACACATAAAACAAGAGAGACACTGATATATGTGGTTCACCCAGTTTGGGCTACATCCACGGAGAAACAACCAGTCCTTCTTTTATTATATTATCCAGCAAACTGAAGAGATACAACCTACAGCAGATCCACTGTAACACTCTCTTCACTCTCAATCTCCTCTCTCTTTCTCACTCAGAATCCAGATATATATAGACGCAATACAATTCCCTCATATATAGTGAGGGGTTGCCTTCTAGGGCAAAAAACCCTAAATTAAACATAACTTCTACCATTAGATCATCCGTGTAATGAGCGGCCCAGATTGATTAGAAATTACTAGAATTTTACAAGGCAATTTTACATCTATTTTAGCTTCGGGGGCGCTGCCCCTGAACCCCTGCTAGGGGACCGTTGGCCCCCGGACCCCCCAGCTGGGGGGGGGGGGGGGGGTAGCGCCGTCAGACCCCCGCGAGGGGGACAAGCCCCCCCTGCACCCCCCCGGGTGGAGGGGTGTACAGTCTTCTTGGGGTATACATCTGGTTGAAACCTTTGAATAGAGAAGATAATCAGGCTCCACACCCAACAATGTCCCACTTGGAGACTGATTATAGCTACTCCACCACTTCTTCATTTGCTAGACAATGACTCCACTTTGGACTTGGTTGTTTCTCATCTTCTTCATCATACTTGAAGACCAATTGAAACTGAGTAGATTCTCAGTTTCTCCCTCGTTAAAACTTTTGTTAGCATATCTGCAGGATTCTAGCTAGTGTGTATCTTTTCCATCTTTAACTATCCATCCTCCAATGCTGACCATATGAAATGGTACTTGAGTTGTATATGTTTTGTCTTGGAATGAAATGTAGAATTCTTTGCAAAATGTATGGCACTCTGGCTGTCACTATATAACCTGCCCAACTCCTGCTTCTTACCCAATTCATCCAGAAACCTTTGTAACCAAATCATTTCTTTACTGGCCTCTGTAGTAGCAACATACTCTGCTTCTGTTGTTGAAAGTGCAACAACACTTTGGATTTTTGAAACCCAACTGATAGCTTTTCCACCTACAGTAAACACATACCTTGTTGTGCTCATCCTGTTATCTCTATCACCTACCATATCTGCATCAACATATCCTTGTAGAGCAATGTTTGAACCACCAAAGCATAATGATTGATTTGTGGTACCTCTCAAATACCTGAGAATCCACTTCACTGCCATCCAATGTTATTTCCCTGGATTGTTCATGTACTTGCTTACAACTCCCACTGCATGTGCAATATCAGGCCTTGTGTAGACCATTGCATACATTAAGCTTCCAACTGCTGATGCATATGGATCTTTAGACATATGAGCGATTTCTTCCTGAATCTTGGGACACACCTCCTTACTTAATTTGAAATGGCTAGCCAAAGGTATACCAACTGGATTTTCATTCTGCATATTAAATAATTTCAGCACCTTTCCTATGTACTCACTTTGAGACAATGTTAATTTGTGATTCTTCCTATCTCTAGTTATTCTCATACCAAGGATTAGTTTTGCAGCACCCAAATCCTTCATTGCAAATGAGTTTGCCAATTTCCTTTTGAGCACATTTATTTCCTGCATGTTAGAACCTGCAACAAGCATGTCATCTACATACAATAACAATATAATATAGCTGCTATCATTTTTCCTTTTGAGATAAACACAATGATCATACTGACATCTAGTATAACCTTGTTTAGACATAAACCTGTCAAATTTTAGATACCACTGCCTTGGAGTCTGTTTTAAGCCATACAAGCTCTTCTTCAACCTGCACACTAGTTTCTCCTTCCCTTTTACCTCATATCCTTGTGGCTGCTGCATATATATCTCTTCCTCCAAATCCCCATGGAGAAAGGCTATCTTTACATCTAACTACTCAAGATGCAAATCTTCAGCTGCTACTAGACTTAAAATAGTTCTGATTGAAGTCATTTTAACAACAGGAGAAAATATTTCATCAAAATCAATGCCTTTCTTCTGTGCAAACCCCTTCACCACAAGTCTAGCTTTGTACCTCTGTTTTCCTCCATCTTCTTCCTTCAGCCTGTAAACCCATTTATTTTGCAATGTTGTTTTACCTATGAGCAACCTGACTAAGTCCCAAGTCTCGTTATTTGCTAAGGAGTCCATCTCTTCTTTCATGGCTTGCTCCCACTTCTTCCTGGTTTCTACCTGCACTACTTCTTCATAACATTCTGGTTCACCAGAATTAGTCAACAATACATAATATAATGAAGGAGAGTGTCATTTAGGGGGTCTACTTATCCTGGTAGATCTTCTAACACCACTTTTAGGTGTTTGAAGTGCTTGTTGCTATTGTGGTTGTTGTTCTGGCTGTTGATCATTGTGATTTTTAGGCACCATCACTTTTCCTGTGATATCGTCAAGCACTATGTATTCCCTGTTTTCTTTTTCTTGTTTCTTTTCCTGCAACTGATTCTTATACAAGACCTTTTCATTGACTGTTACATCTCTGCTCCTAATGATTTTGTGATTTTCATAATCATATAAGCGATAACCAAAATCATTAACACCATATCCAATAAAGGTACATTTCTTTGATTTTGCCTCAAGCTTTGTTCTATTTTCTTTGTTAATATGGATAAAGGCTTCACGATCAAAAGTCTTTGAAAATAAGTAGTTTACTTTTTACCTGTCCATGCCTCCTCTAGAATACCACCATCCAAGGAGCTTGAAGGCCCTCTATTTATTAGATAAACAACAGTATCTATAGCATCTACCCAAAATTGTAAAGGCAATCTTGCATGCAATCTCATGCACCTTGCACGCTCCATGATTGTCCTGTTCATCATTTCTGACACACCATTTTCTTGTGTTGTTCTTGGAACTGTCTTTTCTCTGTGAATTCCATTCTCTAAACAGTACCTATCAAACTCTTTGCTGCAATATTCACCTCCATTATCTGATCTGAGACACTTCAACCTTTTCCCTGTCCCATTTTCAACCAAAGCTTTCCATTTCTTCAAAGTATCAAATACATCGGATTTATTTCGAATACAATAAATCAAATTTTTTCTGGTTGCATCATCAATAAAAGTAACATAATAACGAGAGCCACCAAGAGATGATACCTGAGCAGGTCTCCATACATCTGTATGCACAAGCTCTAATTTTTCGCTCTTCTTTTCTTTCCGAATTCTAAGGAATCTGACTCTCTTCTGTTTTCCATAAACACAATTCTCCCAGAATTTTAAATCAACATGCTTCAAACCTAGCAACAAATTTCTTGAGTGAAGAATCTGCATCCCCTTCTCACTCATGTGCCTGAGCCTATGATGCCATTATACCATATCTTCCCCTGTAGAGGTTAAATCATTAACAGAATTAGAAATACCATTGCATAAATGCAATGTACCAACCTTTTCTCCTTTTGCTATTACCAGGGATCCTTTAGTGACCTTCCAGGTTTTATCTATGAAAGTACTTACGTAACCTTCACCTCCCAACTGCCCTGTTGAAATCAGATTTTTCTTTAGATTTGGAACATGCCTTACCTTCTTCAGTAGCCAATGATTTCCATTTTCCTGTTTTATGAAAATTGTACCCATTCTAATGATTTTACAGGGTTTATCATCACCCAATCGAACTTGTCCAAAATCTCCTTGAACATAATCATGAAAATGTGTCTTATTAGGTGTGGCATGGAATGAGGCCCCTGAATCTACCACCCAAGCATCAATAATATTTTCTAATGAAAGAATCAAAGCATATTGCAACACATCCCTTGTTACATTCGCTTCATGATTAGCTTCTTGCTGCATGTCTCCTTCTTTTCCCTTCTGAGACTTGCAATCTTTCTTCAGGTGTCCTTGCTTCCCGCATTTCCAGCACACTATCCCCGATCTAGACTTGGATCTGCCTTTTCTTGACTTACTGCGGTACCCTGGGCTCTTTCCTCTTTCCATTTTTCTTCCCCTAGTCTCTGCAGTCAAAGCATTACCTAATGTCTTACTGGAGCTTTTCCATCGCATTTCCTCACTAAGGATTGCACCAACAACATCATCAAACTTTAAAGTACTAGATCCAGAGACAGAGTTAATAACAGCCATAACTAAACCATTCCAACTTTCTGGCAATGAGCACAGAAATAATAAAGCCCTAACTTCATCATCAAAATTTACCCTTGTAGAACTTAACTGACCTGTAACTGTATTAAAATCACTTAAATGATCTACAACAGATCCACCTTCTGACATCTTCATATTAAATAAACGCTTCATAAGGAATACATTATTTGAGGCTGAGGGTTTTTCATACAGTTTGGTCAATGCCGACATTAAACCCTGTGATGTCATTTCCTTTGAAATATTAAACGCTACTAATGCCGCTAGGCACAGTCATATTGTTCCAAGTGCCTTTCTGTTGAGAATCCCATTTTGTGTCTGTCATACTCATCGGCTTCTTTGTCTTTCCACTCGATGGTAGGTACAGATCTCTCTGATATAGATAATCTTCCATCTGCATCTTCCACAACTGGTAGTTTTGGCTGTTGAATTTTTCGATCCTAAACCTACCATCTTCCACCATTACTCCCACTCGAACCAAGAACCCTCCTCTCCTACGAGTTTATCAGCCAAATAGAACTTCGGCTCTAATACCAGTTGTTAGAAAATTATATATTACGGAGCAATGGAACACATAAAATATTGCAGAAATATAAACACCAAAAACACATAAAACAAGAGAGACACCGATATACATGGTTCACCCAATTTGGGCTACATCCATGGAGAAACAGCCAGTCCTTCTTTTATTATATTATCCAGCAAACTGAAGAGATACAACCTACAGCAAATCCCCTGTAACACCCTCTTCACTCTCAATCTCCTCTCTCTTTCTCACTCAGAATCTAGATATACATAAACGCAATACAATTCCCTCATATATAGTGAGGGGTTCCCTTCTAGGGAAAAAAAAACCCTAAATTAAACATAACTTCTACCATCAGATCATCCACCTAATGAACGGCCCAGATTGATTTGAAATTACTAGACTTTTACAAGGCAATTTTACATCTATTTTAGCTTCAGGGGCATTGCCCCCGAACCGCCGTCGGGGGACCGCTGGCCCCCGGACCCCTGCGGGTGGGACAAGTCCCCCCTGCACCCCCCCCGTGTGGAGGGCTGTACAATCTTCCTGGCATATATATCCGGCTGAAACCTTTGAATACAGAAGATAATCAGGCTCCACACCCAACAAAGTGTAGTGATAAAGGTTATTAATGATCGGAGGCTACAAGGGTGGCTCCATGCTGACCGTCGATCTAAATGGACCCAATGTCGGATCATTAGGGTTATACCTAACCAACTTACACACCCTTCGGTCGATGCTCTCTCATTTTTTACGACTGAATGGGGTTCTTGCTGTGATGCAGTGGTTAGCCTTTGCGACAGTCGAGGAGGTTCGAACTCTCACATCATGGTCTCTGGCTTCTCCTCACGACCAAAACAGGTAAGAGATATCTCTTAAAGTTTTTGTTCTGCCCCATTCATAGTCCTTCCATTTCTTTTGAATAAGTTGATGTATGATGATTGATTGCGTGCAGTGATTTGCACTGATAGCCTTGGGCTTTCACGCTCAGAGAGGCTTGAATGCTTGGCTCTCAGGAGGTTGGACAGATATAGGTCGTTAATGGCCCAGGTAAACCATTCTCAGATTTGTGAAAGATTGTTTCCTTTGATTGCATTCATGGTGGTGTTTGAAGGTCTAGGCTATGGTAACATGGCTTGAACTGACAGGATGGCAAGGAGGGTTTTGAGCTTACATATCATCTGCAGGTATGCACTTATCGGTTAATTCACTTGTTTTTCAGTTTATGATTTTGGGATTTTAAGCCCTCAACTCAGAACATATTTTCTTGTCACATGTATGCTACTTCCCTTGGTTTATTTGGAAACAGCACCCGAAGGCCGTATCCTCACCAGGTTCTTTGTCGTATGCACAAGTTGGGTCTCCTCTGGCTATGATAATACTTATAACTTTCTCTGAGGTTGGGGATGGGATTCGATCATTGTTCCTTGGTTTATGGCTCACAGGTCTAGTTTTAAATTAGGATTAAGGGTTTTCCAGGGTTTTGTATATATTCACATTTCAACTCTTTGATACTCTATTCTGGATTAGAGATGTTAGCTCGAACAGCTTAGGACTAAAGTACTTTTTATTATGGTTGTCTTTTAATTGAATTACATGACCGAATATTGAATTAAGCTCAGATTACTTCATTGCAAACAAACGCTCTATAAAATTTCTATTACTATTGATGAGGTTTCTTTCGTAATGCTCCTTCCCTTATCATTTAAAATATACATTAAAAGGGATATGCTCAGAATTTTCTACTTGATAGGAAATGCTTTCTATTTCCAGTATCCTGTAGGAATACGATAGAAATAACATGGGTTGCAAAGGCTAAAATTTTCTGCCAGATCTTGTAGTTTTCTATTATACGTATGAATATAAAAGATACCCAGTTAGGGTACCTATGCATGTGATGCTGGTTATAAATCATAGTTATGGCTTATCTATTCTCGTTCTTGGATCAAACTTGTTTTAATATTTTAATTGATTCCTTACCTCTGTTAGTCAATGAATACTACTATAGTACTGATTTTTGAATCTGCACAGAAATTTCTTTTATCTGATTTAGTTATTTGATTGGTTTTTACTATACATGGACCTATAGCTTCCTCTGCTAATTTGTTTATAAATGTATATATGTGTATACGCAGTTATTTATCTTATTTTTACAGTCTTAAATCTATCAACAATAAACTAAGACCTGTGTCAGTTAATGGTTAACTAGCTCACTACTATACTTTCTATCTAGAATAACTGAACTTATCAGAGAGCTTAACATTTACTCATGAGAGTTTAATATTTACTTATCTGTTTGGTGGACAATTATTCTTCAGAAGATCATTGTTTTACCTATCTGTCTGAAAGTCTCTTTCCTCCCAACCACGTGTCTGGCAATTACATCCAGACTCTCCCCCAAGCACTTTTTGTGTTTTGCACTGGATTATCCAGCTACAGTCAGTACCTTGGGCATCAAGGTTTTCTCCCAACCTCAAGTCCTATAATTTTCTAGTGATTGTTATTTTTCTGCAAAATCCCATTAGCTTCTCCTTCTCCCTCCCAGCTCTAGGATTTTTCCCCTCTTTTACCTTTTTCAGGTAGTAACTATTTTTTCCTTCACAGTCGTTTCTTTTAACTACATTAAATAGTTGCTATTTCATTAAAACATCATTACCAAAATTTTTGGTAAACACAACATATATGGCACTCTAGCCTCAGTCAGTTAATATTAAATCATTAACATGTAATAAAATCTAATTTAACATTTAACAAAATTAACTTAGTAACTTCAGTCATTTTATGTGACTTGGGGGTGTTAGATCTCCCCCCTGTATGAGGAACATCATCCCTGGTGTTCTCTATATTTTATGAAAACAAGGTTGGATAAGTCTTCTGGATAAACTCCTCCTCTTCCCAAGTGGCCTCATCTAGGCCAAAGTTCTTCCATTGCACTTTAACTTGGGAAATGACTCGCTTCCGCAAGTTGGTTTCTCTCTGGTTGAGAATATGAAGAGGCTCTGCGAGTAATTATCCTTTCTATTAGACTTGAAACAACAACAAAAAATATCAACTTTCAGTTGTCAAAAAAATTAATATATCCAGTCATGTAATTATCTAACTTTTTTACCTGAATGTTTTCCCAGTCAATAATGTGTTGAGGATTATAAAAATATTTTTTAGTAGGGACACATGAAACACATTATGGACCCGAATGTGGCTTGGCAGCGCCAGCTTATAAGCCACTGGTCCAACTCGTTCCAAGACTTGGAAGGGTCCATAGTATCGGGGTGCTAATTTAGCACAACCTCGCCACTGTAAGGAACTTTTCCGGGGCTTCACCCTTAGATAAACGTGATCCCCAGGTTGAAATTCCCTGTATGTTCTTTTTTATCTGCATACACTTTCTGTCTATCTTGAGCCGCCCGAAGATTTTGTCTAATCTTCTTAACGGTTTCCTCCATCTCTGCTAGCATGTCAGGACCCAATGCTAGCTTATTAACTAGGTTATTCCAGTCTATGGGTACCCTTCATTTCCTCCCATATAACACCTTAAAGTGGCTCACACCTAGAGATTCATGATCCACATTGTTATAAGAAAATTATACTAAATGGAGGTAATCCTCCCACTTGTTTGGTTTCTGCATTAGAAACATATGTAACATGCCCTCCAACACTTGATTCACCCGTTCAGTCTACCCATCCATTTGGGTGTGGTAAGCAGTACTAAATTGGATATGGGTACCCAATCCTGAAAATAGAGTCTTCCAAAATGTGGATGTGAATTTCACATCTCTGTCAGAGATCACCACCTTCGGTATTCCATGTAAATGAAAATCTCCTTCATAAAAATATATGTGATTTCCACAGTTTTATACGTGGATTTCAGAGGTATGAAGTGATTTGTTTTACTCAATTTATCTACTACCACCATTATAGAGTCATGTTGTTTCCTTGTGCGGGGTAATCCAGGGATGAAATCCAGCGATATAGTCTCCCATTTCCATTCAGGAATGGGCAATGGTTGTAACAACTTGGCGGGATGTTGGTGCTCAACCTTTACTAACTGACACTCCAAAAATTTGGACAAATATTCTGTGACATCCTTCCTCAATCTCGGCCAATAGTATCCTTTTTTTATGGCTGAAAACATTTTCTGGTAACCCGGGTGGCTGGCATAAGGTTTTTTATGAAACTCGTCCAATATCAGTTGTTTAACAGAGTTTTGGTTAGGAATGTAAACTCTATTCCAAAATGTAAGAAGGTTGTCATAATTTATTTCAAACTCTGATTTTTCCTTATTTAAGAAGTTTTCTTTTGCCTGTTGCCAAAGGAAAGTGTATTCCAGATCTCTATTAGCTGCCTCTTTAATAATGTCAGGAATATTTGAATTTACTTGACTCATTTGAATCTCATAGACACAATGTACCTTTCTGCTTAGGGCGTCGACAACACGGTTTTCTTTCCCTTATAAATGTTTCATTTAGAAATCAAATTCACTCAAAAATGTTGTTCATCTAGCCTGGCAAGCGTTTAAACTAGGCTAATTAAAAAAATATGTAAGGCTGCTATGATCCTTTAGCATCAAAAACATTTTCCCCAACAGGTAGTGCTACCACATTTTTAGTGCATGTACCACTGCTATTAATTCAAGATCATAAGGGGAGTATCGTTGGTCATAATATTTTAACTTCCGAGACTCATAAGCAATCACCTTTCCTTCTTGTGTTAGTACCCCACCAATACCTTGTTTGCTTGCATCGGTGTAAACCACGAAGGACTTTTCCGGATCTGCTACTTTTAATACCGACGTAGTAGTGAGTAGATGTTTTAGTCTTTCGAAACTTTGCTAAAATTTAGTGTTCCACTGAAAGACACGCCCATCTTTTTGTAAGGAGGTCATTGGAAAGATGATTTATGAAAATGCCTCAATGAACCTATGGTAGTATCCGACTGATCCCAAGAATGATGTGATATCAGTGACATTCTTTGGGGCTACCATTCCATGATTGTTTTGATCTTTTCTGGGTCTACTGCGATATCGTATTTTGATATAACATGACCCAAGTATTGAATCTGATCTTTAAAGAAGTCACACTTGTTGAATTTGGCATAAAATTGATTCTCCCTCAGTCTTTGTAATACTATTTTCAGATGTTCCTTATGTTCCTCCTGATTCTTAGAGTATATTAAAATATCATCAATGAATATCAATACAATTTTTTCCAAGTATGGCTAGAAAATATGATGCATTAGGCTCATAAAGCTGGCTGGGGCATTTTTGAGGCAAAACAACAACACTACGAACTCGTAATGTCCATAACAAGTACAGAATGTTGTCTTCCAAATGTCTTCTTCCTTTATTCTTATTTGATGGTAGCCAGATCTTAAATCAATTTTCGAGAATACCTTAGCTCCTTCCACTCAATCAAATAGGTCGCCTATAAGTGGAAAGGGGTACTCATTCTTAATGGTGAGTTTGTTCAATTGTCTATAATCAATGCATAATCATAAGGTTCCTTCCTTTTTTCGTACAAATAGGATAGGGTCTCTCCATGGGGACACACTAGGACGAACGTAATTTTTGTCCAAAAGCTCTCGTAACTGCATTTTGAGTTCAGTTAACTCAAGTACGCTCATGCGGTATGGTGTTTTGGATATAGGGGTTGCACCAGCATTAGATCAATGGTGAAATCAATATCACGCTTTGGTGGTAACCCTAGTATAGATTCTGGGAATACATCAATAAATTCTTGAACAACATGAATGTATTCTAGCAAGGTCATTTTATTTTTAGTATTTGAAAATCCTACTTGAACAACATATACTTGACAACCCTTTTTAATACATTTTCTTAGCTAACTAGCAGTAATGGGGTGCAACTTGATATTGGTCTTAATTCCTTGGAGCTCCTTGCTTTACCCTGATTCATCAATGAAACTAATAGTTTTCTGTTTACAATCTACTAGTACCAACACCTTTCCATCCAATCCATTCCAATTAACACGTCATATGAACCCAAAGGAAGTATATTAAGGTCTACATGAATGGACTATCCTGAAATAGTTATGGGGCAACACTCTGTTTTCGCAGTTACTCTTCTTTTTGTCTCCATAGCTAGTTGTACTAGCCATGGTTTTGAGAACTTACTGCTCTGTAAATGACATTCATCTACCACTTTAGGACTAACATAGCTTAAGCTAGCGTCGGGGTCAAATAAAATAGAGACGGGTTGCTTAGCAATCGTACCTTCACATTCGATCATAGTGAGCTAGAATTTTTCCTGGTGATTGTCCAAGGCAGCGTTAATTCTGGGCATACTTCTTGCCACATCCCCAACCATGGATGCCTCTTGCATATTTGATAGTTGTTATGTTCTTGCCTTATGCAGGCAATTCTTGTAATAGTGAGGTTCTCTGCATCCCCAACATTGTAGCAGCAATTTTGGTTGTTGATCATTCACTGATTTAGTAACTCCTTTTGGCTGCCTATTTTCTGAATAAGTCGTCCTTGATTGATTTCTAACTGGAAACCGGTTGAGGGACTTTTGTTGCATGTTTTTGCCATTAGAAAATCTGGAGTGTTTATTTGGGGTCAAACTTCTACCTTTTCTGTTTAGACTCCCTTTTGACCCTTCATTCTTTTGTTTCATCAGCTGGTAGCAGATGCGAGCTTTTCACACAGTCTTGTCCATGGTCCTAGGGTAGTCAAATTCTAATTTCTCCTTCATAAAATTGGGTGAGCTGCTCATGAAACACTAAATTTTGGCCTTTTCTTCTTGCATGCAAGGCACATAATGTAGCAGGGAAGTGAATTATGTCACGTATTCATCCATGGTCAAGGTGCCCAACCTTAACTCATGAAATTCCTTTTCCTTTTCATCATAATACCATTCAGTTAGATATTTATCCTTAAAATGTTTTTGGAACTCTTGCCAGGTGACCTGCTCCTCATTGATTTTCCTTACTATTTTGATTCCTTCCCACCATAGTGTGGCCTTACCTCTTAGTTGATAAACTGCCAACCATGCCTTCAATTTTTCTATGTACTCATAAATCTGGAAGTATTTTCCAATGTCAATTAACCATGATTCTACTACTTCTGTTGTTTCCCCATCAAAGAGTGATGGTTTGATCTTTTTAAGCTCACCTTGTAACTCAATTTTCTGTCTTTTCATTTTGCGTTGGTCAGAAACATTGTCGCAGTGTCCCTCCTCATCTTCCCCACACTTTTCTCACTCAGCATTCTCTTCTCTGTATTGAGACATCGGGGTTTTCTCCCGATCCTCCACACTGGGGTCTGGATGCCATTGATTCTATCGATTGGACAGACTCCTGAGAATTTTCTCCTGCTCTTCTCGTAGTCTTTCATTATCTGTTCTTAAATTTATCATTTCAGCACGCAGTTGTTGAATAGTCTCGAGTAACACTGCATTAGCTTGCCGTGACTCTTCGCCCAGTTGTATCCAAATATCAGGATTGGCATTTATATAAGTGGTTCCGGGTGGGTCAGTTGGTCCTGGGCTCTCTTGCATCTTCCTTATTTCTCTCTCTGTGTTCATACATAAATTTATTAGTGAAGAAGAAAAAAAAACAATAAACACATTGATTTTCAGTACTGATTTTATTCCCAAAGAGTCTCAGTGTGTGAACCTGAGCTCTGATACCATTTGTAACATACATATGCATAAAAAAAAATTCTCTTTACCCCGAAGGTATTAACCTACATATTCATAATAATTTGATTGCTTATACGGTCAATCCCATCAAAGTGATTAAAGTGCTAATCCATGGATACGGATTGCACATGGCTCATTATACTTAACATTTACGATTAATGTCAAAACCTCATGTAAACAAATCCTTTGAATTAAACGAGAGGGTGTGGCACCCTTCCCAACCTTGGTTGGCTCACAGGTGTACCACGGATGGGCCACACGTTAAGCGTAGGAACAAAGGTTATTAATGATTAGAGGCTGCAAGGGTGGCTCCATGCTGACCGTCAATCTGAATGGATCTGATGGTGCCAGATCATTAGGGTTATACCTAACCAACTTACACACCCTTCGGTCGATGCTCTGTCATTTTTGCTGACTGAGTTAGGTTCTTGCTACTCTGCAGCAGTTAGCCTCTACGACAGCCGAGGAGGTTTTAACTCTTGCCTCATGGTCTCTGGCTTCTCCTCACGACCAAAACAGGTAAGAGATCTCTCTTAAAGTTTTTCTGTCCACTCCATTCATAATCCTTAGATTCATTTTGAATAAGTAGAGGTATGATGATTTACTATGCACGGTGATTTAAAATGACAACCTTGGGCTTTCATGCTCAGAGAGGCTGGAATGCAAAGCTCTCAGGAGGTTGGACAGATATAGGTCGATAATGGCCCAGGTAAACCATTCTTATATTTGTGAAAGACTGTTTCCTTTGATTGCATTCATGGTGTTGTTCAAAGGTCTGAGCCAGGGTAACATGGCTTGAACTGACAGGATGGAAACGAGGGTTTTGAGATTACATCTCATCCGTAGGTACACACTTATCCGCAAATTCACTTTTTTTTAGTTTATGATTTTGGTGTTTTAAGCCCTCAACTCAGAACATATTTGCTTGTCACAGGTATGCTACTGCCCTTGTTTTATTTGGAAACAACACCCGAAGGCCATATCCTCACCAGGTTCTTTGTCATATGCACAAGTTCGGTCTCCTCTGGCTATGATAATACTTCTAACATTCTTTGAGGTTGGGGATGGATTCGATCATCATTCCTTGCATCAGTTAGCCTTTGCAATAGCCGAGGAGGTTTGAACTCTCACCTCATGGTCTCTGGCTTCTCCTCATGACCGAAACATGTAAGAGATCTCTCTTAAAGTTTTTCTGACCACTCCATTCATAATCCTTAGATTTCTTTTGAATAAGTTGAGATATGATGATATATTGTTCACGGTGATTTGCAGTGACACCCTCGGGCTTTTGCACTCAAAGAGGCTGGAATGCAAGGCTCTCAGGTGGTTGGATAGATATATGTCGATAATAGCCCAGGTAAACAATTCTCAAATTTGTGAAAGATTGTTTCCTTTGATTGTATTCATGGTGTCGTTCAAAGGTCTGAGCCAGGGTAACATGGCTTGAACTGATAGGATGGAAAGGAGGGTTTTGAGATTACATCTCATCTGCAAGTACACACTTATCAGTCAATTCACTTGTTTTTTAGTTTATGATTTAAGGATTTTAAGCCCTCAACTCAGAACATATTTTCTTGTCACAGGTATGCTACTGCCCTTGGTTTATTTGGAAATAACACCTGAAGGCCGTATCCTCACCAGGTTCTTCGTCATATGCACAGGTTGGGTCTCCTCTGGCTATGATAATACTTCTAACTTGCTCTGAGGTTGGGGATGGATTTGATCATCGTTCCTTGGTTTATGGCTCATGGGTCTGGTTTTAAATTAGGATTAAGGGTTTTCCAGGGTTTTGCATATATTCACATTTCAACTCTTTGATACTCTGTTCTGGATTAGAGTTGTTAGCTCGAACAACTTAGGACTGAAGTACTATTTATTATGGTTTGTCTTTTAATTTCCCTACGTGGCCGAATATTGAATTAAGCTCGGATTACTTCATTGCAAACAAATGCTATATAAAATTTCTATTACTGTTAATGAGGTTTCTTTCGTAATGCTTCTCTGTTTCTAATTTAAGATATGCATATTATGAAGAACAAAACGTCTATCGTTTGGTAGTCATAATGTTTATCAATTAAGAGGGATATGCTCGGAATTTTCTGCCTGATAGGAAATGCTTTCTATTTCCAGTATCTTGTAGGAATACGATAGAGGTAACATGGGTTGCAAAGGCTAAAATTTTCTGCCAGATCTTGTAGTTTTTTGTTATACGTATGAATATAAAAGATACCCGGTTAGGGTACATATGCATGCGATGCTGGTTATAAATCATAGTTATGGCTTATCTATTCTCGTTCTTGGATCAAACTTGTTTTAATATTTTAATTGATTCCTTACCTCTGTTAGTCAATGAATACTACTATAGTACTAATTTCCAAATCTGCATAGAAATCTATTATATCTGATTTAGTTATTTGATTGGTTTTTACTATACATGGACCTATAGCTTCCTCTGCTAATTTGTTTATCAGAGTATCTATGTGTATATGCAGTTATTTATCTTATTTTTACAGTCTTAAATATATCAACAATAAATTAAAAACTGTGTCAGTTAATGGTTAACTAGCTCACTACTATACTTTCTGTCTAGCATAACTAAACTTATCAGAGAGCTTAACAGTTACTTATGAGAGTTTAATATTTACTTATCTATTTGGTGGACAATTATTATTCAGAAGATCATCGTTTCACCTATCTGTCTGAAAGTCTCTTTCCTCCCAACCACGAGTCTAGCAATTACATCCAGACTCTCCCCCGAGCACTTTCTATGTTCTGCATTGGATTATCCAGCTACAGTCAGTACCTTGCGCATCAAGGTTTCCGCCCAGCCTCAAGTCCTGTACTTTTCTATTGATTGTTCTTTTTCTGCAAAATCCCAGTGGCTTTTCCTTCTCCCTCCCAGCTCCAATATTTTTCCCCTCTCTTCCCTTTTTCAGGTAGAGGGTAACTGTTCTTTCCTTGGCAACCGTTTCTTTTAACTACATTAAACAGTTTCTATTTCATTAAAACATCATTACCAAAATTTTTGGTAAACACAACATATATGGCACTATAGCTTCAATCAGTTAATATTAAATCATTAACATGTAATAAAATCTAATTTAGCATTTAACAAAATTAACAGAGTAACTTCAGTCATTTTATGTGACTTGGGGTGTTACAATAACTCTCCCTCAAACTACTCTCTATAAGATCCATCTTAATTCCAAATCTACCAAGTGTATAGAAGGATCAAATCTCTCGAGATGCAAACTTCTTTTGCCCCTCAACAGATTTGATTCCTCTCATCACTTGGTAGATACTTAGTTAAGATGGATATATGTTTGTTTTTAATAATATTATTTATATTATATAAATTTCACATCTCTATATATAAAACCATTCTCATTTTAATTTTAATAAAACCATTATTAATCTCTATGAAATATTTTGAGTAGTAGTGAGGATAGCAGTTTAGATATATCTCAAAGGAAATTATAACCTTTTCACGTATGGATTTAATTAAAAAAATTGTTATAAAATTAAATTAATAATCTAATATTCCAAATGAATTATGGTTTTTGGCCATGTGGTATTGGCTCATGGTACTGTAACAAAGCCTATTTACAAGTTAATATCATTCATGGTAAAATGGGGTTGAACATCCATGGTTAAAAATCTTGTTATATTATAAGTTTTAAGTTTTTATGTACTTATTAATTAAATTTAAACATGATTATAGAATCATTATTTTAATTTATATGGTAAAATGTATCCTAATTTATAGCTACTATTTATATGTTAT
This sequence comes from Pinus tabuliformis, assembly GCA_031772625.1. NCBI lineage: Eukaryota > Viridiplantae > Streptophyta > Pinopsida > Pinales > Pinaceae > Pinus > Pinus tabuliformis. Next base: position 1,238,503,983 of record CM062819.1, read on the forward strand.
ATATTTTAATGTGATATGTATATTATCATTTTCTTTTATCTAAAAATATATTCGTAATTTTATTAATTAAAAAATATTGTAAGATTACAAATTTAATTTTATTATTTTTATTGTCCAGTTGGGGTAGCTTAATTAGAAATGACTGTGTAAATGAAAAAATATTAAAAGATAACAAATTAAATTTTATTATTTTTATTGTCCACTTGGGGTAGCTCAATTGGAAATGAGCATGGAAATGAAAAAATATTATAAGATAATAAATAAATTTTATTATTTTTATTGTCCACTTGGGGTAGTTCAATTGGAAATGAGTGTGGAAATGAAAAAAATTATAAGATAACAAATTAAATTTTATTATTTTTATTGTCCACCTGAGGTAGCTTAACTGCAAATGTGTGTGGAAAAAAAATTATTAATTTTATTTTTTATTATTATTTTAGTCAGCGTTTAAATGTTTACATTTACTGAAACATCTCTCCCATATTGTATTCTATATTATTTTTAATTTATTTTTATTTTAAAATCTTTCTTATATTTAATCCTATATTATTTTAAACTTTTTATTATTTTTTAATTGAATAGATATATACATATTTACAAATTAGATAATAACTATTTTTTTATCATATAAATGTTTGCTAATTGAATAATAACCATTCTTTTTATATATATTTCGAATAATATTTTACACATTTTCTTTATAAAAATTATGATAAATATATTTTTTCTATAAACATCGTATATATTTTAATTTTGCAAAATTCATTCCAAAGTTTAGTCATCCATCTAAGAATATAGTTGAAATACAATATATTTCAAGGAGATAAATCATCTGGTTATTTTTTTAATAACTTGGTATGGGATAAATTTTGTTTGAAATGATCATTATGGTTCTTCTTATTTAATGTTAAGATTAAATTTAGTTTATAAGATTTAAAAAAATGATTAAAACTTAATCAATTTATTTCAATTTTTTATTTTTATTTTTAAAAATAATAATTTTTTTTTTATAAATTTATATTGTTTTTATAAGTTAATAAATTTTAAAAAATTTAATATTATCATAAATATTTGAAATTAAAATTAATTATCTATTTACAATATTTTTTCCCTCTTTTAATTTTTTAAGAGACCACAATTTTTTCTATATATTTAGATGCGGTATCGCTTGCGGAACCAATCACCCATTCATTATGGACCCATCGATGTGATGAAAAAAAAAATTTCTGGAGAAAGCTTTTTTTTAGCTTTTTCTAATATCCATAGCTTTGATGAATTAATAAACAATAGAAAATTGATCTTATAATAAATATTTTAAATTACTATTAAAAAAAATTATGGTGTTTTTAAATTTTTTGGGATATTAATTTTTTAAAGCATAAATTTACATATGGTAGTATTTCTTTTTTGATAATACTAATATTTTATATGGTGAAATCTTCCTTTATTCTTGAAGACTCAAACACCTCTGGCTTGCGATTTATAATTTTCAACTATGAAACTAATCATTTATATATATATATTAATTAAAGGAAATTTTATATAACATTAATTAATCCTAGTTTTAGTTTTTGTCGAAAGCTACATGATCATATTTAAATCATAATAAACATAAATTCATTTTAACTCAAAATTTTAAAAACATAAAAACTTTACTTAATATAAATAAAAAACAATTAAAAAAAAATCAATTATTTCTTAGTTCATTTAAAATTAATATTTAGTCTATTAAGATTAAATTCTTAATACGAAATTAATATATAACATTTAAAAAATACAATAACAAAATATATTTTTATCTCATTCTATTATTAAATTATTTATAATTAATAATATGATGAAGACATGTATTTAAAATTATAAATAAAATTATATATATATATATATATATATATATATTAAATAAAAATTTTCAATAACAGCTCGAAATGTTTTATTATTAACATATTTTTATTGTTTTTTAAAATAATCAAATGTATAATTTCTGATTTACTATAGAGGTGACACAATATTTTTTATAGCTTTCAAAAAATTTACATTTCGAAAATTTATATTATATTCAAAATTTACATTTAATTTGAAAATTGAAAATCATTTCCTCACTATCCAAGTTACGTAATCCACTCCTACACAATGTTCTTTGTGATGCAATCAACTTAGTTGCCAAATCTTTGGATTTATGCTTGGACCATACACATTTCTTGTATGCTTTATATTATTCAAAATTTTATGATAACATTACTTTGAAAATTAATGTATCATAGATGTATTGAAGAAAATTTTGTTTGTTTTATTGTAAAGCCGTCTTTTCGAGACTTGCAAGTGTAAATGAAATGAAGAATCACGTTTTGTAAATGAGACGCCCGACTTCAATCGTCTCACCTACTTCAAGACATCTCTTACATAAAACATTGTTGTGTTTTATAATGAATGAGATATGTCATTATATATATTCCTCCTAATTTTATACTGTTTTTATTATTAAAATATTAATGTCTTATAATGATAATATATATCCTAAATTTATTTTAATTATCAAATTTTATATTAAAAATATTTTTTTAAATATAAATAATTTTTCAAATTTTAGAATCCAAAAAATATTAGTTTTTTCTAAACATTAGGTAAATGAATATACACTAATTATATTTGAAAATTTAAAAATTATTTCCTCACCTGCTAATTTGAGGAATCCACTCATACAAGATTCAATCAACTTAGTCCTCAAACCTATGGGATTTATGCATGGACTACAGACATTTCTTCTGTGCTTTATATTATTTCAAATTTTATGATATCATCACTTTGAAAATTAGCGTATCATAGATGCATTAACGAAAATTTTGTGCTTTTCTTCTAATGAAGCAACACATGTTTTGCTGGGTTATTAACGACCGACTTCAATCACTACATCAGTACCTGCCTTCCGTGGATTATCATACATGTATTAATCAAAATTTTGTTTTTTTTTTCTAAGACGCGCGTGTACATGAAATGAAGCAACACGTCTTTTTGGGTTATTACATCAGTATCTGCCTTCCGTGGATTGCTTTTCTTCTTCGATGTTGACCACGGTATAAATGATTAATTCAAAAGAAAGCCAATTTATATTCCTAGATTACCAAGAGCTGCAGGCAGCTGGAGTCCCTGCCGGATATGAAAAAAATTAATAAAACAGAAGGTGTATTTGTTTCCTCTGTCCACTTAGTTGTTGCAGATGTTTGGAGCGCTAATGATCAAATACATACTGCCATATACCAGTAGAAAAGGGCAGGATCTAAATCCTTCGTTAAAACTTGGTTCCTCTGTCCACTTAGTTGTTGCAAATGTTTGGAGCGTTGATGATGAAATACATACTGCCATATACTAGTAGTATACCAGTAGAAAAGGGCAGGATCTAAATCCTTCATTAAAACTTAAAAGAGACAAATCTTTCTCATGCAAAAGAACTGAACATAAATCCTATGGTTATATTGTTATTACTACTAGAAGTTTTTGGAAGTTCCAAGACAGTCATCCTGGTTCAAGGATTTAGAAAAGACGGCCTCAATCCTTTTTCAAAGAGGATTGAGTAGCATAGACAGCTGCAACAGCAAGCATTGATGTGTTTTATTTGATCATTATGTCATGTAGCAAACACATCTCAATCAAGAAGATGGCCGAATTTTACATTTGAAGCATCGTGACAATATATTAAATGACTTGATCATTATGTCATGTAGCAAACACATCTCAATCAAGAAGATGGCCGAATTTTACATTTGAAGCATCCTGACAATATATTAAATGACTTACCAGTGACGATATATTAAATGATTTACCAGTGCATCAGAGATTTATTATTAGGACTACAATGAAGAAAATATTAAAGCAAGTAGAATGCTATATTTTCTAGGCTGTTTTGAAAGAAAATTTCATAAATGCACCAGAACATTATTCCAAAAATCTAACAGATGTGGTGGGGCGCTGAAACGTGAAGCTAAAGAAAGTTCAGGAAAATTCTAGAAATTAATGATTCTCGACCTGCTTGAAGAAAGTTCAATTTTTTAAATTAGATGACCTCGAGGACCCTCGCATGAGAGCCACGTGCTTCTTCACTCCATCTCCATCATATATCATGCAAGTTCTGCACCATGCCACGTTAAGGACAGAAGCCTTTAGCCACTAGAAGCCTTTCTTTAGCCTTTCTTTCAAAAGACAGGGGCTTATAAACAAACAGAAGCCGCTTGTCACCTTCTGCATTTGCTAGGACAGAAGCCTTTAGCCAGTAGACATTCACTAGAAGCCTTTCTTTAGCCTTTCTTTCAAAAGACAGGGGCTTATAAACAAACAGAAGCCGCTTGTCACCTTCTACATTTGCCTTAACATTCTTTATTTAACTATCCGTATCTTTCATAAGTTGTCCCATAGCACCAGGGTAGAAGCCCCTGTTGGGATGGAATGAAGGAACGGTTTATTACAGGATGGAAGTGAAGGTGCCAACAGATCTCCCGAACGTGAATCCATAACCCCACGATATAAGTGACCCACTGAAAGGGAACAGTGGCAGTCGCATCAAGCATATGGCGCGCTACAGGTATACCGCAACTACCGTAGCATTCTCTACTCCAGAACGCCAAAACTCTGCCCTTGTTCTACAGTCAGGAATTGAGTAAATAAAGGTATTTGATAGGTGAATACAAATTTTATACGTCGACATTTATTTGCATTAAAAATATGAAATTCACTATGAGCATAACAATAAATTCATAGATACTGATGATCGAAATTTTAACAAGGGAAGCTGCGATGCAGCAAGTCCCTGCATCAAGTTAAAAATCTAAGTACTCAAATTCTTTTCCAGATAAATGAGCACTCCGTTGCTACCAACTCTTTTAGCTGTTCAGCACGATCGGCTCCCCATCCAGCGCCCCAGCTTACAAGCTCCCAAGCTCCCCAGCCAGCTCAAGAAAACCAGCCAGCAATCAGCAAACCCCCGGTTAATCTGTATAGTATTTGATAAAAAGCAGTCAGCATAGTCATTCAGGTCAAACCATCATTAAGTAGAACTAATGAAAAATGTTTCAACTATGTTTGCGAAGATTACTCACAAGCAGTCATGCAGTTACTAAATAGTATCGGTCTCTCTCAAATTCTTTTCCAGATAAATGAGCACTCCGTTGCTACCAACTCTTTTAGCTGCACGATTGGCTCCCCATCCAGTGCCCCAGCTTACAAGCTCCCAAGCTCCCCTGCCAGCTCAAGAAAACCAGTCATATAGCATCATGCAACAAGTCAATTTGTGTGCTATTAAACCATTGAATTACACCCATTTTATAACTGCAGTGCTGAAGCGAACGCATCTAAGCTTTAATACAGTCATGGGATGCAAGTTTCAGCTCATATTCTCAAAGCAATTACTAACATGAAATACTTAATAAATATCTCCCTCATTTGACTCTAACTCTAACTCTAAGACATTTCTCCATCTCCCACAGGTATAAAGCATCTCTCAATCCATCACAATCAGAGAGTGAGTGCCAAGTGGGTCTTGTCTTTGGCAGTTGGCACAACAGAAAGCTGTGTCGTCTCTGCTACAAAGTTGACAATGCTTAAGGATGCATCATGCAACACAAGAATCCACATAGGATTGCCAGGCTTAAACAAACTATAACAAGTAGAACAAAGACATGAAATAATAAAAATCTATACAAGTTCTTCAGATTTAATTCATTTAACTGAATTATACTAGCGTTGAGGAAGTAGGGTTTGCAGGAAGAAGCAGCAAATAACTTTAGTTGAAAAGCATGGGAAGCACGGATGTGCTCCTGAAAATAAAGAGATATGGAACACAGACAAACTTCAAAAAAGTCAGAAGAAGACTAGTTTAGGCAGGATTAGAAAGTAGAAATGGAGCTCGGCAACCAGTACAATAAATCTTCCTCCAATCTAGATAAGAAATTGGAAGTAAAGACTCAAGAGCGGCCACAACTTGGACTAATCACTTTAGAAAGAGTCATAATCTTGAAAGCAATTTGGCTCAGAAACTCTATTATAATATTGTGTAGGTTGGAAAGATATAATACTGCATTGGTTGGGGACAACATAAGCAGAAATTTTGGATTTCATAGCAGAAAGGTAAAAGAAATTCTCATAAACCTATGTCTGCAGGTAATAGAGATTGGTGTCCGGCCTAGAAATTCTGTATACAAGCCTGGAAGATAAGATCACCATTATTTTCAGTCAGTGTAGAGCAATTTGTCTGTCTCATTTGCATGGTTCACACGAAAAGCTCGATTTACCTCTCTGGCTCCTAGAAAGAGGAAGGTATGATCAGCCAATGTTCCACCAGTTGCCTTTAATGATGCAACCAACCCTGCCAGAACCACTGCAGCTATCCCCTGAAATACAAAAGATGCATCATGCAACACAAGAATCCACATAGGATTTCCAGGCTTAAAAAAACTATAACAAGTAGAACAAAGACATGAAATAATAAAAATCTATACAAGTTCTTCAGATTTAATTCATTTAACTGAATTGTACTAGTGTTGAGGAAGTAGGGTTTGTAGGAAGAAGCAGCAAATAACTTTAGTTGAAAAGCATGGGAAGCACAGATGTGCTCCTGAAAATAAAGAGATATGGAACACAGACAAACTTCAAAAAAGTCAGAAGAAGACTAGTTTAAGCAGGATTAGAAAGTAGAAATGGAGCTCGAAAACCAGTACAATAAATCTTCCTCCAATCTAGATAAGAAATTGGAAGTAAAGACTCAAGAGCGGCCACAACTTGGACTAATCACTTTAGAAAGAGTCATAATATTGAAAGCAATTTGGCTCAGAAACTCTATTATAATATTGTGTAGGTTGGAAAGATATAATACTGCATTGGTTGGGGACAACATAAGCAGAACTTTTGGATTTCATAGCAGAAAGGCAAAAGAAATTCTCATAAACCTATGTCTGCAGGTAATAGAGATTGGTGTCCGGCCTAGAAATTCTGTATACAAGCCTGGAAGATAAGATCACCATTATTTTCAGTCAGTGTAAAGTAATTTGTCTGTCTCATTTGCATGGTTGACACAAAAAGCTGGATTTACCTCTCCGGCTCCTAGGAAGAGGAAGGTATGATCAGCTAATGTTCCACCAGTTGCCTTTAATGATGCAACCAACCCTGCCAGAACCACTGCAGCTGTCCCCTGAAATACAAAAGATGCATCCTGATTCTTCATTGAAAACCTGGTTTGTTACATAGGTTGCATTGTAAAATAACCAAAATGATCAGTCATTGTAGGCAAACCTGAATGTCATCATTGAACACGAGATGGGTTTTCCGATATTTTGCCAGCAACTCAAAGGCATTGTGATTGGAAAAGTCTTCAAACTGTCATGAGGACGTAAAATGTCATTTAATCAATCAATTGTGCATGTTTTTCTTTATAGAGGTTTGCTTGGTCTATTGCAAATAGAGTGCAAAAACAAACAGGCTTATTAAATTGAAAATCCTAAAATATTTGTTCATTTATAATCTTCTTGCATGGTTTCAATAACTAGCAAGAATTTTCCAGCTCCGAGACATATCTTATCAAAGTCCCAACAAAATGCTAAAGGTAACTACCATACAAAGTAAATATGTTCATGCAAAAATCATTCAGATCAAACCATCATTAAATAGAACTAAAAAAAATTGTTTCAAGTCGGACCTGCTATTATTGAAGAATCAGTTCATGAGCAGAGTATCGTAATCACTACTAGTTAGCTTGTCATAACATAGGTAAATAAAGTGCATTCAATAGTCTTATCACATAGTCTGAAGCCCTATATGACGAGTAAGATAAGCCCCAATAGGGTCCCGAATTGCATATGAATCAATCTGTAACCACTAGTTTATACAGATATCGTAATATCCATAATAGCTTACACAGAGCTTTGTGATTACTAGTTACTCATATTAGAAACGGCTGAGAATATTGGAACATTGAAATATTGAACACTTTCTATAGGTTGTATGTTTCTCTCAGTTTTAGAGCTAGAACTAGAATGCTATGATGTCAAACACTTTGTGAGTAGTTGTTATGAATAATATTGTTGTCTGAATCATGTGAAATTTTATGCAACTTTAATTGTCTGTAGGCTTAATGAAATGCCATTGTGATGGGGATAGCCATTGGAGGCATTTTAATCCATGTAACTTTATTTATTTAACATGTATGTGTTGTTCATGACAGGATTATTACTTTCAGGCTATTACGTAGACCTCCATTTCACATCTAGAGTTTTCAGGTCTCCAAAAACTGTGTAGTCAAGGCCACGGCAATTGTGACAATACAGATTAGATGGCTTGGACTGAGTGGTTAAGGTATAGCAGGTGGAAACTATGATATGTGTAATCAGGAGAGTAGCACTGGTTACATATCACTATTTATTACCTATGTCGTTTGAGCTACAACCTGTACATCATATTGCTTCTATTCCCCTTGGTCAACCAGCAATCGGTATTAGGTAGTGATCAAACTTGATTTCGTTGTATACCTTTACAAGCTTTGGTGTGAAGGCTTGGCAAGGTGGGCACCAATGGGCAGAGAAATACAAAGCAATTGTCTTCTCCACAAGCTCAGCTATCGGGACCCGTTTCAAGAATCAAAACATGAAAAAATGATTAGCATCACCCACAAGAGTACCGAGCTTTTACTAGAGTCCATGTCTACTTGTGGTTTAATAGTTAATAACAAGAATCCACCGTGAAAACAACCCAAATTCATACCCTGAGAGATGTAGAATACAAACACACAGTTTTCCCCACAAGCTCTGCTACTGGAACCTACTGGAAAACACCAAATTGACAATAAGGCCATCATGAAATAAAATCTGTGCATCTATTTTTCCTAAACCCTTACAGGAGCCAATGAAACTCAATCGCCCAATTCAATACATGTATTCAATAGACTAAATTGGATTCAATACAAAAATGCAATGTTGTAGCAAAATAAATGATAACAGAGACTATAAGTATAGCAATCATACCTTGTCTCCATTATTTCTGATCAGGAAATCACGTTCCCCGTTGCAAAGCAAAGAGATCAAACTGTCATTGGTTGTTTCCTTTTGCACAACCATAGCAAGCTAACACAATCTCTCTCTCGGTTCCGAGCCAACTTTCTTCCACTACAATATCTGAGGGCTAAGAAAGAGAATTTATAGACACAGGAGAACAGACAAGTGAAGATTAGTTTAAACAAATGAGACAGAGACCAGGTAGTTGTACACGAGTAAAAGAAGTATAACCTGAAATGACCAAAGAGGGTATATTAGTGATGTAATTTAACATTAAAAGGAAACGAAGCTCTTGGAAAACTAAAAATTATAACACGTCCATGTGGGCCCGATGAGGGCCACATGGCTCACCTCCTTCTCCGTGGGATAGCAGGGCCACATGGCTCACCTCCTTCTCCGTGGGATAGCATGGAGGGACTAAACCATGCCACTTAACATTGTATCATGGTCATATGTCAATACAGGAGGCAGAAGGATAATCCAACTGTCCACTGCACATGCACCAGTTTCAATTTCATGGCCTTCTAGGTTTGTCTCATCCAGCTGCCAACACTCCCAGATGAGCAGAACACATTAAGCCCTGTTTTTTTCATCTTTTCGCAGAATAGTGGTTGTTTACATACACCTAAACTCCAACAATCCAGCAAGTAGAAAGATGGATCGTAATGGGCATACTGGGTCCAATGGATCACGCCGTATTAAGATACAGATGAACAATACCACAATTGAGTCCTCAGTGGCCACAGAGCACGTAGACATTCGCGAGCTCTCAATAGCTGAAACAGAATTTCTAGGGTTATCAGAGGGCGACTCTGACTGAAGAATTGCGTGGGATAGATGCTCCAATTCTTGCTCGCGCTCCTGAAGATCTTCACAAGGAATCTCATCGACGGGAGCCAAAGCATAATACATTGTCAATGCCGTATTGTTGTCGCTGGAATATTGCCCTCGGCTCTCTTCAAGTCCAAACAGAGAATTCATTGGCGAGATGTTCGTGATTGATATCCAGATTATACATTTGCGAGCTCTCAATAGCTGAAACAGAATTTCTAGGGTTATCATAGGGTGACTCTGACTGAAGAATTGCGTGGGATAGATGCTCCAATTCCTGCTCGCGCTCCTGAAGATATTCACAAGGAATCTCATCGACCGGAGCCAAAGCATAATACATCGTCAATGCCGTATTGTTGTCGCTGGAATATTGCCCTCGGCTCTCTTCAAGTCCAAACAGAGAATTCATTTTGTGAGAAATTGCACTGAATATCTTTTTGTTCTTGATGAGGCCAAGAACAGCAACCTTGGTCTTCAATGCATGGGCTGCTTTACCCTTGACAGTATTTGATTTGGATTTCAGCACTGTGCTCAGGACCGACCTCACTTCCCTCACCACCCATGGCAAGTTGTTTAGTCTCTTCTGAGCCCGCTGTTTCAGAAAATCTGGACATTTCTGTACAGGCTGTGGAGCCCCAACCTGTGCTTAGCTTGTTCTGGTTCTATATTAGCCCTGCCTGAAACACATTTTGAACCAGCAACAGCGAAAGCCAAGCAGCCAACAAAAGAACTAGGAGGTGCTCAGGTATGTATCGATCTTACCCATGTTCGTTAGCTTGACTTGTTCTGAATTTCGTTAGCTTAGCTTGCTCTGCTCTGGTTCTGTAAGCTTAGCTTGTTCTGGTTCTATATTAGCCCTGCCTGAAATACATTTTGAACCAGCAACAGCGAAAGCCAAGCAGCCAACAAAAGAACTAGCAGATGCCAATGAAGGAGCTGGAGCTTGGAAGGAGCTGGCTCTGGCTCCCCGTGCAGAGCCATTCACGCAGATGGCAGCATAGGCGACAGATGAAGCAGTAGAAGCAGCAACACTCACATGCAGTAGATTTGCGGTGAAATCGCCATGTGGGTAGCCAGGTGTAGCATATATGTTCATATATACCAGCATATTCCTGAGAGCTGAGCCTGCAAACAAACCTGCAAACAAATGTTAGCGAACTAATGCTAACATACCTGTAACATTAATATGAATACATCGACCACCACAAATAATAAACACGGTAAAGGTAGGGTTAACCTAAGGTCCAGCCTCTTCCGCCTCGGGAAGAGGCCAAATAAGAAGGCAAACACGGTCACTCTCAGAAACTTTGGTTATCCTGACAATGGTAAACACAGCGACATTCGAAAACTTTGGTCACCCTACCATAATCCACTCAAATTCGCCCCGAATTAATGCTATAGCATCGCAGATCGATTACTATAGTCCCTGGCCATTGCCAGATGGCAGGGACTAATAAGCAGCATGGGAGGTCCGCCAAAGCCATGGAAGCCACTTTCGAAATGAAAATAAAAAGTTTTTCAAAGCGAAATGAAAACAAAAATGAAATGAAAATAGAAAGTTATATTCTACTATAGAGGCCGGCCAAACTAGACAATTCAAAAAAAAAATCTTGGGTCTTCGTGGAGGAAAAAAATAGATAAAGAAACTTATAAATTCCAAGTTCGACACATGAGCCTTAAAGGCAAAATAGAACATTGCTCGATATTCTTTTCACCAGGAGAAATAATTGACAGTGCTTGAGACTTTGCTTTATCAGTTAGTTGGATTACCATTTTGCCTATGCCTATACTCTGGTCAAAATTTGAGGACTCTTCACTAGAAGCATTGCATTTTTGCTCAATTTCAAGTTGTCACCCTAGCCAAACCGAAGAAGTTGCGCTGAGAATTCTCACTTACCAAACTACATGATTTAAGGACATGGAACAATTTAACATGCTTACTCATCAAAGGTGGCGACATAGGCACCTTAGGCAACATCTGTTGTATAAGAACCATAAATAGAGGAGAAAGCACTAGCGACATGGGCAAAGGCAGTATCTACCATAGGCATAGGCAATAGCACAGGCAATTTTAATAATCATTTGAAGTTACCATTGATGGTCCAACAGTTTCCACACCAGTGCGTGTATGTATAAATACTTAGACAAAAGCTTAGCTGGAATCCTAATCAGAATAGCAAAAAACTGGCCCATCATTTGTACACAGAAAAGGAACCGCTGAAATGCAGAAAGCAAGGAACTGCTGAAATGCAAAAAACAAGTTTTTGAAACGCACCTAGACCTGGACTTGCGACGTTCATGAACCTCAGGAATAGCGTTCTTTGTTTATCAAGAATAGCATTCTTTGTTTTTGTCCCCTGTACCTGCTTCTGACTCATGAACCTCAGGAATAGCGTTCTTTGTTTATCAGGAATAACATTCTTTGTTTTTGTCCCCTGTACCTGCTTCTGACTCCTTTACTTGTAGGTATCCTAGCCTGCCCATCTTAGTAATACACAAATATCTTAGCCTGCCCATCTCATTAATACTCAAAAAATAATGCAAAAAAGAATAGCTACACGGGAAAGATCATCTAGAAGTAACTTATCCAACCATCCAACGTAACATGTCCAATAACATGTATTACAAGTGTCCATTAACATGTACTACACGCGGAGGAAGTAGTAGGATTGTCGTGAAGTAACATGCGCATCGATGGCGAATCTGGTATCAGGCTAAAAAAAACTTTGAACATGCTACATACAACTTATTAAAAACTACATACAACATTTTCCTGGACTTTGGATAAATATAAATTGTCACAATATTTTACATTGGGATGAGCCAAACCTGCCAAGCCTGCAATAAGAGGTCTATTTACTTTCAGCTGGAAACTTTCGTTAAAATTTAGATGAATAACGATATTGACTCTAAAACTTTGGTTAAACAATAATAAAGCCAAAATAAAATCGGTCAACGACTCAATTAATTGCCGGTCAACTATCTATCCATTGCTATAGTCCTGCTGAAGGCAGGGACTAACAAATAAGAAAAACTTTGGTTAAACAATAATAAAGCCAAAATAAAACCGGTCATTGACTCAATTAATTTCCGGTCAACTATCTATCGATTGCTATAGTCCTACTGAAATTGCTATAGTCCTACTGAAAGTAGAGACTAACAAATAAAAAAAGTGTGATTTTGATGAATCTTGAAGGTCACCATACCTATAGAGTATATTTTTTCTCATTACATGTAAAATATAAACCTATGATTTATGTACATAAATACAATTATATACCCATGAAACACGCCATATATTAAACTACAACTTATTGCTAAATCAATAACTATCTTAAAAGATCCAATCATTAAGAAGTAGTTAAAATTTTAAGATATGTGCTTAAAAAATACGTGCTTAAAAAGTCCAAAGTTCAATGGGTATAGAGATAAGTTCAATGGATATAGCAATCAAGGTGGAGATAACGATCTTAAAAAAATCAATTAATACAAATATTTAATATAAGTATACGAGTTAAAATATGTTTAAATTTTAATGAGATTAACTATATTTAATATAAGGATGTGTTAAAATATATTTAAATTTCAATGGGATAGATTAAGCTGAAAAATGATAAAAGAATAATTAAATCAAATACAAAATATATAGGTTGGAATGGATTAATAAATATAAGAAATTATATTAAAATAAAAAAGAATAAACTAAAAAAATAATTAATATAAGGTTTATGAGATTATATAAAGTTTTAAAGGAGAGAAAATATTTTTTATTTTTTAATAGATATTTTTATTTCATATAATAAGGGAGATGTGTATTTCATTTAATTGATAATATGGAGTTGATATGGAACATTTAATAACAAAAAAATACTAACAATAAAAAAATAATGTGATTTATAAATAAAATATTCCAATGTGATATTATGTAAAACATTTCACACACGCAAGCAATTGAAAATAAAAAGGTAGAAGTTGCTTTATGGTTATATTTTAATATTTTGTTGCTCATTGTGAGTGAGATATTTAGTTACTTCCATGCTTAATATGGAGTTGACATATGGCATATTAAGTGTCAACATCCTTCTTAAAATCTTGTTGAGATGGATAGGCATTGGACAAAAGGTTTGCACTTGTACGAATTTGATCTCTTTTAACTCATGGTAGGATAAACATTTCAATATTGTGTTTCTAGTGTGAGGGAGATAAGTAACTCCTTCTCTTCTCAACATGGAATTGATACATTAGAGGGATCAAAATTTGAAGAAAATTTTACACCTATAGGGATTTGATCCCTCATGGCACATGATGGATCCACAAATAAGATGGATCTATGTCGGTTTGTGTTAAGCATGAAACTAAAATATGAGTCACTATAATGAAACACATGTTGATTCAAGAACACATTCAAAATTATCCAATTCGCATACTCAACCACCTTCCTCTATGTGGTTGCAACCAAAATTTCCCAGTTCTATGCCCACAGCCATGAAATCACCGCCACATTTTTAGGTCTAGCCTACAGGCCGCTATCGAAAACATCCCAGAACTTTCCAAAATGAAGTATAAGGTTTTCACAAGCCCATACAAACTATACTAGGCTCAAATCTTGCTCAAACATACTAGTTACATGATAAACATTTAGACAAACATATGGTAAAGATAGTAGCTATAGGTCATGAATGCATATATGGTCAATGTCTCATAGTTTCATTGGAGAGTCATCAAGAAGGCTCACTTCCCTCTCAAGATACCTAGATCAATCACTTTTTAGCTCACACATTCATATAACCATTCAATGACTTATCGAATCATGAAAGAGATCCATAACAATAGCACATCATTTAACCATGCCTATAACCAAAATTTAACTAGAATGAAGCCATGAAAAAATAGTCATAAAATCAGCATAATAACCAATACATGTACTCATTGATCTCAATAAGTAATAACGTATAATAACATATGAAAATTCCATCCAAGCGAAAGACTTCCATATACCACTTGATCATAGATTGAGCTAAACCAATTATCTCTTTTAGCCAAGCACCCCCATGTCATATTCCAAGCATGAATGTGGGATCTCATGGGATAAACCAAAACAAAACTGATTAGGGCATCCAGAGGCTAATCCACTTCAACCCTCAACCATAGTGATTTCACCTAAACCAGTCTAGAAATCATGAAACCAACACAAGCTTGGATACCTCATAATTTATTCACCATAACTAGAGGAATTTTCCAGTCTCCACCCACCTATCAAGGGCTTCCCGTAGAAAACCATCTCCAACCCCAACCCTTGGGAATTTCCTTACATCACCTCACCCGGATTCAAAATATTTCGGCAATCCAAAGCTCAACCAACAATGAATCCCATCACATCATGGCTATCCAGGAAATGGAAAGGCAATGCTAAAAACATTATGAATCGAGGAAAATCCCATGCCAGTGACAACAAAACAGCCATGTAAACCAAATGTATGCACCATGCATTTGAATCCCAACAAAGAAATCACACCAGCAACCTACTACATGCAAAATGTTCATGCTATAGCTACTTCTTCAATCTTCTCCTTGTGCTCCCTTGCTTTACTAATTTGCTTGTCCTTTGCTTGCTTGCTTGTGTCCAAGTTCTCTCTCTCTCTCTCTCTCTCTCTCTCTCTCTCTCTCCTCTTCGAGTTCAATTTTTGAATCTGATCAAAAGCTGAGAATTTCTTCTTAAATGTTTCTTAGATACATTTTTATCATTGATGTCTAGTGTCTCTTCCTTTCCTTTTCCTCTTTTCTTTTCCCTTGTATGCATATTCTTGTCCCTTCTTCTTCATTTTCTCCAATTTTCCTTTATTCTTTGAAATACTATTCATTTATTCCTTTATCAATTACAATGTCAATTTCCATAGTCATTAATTAACCACGACCGATGCTCAATTTAATTTTTCCCCTCCATTCAACTTGGAATACCCATGTAATGACCTTGGTCTTATTCTTTTCCTTTATAATGTCCTTCCAATTACATGGAAAATCAATCTAGGGCTATTACACCCCCCCGGAGGAACATTATCCTCGGTGTTCTATGACACTTATGACCAACAAACTATTGAAACAAAACATGCTTCTTATTTGAGCTTTGTAACACAAGTTGATGTAGTATTTACAATGACACAAACATACATACATACATACATACATATATAATTCTTTTGCTTTAACCAACAAATAAAGAAGGATATAATTCCTGCATCATATCAACCATCATTCATGTGGCTTCGTTGGGCCAAAATTGCTTCCACTACACTTTAACTTGCTCTATTGCTCAGTTCCATAGCATGAGTTGTGTCCACTACAATATGTATTATGGCTCTAGCCTGAACTCTCCCTCTGGTTCAATCAACAATACATACCAATCAATCACATGATCAACATCCTACACATATATCTTAAGCAATGAAACATGTAAAACATCATGTAATTTCACTTATGAAGTCATTGTAAGTATGTATGCCACTAGTCTAGTCCTCTCAACGATTTGAGAAGGCCAACAATGCCAAGGTGCCAACTTGGCCCATGACCCAATCCTCAAGGATCTCCTCTTGGGCTTGATTCACAAGTACACATGCTCCTAAAACTGAAACACCTTGAATGTTCTATGATGATATGCATAATTGTTCTTCATATCCTATGCTAACTTTAGATTCCTTTTAATAACCTACATCTCTTGCTCCATCTCTACTGATGTATCTAGCTCGATAAACAACCTGTTCATTGGACCACTCCAGATGATAGGAGTGTTACAGCTCTTCCCATAGAGAGCCTCAAAGGGACTAATCTTCAAGGATTCCTAATACCCATTTTTATAAGAAAACCCACTCCTCCCGCTTCCTCTGATGATACATCCTCAACATATCCTCAAGAATCATGTTAACCCTCTTTGTGTCTCCATCTGTATGTGGATGATAAGCTTTAATGAAGGCTAACTCTATCCCAAATCCTTCCAAAACCTCTAAGTGAACTTGGCATCTCTATCTGATATAATATAGAGATAACTCTATACATCCTCACTATCTCCCTGATGAAGATCTCAACTACCTCACTAGATTAATTAGTATACTTTACCAACAATGAAGTGAGCTACCTTGATTAATCTGTCAGCCACAACCATGATGGGTTCATCTAATCTTAATTTCCTAGGCAACCCTATAATGAAGTCCATGGAAATCGCCCCCCATCGCCATTCCAGAATCCAAATAGGCTACAACAAATTAGTTGGATTCTCGCATTCAACTTTTACTTGCAAACAATCCAAACACTTAGCAACAAACTCAAACACCTCTTTCTTCATGTTCGGCCAAAAGTATAACTACTTAACAACCAACAGCTATCTAGAATAATGGCTACCTTTGACTTAGGGACAGTCAAAAAGTCAAATTGATTATTTCAAGGAAGATAGTAATGACCATACCTATATATAAATATATAATTATATAAATGAAATAATTTAAGAAGGGGTTTACTTTAATAATTAGTTAAAATGTATAATTTAATAATTAATTTTTTTTTATTAAATGGGAATTAGTTAAATTGAAGACCTAACTTATTTATAAACAAGGTAAATTTAATTAAATAAAATAATAATACAAATCAGCAAATAAATAAATAATAATAATATATATTCGCTAGATAAATAAATAAATAGATAAAAATCTATATAAAAATAAAAATAATAATAATATATATAAATTAGTTATGAAAAATAATAATAATAATAATAATAATAAAGTAAATACTAATAATGATATATATCCGTTAATAAATAGATAAATTACCAATACTAACAATATATAAAAATTAGTGACGAAAAATAATAAAATAATAATAATAATATATCTTCCTTAATAGATAAATAAAATTAGTATATAATAAAATAATAATAATATATATAAAAATTAGTTACGAAGAACTAATAAATAAATAAATAAATAATAATAATAAAAACATAAGTAAATAAATATTTGTTATAACAATAATAATTCGGGAAAGGGGGGCGACTCACCAATAAAAATAAGCAAAATAATAATATATATTCGTTAATAAGTAATTAATTTATATATATATATATATATATATATATATAATATAATAATAATAATAATAAAAAATAATAATAATAATAATAATAATAATAGGTAAATAAATACTAGTTATAATAATAGATACCAATATCAATCCGGGAAAAAGGAGCGACACAAAATAAACAGGAGAAGGCCTGGAAAGAGTCCAGAGCCAAAAAGGATAAACCAAAGGAGAAAGGATAGAGGGGGGGGGGAGACTAAGAAGAAAGGGCAGGGATCCAACATCTACTGATCTTCCAGCCGTCATCTCTATTGAGATTGTTAGGCCTTCTTTCGATCTCAATAGCTTCCCTGAGTTTCCGATGATGGAACTGGGCAACCTTGGCAATAACCTTAGCCTCCTCAATACAAACGTGATGCTTGGTCTTATCCACATGCTCTGCCAGCGCTGAAGACTTGGTTCTCCCATGTTTTAGGTCAGCAGCATGTTCGCAAATCCTCTGATGGATGGAGCGCCCTGTTTCCCCGATGTAGGGGGTCCCACAAGAACAAGGGATCAAGTAGACACCCTTCATGTCCTTGGGGTTAACGGGATCTTTAACCGATCGGAGGGAATTACGAATAGTTTTGAGGGGTCTAAAGGAAGAGGGAATATTATACCTTTTAAGGATCCGAGCAATCCTGTCCGTGGTTCCTTGGACATATGGAAGGTGGACACCTGGTCGGCGTTCCTTAGGTTCTTTCCTAATAACTGCATTTCTAGATGCTTTAAGGAAAGCCTTCCGACCAAGGCGCCTACTATATCCATTTTCCACAAAGACATCAAGGAGATGGGATCTCTCCTTAATAAAATAATAAAACTATTCGTAATTCCCTCCGATCGGTTAAAGATACCGTTAACCCCAAGGACATGAAGGGTGTCTACTTGATCCCTTGTTCTTGTGGGACCCCCTACATCATAGAAACAGGGCGCTCCATCCATCAGAGGATTTGCGAACATGCTACTAACCTAAAACATGGGAGAACCAAGTCTTCAGCGCTGGCAGAGCATGTGGATAAGACCAAGCATCACGTTTGTATTGAGGAGGCTAAGGTTATTGCCAAGGTTGCCCAGTTCCATCATCGGAAACTCAGGGAAGCTATTGAGATCGAAAGAAGGCCTAACAATCTCAATAGAGATGATGGCTGGAAGATCAGTAGATGTTGGATCCCTGCCCTTTCTTCTTAGTCTCCCCCCCCTTCTTTCATCTTTTTTCGCTTTTGTCGTTCCCCTGGAGCCTTTCTTTCTCCTTTGGTTTATCCTTTTTGGCTCTGGACTCTTTCCAGGCCTTCTCCTGTTTATTTTGTGTCGCTCCTTTTTCCCGAATTCATATTGGTATCTATTATTATAGCTAGTATTTATTTACCTATTATTATTATTATTATTATTTTATTTTTTATTATTATTATTATTATTATATTATATATATATATATTTTAATAAGTTTTTTTTTTATTTTTTATTTTATTTTATATATATATATATATATATATATATATATATATATATATATATATATATATATATATATATATATATATATAGATATATATATATATATATTAATTAATTACTTATTAACGAATATATATTATTATTTTGCTTATTTTTATTGGTGAGTTGTCCCCCTTTCCCGAATTATTATTGTTATAACAAATATTTATTTACTTATGTTTTTATTATTATTATTTATTTATTTATTTATTAGTTCTTCGTAACTAATTTTTATATATATTATTATTATTTTATTATATACTAATTTTATTTATCTATTAAGGAAGATATATTATTATTATTATTTTATTATTTTTCGTCACTAATTTTTAGATATTGTTAGTATTGGTAATTTATCTATTTATTAACGGATATATATCATTATTAGTATTTACTTTATTATTATTATTATTTTTTTTCATAACTAATTTATATATTTTATTATTATTTTTATTTTTATATAGATTTTTATCTATTTATTTATTTATCTAGCGAATATATATTATTATTATTTATTTATTTGTTGATTTGTATTATTATTTTATTTAATTACATTTACCTTGTTTATAAATAAGTTAGGTCTTCAATTTAACTAATTCCCATTTAATAAAAAAATTTTAATTATTAAATTATACATTTTAACTAATTATTAAAGTAAACCCCTTCTTAAATTATTTCATTTATATAATTATATATTTATATATAGGTATGGTCATTACTATCTTCCTTGAAATAATCAATTTGACTTTTTGACTGTCCCTAAGTCAAAGCTAGCCGTTATTCTAGATAGCTGTTGGAGGCCTTGCTCATACTATTTAACACGCAAAGCTGGATCTGTTTCTTCAACTTGTCCTGACGATGAGCCACACTTGCTGGCTCGAAACGCGTCGACAAAAGTCTTTCATTATGTGATTTACGCCGAAGCTCTTCTTATAACTATTATGGATCACAGAACTCTCAATTCAACAATTACTTAACAACCATCAAAGTTTTCGAATATCCTGAGTGACCTGAATATGACTCAATGTGAAACTTTCTTAAAAGAATCTTTCTCAACTCACTGCTATCAAGCACATAGACCCTGCTCATGAATTTGACCAAGCCATCTATTGTGAGGTCATAGTCCTCATCCCTATCACCCTCACCCTACTACTGCAATCCCTTCTTCAGTTGTTAATACTTCTCATCATGCTTCCCTACATTTAATATCCTCTCTTGTAAATTTGTCTCATAAGAGCTCACAACTGAAATATGATTCACCTGCACTCTCCTACCGAGAACATTCATAACCCCATTCCCTTTTCCATTGACGTACCTGATCTCAAAATAAAACACACTGAAAGTAGCCAACCATCTAGCTTGCCTTGTAGTGAAATTGGGCTGGTCAAATAGATACCCCAATCCAACATGATCACTCATCAAAATGAACCTCCTTCCAAGGAGATAATACCTCTGCATCTACAACACATGAATGATTGTTTCCAACTCAATATCATGAGTCACATAGTTCTACTTGTGCTCATTCAGCTTCCTTGATTCATAGAAAACCACCTTGCCTTCCTACATTAGGAATCCTCAAAGTCCTTCCTTACAAGCGTATGTACAAACTACAAAATCCTTATTAGGATCTACAATTTTTAAAACTAGAGCATTGGTAAGCAAATGCTTCAACTACTCAAAACTAGCTACATACTCCTCAGTCCATTCAAAATTATATCCTTTCCTCT
Source organism: Pinus tabuliformis (assembly GCA_031772625.1). NCBI lineage: Eukaryota > Viridiplantae > Streptophyta > Pinopsida > Pinales > Pinaceae > Pinus > Pinus tabuliformis. Next base: position 1,238,525,173 of record CM062819.1, read on the forward strand.
ATAAAGATGTAATAGGATATCCAACCTTGGAGAATTTCTTGATGCACCTCCTTTAGTAACCTACTAGTCTCATGAATGATATGACCTCATCCACATTCTTTAGAGCTGGCCACTCCATGATAGCCTTAATATTTTCGAGGTCCACTGCTATCCCCTCCTTGGAAACAACATGTCTCAAGTAATGAATCTAAGTCTGAAAGAAACTACACTTACTAAGCTTGGCATACAATTGATGCTCTCTCAAGAATATCAGTACCGTTACTAGGTTCTGTGCATGCTCCTCTTCGTTATTTGAATATACCAATATATCATCAATAAAGATTATCACAAATTATCTAAGTAAGGGCACAAAACACTATTCATCAAACACATGAAAGTGGATGGATCATTGGTAAGACCAAAAGGAACCACCCAAAATTGATAATGCCCATACTTGGTACGTAATGCAGTTTTATAGATGCCTTATTCTTTGAAAACATTGTTTCTCCCTTCAACTAATCAAACAAATCATCAATCCAAGGTAATGGATACCTGTTCTTGATAGTCATCTTGTTCAAATTTCTCTAATCGATGCACAATCTAAGAGTATTATCCTTATTATTTACAAACAACACAGGTGAACTCCAAGGAGATACACTTGGTCTCATGTATCCCTTATCAAGCATCTCTTTAAGTTGCAACTTCAATTCCACCAACTCTAGAGTGCTCATATAATATAGTGCCTTAGATGTTGGTGTTTCTCCTAGTACCAACTCAATAGATAAATCCACCTCTCTATGAGGAGGAAAATCTAGAAAATTTGCAGGGAACACATCTTGAAACAACTGTAAGACATGATACTTCCTCAAGACATCATCATCCTCAACATCCTTCCCTTTGTCACTGGAAACATGAACTACAAACAATACACACCATTTCTTGTAGTTGTGCTTAGTTTGCATAGTTATAACCATTCTCACTGATATAGGCTTCTTCTTTCCCTAAAAGATTATATTTTGATCTGAAAATGGAATGTACTTGTTTACGACACAAGTACATTCCATTTTACAACACTTGGTCCTGAGCTCCTGATCATATTTTCTCCATCGTCATCCACACACTCAATGGCTTTGTCATAACAATCCACCTTCATCTTGTGAATAAATGGACAATCCATGCCCAAAATAATGTTATATGATCTCAAAGGAAGCGCATTTAGGTGTGTCGATGTATGAATGCCATTAAGCACAAATGTATAAGATCTCACCTAGTGATGAAGTCTTCTCTTGGTCCCTGTAGCCATCTCCACCAACCAATATTTCCCATGCACTTATTTATGCAAATGATATTGGTCCACCAGGTCAGGACTAACATAGCTATGATTATATACAAGATCAATCAAAATGGAAACAAATTTATCACACAAATTACCTTCCATCTCAATAAAATATATCTGATGGTTTGCCTTCTTATTATCAAGTGTTGCATAGATCTAAGGAATGTTATGACCAACATCCCCCACTATCTGCACCTCCTCATCACTATAGATTTGTGGCCTTCTACCCTAATACAATGAAAAATCCTTCTTGTGATGGTCTTTACCACAAATCCAACACTTCAATGGTTCCCTACCATTGGCTTTATTCTTCTGCTCTCCAAGCTGAGACCCGTGTCCTTTCTCAGCTACATTAAACTTCTTACAAGGGGTGACATTTTCATTCTTACCTCCATCATGAGATCTTCCTCACTTCTTGGGCCATTTTCTCTTAGTATTCTCATTACCTTTCCAATCATGCTTGAACTCAAGCTTCCATTTTGACTAGTCATAACAATGATTTATTTCCTAATGGCTTCCTCCAATTACAAAGTCTCATCAAACTGAATATGATATTTACATGACAATGGAAATCCAATTATTAACCTTTGAATCTTCTCTTTATCATCCTTAAGATAGGGAACATACCTCAACAACTCTAGAAATTTGGTTGTGTACTCTTTGTCTGTCATGGAACCCATCCTAAGCTTATAAAAATGCCTAGTCTTTCCATCCTAATATCTCTGAGACAAGAAATCCTTCTTGAAGAGTTTTTCAAACTCACCTCAAGTCAACTTATCTTCTCTAATACCTCTAAAATTGTTAATTTCTTCCCACAAATTATCTACTTTTCCTTTGAGACTGAAGGTGGCTATATTGAATTTCTTGTTCTCTAAGTAGTCATACAATCTGAATAAATTCCTCATCCTAAGCAGCCATACTTCTGCATCTTCTGATTTATTAATTTCCCCATAAAAAATGGGAGGCTTTACTTTCTTAAACTCCTATGACAAGTACTCACTCCTACTATGATGTTGACGTGATGGCAATGATGTCAACTGGAAGAAGAACTAGAATAAAACCCATGCATACCAGTCCTCTTCTTGAGTGTATCCAATAGTCTACCACTCTTCACTGTATCATCCCTATCGAACTAGTGTCTCCTCTGGGACCTGCTACCATCTTCCCCATTAGTCTTGATCTTCTCCTGCCTATCTCCATGACTAATCCCTAGTTGTCCCTACTTTTGTAAGCCTGAAAGGCTTTGAAGAATCATTGCATTGACTTTAACTTGCTTTTCTTAATCCCTTACAAGTATTTCTTGTGCCTCAATCAACTTTTTATAATGTTCTTTTTAACACCTAATATATGTTGTCGGACTCCTAAGTGTATCTGCTAGATCAGGAGAAAACTCTTCTCCTTGTCACTCAACTGACTTTTTCCCATTCCACTGATTTCACATCAGGCTCGTATGAGAAGCCATGTGAACTATAATCCACTATTATTCTCTTCATATCATGGCCTTCTATTTATGGAAAATATACCATGTTAGATAAACCAAATAGAATACATAATCAAAATCATACCTCAATGTATCTCAAGGGAGGCTATCACATAATGACAAGTCCATCCAAATTAGCATGATATATATAGTAATGACAAGAACATATTGACATCATGATGCATGCATGATAATAATACAAAATTTTAACAATAACTACATGCATGATAACCATAACCATCTGTGTGTACCCAGAGGTCCAATATTGTAAACATTGCTTTGATACCACTCGATGACACTGGTACCAAAGAAAGGTTTATAGGGAACAAAACTGGATCTGAAACCACCTTGTAACACCCCACCCCAAATTTACCTTCTTTTACAAGCTCTCCAAGGTAAACATGAACTGAGAGTTACTATGACATGACCCAACATCCAAGTTCTAGTTATGGAAGTGGGTTCTACTAACTAGAAACTTATGAAACTCCCCAGGGGTACCTAATCACCCAGGTGTCAAACAACAACCACTAGTGATCAACCCCTGAGCTATAAATTTCTTTTTACCTAAGTGCATAGCCTAGTCAAAAACATTCCAAGATGTGCATGTGGCTAGAAGGCTCTAGCTACATGCATATGAATTCCTTTGTGCAGTTGTAGCCAAAATTTCCAAGTTTTATGTGTGCAGCCATGAAATCAGTGCCACATTTTCAGGGCTAGTGTACATGCCACTGCCCATAACAACCCATAACTTTCCAAAATCAAATATAAGCGATTCACATGTCTATATAAGCTATACTGGGCTCAGATCTTGTTAAAACATGCCAGTTACATGAAAAATATTTAGACAAACATATGGTAAATATAGTAGTTATAGGTCATGAATGAATATCTGGTCATTGCCTCATAGTTTCACCAGAGAATCATCAAGAAGGCCCACTTCTCTCTCAAGCTTGCTACATCAAACACTTTCTAGCTCATACATTCATATAAACATTCAATGAATTATCGAATCATGAACAAGGTATATAACAAGAGCACTTCATTTAACCATGTGTATAACCAACATTTAACCACAATGAAGCCATGGAAAACTAGTCATAAAATTGAAATAATAACTAATATGTGTGTTCATTGATCTCAATAATAAATAACATATAATACTGTATGAAAATTCCAACCAAGTTAGGGAATTCCACATACCATCTGACCATAGATTGGGTTGAACCAAATCTCTCTTTTATCCAATCACCCTCCTGCCATATTCCATGCATGAATGTGGGATCTCGTGGGATAAACCAAAACAAAACCAACTAGGGAATCTAAAGGATAAACCACCTCAACCTTCAACTATAGTGATTTCACCTAAACTAGTCCAAAAATCACCAAACCAACACAATCTTGGATGCCTCAAAATTACTTCACCATACCCTGAGGAATTTTCCTATCTCCACCCACCTATCAAGAGCTTCCCAGAGAAAACCATCTCCACCCACAACCCTTGGGATTTTCTTGAGACCACCCCACCCAAATCCAAAATCTTTCAGCAATCCAAAGCTCAACCAATAATGAATCCCATCACACCATAGCTATCTAGGAAATGGAAAGGAAAGGCTCAAACAATTATGAATCTAGGAAAATCCCATGCCACTGACACCAAAACAATCATGTAAACCAAATTAATGCAATATGTATTAAAATCCCAACAATGAAATCACATCTACAACTTGTTAGCTACAAAATCTCCCTACTATGGCTTCTCCTCCAATCTTCTCCTTATGCCCCCTTTCCTTCATTTTCTTGTACTTTTCTTGCTTTGTTGTGTCCAAGTGCTCTCTCTCTCTCTCTCTCTCTCTCTCTCTCTCTCTCTCCCCTTGGAGATCAATTTCTCAACTTAATAAAAATCTTAGCAAAAGTTATCAAATGTTTCTCAGATGCCTTTTATCATTGATGTCGAGTATCTCTTCCTTCCATTATCCTGTTTTCTTTTGTTTTTTTTTAATTTCCATTGCATGCATATTCTTGTCCCTTCATATTCCTTTTCTCCTATTTTCCTTTATTCCTTAATTAATTGTCATTTATTGCTTTTTTTCTTTTCCAATGTCAATGCCAATTTCTGTAGCCATTATTTAACCACAAGTGATGCCCACTTTAATGTTTTCCACTCCATTCAGCTTGGAATACATGTCCCATGAACTTGGTCTTATTTTTTTCCTTTATAATGTCCTTCCAATTACATGGAAAATCAACCCAGGGCTATTATAGATAGGTTACCCTTATCTTTATCCCCTATGTTATTTGACCTTGACTAGTGTAAACTCATGCATTTCTACTTGGACAGTGGAATTTCTTGAACCTTAGATATATTCCAATATTGTATGGTTTATTATATATTTATGTAATGATAAAATTATAATGAATCATAGGTGTCAAATATCCCAATAATTTAATTCCAGACCCCAATTTTCCTACTTGTCAAGGATCGTATACATTTTCATCATTAAGATATTCATGGTGGTGTTCATAGCTGGTGTCATCAGTTCCTTTTGTAATGATACATTAAATAATGGATTTTTAAATTCCCACAAGTGGAATTGTTCCTAAGGTAATAATATTTACTATACTGCATACCATTCTATGCTAAGATGGTCATAAGGTTGGCTACCTAGACTCTGGTGAGTGTCTTCCTTAGTGTACAAATTACCACTATGGGACATATGCAATATACTTGCACTATTGAAATGCTAGAGGTGTTGGGAGGTTAACATGTAGTTCACACTATTGTGGAATAAACTCCAATTAAATCTCTCTACAATCCAACACACTAAATATCATTATCACTAATAAAATAAAGAGATGTAATACCCTATCATAACTAACACATGCATCATCTACCATTTATTAACATAGGTTTATTATTCTAGTAGGGTAATTTTGGATCAATGGTGATTGTAAACTTGAGGAAATAATGATATGAATAATTTTCCTCTAAATCCAATCGATAAGGTACATGTGTATATGATACATGATAACCATAGTACCACATATAATAACAACGATGAATCAAAACAGAAGGATCACGGATGTTTCTCTTAAAACAACTCACTTATACTTACCATGCTCCGAAATATACATATTATGTATGTATATTTTTTTTTCTCGATAAAGACTAATTCTATTAAGTAAAATATAGTACAATCAAGAGAAGCAAGAGACCGGCAGACCGGAAATGATGCATCCATCAACCTCGGTCCCGGAGGAAAGAATCAATCTCAGAGCTACATCAAATAACTTGAGAGCAAAGACTGACTAACTGACTTTTACCCCACAGGGGCAGAAACTACAACAAAGTGTTTTTTCCCTTTTTTTTTGTTGACTTTTGTCCAGCCATCATGGGGAGAATGAGCTAAAACAACTTGAAGACTGGAATTCTCTATCTTCGGGAACTCCTTTTCTGATTCAGAAGAGGAAGTCTCATGGGCGCGTTTCTGGGAGATTGCTGTTACATGGGCGTGCCCCCTAGTATCCGTGGGCGGATCCATCGGCTGAGGCGCCTGGTCCAGTTCTGAATCGCTTTCCTCATCCTTCGAACTTGGGGAGCTAGAGCTCCCTGCTGGCGGCAGAGGACAGGGAGCCCAACGCTTGGGTTTGGTTTTTGCGAAGATGCCCTTTTTCGTTCTTGCTGTCAGCAATGGGCAGGAGTTCTGCAGGTGCCCTATTAGGTGACAATGGCGGCATCGGAAGGCAGTGTTTTCGTAATCTAGAAACTAGGTCCAAACAGTGTCATTGATCTTGAGATTGATTTGCTCTGGTAGTCCCTTGCTTAGATCAAGCTCCACACATATTCTAGCATATGTATAGAGACCTTGCTGTTCCCTCTCGTAATTTCCCATTAAAAAGCAGCCCAAGGTGTTGCCAATTTGCCTGTATACTTCTGTGCGCCACAGGTGTATCAGGAGATTTGGAAGTCTGATCCAGACAGGGGCTTTAGTGATGACTGCAGAAGCTAGGTCAAAGTCTGGGAACCATGGAGTTAAGAAGAGGCCTGCTGAACCCATGAACCAAGGGCCTTCTTCTAAGGCCTTTTCATAGTGCTTGTGATTATCGAACATAACTATGAAATATCCCTTTGCACAGAAATAAACCTTGCAACGGTGAGTCCAGTTGTCATTGATCCAGTCATAAAGATCCTTTGAGCGTGGCCAGAGCCCATTGAATCTGCAGATGATGGCCCTTTCAGCGAATTTTTGGGTGTCATCTGCAAGGTCAAAGTAGGAGATCTCAACAGAGGGAACCTCCTCCAATTTGTGAACCAAAAAAGGCTTGGGTTTGGGAGGTTCAGGGGATGCGGGTATCTCAGAGCGGACTGCAGCTTTGTAGGAGTATGGAGGAGCAGAAGAGGATTGACCAGCAGCTCCACCTCTCAAGCGAAAGGAAAACACTAAAGCGCTGTTGTTTGTTATGCTGTAAAAGGAGACAGGAAGAGGATCATTGAGCTATTTACCTTGGAAAATAAGTCTCTGTAGGGCTGAGGGGATCCCGAGTCTGTGCTCCAGCTTTGCTTTGAGGTTCTGCACCAGATCTGTAGGGTTTACCCATTGCAGAATGGTCTTGCCAAAGATCTGTGCTATTTGAACCTGAAAGGGGGCAGAGGAATTTTCAAAAGATTTCTGGAGCAGCACGGGGCTAGAATCTTTTGAGTCTCCCATCTCTTGATGGATAGGGGGCAGCAGGAGAGAAGAAATCTTCTGCTTGAGGTCTCTTTTGCTCTAACTCGGATCCGCTGCAAAGGGAAAGGCGTCCGAACTGTAGAAGGGCCCCTGATCAGTGGAGGAGCCAGAGCTGCCATGCCTTTGCGCGCCTGTGCTGAGCGCATGGAAGTTCGCCTCTTCCTTCGGCTCAACCTCCACTTGGAGCTTCAACTCAGGTTCTCGTCTCCGATAGAACCTGAATCGAGCCTCCCTTTCAGCAGCAAGTCTGCGCAGAGGCCAAGCGGCGGCCAAGGCCAAAGAGGCGACGGCGGCGGCAGCTTCGCAGATAGGGTTTGGCTCCGGCTCCAGATCTCTGCTCAATGCTTGCTTCTCAAGTGATGAGGAACGCTCCGGCCTTCTGATCTGGATTGGATCTTCCCCTTCAACGGCAGAGAGCCGATGCCAAACGGAGGCTGAGGGCGCTGAGGCTGCGGCGACTGTAGGGTTCATCTTCAAGAGCCTTCCCGGGAGCACCCTCATTTCTTGGCCTTCTTTGCAGTAGGGGCCGCTTTCTTCGGCTTCAGAGCGCTCGAAACCATATTATATATGTATATTAGCTAACAATGATCTACACATTAATCATGATTTCAAGATTCATTTATTAGAGTTTTAGTGGAGAGATACCCTTGTGAATTCGTTTTTCCATTTAGGATCTGATATCCACTCACAATTGATCGAGGAAGTCAGGTTTATAGGTATACCATTACTCTACTACCTCCATTGATATAGTAGTTAAGTTGTAGATTGAAAGATTGGGAGGAAATATGTGATAAATTTACTCGAAAAACTCCAGTCTCACTATGAGTAATATCCAATAGTGTTAACAAGAGTCATCAATGAGTCTAACACAAGACTGTGCCTACGGTGGAATTCCAAACAGGCTTATGGGTTGACATCACACCTCATATCATAAGGTAAGGTAGTCTGTAACTACATGCAGGTTAACCCCCATGAGGAAAGGATCATTTTTAGTAATTTAACTATTGAATGTAGTTACTTTCGGTTGACTCTAAGGGTTCCATGGGAAAATTCCCTCCACATGGATGTGTAAATAAACTTAAAATTCACACATTTAACACGACTGATGAGAAATTCACTTTGGAAAACCATAAAACATGTCTAGTGATCAAAAGGGTTCACAATTAAGGAAGGTTTACCTATCATGTCATATTCTTCCAAGTCTCTACAATGATAAAACTGGGATTGACCTCTGTTTTGTTCCGCTGGTTGGTTAGCAAGGTTCCCAATAGGAATCCCTGAACACAATAGTTCCAACTCGGTAATATAATAGTGTACTCACATCGATGGCTGATTACAACCATGGTATGGAAAGGGATCGAGTATAATCCTCTGCAAAAAGTATACGAAATATATTCAATGATACAATAGTTTTGAAATGCTCTACTAGAATGTTTAAATGAGGAGCTTTATTTCTAAGGTGTTAGACAACAAGAGTTTGGATAATGTGAATTTATGTCGATTTAGGATTCAGTTTTAGAGATGATTGTCTAAATGAGATACACAAGGTGCAGTGCCAAATTAAAGGCACTATTATATGTGTTGCTCTGCAATGATATTAATAGGTATTGAATTAAAACCAAGTGATCCATCAATATCATAAACATCTAACTGTATATGGGAGACGAAAATAATATTAAACAATTAAATTAACTAGTGAAGGGTGCCAACCAATGTGTCAAATGTAGGAAGATAAAAGAGATAGATAAAAAGCACTTCCTAATCACCCCATATATTCAACTGTAGGTTGTGATAAATATCCAAGAGTATTACTATTGACTTGACTTGAATTGCAATAATTACATAGTTTCTATGTAGGATGGTTTAAGCTGAAGGCTTCATTCATAATTTTTCTTAGCACACTCGAGATCTACAATAACTATCACTATGAGAAGGATTGTCCATAATTTCCTTATGTTAGACTGTTAAATTGCATCCCTTACCAATCTTCATGTTCACATGATTAAACCTATAATAGTTAGTTAATGGATATCATCAAAGTTATACTTCCACTTGCCTTCATCAATAGGGATTGTTAATATAAATTAAGTGGATGTTACTAATGCATATAAATTGTTTCTTTTCAAAATAATTCACTTCGACAACATATAATAACATGTTGATACATTAATAAATATGTGGGAAATTGACATATTCACACATACATATTTGGTATGAAGTAACACATATCAAAATGATTTGACACCACATTAGAAATGGATACCACAATCATTCCATAATGAATTTGTTTAAATTTAAAAGATGAATTCGACCATTCAATTCATTCAATATTGTATTCCACAAATCATTTATAATGTACAAAATTTCTATTACAATGTTATTGGAAATCACATCACTATTATATTACATAGTAATAGACATTTTATGAAAATTTACAAAGTTTCAAATTTTCAAGTTTACATGTACGCACTATTCACTTGAAGGTGGAACCGTGGAATGTAGACTTCCAAATAAATACACTCCTTGATGTAGTTCTTGTGAACTTAAAGAATTTTCATAGTTAGACCAAACTTTATTGAGTTGCTAATTGACCTGCCAGCCTTTTCCTTTGGTACGCTTATTCCTTGTGGACCCTTAAGCTACAATGGGGATATATGAGATATGGGTACACTAATAGAGTGAAGGTGAGTGCTCAACTTGGGATGTTTCCACTCAATGGAACTTTACTCACACCAAATTTACAACAAAAGGTTAATAGTCACTCAAAATAAAAATAGCATTAGGACATCCATCCAACATAAGGGTGCCAAAAGTATGCTTCTCATAGTTTTCTCTTTCTTTTATAGAATGTTTTGGTAGTGTCACTTGGATCTACATGGAAAATAATCATTTTCGTTAATTAAATATTTTTTATTATTCAGCTATTCAAGTGTCAAAATTTTATTAGTGATTTCATGAGATTATTTTTTCTTATTTTTCTTTTAAAAGGGATAATTTACCTCACCCACATATGTTCCCTATTTCTTCTTTTATTTCCCCCTTGATCCTAAATTAGGATCCCTATTTTTGTATTTAATTTTTAATCAACTAGAGTCAAGAGGTTGATATCAGATTCTTTTTCTTGACTACCCCTTACCTTTTCTCAATTAAATATTGGTTGGAGATTTCAATTTATGCACTAACCACATCAGACATTCTCTCATGGATTTATTTTTTCCCCATTTTTAAATTATTAACTTTTTATTTCAAGCCCACTTCCATCTCTTATTGTAAATTTGTATCAACTATTGATCCCAATTAAGATTTCTTTTGTGCCCCATATCTTAGAATGTTTTAAATTTTATAAGGGTTTATCATGCTAAGGAGAAATTCTTATGTGTGAGGGTGAATAGAGGGATTACTTGATCCATCTTTATGCTTTTCATTAGTAACATATCCTTAATTCCCATTCCTAAACATTAAACTTTCAGTTAAGACTTAATTAAACAACCTCTTTTATTTTCCCCATTCCTTCTAGGTGTTTGAATTTATGAACATTACCTTTTATTACCTTAAATATTCTGATGTGAAGAGTGAAAAATCAGTTGTTACTTTCAATAAGTTCCTCACAAAGTTCCAAGGGTGCCACACTTCTTTCCCTTTAGACATATGTGACTAGAAGAGAGGAACATGACATGATGATGAAGGTCACTATGATGGTTGAATCATCTCTCATCTCTTTTTCATAAAATACTTGGAAAGGAAGGAGAAAACAAGTTTCTAAAGGAACGATTCATATATGTACCAAATGCCCATTTATTACAAATTATTTGTCATGCTCATTTTAACTTTCTTTCTGAAACACCTTTGAAAAATTATGTATCATAAGAAAACATAATTTAGCAGGATATGTATTTGGAAAATTCTCTCACAATGAAACATATATTACAGAGGCAATTCAAACTTTTCAAATATTTTGTTCCATATCATAAAGGGATTTTTCATGGGGAAAGGAAATTTGCTACAACATGATGTATTACATGGACATGAATTTTGGTGTGACATGATAAGAGGAGGATAGTGCATGAATTGAAACATTAATGCAATGTGATGTTACACATGAAAACATAATTTGATGCAACATAGTAAAAGAAAAGTTACCGCATGAAGATAAACTTCGATGAAATGTGCCATTTTGTATGAAAAAATAATTTGTTGTGGCACAGTACAAAGAAATAAATCTTGGATCATGTGATATGCTACTGATGTATAAAATTTATGTAGATGTGATACATCATAAATATGGAATTTACATTGTATATTTAAAAATTATTTTTTTGTGATATGGAAAATTGGAGTAACATGATATGTTAAATAAAAAAAATATGTAGGTTGCGATTAATAGGTGGGGAACAAAGAATTTGCATGAAAGTTTTATTTTTCACAATAGGGGTAAGTTTAGGATTATGCCATACATGACGTGTCATGGGAAAAGTGAAATCAAATATGATATGTCGTGAGGAAAGGAAAATTTGGTGCAACATCCATAGTGTCACTGATAAAGTAAAATCAAGTGAAATATATCATATATAAATAAAAAAAATTATATAGCATGAAACAAAGTTTTGAAAACGTTTTGGAGAATTTAGGAGGATAAACTAGCTCTTAAGCAAGGGAAAAGAACAATACACAACTTAAGAACCCTAGTGAGTTCTAAGGGAAATAAAACAAAACAAATTTTCTGAGAACCTTGATAGCAAATAAAATATGTATAATGAATGTTCATAAGGTCTTAAATGTTGAAAGTTAAAATAGTATAGCGGGTTGTTGCAATCACAACAATTGGTGAAACCTTAAGTGAAACCATGAATTTCAACAACAAAAGTTTAAGATAAGTTTCTATTTATGTAAGAAAATATTTATCTTGACCAAGAACTTAATATTAATAGGTCCATTGTAACTTGTCCTTCAGATCAACTAGATGCATGTTCATTTCCAATTTGGATGGATTAATGGTTATGATTATGAGGCAAGGGTGCCCAGTTGATTTCCAGAGTCAATCTTTCCTCAGAGGCTAGTGTAGTATCACAAGGTAATTGCATACAAGGATTGTTGAAAATTTCAAGTTGATTATTTCTATTTTTTTACATTGCTTTGATTTCTCTCTCTCTCTCTCTCCGGTATATACATGTTAGTGAGAAATATTCTAGATATGCATCATAATATGTGTTGTGCATGTGTGATGATACCTATTAGTGAGAAATATCCTAGATATGCTTCTTTTATTATAACTTTAAGGTAACCCACAATTTCTCTAAAATAAAACCTGAGCCTTTCATAGTTTCCTATTGATTAGGCAATATTACACCACCAAGTCTGCATTCCATGCACCAAATCGAGGTAATGTACATAAGCTACGAATAAGTGACTTATCTATTGAGTCATGGGTGGATTCCCGAGATTTTCATTAACGGGTTAGGATGAATCTATGTTGATATATTATGTAATTCACAACCATATTATGGGTTGATTAAAATAAGTATTAATGTCATATAGAGTTATTTTTAATTCCTGTGCTTTTAATTGTTCATATAATTTCATCTTCGTGTGTGTGTGTGTGTTTATTATTATTATTTTTGTATAACATTTTATATTAGGTGGACATATATTTACATTAACATTAGAAGAATTTTCTTCTCTTGATGCAATTATAATTTTTTTATTTTATAAATAGGAAAATCTATTTTAGTTTGCTACTTTTGGTTATAGAAGGAAAAAAAACCTCCTCCTTGAGATATTTTTTACTTTTATTATATTATATGGATTTCAAGTTTGGGGTTGAGCACGTGTAGAAAATCATGGAGAAAGATGAAAAATGTAGAAAAAAAAAATGATAATCTATAATATTGAAATTAAAAGCAATATGCGCTATCTTATCCCGCTCATAGGTTTAGGGCCTTCACCCATTCGGAATATGGCTATGATTAGGCATATAATACCAAAGGACAATGAAACTAACTTGAAAGGAAATATGCATTTTCATATTGCTACAAAATCTAGTCAATGTCACCTATGGATTAAGAGAGGATGGTATAAAAATGATAAATCTTGGCTAAGTTATATGAGAATGGAGTTCACTCTAAACAATATTTATAACATTACAAATACTATCACATTCTAATTTAAGGATAAATTATGGTGCTACAAAGAATTAGAGGAAAATAAAAATTCATGATATTACAAAGTGGTTATTAGCCCAAGGATAGAAGATCTATAACTATATTGACCTATTGTTGAGTAGTAATGCTTATAGTAGTTTGAGTCTATTTGAGTAGCTAGAGTATTAATGAAAATTATATTCAATTGCTTAATGAAATTGAATCCAAACAACATGATTTTGAGAAGGGGTAAGGATATCCCACCAACCTTGATATGAAATTTACATAGATAGTTGGATATTTAGATGAAGACACAAATGTAGAGCCAATAGTGTCTAAATCTAGTGGCTCACTTAACATGCCAATTGTGCCTTTTCCACATTAAGTAAAACTAAAAATATCAATGGATACTATACTAATGGGCTCTAAATTCACTGGAACGGCTCTAAGTGATGTTGGAACAAAGTGGTAGAGAAAAATGATGCCATGCTCCCTAACCCCCTCCCTATATGATTGGATGAAGTAATCACAATCGGGTACCACCATGTAGTATTTAATTTTCATCATCTAAATAAGTAAAAATAACATGAGGCCCCTCTTCATTTTTGGATTTCCATGACCTTATGAACTTGAGAGAAATCTCCTCCACCTATCATGTTTATAATCTCAATATATTCATCTTAGATTCGTCATAGCAACAAGACATGTAATGTATCAGGAGTCAAGCCTCCATGTCTTGCACAATGTTGAATCTTTCAATGTAGTCTTCAAGGTTCTCATATTCATTTTGTGTCATCATGAATGCTTCCTCCCTCTGTTCCTTATCTTTACAATACTATTGATACTTCTACAAGAATTTAGTTAGTCTTGGTAAAGGTTGATTTCAAATTCATATCTTGATGTTTAGAACATGTGGTTGATGTGTGTAAATAGTTGTAGGAAACATACTTGGTATTAGCATGACAAGGTAATAGTTGATGTGTTTATATAACTAACAATTGGGTGATGTGACAATGCATAGTAGCACTCAACGACAACAAGGAAAAGGTCAAAGAAAGGAATTGGGTAAGAATTCTTTTGGCTATGTTTGGAAACCCTAATTCCAAATGAATGAGTGATTTTCATACAGGAAGTCTTCTTAACCTTAATCATGACTTAAACTATGTGGATATGTGTTAGATTCATGAACTTGTATTTGACAGGTATATTAGCTAGTCTCTAGTTACATGTGCATCTGTCAAGGGAATTGGAGTACCTTCATAGATGGCGTGGATGTGTTCAGTTGCAAGAATTGTGTTTGGCAAGAAAGGTAAGGTAACCAATGTATTGCTATGTTTATTTAATAAATGACAGTTATGTGTTGATGGCAGTTTGATGCAAGGGATTGCATGGAAAATAAATTGCCATGGAATCTGGAAGAAGGTTGAGGTTGAGAATTCCCTTGGAAGCACTCAAAACCATGGTGATTGAGTCATGCAGTATGAGTCTTTTGATTTTCGTATTTTGGTGATTTTTTGTGCTTGATTGTGTTTTTGTTTGCATCTTTGCATGGCGATGACACTCTGATTGTTGTGTTGTATTGTTGTTGGTTTTCCATGGTTTTCTTATTGTTTGTTTCTTGTATATTCTTTTATGTTTTCGGTCTGGGGAACTGGCTGGGAAGGAGGAAAGTTAATAGAGCCCAGGAAGAGATGAATGAAACCCAATAGTTAATGTAAGGTCTGGATGAAGCTCAGTGCATGTATAAGGGCAGTTGAAGGCAAGTGTGTAACAACAAGTTGGATTGGTTGGGTCCATTGGTGTAAATGGACGATGGCGGGACATACATGAGAAAACTAATAAGGAAAAATAAAGTAAGTAGATTTGAGGCATAAAATGCCTTAGCTACTTTGGGAATTGTTATTCTCAATGCTATACATGCATTTCATGGATAAAGGAAGTTCTCTTAACCTTGATCTTATGATATCTAGTAATTATGTTGTGATCACGATTATGTTGATGTATATATATATGTATACATGTATACATTTAGGTATGTTGTTTTCTGATGAGATCATGATTGTTTTGTGTAAATGTTATATATATGTATGTATCTATGTCACTGTCTGAAACGGTCATCATGAATCGTTCTTCTGGAGGAATAATTTCTTATGCAGGTGAATGGCATGAAGAGATTCCTCATTCATGAGGAATCAAGTGGGAAGAGTAGTTTGACAGATCTCTGATGTCACTATCATGTGAATAGGAATTGATATTATGTGATTATACTATGTCTACATTTATGTTATGGACAATCTAATGCTAAGAGATACATACGCGAAATGAAAACAATGTGATTTTTATAGGTCTATTTGGGCACATCACTCCTGACATTCAGATCAGTATTTTTAGGGCTCACCAAACCCTAATTTACTTGTTACATGCCTTAGACAAGTCATCACAATGAATGCTTCCTTCTATGAAAGTTTCATGGCCTGAAACCTTGCTAAAATGCCTCCTTGGGACACTAGCGTAGCGTTAGTCAGGGGTAAATGCACTACAAAGTAGGTAGACCCATTCTAGCCTACACTGCAGTGCACTCAGACCCTCTTTGACCTGCACTGGGTGAGATTGAGTGAAATTTTCATAGGGTTCTGGGAATATTCCTTAATTCTAGATCATTCTGGAAGGATCCCCTCCCTTATCTCATCCTATGAGCTTGAAATTGGATAGCTAAGGATCCATTAACCTCATATACTCTCATCCCTTGCTCTATGGGAACTAAATACAAGTTTGGAAGGCCATTCAATACCCTCATTTATGACAAAACCGCCTCCATTTCCTAGAAATTGAGCACACATCATAGTGATCAAAGGGGGCTACAATTTGATGTTTTTAAGGAAATTCTATTGGTTTGAGAATTGAGTTCATGTCAAGCAATGTTATGCTACTGGAATGGTGTACTTTTGATGTGGCGAGGGTTGGACTGAAGATGGAGGAGTGGCATAGCATCGAACTGGATTGGGTGATACTCTTCATTCTACATTAATATAGATCTTATTCCTTTTCTCATATTATTGTTCATATATGTGATGGTTATGTGTTTCAATGTCTTCAATTCCACTGGATTATAATAGTCTTAGATCATGTATGCTTTGATCATTTGTTGTTTATGTTTCTCTTCATACAAGTACCTTTTGAGCGCATTTAGTTCAAGTGGGAGTGACGAAAGAGATTCAAAAGAGATCAAGGAAGTGGAAGACTACAAGTAAGTTCCTTCATCTCATCTATCTACTATAGGAAAAGGTTGAACTACTTTCTTTTTGTTGTTCTAGGTAAAGTCACCCACCTAGGGAAAATGTGTTTATCCATACGTGCAAATTCCATATAACAAATTTGCGTCCACTTTGGGGAATGATTGTCATTCTTGGTGGCTTCCCCTCATCATATGATATCATAGTAGACTTTTGTTGACTTTATTGATCTTATGTCAGTCTTTTTGAAGTGTTTTTAGTCAAAAATTGTGCTTGAACGTCTCTTGATTTGACATTTTGGCACCAGCTTAGTGTTGGTCTTCACATAGTGCACTACAGAGGAGCTCCTAGCTTAGATACAGTGCACTGCAATGCACTATCTCCCACTCTAGCTTGTGTTGATTCCTCTTAGGCTAAAAAACCCACCTTTCACTAGATTTTTCTAAAGTTGCTTCTATTTTTGTTCGCTGAAAGATCAATGATTCTTGTGGTTCTGAAATCAAGTTGTATTTCTTCTTCTAGCCCTACTTTGGCCTTGATTGTTTAGTGTTTCTTAAATTATTTCTTTATCATTATCAATTCATTGTCAAAGTTAGCTGATATTCGATCAATGCTTTATGAAAAGGAAATGTCATAAAGTCTTCATTGCTTTCAAAAAGGAACTATTGTAAAGTCTTTTTTTCTTGCAAAAAGTATTGATTGATTGTATGTGCATTTATTTTCCTTTTGTTCATCTAAACATTAAGGGAAATGAAAAGGAAAACTTACATTATGCATTTAGAGGTTTTTGTGTGTTTGTAGGGAAATTGCATTAGATGTGCTCTATGCTCTTTGATTAAACATTCTGATTGCTCTATCCCTTGTAGTTAAGGTTTTCATTGTTCAAATTAAATGAAAATAATGTTTCTCATGTTAGTTTCATTCTAGGAATTGCAAACATACATCACTTGGTGAACCTTGAATCACAAATTCTTAATAAGATCAGCTTAAAAGTTATCTCAATTAACCTAATGGGGCATTGTAACTTAACGCATAACATTTAGAGGTTCTAGGCTAGAGACATGTTCCAACATTGTAAAAAATAGCAGATGTCATTAATTGTCTATGATACATTCCAAGTGTGATACCTCATTCCATGTGCGTAAGTATATCATAGCTTGTCCACGTACCTTCAGGTATATAGGGTGGTGTTATAGTACGAAAAGTATAAAGGAATTCTCTCATTGTGCAGTTTTGCATTAGAGAGCGCTAATATGGATTGAGCCTCCATGTACTTTCAGGTATATATGGGAGGACTACATTAGGTTGCTATCCATCCTTAGGTAACCGAGTCGGCTGCGTTGTATATTGTGATACACCGCAAAAAAAATTGTGGAGATTTCCTCCACGTATGTTAAGTCCTTCATTTACTAAGGCAGTATATTGTAGTTCATAGTTACTTGGTAATCCTTTTGCCTAGATTATCCCTCTTTTGTTTTGTTATGTTATTTTGATTAAAATAAAATTAACTCACCATGGATAACATCCTCCACGTTACTCCTTAGTTGATGTTAGGTTAAGACATATGGCAACAACTCCGAAGTCCACTGATCAAGGAATTCCTTTTGATGTGAATCCTAGTCCTTTTCCTCCTTTCAAAAATATTGGTGCTCCATATATGGCTACATTATCCCTTTCAGGAGTTACAATTGGCTTTCCAGTATGGTTATTTTCAACCTCCTTGGTTCAAAATTTTGTGATTTCTCCACAATCGAGTACTCCTCCACCTAGACAAAATCAACCTCTAGTTGATCCTAAAGTTGACCCTTTACCTTCTTCTTCAATTGTTTCTTCCTCCCCTTCTTCCTATTCGCTTGGTGAAAGTATTGACACTAATAACCAAGTGGCTAATAAGAAGAAGAAATTTAGAACAAGAAGAATAAAATTCAGCTGGGGGGCAACCAAAAAACCATTACTTCAAATTTGACTTGTAATGAGACACTGTTTGATAAGCCTCACAAACTTCGATATCCTTGAAAACTTTGTTTGGGAGACCATCTTCTTCGAAATTGTTCTATTATTCCTCAAATCTTAGAAGAATGGTATTCTCATTTACATCATCGTGTGTCATCAACTTCTGGAGATCATCTTGGTGACACACCATCAACTAGTGGTAGTAAAGTTCATGGAAATAAGGGTAAAGTTAAGTTTCCCTATAGGTTATGTGAAGAGAACCACCCCATTCACCTTTGTCCCTATCTGAACGAAGCCCAAAAAGTGTTGAATAACCATCCTGCTTCTTCGCAGTGACTTCCATCGAGTTACATGAGACCCTCCCTTAATCCTTCACTAGTTGATGAAGTGACTGACCCAAATCAACCGTCCGTCAAACCTACTCTCTCTGAATGTGAATCCCATGAGTCTATCCATGACTAACCACAGGTCGAGGATACAGTTGACTCAATTTCACCTTCAGTTAATCGTACCCTTCCTATAAAAAGTGAGTACGATACCACTTAGGTTCTTTTCGTTTCTTCAGATTCCAACAAGCTTGGAGGTAACCCTCTTGTTCCATCAAGACATGAGAGACATCCTGCCATTCTCATAACTCAAGGGGGTAATTCTCTCATTCTTACGGTACACCCTCCAAGTAATTTGGTTACTTCCTTTGATTGGAATCGACTGGCAGGATGTCCTCTTCCTTCTTATGTGCCTTTCTAGATCATAGTACATGTTTATAATATGATTGTATCTGGCACAATTATAGATGAAGGTGCATGTGTGAGTATCCTTTCCTCCACTACTTGGTAGGCACTCAGTTCGCTACCACTTGTGGCTGTTGCCCAAAATCTATTGGTTTTTAACAAAGGAACCAGTCAACCATTAGGGATCCTTCCTAAGTTGCCTATTACTTTGGGAGGAAAAATTGTTTATCTCACTGTGGCGGTAGTCTGAGGCCCTTTAGATTAAAATTTACTTCTTGGGCATGACTATGTTTATGACATGGGAGCTATTGTTTCAACACTCTTTCGAGTGATGTGTTTCCCACATGAAGGACAAATTGTTACCTTTGACTAGCTTTCATTTCTCAGTCCAAATATGGCTTCCAGTCAACCATCTTCCCTAAATGGTCCTTTTGTCTCAATGTTATCTTCCTTGCCACGGGTAAATTATGTGGAAAGCCATTCCATGCCTACATTAACTAACGATCAATTCTGTGATGCTGTGCATTATGTACTGGGGGCATTGGAAGCAGATATCTCTAATTGATTCCTTGCCACATATCCCTTCAAAAGCATTGTTCTCCCATCTGATGAGAACCTCTTGGAAGTCATGACCCCTTATGGGTCATGATCAGGGAATATGAGCATAGTTCATTGTCTTGTGTCAAGCTCGTTAAAAAATTGAAATACGGAATCTGAGCAGAGTTCCATGTCTTGTGTCAATCCCATTAAAAAATGGAACAAGGTTCCCCTGGAGAAAAGTTCCAATTCTAGTCTTTGATTAGATCTCGTAAAATCCTAGTTGAGTCTTCCACTTGATCTCATAGATGAACCTTCATTCCATCCATCTAATAGTCATGAGTATTCTACTTAGTTTAATGTAATGAAGCTTGGGGGGCATGCACCTAGAATTGAGTCATCATGATGGGGGCATGTAAACCAATCTATAGCATAGTTTTTCATTTCAAGCTTGTGTAAAAATGAAACTGAATCCAAACATAGTTTTTCATTTCAAGCTTGTGTAAACATGAAACTAAATCCAAGCATAGTTCCCTATGGTTGAAGCGTGTGTAAAAATGAACCCATCTCCATTTTAACCCTTGTAATTTCCATTCTGTCAGCCTCTTCTGCCAGATGAGCCTTGGTTTTCTCCTTCCATCGTCATTATTTGTTTGGCCTATCATATGCTTTCACTTGGATGTTTTTCCATTTTTGGGGAACAGTTGCAATGAGTGGTCTTACTAGCTAGCCTCTTCACATAAATCAACATGTTTTGGGAAGTTCCAACATCACTGGGGCTAGTTGCTATCCTAGACACCACTCGTTCCTCTAAGTGGAGACCTCTTTAAGCTCTTTTCAGACTCTTGAAACATGAAAATATTGTTGGGCGCTTGTCCTTTTCGACTCGTAAACAGATTGGAAAGGACATCAACTCAGTACAAGTTTAACCCTTTTCTGGATTGAGATATATTACTTATGAAAAAGGAATACGTTGATCGAACATGGTCAATAGGTTCTCTCTTGTATTATTTTATGATTTTTCGGACTTGAGAGACAAATATAAAAAAAATAACTTGTGGATTTTTCTTTTTGTTTGATTTCAAACCCTCTAAACATGAAAAGGATTGAGTTCTCATTGTCGTTAAACTCATTAAAACATCAAATAGCGACAAACTTTTCCATCATGACAAGACTCAGTTTCACCTTCGCTACGCTCGTTAAAACATCACATAGTGATGGATTCACCCAAAGGATGGAATTATACTACAAAAATATGTTATCCTTCTCAAGCTTGTTAAAAAATAAAGAGGTATTGGTCAGCAATGATTAGCGAAAATGGGAAAAGGGGTAAAACAATTTATGGTAGCAAGTCGCTCTTGAACAAGAAACTTTGACTTTATCTCTGTGCCTATTTGGGTTAGGTTATCTGCTTGATGGTTATCATACCTATGGTCTATCACACCATCCATCACTTTGATTTTGGGTCAATGCTGCCAACTCATTCAGTGTCACTGACATGTTCAAGAGAAGTCACTCAGTAAACTTCATCCTTTTCAATACTTATAAACCTTCATTTTCATGACCGCCATTCCTGAACCTTGTGTCATCGGTCACATTCTATCTCCAAAATCATTACACTCATTTCATGTCATTGATGGGGGATACATCAAGGCCCTACTATGATGAGTCCCTTCTTGTCGACAACACCACATTATCCAAGAAGTTAATTTAGAAACACCCTTCTAGTACCTTGGGGCTTGCATACATCAATGGCAAGTTTCTCGCTTCCGATGACAGGTTGACATCACTGGCCTTCAACAGCAAGACTTTGTACGGTGTTCAACATCAAAACATTCATTCACACCATGCAGAATGTACTATAGTACCTTGAGAATCATTATCATTATCAATGATCTCTTTCGCATATGCTAACGGCTTACATCATTGACTAGTAATCAGATAGTGTCTTCCGATGTTCAAATTCAAATTACATATTCACATGGTTAGACTCGTACTTGAGCGAATGATTAGACGAGATAAAAGATCCCAGAACTAGTTTCATCCATATGAGCTACAATTTCAGGAGAGTACTAAATCATTTGTACAATGGCTTTACATGGATGGTCATCGTATCATGGGACTATATCTGCAGGCGACTATCTATGTACATGTAATGAAAAGTTTATATGTCGAGAATGGTATGCCTTCCTTCAACAATTCATGAAAAGGTCATAATATAATGATGTTATGTATTGTAATCGATGTAGGTCATTATCCGCTTCAGATCCTCTCCGTCACATCGTAAATCATATCACTTGACCTTATCATTTTCGACTTCTTGCTTTAAGGGGAAACTATTATAGGTATATTTGGGCACATCACTCCTGACATTTAGATCATTACTATTAGGGCTGATCAAACCCTAATTCTGTTGTTACATGCCCTAGACAAGTCATCACATTGAATTCTTCCTTCTATGAAATTTTCCTGGCCTGAAGCCTTGCTAAAATGCCTCCTTGGGACTTCCTTGGGACACCAGCGTAGCCTTGGTTAGGGGTAACTCTGTTGTAGAGCAGGCAGGCCCACTTTGGCCTGCATTGCAGTGCACTTAGGCCCTCTTTGACCTGTGCTGGGTGAGATTAAGTGAAATTTGTATAGGGTTTTGGGAATATTCCTTGGTTCTAGATCATTCTATAAGGATCCCATCCCTTATCTCCTCCTATGGGCTCAAAATTGGATAGGCTAAGGATCCATTAACCTACTACCCTCTCATCCCTTGCTCCATGGAAACTAACTCCAAGTTTGGAAGGCCATTCAATACCCTCATTTATGACAAAACCACCTCCATTTCCTATAAATTGAGCACTCATCATAGTGATCAAAGGGGGCTAGAATCTAAAGTTTTTAAGGAAATTCTATTGGTTTGAGAATTGAGTTCATGTCAAGCAATGTTATGCTGCTAGAATGGTGTGCTTTTGATGTGGCGAGGGTTGGACTGAAGCTGGAGGAGTGGCACAGGATCAAACTGTATTAGGTGATACTCTTCCTTCTACATTAATAAAGAGCTTATTCCTTTTCTCATATTATTTTTCATATCTGTGATGATTATGTGTTTCAATGTCTTCAATTCCATTGGATTATAATAGATAGATCATGTATTCTTTGATCATTTTTTGTTTTTGTTTCTCTTGATACAGGTACCTTTTGAGTGGATTTAATTCAAGTGGGAGTGATGGAAGCGATTCAAAAGAGATTGAGGAAGCGAAAGACTACCAATAAGTTCCTTCATCTCATATATATACTATAGGAAAAGGTTAAACTACTTTCTTTCTATTGTTCTAGGTGTAGTCACCCATCTAGGGAAAATGTGTCTATCCATAGATGAAAATTCCATATAACAGTGATGCACAACATGCTAGGATAAGCATGGATGGCGGAGAGACACTGGAAGTAAGGTTGCTTGGTAGGGACAATAGTTTTTCATGTGTGGTACTACTGTTATGCATATATTGTATATGTTATACATGTTACATCTGTGATGTTGTGCACATGTGGTGTTTTGTATATATAGTGTGTGTATATGTTGTTATGCAATCTTATGTACAGGGTGGTACATATAGTGTTGTGTGAATATTGCATATGTAGTGTTAGGCATAGATGGTGCTATGTACATGTTGGATATGCAGTGTTGTGTAAAGATACTATGTACATGTTAGATATGTAGTGTTATGTACATGTGGTGTTGTGTGCATGTTGTACATGTGGTGTTATGTACATATAGTGTTGTGTGCATGATTATACAAGTGGTGTTCTGAGCATGTGGCATTGTGTACATGTTATGCATATGGTGTTATGTGCAGGTGGTGTTGTGGAGATTTCGTGCATATGGTACTGTGTACATGTGGTGTCATGTACATGTCATGCATGTGGTGTTCTATACATCTAGCATTGTGTACACATTGTACATGTGGTACAATGTACATGTGGCATTGTGTACGCATTGTATAGGTGGTGTTTTGTAGATGTGATGTTGTGTACATGTTATGCGGGTTGTGTTGTGTATAGATGGTATTGTGTAGATGTTTTACATGCGGTATTGGTGTACATGTGGTATTATGTGCATGTCGTACATGTTGTATTGTCTACATGCAATATTATGTATGTGCATGGTGTAGTCATGGTATCATGACATGTGTATTTGTTGTGATGTCCTTTGTGTACATATATGTATTGCGTTGTACATCACGTGTAGGTGTATGTGTTGTGTTGTGGTGTACATCGAATGTAGATGTATGTATTGTGTTGTGTTGCCCACCAAATGTAGGTGTATGTATTGTGTTGTGTTGTACATTGCGTGTAGGTGTATGCATTGTATGACAGGTATAGTTGCATGTATTGCATGGCATTGTATGCCGTATGTGATTGTATGTGTGATGCACACTATGTGTATGTGCATGTGGCTGAGGAGAAGGAACTAGGTGTTTTTCGGGTGTGGAAACCAATCTGGAGTGCATATGGAACAAAGACAAAGGTAGAAGCTAAGGATTGATTAAAGGATAGGTATCAATATTTTATTTGAGTTTTATTATGCGTGTGAATTATGATTCTAGTATGTGATGGTTACATGCGATTTATGATTCTGATCTATGATGGTTGTGTTTTGAGATAACCTGTTGTGATATATTTATACATGATGATTTGGAAAAAGATGCTAGTTTGACTTGTTGTGACAGTTAGTAAACAAGATTGCAAGTGTACCTTAGTGACGAACTACTAATGCGGTATGATGTGAATTTATTTCAATTTATATTAAATCTAATGGATTTTATGTGCTTGGTACAGGAAGCATGAAAATGCCTAGTTGGTTGGTTGAAATTGACTCCAAGCATTAGTAGCAATGCTAGAGGAAATTGTTACATGCAACAATATGTTGGTAAAGCACTTTAGGAGGAGAGCCATTGTGGGACACTGGTACCCAATAGTTTCCATTCCATCTAAGGATGTCCATGAGTATTCTATGACCGGTATGATGGTTTTAGGGAGGTATATGCCTTGGTTACTTGACTTTCCAATGTGAGGAAGCCTTTCCAAGGGATGGATTTCCCAAGATAGGGGATGTTGGGTAACTTGGGAGGT
The DNA here is from genome assembly GCA_031772625.1 of Pinus tabuliformis. Classification (NCBI taxonomy): domain Eukaryota; kingdom Viridiplantae; phylum Streptophyta; class Pinopsida; order Pinales; family Pinaceae; genus Pinus; species Pinus tabuliformis. The sequence goes on from CM062819.1 coordinate 1,238,550,404, forward strand.
GAGTGACTACATGGAAGGGGTGACTGGATTGTCCGAGGGACTATGTAACAATGAAGGGAACGCCGAGGATATATTTGTTTTGGTAATTAACATTGCCAGATGGAATCAAATGCTAATTGGGATTGCACCCTAGAATAACAAGTAGGTAATTGTTCACTAACAGGATAAGTGGCGCGGGATTATAGCACTGGAAATTGGATGCAGTTTGACTATGGCAGTAGATTCTTGACTTCTTAGGAAGGAGGTGAATCCTGGTATTACTTTGACGGTGGAGTTGTGAGCCTCTAGATTCCCTTGTTGTAGATGCAGACATCATATCCTTTTATTTGCTAGTTTATCAAATTTACATGTGTGTCTATGTGGTTATTGTAAATGTCGTAATGAGCTATGTTATAAAGCTCCAGTAAGAAGTACAGTTATTATCTGGTCATGTTGCCATGATGTTTTTCTTTTGAGCATGTCTTTCATCGTAAATACTGCAATGAGATAAGTTATAAAGCTCCATGGGCAGTATGCTTGTTTTTCATCAGTTTTGTTGAGTTCATGGTGTGGTTTAACACTGAGGATAGTGTTCCCCAAGGGGGAGGGTTCTGTAACAACCCTGGTGAAACTTTCATGTAATAAAAGTTAATAGAGAAAAAAATAAGACCACGGTAAGGGACACGTATTCCAAGATGAATGTTGGGAAAACATATCCTAGTGGGCATCATTGGATGTGTTTATGGCTAAAGTAAATCGGAAAAGGAAAAGTCATTAAAAAGGAAAGAGGTATTTTAGCACATTTATTTATGAAAATAAAGGAAAATAGGAAAAAATAGAGGTGAAACGTTAGAGGTTACATGTGAGGAGAAAAATGAAGCAAAATAATGGAAATTGAAGAAAATAGAGGCCTCATTGATAAAAAGGCTTATGAGGATCGGTGGGCAAGGCTTGGTCAGTGTAAGTTTTGTTAGTTCAGTTTTGGAGCTCTCTCATTATTCTCTCTCTCTCTCTCTCACACACACACACACACATACTCTTGGACACTTAGAATTTTCTTGGAGCACTCTAGCTTTGGAGCAAGGAAGGAAAGAAATGATCAAACAAGGAAGAGCAGGATCAAGTAGCTTCAGCAGGAATACTTGCAGGTAACATATTGCATGTGTGATTTCCTAGCTTGTTTTGACATGGATGGATTTTCAAGTTGGTGTATGGTTCTCTTGTTGTCAATGGCATGGTTTTGTTGGGTTATGACAATCATTCTTAGCCTAGCGTTGCCTTTTACAAGATGTCATGGTGTGTTGGGATGTTGATCTTGTTTTTGAGCTTTGGATTTGCTAGATGGATTTTAGAATCTGGGACAGAGGTGGTCTCAAGGTTCATTCCCAAAGGCCTAGGAATCCCTTGACTAGTTTTGGTGCGATACATGGTAAATCCTAAGGGAGGTGTCTCATTTTAGGGCCTATTGATCCAGGATTGGATTGTGGTAAAGCTTGAGAGAGAAGGAGATAGATAATTCCTCAAGGATAGTGATGGATTCAGATGGCATTCCAATTTCAGTTCGGTTTTGTGATCGAAACACTGTTTTGGTGTGATCATGAATTGTTTAGGGTAGAGGTGGTTTAAATTTTGCATTCCCTTGGATGTTTTCCGATTGATTTATCCATGAGATCTCACATTCATGCTTGGAATATGGTACGAGGGTGATTGACTAAAATAAATATTTGGTTCAGCCATTTCTATGGTCGGGTGGTAAGTGGAAGTCTCAAACTTGGTCAGATTTGCCTATGTTTAATAAAATCTAAGTTATCTTTCTTTTGTAATTGTTTATATGTGGATTTAGTGGTTGTTATCTAACTATTATTTCCATGGTTTTATGCTGGTTATAAGCATGGTTAATTGACTTGTTCACGTCATGGTTATTTCATGTATTTACTTGTAATTGTTAAAATTATGTATGAAAGACCAAATTGATGTCATAATAGTTCAAGGGAGAATGTGTTGATATATGTTGTCATGTCTCATAAGAGTTTTCAGTCATTCATGCTCTGTCTTGTATCCTGAACTTGTAGATTGCATAGAAGCCAAGTGTTTGACAGAATGTCAGTCCTTGTTGGCGATGGTTAGGCCTATTCCTAGAGTTAGTTTTTGGTTTATTAGTCTTTTCATCACGTGCTTAATGGATTTTGGAAGTTACAACAAGTTATGGGAAATGACCAAAATTCTGGGCTTTAAAAGTGCCTTAAATCCCATGTATGTTGGCATAGGTTTGCTGGAAATAATCCCTAGATGCAGGCATGCAAGCTTGTTGCGTTCCCATAGCATGGGAGCATCTAGAGGTTTAACAGATTAAAAAATTAGTGGGACCCAAGGGAATGATACCTATGTGGTTGGATGGCTCATAAGTGTGTTTTTGTTGATGTGGAAGGTATGTTTGATGGAATTTTGTCGGTTCCACTTCGTTAAAGATACCTAGGACATTGAATCACATTATAGTAGCCTCTCATCACATGTTTACCCTAGCTCGCCGGTTACTTGGGTAGATATGGGAGGAAGGTGCTATAGAGGTAGCTAGGTTCATAACAAGATGCATGGTTTGTTGTAACAAAAAGCTTAGTAACATAAAACAAGGTCTCTATCATCCATTGCCTATACCCACTCAACCTTGGGAAAGCGTTTCCATGGAAATTCTGGGAGGTTTACCAATAACTAGGAAGGGACGTGACTACTTGCTCATGGTATTTAAGAGGTTCAACAAGATGTGTGTTGTAATTCTGTATAAAAATATCATTACTTGTTCTTTGGGTAGTTTTGGATGCACTTTGGGATATAAATGAGCATTATTTCAGATGAAAAAAAAAAATCTTAGTGCATTTTGGAATACATTGTGGGAAGAGATAAACATGAATTTAAAGAGATCTATCACATTCCATTCACATATAGAGGGGAAAAATAAGTAGTCAACATGACTTTGGTTCAACCTTTGAGGGGTTACAATCAAAAGAATTCAAAGGATTTGAATCAAATTTTGGTATATATACAGCAATCTTGTAATAGAGTGGTCCACAATTCTATTGGTATGTAGCCATTTGAAACTTTTTTTTGATATTTTTCACCTTCACTTTTGGATATTTCATATTGCCAACAAGGAAGAGCGAGGGAGGATCTTGCTGGGGATTCCTTAGGCAATATTTTTTTGAGAATATTAGGGAGATCTAATTAGTAGTACATAAGATGTTGTAGAAGTCATAGGAAAAATACAAGGCTAGGCATGATTAACACAAAAAAGAGAATTCATTCAAGGTGGGAGATAAAGTATGGTTATAGTTGAACAAAATGAGGCTATAGGGTCTTAGAAGGAACATGAAGACTCTACGATAAGGTCCCTTTGAGATATTGAAAAAGGAGGGAGATAACACATACAAACTCAGTATCCTCATGCTTGTGCATTTACTCAACGGTGAATGTAAAAAAATTGAAGCTTTATGAGCCTTGCAAGTTGCATTAGGGAGAGGAATAAATCCTCCCTTTCATAAAGGATTTGGCATCATATGCTCAAGAAGAGATGACAAAGCATAAAATGTCTGCAACTACAAGATAGGGGTAGCATGACCTTCAGAAAATTGGGTTGAAAGGATAGATTCCAAGCAAGGCTAAAAAATACTTTAGGGAGAAGGTATAGGAAAAAAAATCTTACCTCATTCAATAGAAGATTTTGGGGACCAAAATCATCCAAAAATGTCGAGTGATGATCTAGAATAGACCATTATATTATTTTCCATCCATTTTAAAGCTTTCAAAGGGGAAAAGGTGGGACAACTCACAAGACTATTTTATTGATTTTTCCCATTTTGATGAATTGGAGTAAAAAATACTTTAGTAGTATGTGATATACCTAGGGGGGATAATATGGAATACAAAGGGAGGTACCCAAGGGAGTAATGTAATAATGGGATGGGCCATAGTAATAAATAAGGTGGTTAACTCGTATCATGTAAGGAACCACAAGTAGTTGGTAATAATGTAATGGGCCATGGTATTAGATAGATGGTATTGAGGGAACCATGGTAATGACCCATGGTATTGTATGTATGAGGCCTATATAGAGGCTAGAGACTCCCCATTGAGGGATGTCAAGGATTATTGTATGAACAAGCATATAGCTTGTGGAGTGTTCTCCTTCCTTAAGGAGTGAATGTATGGTGTTTCCCTACCTTAAGGATTTAATTAATAAAGTGAAGCATTTATATATTCAGATCTTGTTATTTCTGGTGATTATTTATAGTTATTGGTTATATTGGTATCATTTCATATATTTTCATATCAGATCTATAACAAGTGGTATCAGAGCCATAACAAGTGGTATCAGAGCACTTTCTTGGGCAAAAGTGGAGAATTTTTTTTATTTTTTGTAGGAACTTTCTGGGGCGGCGAGTTTGCAGATCAGATCTGTACATTTTGCGGCAAAATTTGCAAAATATAATTGCAGATCTAGATTCTTTATGAAAAAATACCCGATTTCAAAAAAAAAAATCGGCCGAATCGGAGTCCGGATGAAGGAGATATCGTTGATCTAAAACTCAGTGATGTTGCAAACATTTTTTCGGGGCAGCGAGTTTGTTGCGCAGATCTATATGCTTTGGGGGAAAATATACAAAATCTAATTGCAGATCTAGATTATTTGTGAAAAAATACCCAAGTTCAAAAAAAAAATCGGCTGAATCGGAGTCCAAATGAAGGATATATCGTTGATCTAAAAATCAGTATTGTTGCTAACATTTTTTTAGGGCAGCGAGTTTGCGGCATAGATATGTATGTTTTTGGGCAAAATCTGCAAATTACAGATCTGGATTCTTTGTGAAAAAATACCCAAGCTCAAAAAAAATGGTTGAATTGGAGTCCGGATGAGGGAGATATTGATGATTTAAAAATCCAGTTGGGCTGCAGACATTTTTTTGGGTTGGTGAGTTTGCAACATAGATCTGTACGTTGTGGTGCAAAATCTTCAAAATCTAATTGCAGATATGGATTTCTTGTGAAAAAAAACCCAAATTCAAAAAACAAAATCAGTTGAATCGGAGTCCGGATGAGGCAGATATCGTTGATTTAAATTTAGCTCTTTTTTAAGGATTTTTGGTGACAGTGGAAGAGTTGTAGTGCGGATCTGAAATTCTAGTGCCTAGATCGAGATTTCTACCACATGGGAAGATTCAAAATGGTTGTTCCATTTCCGAAAATAGGTCATAATAAGGATTCTGAGCAATATTGACGGAATTGTGGCCATTTCAAATTTTAGCCAAGTACGTGAATTTTTTTTTCCAAACCTTCATGGCTTTTAGCAAGGAATTTTTTACAAGGAATGATAAGGGTCCTACTATTGAAGAATTTATAGAATATCACAAATCTCGATGCAAACAATTTTGGGTAAGTCGCCTGCTATTTAATCTAAAAGATGAAGCTACTAAATGGTGGGACTCACTTGACGATTCAGTGGTGCAACTTCCTCATGAAAAACTAGAAGAACTTCTTTTAGAAAAATGGTCCCAGGCTAGAAAACAAGATAAGGGGAAACATGTGGGGTTATTTCCTACTAGTATATCCTTATTGCAAGTTCATGGATTGATTCAGAAGAAGAAAATCGTTGTGTCTATAAATCTGAGTTGCAAGAAAAATCTCATAAATGTCAACTTGGTAAAAAAATTGCGAGTGCCAGCAGAACACATTGAAAATGCACAAGACGTGCAAGTTTGTAAAGATTTGAAGCTTTCAACGGATAAGTATGTGTTGCATGGTGATTTTTATACTTCAGATATGGATAACATGGATGTTGTTTTGGGATATCCTTGCATGGAATCCATGGGTACTATCAATATTAATGTGTAGAAGAAATTCTTGAAGCTCTGGTATAAAAAGAAGAAAATTACATTACAGGATATTTCCATCAATAAACATGTAGAGTACATGGAGGCTGAAATAGAAGATGTTCCAGGGACTGACATATCAGATGATGAGCCAATGATGATTGACAATCAAACACAAACAGAGGCTGAAGCAGAAAAGGTTACAGGTGCTGATACATCAGATGAGGGCTTAGTGGTTGAAGTAATATTGGAAGATAAGATACCACCGCAAGCACCACAACATGCACCAGATGACAGTCAGGCTTTAGTAAAGAGTGAATTAAAGAACAAGACACCGTGGGTTAAAACTTCAACATATCATCACCCACATCACCTCGCAAGAAAACAACCAACAAGATGGCAACCAATTAGCCACAAGGACAATAACGCCCACATGACGGATAGTGAGGAGCAAAGATCCACCTAGTACACATCAACACAGAAGAGCTGCAACGGTCAACTTCCATCTCAAGCGAGTGGGGCATTAGCAAGATTGAGGGTTCACCTTTCTCTTGAATGGCTAGATGCACATGCATGGTACCAATGGACTACTCTTTTGAGTAGATCTTATTATTTGTGTTCTTCCCATGTTTTTGGGACGAAACATGTTAAGGGGGGTGGAATGTAATATACCTAGGGGGATAATATAGGGTACAAAGGGAGGTACCCAAGAGAATAATGTAATAATGGAATGGGCCATAGTAATATATAAGGTGGTTAACCCGTATCATGTAAGGGACCACAAGTAGTTATCAATAATGTAATGGGCCCATGGTATTAGATATATGGTATTGAGGGAACCATGGTAATGACCCATGGTATTATATGTATGAGGCCTATATAGAGGCTAGAGACTCCCCATTGAGAGATGTCAAAGATTATTGTATGAATAGGCATATGGCTTGTGGAGTGTTCTCCTTCCTTAAGGAGTGAATGTATGGTGTTGCCCTATCTTAAGCGTTTGATCAATAAAGCAACACTTCTATTCTATATTCAGATCTTGTATTTATTGGGTTGAAAGAGTCAAACTTAACCACTATTAGGCTATTGGATAGGGTGATAATCAAGCTTATTTGAGTGAATTTTGTTCCGTAGATGAGAAGAGTAGTTGAGAGTGCATAGAAAGAGAGGAAACATGGAGGGTTTTTTTCACTATAGTAGCCCATGGGCAACATATCTCACTCCTTGATACTTGCATCCATTTCTATTTAGAGAAAGAAAGCATAGAGTAGCCTCACCTTTCAGTTGGATTTTATCTCGCAAGGGTTTAAATAATTATATCTTCCATTATTATGGTTGTGAGTGATTTTATTTTTCTTTGTTCTTTGTTTTTTGTATTTTATATATTGCATGCATGAAAACAATAACTTAAAAAATCCATAAATCTAAATAAAATAACCCTCTTTGATTAGGTTTTATAATTTAGATATAATTATATCATATTTACTGTGACAAACTCTCAAGTAGAACATCCATGACAATTTATAATTATCCCTTGCTCTTGTGGGATTCCCTACATTGGTGAGACTGACCGCTCGATTAATTAAAGGATTCGCGAGCATGCAGCTAACATCAAGCATGACAAGACTGGCTCCTCTACTTTGGCAGAACATGCAAAAAAAACTAGGCATCACATCTACATCGAGCAATCCCACGTCATTGCCAAGGTTAGTCATTTCCATCATCGTAAATTCAAGGAGGCCTTGGAAATCGAAAAAAGGCCCAATAATTTAAATAGATATGATGGTTAGAATATCAGCAAAAGTTGAGTCCCTATCCTGTCCTCCTAGTTTGTTTGTGTTTGTGTGTTATTTTCTTTCTTAGGGTCTGACATTTCTATTATGAATTTTTTGTTTCTATATAGATAATTGCATTTAATGCTAATATCCTTTTGATCTGTTCTCTCACCTTTAATATATATATATATATATATATATATATATATATATATATATATATATATATATATAATATATATATATATTATTCTTAAACTAGTCGTTATAGGAATATTATTTGATCTTAATAAATATTATTTTTCATAAACTAGCTTTTATTATATATATATATATATATATATATATATATATATATACCCTGCCTTTTGACTGCTTTGTTTTAATTTTAGTCTCTTTTAATTATTATTTTTGTTATAAGATCTTGACTCCTATTTATTTATTTTATTTTATTTTATTTATTTATTTATTTTACTATGTTCCTTGGATTTGGTTGACTTGGATTGTTCGTTTCTTATTAATGTGCACGTTTTTAGATCTTTCTTAAGTAATATTATTAATATTATTATTATTATTAATCATTATTAAAATATTAATTTTCATAAACTATCCCTTATATGATCTTTTGGTCTCTACATCACCCTCTATTTAAGCCTGTGTCATAATATGCATATGCATGTTTTTAGATCTTTCTTAAGTAATATTATTATTAATAATAATCATTATTAAAATATTAATTTTCATAGACTAGCCGTTATATGATTTTTTGGTCTCTACATCACTCTCTATTTAAGCATGTGCCATGATCTGCATGTGCATCTTGTCTTGATGATTAACCACACTACATGCGACACCAGTTGGTTTCGAAAACGTTGGCAAAATTTTCTCCTATGTGATTTCTAGGGAAAAAAACTCTTTTTAATGTCGAAAAAGACTCTTTTTAATGTAATATGGATCACAAAAACCTCAATTCAGAAATTTATAAATTGTATATATATAAAATTATATAAACTATTAAGGAAAAAATTAAAAATAACTCTATATAACATTGATCCTTATTTTTAATGGACCATGATATAGTTTTAAATTAGTTAATATACAACATAGCTCCAAAGTACATAGAGCCATTTTAACCCAATACTCCTATAAACATAAAAAAGTCTACAACATAATAATTGTAATAATCATTAATATAAATAATAAATTGATTACTGCACATAATTAATTACATTCTTATTATTATATTTAACTCTTAGTTGAAATATTTTGAACACATTTGCTCTCCTTCTAGGTTAACGAATCCACTCAGCTTCCTACTAGGTTAACCAATGTGATCTTATGCATAACGCTTCTTTGTGATGCAATCAAGTTAGTCCCGGGACCTTTTTGTTATTTATGCAGAGTGTTAAAACATTTTTACTTTATTTGATATTATAGTTTAATTTATTTTATATTATTTGATATTGTAGTTTAATTAATAGTAGAAATAAAAAATTTATAGTTAATTTTAATTTTCACAATTTTTTTAATTAATTTTAATCAAAATTTGGTATGTAGTATTATAACATTTCTACTCTATTTCACATTTTTTCATATTTTATTGTAGTTTAATTTATAAAAGAAATTTAAATTGTTTGATAAATAAAATTGGCATGCCTTAGAAATTTTTCCGGTGTTCAATTTATTTATACATTAAAAAAATAATAAACCACATAGGCGGGTATAATTCTTCTGTGATTAAAAAAAAAAACATCTATTATTCAATAAATAAAAATTATATTATTTCTTGAAATTGTATAACAAATTCCGATAATATATATATATATATAAAACTACAATTTTGAAAACAATATTTTGTTGTCTTATCGTATCGTATGGTATTATGATTGGTGCAAACCAAACGTCCAATTACATCTTTCTTGTTATTAACACTCCGCTTCAATTACTCACATTTTGAAATTTAAATATTTCTGGTTATTAATACCAAACTTTAATCGCTCATATTTTGAAATTTGTATGTGAACAGTATTTAGGTTACACTACCTACACTCCATGGATGGTTGATCTTCTTCCAATTTGACCACACTAGATGCGAAAATTAAATAATATTTTGTCACCAATCTTGACTTTAAGAGTAGAAGGACAATGGTGACGGAATATATTTTCACCCATTGAGACTAGTAAAGAAGGGGACTCGTGGATGAGAAATGGGAACGTGTGATGCAAGAAACTCATGGAACTCCAAACTTGTAGGCGCATAAAGTCGTTGAACCTGTCGCAGACATAAGAACCACACCCAATTATACAAAATTAGCCGTGATTTGTGGAGGAAAAGGGCATCCAGGTTCCATACGTCATAAATACTCTTTCCTCGTTGCCAACTTTGAACACGGCTTCAGTCCTTCCATGTGGGGGCATAGGCGTGTGCAATGGCCTCACGCCTTCAGTCCTTCCTTGTGGGGGCATAGGGGTGTGCAATGGCCTCACGGTATAATAAATACACAACTTCATTCTCATTCTCAACCACACCTACAACCTCGCTGACGTTAAAGAGCTCAGCTGATTGGGTTGGTATCTCTCAACAAAGTTCAGAACCAGTGTATTGTTTCTGAGTAGAGATGGCCGCCACCAAGCCCATTCATGCTGCACTCTTATCCTTCTGTATAATTGCCCTCCTCATCATATTAATGGCGATTACCGTGCATGGAGTACAGAGTGCGTTCTAATTCCATCTATTTATGTCTTGTTCTTGATCCGTTACTCGCTGTTTGAAATAGTCATTGGATTAATCACAAAGTAGTTAATATGTTGGGGTGATGTGCTGTATGTGTTCAGGCGCCATTGTCAAGTGCGAGGAGCTTCCCGTGGAACTCTGCGCCTTCTCTGTCTCATCGTCTGGTAACAGATGTGTGCTCGAGAAGGATGTAATGAATGACGGCACCATGCAATATCAATGCCAGGTATCTTTTAATTATTAACGTCTTCACTTATAAAAATCTCGTAACACAACTAGCACTGTTAATAGATACTTCATTATTGTGGATCATAATGTTGAGAAATCCTAACAATAATTGGTTATACATCATTAGTCATCGGTTGTGATGGTGGAGAAAACGGTGGGATGGATCGAAAGCGAGGAGTGCATAAGTGCGTGCGGCTTGGAACGGATGGCTGTGGGCTTGTCCACTGATTCTCTACACGAACCCGAATTTAGTACCAACGTGTGTTCTTCCAAGTGCCGCGGCAATTGCCCCAACATCGTCAATCTATATGTCAATCTCGCTGCAGGAGAAGGTGCGTCCCTCAGATCCCCTTTCTTCTGATCTCAACAATTCATTTTAAGTATTTTCCTAATGGATTTGAGGCATTGTTTTGGCAGGAATATCTCTATCAAGTATGTGCGAATCTGAGGAAAGCAAATCTCGCAATCTGATCAAGAAAACGGAGTCAAGTTCGTCAAAATCAAAGTCAAGCATCCATTCCAAATCGTCTAGATCCCTGGATCGAAGGGCAACCGCAAAACTGAGTCGGAAGTTGCTGTAATTGCACTCTTATCCATAGGTAGACGATTATTATTAAGTAATTGCATGGAGAAAAGTAGAATTATTCGGCGGTTGGAATCGATTCTTGGATTAATACGCCAACGTCAATTCGAAGTTCTGTAATTCGGTCTAATTGACCGAAAATTCGAATATTCGTCGGTTCGATTCGGTTCTCGTATTAATACGCCAATTCAAAGTTTCGTGTGGGATATTGTTCAAGGATCAATACAGGGAGGCAGAGCATATTCCCAATAGAATTGTTAATTTCTTGTCGTCAATCTACTTTTCAGAGACTCTTCCGGCAGATGACATGCTGTTGCCCGTAAATATTGAATGTTAATGCTAATGCTAGTTGATTTTTTATACAAAGAGATTTTGCAAAGTGAATTTAGTATTGTTAATGAAATGTGTAATATTCTATGTCTTATGATGTATAGCAGATCAAGCTATCCAGAAAATGGGGTTTGTAGAATATGGGCATATGTGTGATATGCAAATTATAAATCCGGGGTTTGTAAAATACTAGCATAGGTGTGATATGCAGAGTATAATTCTATAACGACTATACACATTATATGTACGTGAAGTATATTTATTAAATAAAATTAAAAATACTTTATTAAAGGGAGTATTTTTATGATTTTTTGGGTGGATCTTTTTGATTGGAAATTTGGATGAGTACTAAATTGTAATATTTAACATTATATCCATGAATTATAGTGTAAGATCTAAAAACATTTTTATAAAAATTAAATAATTTAAAGAATAATAAAAAAATATTTTATTGCTTGAACATAATATGTTGTACATCAATTTAATTTATGGGAGTAATGGAATTTTTTTGAAATGGCTAGAAGATAAAACTTACAACACAACAAATAAGGATGATACATATACATACAAGTTCTAAGGTTTCTTTATTGGAACCCTAACGCTCCCCATAAGCGAAATTTAGGAAGGAAAAAAAAAATGGGTTATCGCAAAAAGGTTTGCAGGTACCCATGTACAACCTCTCATAAGTAGAGAGAAAGAGAACAATCCATAGGAAAAAAAGTCTCCCTTGCTGCCCCCACCAAAAAATAGAGGACATAAGAGGGCAAAGATAGAAAGAGTAAAAATCGGAGGTGAAGGAAGGAGGACTCAAGATGAACCCCCATGGACAACTTCCTTCACTCCAAGAATTTGCCATAGCTAAAGAAATCTTGGCGATGCCAAGAAATTTGTCAAAATATCAAATACTTGTTCTTCAATAGGTACATACTTCAGGCTAAGAATGTTATCTTAAATAAGTTGGCAAATGAAGTGCATATGGATCTCAATGTGTTTCGTCCTTTGATGTTCCACAAGATTTGTAGAATTACGAATTGCACTTTGATTAGCACACCAAAGAAAAGTGCTTGATCAAGCTGAAAAGCAAACTCAACAAATAACTATTGCAGCTAAAGAACTACTTGAGTTGTGAGAACTACAACTTTATACTTAGCTTCTATTGTAGATAATGAAATTATTGACTATTGCTTAAGGTGGACTTTTACTCATCCATTGATTCAACCCAATCAAAATCTATGAAATCCACAAGCTTAACAGAACCAACAGTATACTGAATGCGAAAATTGAAAGTTCCCTAAATATATCTCAGAATATGCTTTGTTGCATTCCAATGACTCTAATGAGGATCTTAAGAGAACCTAGAAACTAGCTCTATTGCATAAGCAATTTGAGGTCGGGTGTGTGTCAAATAGAGTAGTCTGGCAACTAGTTGGCAATACAATGTAGGATTCACCTGCTGTGAGGTGAGACTAGTGGTAAGAGCAACACTAGATTGAAATGAGCAAGTGCAAGCTGAAGATTATCCATGCTAAAGCATTGAATTAAATCAAGGGCATATTTTTGCTAGAAGAAGGGGGTCCCTTCTTAAGATTGGTGAATCTACAAGACAAAAAACTAATATAATAGACTAAGATCCATCACAACAAATTGTCCCATCAATACTTCCTTAACATTTTGGATCATAAATGAAGAACTCACGGTGAGGATGAGATCATCCATATACAAAACTAGAATCAATAAATTTTATCCTTGTCTATGAGTATAAGTAATAAGATCAAAATGATAAGCGTTGAACCAAGAAACTAGTAGAAAATTGTCCATCTTCTCATACCAAGCTCCAGTAGTTTTTCTGATACCATACAAGGAACACCAAAGTTATATAGGGGTGTTTTTACAACCTAAAATTGTTGCAACAACACAAAAGGGGTGTTGCAGAAACTATCTTTTACTACTTCTTCGAGAGTATCTCGTTAAGCCTTCCTGAATTGATTCTTATGGATTCCCACATATTAGCATAAAAGGGTAACTTACTTCCTAAATACATCAGAATGGACATTAGGTTACAACAACAAAAAAGGGTGTTGTAACACCTATGCTTTATTGTTTGTTCAAGACTATTTTCCTCAACCTACCTAAAGTGATTTTCATGGATCATCAGAGCTTAGAATAAAAAAGAACATTCATTCCTTAATACATAAGAATGAAAATTAAAGTAACATAATTAGAATATAATTGTACCTGGATAAAATGCATTTGTATCAGAAATATTCACAAAGGGGTGATATGAAAATGAGAAAAGGTACTAAAAATGATGTTCAATAGGTGTAAGAAAAGGTAATCTATAAGTACTAATTTATTGTGTAAATACGTAGATAGTAGGTGAGGGGGAGCAGTGAATCCATAAATTCTTATGTATAGAATTGTATAATTTTGCTCTATCATGTTGCAGTGACATGTTGCAACATTGTACTCTATTCATGTTGCATTGGATGGAGTTGTGGAACCTACTCTTAAGTTATGTTATAGGAGTAGGAATTTTTGTACTTGTATCGTAGTCATGTTGCAACAACAAGGTACCGAGGTTGTTATAGAGATATAGAGATTGTGTTGCAACTTGAAAGTGTTGCAACAATAGAAAAGGGCATTGCAACAATTGTTATTTATTATTACGTCAATAGTATCTACTAGAACCCACTTGAAGTGATTCTCATGTATTCCCATAGGTTAGCATAAAAAAGGAAAATTCCTTCCTAAGTGACATAAGAATGAACTTTTAAGTAAAATAATTAAAAGATAATTGTACCTTGATAAAAATTCATATGTATGGGAAAAATAGGTAATGGGGTGGTATGAAAATGGAAAAAGGTACTAAAAAGGGTGTTGGATGGGTCTACCAAAAGCTAACCTATATGGTTACAAGTAGTACCTAACTAAGGAGAGGGTTGTACCTCCTTGGGTAAGGCATTATTTATGAAAGTAGTAGAACACCTACTTTAGTAGCACACCATTCACACATAATTGAGGAAAGGGTTGTACCTCCTTAGGTAAGGCACTATTTATGAAAATATTAGAACACCTAATTTAGTAGCACAACATTTGCACATACCATAATAAAAATGGAACAAAACCATGAACTTTGTATTAGTTGAAATTCAAAATGGAAATTATAATTAATTTATCCTCTTGTAGCTCAAGTAGAGTAGGATTCTTTTATACACAATACTGTATGCTTAATTTGATTAAGATATGGAGGGACAACCATGACAATCTTCAAATTCTTAGGTTATTCCTTCTCGGTTATAAGCATTTCACAAAAGAGTAGAAAAAATAGACATACATTAACTCATTTAGCTATTGTCATAGGTGGTAGCTAGGTCAATCTTCTATTTAGGCCAACCTTTCTTGCTAGGAAATCAACTCCCCTTGTCAATTATTTCATCAGGTCATCAAATGGTCAACCTAAAATCTATTGATGACCATTGTGTGGCTAGAGGCTGGTTGCTGGTGCACCATATTGGTTGTCCTTTATTTGCAGCAGTTGTCATCGATGGTCAATGTCTAGGGTGTTGCAACATAGGTTTTATAGGGCTTGCCATGGCGTGTTACAATAATGAAGTTGCAACATTGTGTTCTGTCATATTGCAATAATGGAGTTGCATCACTATGCTCTATCATATTGTAACAATGTGTTGAAACATTATAGGCAATTCAAGTTGTAGAGGCTAGAGTTGTAAAACCCTCTCTTTAATCATGTTTCAATAATGGGAGTTGCAACACTCTCATGTTGATCATGTTACAAAGAGGATGTACCTAGGGTATTCCAATGATATAGAGATGTTGTTGCAACTTGAAAGTGTTGCAACAACACAAAAGGGTGTTGCAACAACTATTCTTTATTGTTCCTTCAAGAGTCTCTTCTTAAACTTTCCTAAAGTGATTCTCATGGGTTCTCATAGGTTAGGATAAAAAAGGAAAATTCCTTCCTAAATACATAAGAATGAACATTAAAGCGGCATAATCCGAAGGTTATTGTACTTTGATAAAAAAATGCATATGTATGGGTAAAACAGATAATGGGGTGCTATGAAAATGCAAAAAGTACTAAAAATGGTGTTGGATGTGTGTTAAAAATATGCTAATTTTGGCAACCATCATTGAACAACTATTTTCCATGAAATTGAAGCAATCAAAGTAGTAGAATAAATATGTTTAATTTTTTAAAATAGGATGCAACAAGCAATTGATGGAAGAGGAATCAACAAAAAAAGCAAATAATTCAAAGCAGAGAAAGAAATATCCAAGCTCAAATCAAACAAATGAAGATAATTAGAGTCGGTATGTAGGGAGAATTGTAAAGCACTGAAAGGAGGAAACCACTTATACACTAGTTAGTTTCTTGAAGATAGTTGAAGTATCTTCCGTTCAACTCATAAAGTAGGAAAGACATGTAGGCTACTTTAGGCATGTTTTTGTGCATGGTGGTACCGAGGTGAGACAATAGTTGCACAACCAACCACAATCAAGGAGTTCAAAGCACATAAATAAAAAAATGCAAATTTCCTTAAAGGGAATAAAGATTTCTAAACATCTTCCATCCATATTTAGAAACAAAGGTTAAAGTAGATCCGATTGTGCAACTAATATTAGGAAATAAATCTAATATTGAAATCATAATGCAACTAAAACATCAAGCATTTAATAAATGATGAGTAAAAAATAATTAGTAAGCAAGGAAAAATTTCTGGACAAGAAAGAGTGGAAATAACACTATATGTGGCTTAAAATTCAAGTTTTACAATGCAACAAGTATTCATGTAGCCCCTTGGAAAGGGACTCGTAATTGAGAAAGTTTGGGAACATAGTAACACATTTAAATATGCTTTGGAACATAGAATACTTTATAATTGAACTTCACTTATTATTTCTCAAATCCTTCTAGCTAAATTTTGTGGATCTATACTCCACGATTCAAAAAGTTATGGATTGATTAGTGTTTGCTTTTATCCTTATTTCACATAATTTCTATATTCCTACATTATCCTTAGGAGTGTATAATATATCCACATTCTTTTTCTACTCAAATCGTGCAAATTAATCCAAATCATAAACATGCTTACATTATCATGAGTTCAATTTAATCATGTGATATCAACCAGATGGTATTACTTACACAAGCAACCATTTGTCCCATAGAAAGATAAAGCTTGTGTGATATGAAAGAGAGATTTTGAAAAGCTTTGCTGAATTTATAACAGCAAAAATATCTCTTAAGAAAGGGAAAAGATAAATATGTACCTTAAAAATAATAGTGAGTTCAAATAGAAAGAATAAAAATAAAATACAATGAGAAAATTTGAAGGAAAGAAAGTTTGTACACTACAATTTCATAAGGTCTTTGAAATCCCGAAAAGAAGGGGCCCATGCTATTTTGACTTCATTAGATGATGCAAGTTAAAATAGTATATGGTGATACCCGATTGGGATTAATTCATCCTTTCGTCTTGGGAGGGCGGTAGGGAGACAAACATCCTTGTTCTCTACCACTATATTCCAACATCCCTTAGAATTGGTCCAATAATGTATATAAATCTTGTTGTTTTAGTTTTCATTGATATTGTTAGTTTTACTTAATTTAGCAAAGGCAGGGTTGGCATTTTAGGAAAGCCCCTCGCTTTATCGGAAACTTGAATCTACATGGATAAAATATATAATAAGGTAGTATGAAAGTGGTAAAAGGTAGTAAAAGATGTTTTGCATGGGCATTAAAATGATGCCAATTTGGGCACCCACCATCTTCCCACAGCCAAGACGGTTGCATTTCCCTATGCAACCAGGTAGTAAGTCTAAACTTCATATGATCTCCCTCGCATGGAGATAGCTAACACCATAGTCAACTTTGTTTGCTTCATGGGCATGAGAGTATCCTTTTCTCCCCTCAATCTCCCTCCAACTAGAAAGTTATTCCTTCCTGTTTATGTTGTAGTTTCTGTCATATATTGGGGAAGGCAGCCAGATCATAGGATAGTGGAAACTAAGGTCTATCCATTTCTTTCCACAATTCTCCATGCATTTGATGCATTGATGCATTCTATCTAGTGTCACTACAAGATTATTATGATTGAAGGGGTCCTTTTAGCGCATGTCCCCTATGGCATACTTCCACCACTGAGTGCACCCTTTTACAACTATCTTTGCCAATACATCTATTTATGATTTACAGTTATCAATGGCTTCTTTTCTATTTTTTGCTATAAATTATACATGCCATCAAGAATTCACTTAGTTATAATGTGTATGGAGAACATCCTTGGGAATGTAATATTCCTCTTTCATCCATATATTACAAGTGAAGTTATTTTCTACCACATTATGAGCAATTTTCCATTCAACCTGGTTATTTAAGTAAGACACAATGGTTGTTAGTTGAATGTCTCCCATAAAATGGTTAGGATTCCAAGTTGAATCATGGTACAACAAAATGGTATGTTGGTACAACTCACACAACAAGTTCTTCTCCTAATTTTTTCTTGCATAACAGGATTTTAGGAAGGTGATTTGAGAATTAATTTCATATGGTTTACCGATCATAATGGAATTCCTTTGGAACATGAGGTATTTTTCCTACATTTTCATGTTGTAAACAAGGGAGGGTGCCCTGCAATTGAGTGAGGATTCTACTAAAAATCTAAGCTAAATATTTTAAACCTCTATCTTGTCCACCTATCTATATAGCTTGAAGGTTTGTTCTACTTCGTCCTTCATCTCCTTCCTCTAGTGATCCCATTTGGATTTATGCGCGTTTAAGTTCTTTTCCCACTTCTCCCTGAGGCTTTTGACAGGTTTGCAATCCTCCCTTATGGGAAACACCCCTTAGTTATAAGCTTCCGCCATTTACTTCCATTTGTCATCCTTGGATTTTTGCCTCACATTTGTAAGGTCTATTTGAACAACCTTATCTTACATCTAGTTAGGCTTTTTCCGAGTGGCTTATTCTATCAATTAAAGTCTATCATCTATTATTTGGATAACTGCTTCTTGGATAGGGATTTTCTCTCTATATTCCTCCTTCTAAACTATTACCTCTTCCTTAGGAATAAGCTTTTCCTTGTCCTTTGTTTTAAGGATCCCAACTAGTTGAGCAAGGAAGTGTAATCCCTTAGAGGACTTATTTCCCCATAGTTTGACTTCTATATTTTTTATTTTGTTCTATAGGTCCTCATTCTTATTCTCTAATATTTTATTTACCATGAAAATAAATGAATGCGAAATAATGAAGGACAAATCACCTATAGGTTTCTTCTTCTTCATGGCCTAATAGACTTCCTTATAGTCTGAACATTAATACTAGGCTAAGGAGGTAAAATATAAAATTAAACTTCCATACTTGGTGTTGCAACCCTTGATTCCTCTTGAGTTGCAGCTATCTCATACCTAGTACTTTAATTCTCGATTACGGATATGGGGTATCAATTTTTTTCTTCTTCTCAAGCTTAACAATCAACCCTAATACCACTTTGTAACATACCCAATTCCCTCAATAACTTACAAAGGTTATGCGCTACCAGCTTTTTCTTTTATTTTCTTTTTACTAGATTGACAATAAGCTTTGATACCATTTTTCACATACCTCTACTAAATTTATCCGAAACACACTTGCAAAAACTTGATTTTCACCTCTCATACTTTTTTTCAAACAATTTACATGTAAAATATTCTTCAAACACTTCATATACAACCAATTAAGTAGTATTTTTCTTGTATACATATTATCAAAAAATTTGTACGAAGTTAAATAAGAAATATTTCTTTAATTCCACTTGTAACATACTAACTAAAATATACTAGTCAATCATACAAATCTTGATTTCTATTTTTGAGGTATTTTATCAAATAGGTTGTATGAAAATTGTAATAAAACACCTCTAACACATATATTCAGATGCTTGGCATGTAAATAACCATATATCAACTATAATAGTAATATCACACAACAATTCCTAAATACATCAATATTATTTCTATCCACAAAACAACATTTTCACTATGGAATTTCATTAAACAATTTCTATTCAACGAATAATTTAACCATTTAGGCATTTCTTTAAGCAGTTTGCATGCAAGCTATTATAAAATATTCCTCAAGGAATATCTCCTAGAATATATCATTCAAACTTCTAAAATTGAACAAGATGATAAATAGGATTTCTGTTCACTATGGTCCAAGTTTTGGCCTCTAGAACTGCCCATACGAAAAGTTATAGAGATAATGCCAACGTAACCTGTTTGATGCATGATTTTAAAAGAATCTAGGAAGCTCAAATTCCTCTAATCATATCAACTAAGACATCAATCTTAATAGCTAAATGTTGGACCATATGATCAATGGTATTTCTCCTCACTATGGTCCTATTATCACTCTATAATTTCCCAAGGTTGTGGAGAGAAACCCAGAGGTAACCAAAAAACCACTTTGGAAGTTGGGATCTAGCCCTTGCAGCTTCAGAGAGGGATATCTCTATATGATTTAGATTTGTTAATTTAATATATTAGGCTATTTATTGGGTTCTGAGTTCAGTTTTTTCAAATATTTGGGTGAAACTGCAAGGACAATCCATTGGGAAATGGATTCAAAAGTCTTGGGGTGATCCAATACAAAATTAACGTAATGGATGTAACATGGCAGGGTAGCAAGTCTTTTCGATCTTTGCAGTATTTATGGAGTGAATGGGTTGAAAAGATTTAGATTCAATTAAACATAGAGAATATTAAGATTAGTTCTATATTAGTATTAGAGTGAAAACATAGATATTTTTTATAAGCCAGAGAAGACTGTATTTAAACAAATTCAGCCCTTAATCTTCTTTAAATAATAGAGACAAAACGTACATATGGAAAACTGGAAAAATAACAAGTTTACAAGAGAAAAAGATTCACCAATTGCCTGACACGGGAATCCTGGACCAACCTTTTTGAATTAATGGAAATGATCACCTCATTACATGTACAACTCTACATCAAATATCTTCTTCCTTCACACGAGTTTCAACCCTTTGTACTTCGATATATGAAGTACTTATACAATTCATCAAAATATCTTGAATTAAAATATCAATATGTTTCCACAAAATATCCTAAAAGGTTGTTTACAAAAATAGTGGAGGAATATAGGAGAACTAAAACTGTTAAAGTTATCTTGCACTGACTTCAAGGATTATGGTGATGACTCGACCAAGATAAATTGATGCTTTGCTGTTGAAAATGAATACTTGTTTACTCAATAATTTGACATAATTTATCCAATCTATCTTCCTCCGGGGTGGAGAATTTGATTAACTTTATGTAGGTTTCATCCACCTCGATATATTTCTGTAAAGTGGGCTTAATTACAAAGATATGTTTTATTTCATGTTTGATAAGTAATTTGAACTTAAAACCTTCCATGAATGCCTTCCCTATAATGGTTCCATTTATAATGGAAAATTTTGGTTTATCTCTTGCTATGGAATATAAGTTTTGTTGATAATCCTCTAATTGAACTAATTTATCTCCCATTCCCTTGTAACTTGGAAACCCCTTTTGATGCAGTATATTGAATTTTCTATGGAATTTTTGAAGCCTAGACTCCAAGTTATGACATTTATTCTCTAACTGTAACATTAAATTCCTTTTTGTAAGAACTCTTCTTACCTCAAGAATTGTCTCAATTCTGTTTGCAATCTCATATTCTTCTAGTTCTTCTTTTGTATTTGTATTCAGAATTCTTATTAGGGTAGTAGCTTCGCCTACTTTTTGACGCAAAATTTCCTTCATATCTTCTATGACCTCTTTTGATATCTTCACTAATTCCTCCTGCTCGAAAATAGTTTCAATGGAAGGCCAAATTTCAGTCATAACTTCATTAATCTCTACCCAAATGTTCTCTTTTCGCCATTAAATTGTCTGTGTCATGGCATATTCATTCTCTAAAATTTCAATTCTCTGAGTTAATCTATAGTGGTTTGAAGCTATAACACATACACATTATCAATTTTTAGCTTCTTCTCTTGGAAATTTTAAGCTCAGCTTTCAGCTTTTCAATCTCTTGGCATCTGAAAGACAAGTCTTCCATAGCTTTGATTAATTCTCCTGATGTATCTATAGACTGTGTTTCTATTGTAGTAACTGTTGAAGTAGAAGCCCCTATTGTTGATGTACCTACAATTGGAACTTCTGTGAGAGTAATGAATGCTAATTGAGTTGACTCTTCTTTCTCCTTTAACAGCTTCTCAATTTCAGTCTCCATTTATTTAATCTATCCATTCGGTTTAATGATAATTTTAAACATATCTTCTTTCTCAATTTCTTACTAACCAACTTCCTTTGTTTGAGGATATTCAGTAGATGGAAGATTGATTTGTTTCTTTAGGGCTGCAATGTCAGCTTTTTTTCTCTTAATGATCTCCTGAGCTACTTTTACATTACTGAGATCATCTCCCAGTTTATTTACTAAATCCTGTAAATACTTTATCTTAGTGTCTTTAGCTAAAGAAGATATTTTTTCCAATTTTAGTTGAGATTGAATATTGTTGACTAATGCTTGAAGTCTGGATGCTTCCATTGTTGAGTTTGTCAGGGTAGAATACAAAATTTCACTTGTTTGCATGTGCAAATCCATCTGATCAATATGATGGATTTGATCAATGTTAAAAGAAAAGATAGACTTCTTGTATTCATCTCCACATTTAGGAAAAGGAACTCCAGCTTCAAGGAAAGCTATCTGCATCTTCTCTTCCTCAGTGTCAAAAGCATAGAGAAGTTTGTGCTGTAATGAAATTGTTTGTTTTTAGAACTAAGAATAGGTTGTTTCTTTCAAAAGTTCATTTTTCTTTTTTATTTCCTTATACCTATCAAATATACTTGGTTCAGCTTGATCATGGACCAATTCTCCTGATTGAGATGTTTCTAGTGGTTCTTGAGAAGCTGAAGATGATCGTGACCCTATGAAAATGTCTTCAACTCGAGGGAATGTAGATGTATAAGGACCTACCAAAAGTATTGTAGACTAAACATTTTCTTCCTATGAAAACTCTTCTGCTGGATTGGTTTTCTACCTCTTTTTATATATTTTGAATTCTTTTCCCTGAATTTCTGAAACTGAAGGGGAAACATCCTCCCTTGGTCTTTTATCTTTCTTTTCCTATGGCACTGGTGTCTGTGATGTCATAGTAGAAAGTACATGTTCTTCTGCCTCCTACAATGTGTTTTCCTGCCATTGATTTTGGTTCATATATTGCTTAATTTCAGGTCTATGAGTATTAGTGTAAGCAGTGCTTTTCCGCTCTACTCTCAACTTTGATATTATTCCTAAAGGATCATATGGCCATGTGAAATGGAGTTTAAATTTCATATGTTTCAGCGGAAGATCCACTTCTTTTGTTGTTGTCCTGCTATTACAAATGAAAGGCCCAACATGTGCTTTGATTTTGAACTGAGATTTTCTTTTAGCTATCACAAATTCTAGATCATCCATATTTATCATTTTCCTAATATACTCTAATACAAAAATTTTAATAGGAACAAATTTAGGCAACTTATATGGAGGTAATTCACACCCATACACCCTTATCTCAATGTAGTTTTGATACAAGTACCAGTCACTTGTCTTTCTTCTTCACTGAGATGTAGAATTCTCTTAATCTAAGGTCCAATTCTAGATTCAACATCACTATGTACAGAGACTGGTCTACATAATCATTCAATGTGAATTCAATAGTATGCTTCCCTACCAAGGAAGTCCAATCAATCATAGACTGTGCATCTCCCTGTTCATCCAATTTTTCTAGTGGAAATTTAAATTTGTCTGCTTGATGGAATCAGAACAATTAAACTAAAACTGAAGCATAGTTGAAGAATCCTTATGTAGAAAAGTTAAGGAAATGTTCATGAATTACCTATGCTAAGAATTCACCGTAACGAAAATTGATTGAAGGTTTTTCTTCTGTTGAAAAAAATAATAAAAAACCTATAATGGCTTCATCAACCCATTGATCAGTATGATGACCCAATAAAAAAGAAACCATAGAGATGATCTATTTTGTCATTTCAAGAAACATTGAGGAAGGATAAGGAGGGTTTGTTTTGGCAATTGGACATTCTCAGGCAGAAATGTCTCAAATTTTTTGGCTTTGTGGGGAAAGTTAGGTTTTTGTAGAGTTCCATAAGGGGATCTACTGAAAATGGTTTCAAAGAGGTTGAATTTTGAATCTAAAAGATTTGGCATATGGAGTCAGGGATAAATGTGAAAAAAATGTCATTTTTATAAGAAACAATTGCTCTTTTACTCGGTATATACCTAAAATGGTACCATGAGACAAATTTTGGAAAATGATGGTTTGAGGAAAAATAAACTAAGGCAAGAAGGAGTCCCACAAACTCATTTCATCATTAATATCAAGGAATTTGTGTTTTAACCAATTGTGGAGTTCGTAGAGGTCGCACTCACAACTAGTTTCAGAGATATTATAATGTTCATCAACTAAGGGCTAATGGCCTAATTCAATTATAGGGGGAAGCATAGGGTTTTCCCCTGTGGCTTTTGACATTCCTTTCAAAGACATGTTGAAAGAACTGAAAGGTAAAAACAGAAATTACCCAAGAGTTGGTTAGAGGAACACTGTTCGACTTAATGAGGTTGCAGTAGCAATAGTAGGTTGAGTCATTCAATGTAGTGGGGTTACAGAGGAAAGGCCGACTAAACGGTGTTCTGGTTTGTTTTATGGGGAGATCACTTTACTGTTGAAAGTTGACCATTTAATGGGACATATTCATTGATATAGGAATGATTATGACTGGAAATGAATATTAACAATTATATGACAAACACAGGGACACGACAGGGGTGAAAGCAGAGTGGGAAGGGGATGTGACATGTGGCAGGAGTGGATTGGAGGGGGTGTCACATATGGCGGGAGAGGAGTGGAGTGGAGGGAGTGCGTTTAACTTTATAATTAGGCGGGAAAGGGGGAAGGCAAATTTCAGAGGGGGCGGTCAGTGGTAAGTAGTTTAGGCAGAGGGGGGTCCAAAGTCTATAAGGGAGTGCCACATTGCAAAATCAAGATTTGGATAATGCACTTTTAAAACCCCCCTAATTAATTGTCAGATGGGTGGGGGAGAAGGGGGGTCAAAATTGATTGTCAGTCATTGATTTGAGTAGGTTAGATCATGGCCATAGATTGTAGCATGACTTTTATTACAAATGACAAAGGTGTCATGTTAAAAGCTTTATTAACTTTTAACATAAATGCGATTAAACCTTGCAATTAACTTTAATTAAACTCAATTATTTAACAAGTAACGTGGAATTTAACCTATCAGCACATATTTTTATTTTTCTAAGGGCTTTTTCATCACATTATATATATGTATATATATATATATATATATATATATATATATATATATATATATATATATATATATATATATATATATATATATATATATTCTTTTCTTTTTTCATACATATATCAATTTTTTATATCCCCTTTTCATTTTATTTTATTTTATTTTTTCTTTTTCTTTTCCTTTTTTCTTTGGAAATAATTTGCAGAAGGAATTATTATTTACAACATCTCATGACAACAAAATCAACAGATAATCATTAATTGATCCCATAGATGATAGGACCCTAACATTAGCTCTAATGGCGATGGCAAGCTCCCTGTGAGGTGTCAAGAACACTGTAGATCAGTAGCTTTTGTCAATTGGGTACGTTGTTCTTATTCTGTAACTCAATTGATTACCTATTGTTATTATAAATATTGGAAGCAACTCACCAGAAGCTTAGGTCCTTCTATTCGGTCTTCAGTTCTTGATGTCAACCACCCTCTCTTGTTGTAAAATGATAAAATGATATTTACAATGAGTTGAATGAGAAAATTATTTATTCTTGAATAAAATAGTGCTTGAGTAGTCTTCCATTGACAGGTCCTCCTCGCAGTCCTTCTCCAGTCATGTCTTCCAAAAAGAATGCATTGTTACCTCAGAAAGCTTCAATTTTATAGGGTCCTTTCCATAGGCAGTCAAATTTCCCATGCTTACCTTTCTCTTAATTTCTTGAGTCCCATCTCAACGTGAGATCATCTAGTTTGAATTCGTCTACTTTGGTCCTTTTGTCATGGATTTTCTTGATTTTTTCCTAAATTATCTGAGTTTTGTTGTAGACCTCTTCCCTAGTTTACTACAAATGTATTATTTGATTTATCCTTCTCTGTACATCATTTGGCTTGAATTATGATTATTGCGATAATTTTAGCACAAGGATTCTCAGAGAAGTAGGGAAAAATGCATCTACTCCATATACTAATTGGAAAGGAGACATTCCAATAGATTTCTTAGTGCTAATTTTGTCAACCCACAAAGCATTAATGAACTTCTTGTGCCAGGATTTTTTATTTTCCTGCAATAGTTTCTTAATAACATTGACTAAAGTCTTATTAGAATACTCAGTTAACCCATTCCCTTATGGGTAATAAGCAGTAGAGTGTCCTAATTTCATGTGATACTTATGGAAAAAATCAATCATTCTCTTAGATTTGAAAGCAACAACATTGTCAATAATGATTTTATTTGGATGTCCTAATTTGGAAAGAATATTACCTTATAAAAACTAAATAATTATAGTATATGTAGCTAGTCTGGTTGGAATGGCCCCAATCCACTTAGTGAACTAGTCAATTGCTGCCAAAATCAATTTATGTTGAGGTGAGGAGCTTGGATGGATTTATCCAATAAAATATAGGCCCCATTGTTGGAAAGGAACCTCAACTGAAATGGGATTTAAAGGTAATGGAAAAAGTTTTCTCTTGCCTTCAAATATTTGGCATTGATGGCATGTTGAAGCTCTCTTATAAACATCTACAAACAAGGTAGGACAGTAAAAACCATCTCTCAAGATTTTGTTGGTTGTGGTCTTCCAGTATAAATGTCCTCCACAATCTCCTTGATGAAATTCCTCCATGGACCAGTCTACTTCATCCTTCAATAAATAATTTAGAAAAGTACCCCCAACATCCTTCCAATACACATTCTTATCTAAAATGGAGAATTTCATAGTTTTTAACTTGATAAATCTAGTTTTTTTCTTTGTTAAACTAGGAGGATCTTGTAAATTTTGTAAAACAAAGATAATATATACATACCAAGGAGAGGTAGCAAATGATTCTAATACCTGTGGAGTCACCAACTCTTCCTATTCATCAAGTGCATCTATACAATTTATGCCTATTGCATGGAAATTTTATTCAACCATTAGCTTAGCCAATCCACGACCTTTGATAAGCTTAGTAGGTATTACTTCAATTTCATATTCTAAATTCACTGCAATCCATTTTCCCGTTTTATCATTTTGATCAATCTCAGTGAGGATATCTTTGACTACAACACTTGGAGCAAATGCAATTATATGAGAATGTAGAATGTACACTCTAAAGTCTTTTAGTTCCTTTACTAGAGAAAAGGCTTGTTTTTCCATGATATTGTACTTTAAGGAGGCATCTCTCAAAGATTTGTTGAAGAACGCTATAGGTTGTTCAAATCCCTCACTTTTTTTCTACAATAGAACTATTGCAATGGAGTGTTCGGATGCAAAAGAGAAAATAATGAAATCTTTAGTAAAATCAAGGCTAATCAAAATAGGAGCAGCTATCAAAGCTATCTTTAGTTCACTAAAATATTTTTTAGCCTCACTATTCCATTTTATCTCAGTATCTTTCTTTAGCATGTTTTTGATTGCTCTCAAGATCTCGACTATGTTTGGAATGAATCTTCTTAGGAAATTGATCCTATCAATAAAATACTGAATTTGTTTTTGTTCCTAGGAGGATCAATCTCCATTATGGCTTCAACTCTGTTGGGGTCTATTCTCATACCTTTTGTTGAAATAATGTGGCCAAGTAGCTTTCCTTCCCTTAAACCGAAAATAGATTTTTTAGGGTTCAAGGAAATACCATATTTCCTAGATTTTTCAACAGCCTTCCTCGAGTGTAGCAAGTGATGTTCATCTTTTTTAGAAAATATAGTAATGTCATCCAGGTAAATTACAATGAACCTATCCTTCTCATCAGCAAATGCAATATCCATTGCTCTCTAAAAAATGGCCCCTGCATTCATAAGGCCAAAGGGTATTTTTACATACATAAAGGTCCCCCAAGGTGTAGTAATTTTTCTTTTTTATGCTAATCATCAGAATGTACCATAATTTAGTTATATCTTCAGAAACAATCCAGCAAATAAATTATGCTGTAACTAACTACTTTCTTAACATATGATCCATTTTAGGTAGAGGGTAGTTATCCTTGAGAGAAACTTTGTTTAGATTTCTAAAATCTACACAAAGCCTTATTTCTCACATTTTCTTTCTTGTTGGCACTAGATTACACACCCATTTTGAAAATATGAAGGGCATAATGATTTTTGCATCAAACATTTATTTAAATTCATTTTATGTCAAAGGTAACATAACTAGATTTACCCTCCTTAATTTACAGTCGATGGGTTTTTGTTCTTCTCTGATGCGAATGGTATGTAGTATGATATTGGTATCATATGATTTTAGATCTTCATAGCTCCCAGCAAACACATCACAAAATTATTTTAATAGCTCAATGTATTCATTTTTTTCTTTGGGAGGCAAGGATTTGGACAACTTTACAATCTTAGGACATTTCTTAGTACCTATATTACACTCAACCTTAGCTCTTACAGGTTCTATTTTTGGCTTTTTGGCTGCATTGTTAAAATCAAACAACTCTTCTAGTGGCACTAATCCTCTTGGTAACATATTATCCTTTAATTGTAAAACCTCAAGTGCCTCTGAATTATCATCGGTCTCATACACTATTTCACTCATTCTCATATACATCATTATCTGCATCAATATGTACACACTCAAAATATTCTTTCAACTGTAATTTTCTTTCTACCTATTTATCACTACTAAACACCTGTCAATATCTTACATTATCTAGGACAGCTGGCCTATGTTTCACTTCAACCTCATATTTTCTATTGGGGTGGAATAGCATCTTACAATAACTGGCTGAAGTAGCCAAAACCTCATCTAAGATACTTTTCCCTATAGGGATAAGAGACAATTGATATTCAGGAAAACATTGCAAAAAATCTAAGACTACATTTTTGTAGGCTCTTAGTTTAGGGTGTTTAGTTGAGTACTCACCTTTAATTTAGTTAATGATGAGTTCAAAATCCCCATGTACAGGAACTATTTTAGCTCCCAACCTTTTGAAAATTTGCATTCCTAAAATTAGTGCTTCATATTCACCTATATTATTTGTACATTGGAAATTAATATTATCAGAATCTCCCTTTTTTATACCTATTTGTGTGTTTGAGATGAAAACACCTACCCCTACTCCTTCCTTGCTTACAACCCCATCAAAATCCATGTTCCAAAGGGATTCTCCCTCTTCATCTTGTTTCCCAACATCTAATTTTATTTCATTTGTCTTGCTCAATTCAACTTCCAAGTGTGAAACTTCCTCCTCTACACGTTCATTTTTATACAAAATAAAGGAGTCCATATATGAATGCACATAATACAAGGGGTAATTATTTGGTTTATCTTGGTTTCTAACAATATATTTCAATAATGTTTCACTGTATAATCTTCTTTGCTGACCAAAAATGGGAATGGTAGCACAGGTAATGTCCATATGCAAAGTACCTTGTAACTTTACTCCCCATGATCTTGATAACAACATTCCATACTTGGGAGGTATGTCTGCCACTACAATATCCATTACCACACTCTTTTCTGGTATTGGGACAAGAGTAAAACATAATTCTTTTATGAGGCCTAAGCATCTTACTTTGTTGGAGTCAAAATAATATAAATCTCTGTAGAGTCTTGTTATGTCTAATCCTAGCTTATCCATGATGGCTCTAGGCATAAGATTGCATGAAGCACTTGAATCAAGCATAGCATTGTGCAGAATCTTGTCATCAATGTTCAAACTGATATAGAAAGGAGGCACACTACCATCCTGAGACTTGCCTTCAACTTCAGGCCCAAACAATAACTCAGGTTAGTCATCAGTAACTTGACTGTGTCTCTTCCTTCCCCTATCTCTACAGCCTTCATGACTTGAGATCTATATGCATTCTTGTTAATCATTTCAGTCAAAGGAATAGAAATTTTTACCTTGGCCAATTCATTTTCAATACTGAAAGATGTTTGAGTTTTATCTATTTCTTTGATATTCACATCGTATTTTTCAGAACTTTCTTTCTGAGAATCATCCTTTGGCCGACCAGTAGAAGGGGTGTCACTCTGAATCTTCTTGGGAGGAGCTTCAACAACCTTTTTACTCCTCAAATTGTAGTATTTGTGCACCTACATGATAGCATTTTGGTATCCTTGTTTATAGTCATCTGATTGTAAATGGAGGATTTCTTGCTGTAATAGCAAGAATAGATCTTGGTCCTCTTTAGTTAAGAAAATGTGGTCAATTTCACTTTCCTCAAATAATTTTATTTGATTTTCTTCAAGATCCTCTGCTATCTCATCTTCTTCATCTACATAATTCTCTTGGAAGGGAGGTATAATTTGTTGTTGATCAGTTTGGCCTCTCCATTCTCTTTGTTTTATTTTAGGTGAGTTTTTCCTAAAATTAGGATTTCTAATTGGAGGGCAGCCTTGATTTTTTCCTTGGAGGAGCCCTGTCAGTCAAGCTTGTCATTTCCATCATTATTTCCATGCTTTTAACTAAGGCATCCAACTTAGTATCTAATGAAGAAGAAACATGTGTGTCTTTAATAGTGACTCTTATCTCAGCCTTTAACCGAGCTCTCTTTTCCAACAGATTTTCTTCCATGCTCATTGCATTCCTCTGCATTTCCTCAAGGGTAGCAAGATTCCTCTCCTTAAGTTGGTAAGACATGTATGGATCAAAACCATCTAGAAATTTGATCAGATCTAGTCCTGGTGGGGGTTGTATTGCAGCTGGGATATATTTGTAAATGGTATATAATCTAGTGCAATAGTTTTGGTCTATTTCACTAGGGGATCTCTTAATACTCTCATATTTAGCCAAGATTTGGAGAGGATTCTTCTTTACATCCCATATTCTAAGGAAAGTTTGGCGAAATTATGTGAGATTTGGGATAGAGGCAGCTGGCAATGATTTAAACGATTTCTTAACTTCTCTTGTGAGACTTTGGGAAAATAGTCTCATATTCACATCATCATTATCAATTTCTTGCAAATCTGAATAATAATTTATTTTGTCTATATGTTGTTGAGCATTGTTTGGCACTATGCCATCAAATTGATGTATTCGACTCTGATAGTCTTGTGGCATGGAATTGAGTTATCTAGGTAGGACCAGGGGGCATAACGCGTTGCCATGATTGGTAATTAGGAATGAGAAGATGATGAAACTAAAATAGGTGTGGATATGGGAGGTATTAAAGGGGGTGGGATTATACTTTGTTGTGTTGGTGTAGTGGTGGTAGGGATAGTAGATGAAATGGGTATAGTGGTAATGGGGGGAATTACTGGAGGGGCAGTAGTAATAGGGGGAATCACTAGTGGGGTTGGTGATGAGGCAGTAGTAATAGGGGGTGAAGATTTAGATGATTTATGGATAAGATTTTTCTACACTGCCTGATCTAATTTGGTCACCAAAAATTCAAGCTTATTAAACTATTTTATAACATCTTCATTAGATTCTGGATTAATAGCTTGATGCTTTGAGATATAAGGTTTCAAAATACCTTCACAAGAAAATGTCTCAGGTACAAAGACCTCTCACTAAGTACGAAAAAGGATATGCTCAAAAGGTAACTCAAATTCAATATCCTCTACAGTTACAAAAATTTCAGGGAGAGAATTAACTCTAGGCAGGATCATTACTTTCCTGGCTCTTAGTAAAATTCTTCTTTCTAACAAGTTTTTTAGGATTATCTACAATTTCTGGTGGTTTAGGATCTAGATTAGCTCTATTGTATATCTTTCTAGGAGCCAAATCTACAATAAATTATTTACAGATAGAAATATATACAAACTTTAGCGGGGAAACAACCTTAATAACATCTATTTCTCAGTCACACACTTGTAATAGCTTTAAGATTTGAGCTAAATTTTTACTAGCAAAAAAATATAGTTTATAATAGATTTGCCTGAAGTTTCCCTAGTATGGTTACAAGGATGTTATTGCTCTATAATTTCGCAAGGCTATGGAGAGAAACCCAGAGGTAACCAGAAAACCACTTTGGAAGCTAGGATCTAAACCTTCCAGGTTCAGAGAGGGATCTCTCTATATGGTTTAGATTTGTTGATTTAAGATATTAGGCCAATTATTGGGTTATGAGTTTAGTTTTTTCAAAGATTTGGTTGAAACCAAGGACAGTCCATTGGCCAATGGAGTCATAAGTCTTGGGGTGATCAAATACAAAAATAATAGAACATATGTAACAGGGAAAGGTAGGTAAGCTATTGGACCTTTGTAGCATTTGTGGAGTGAATGGGATGAAAATATTTATATTCAATTAAACATAGAGCATACTAAGATGAATTCTATATTTAATATCAGAGTGAAAACATAGATATTGTTTATAAGCTAGAGTAGAGTGTATTTAGACAAATTCAGCCTTTAATATTTCTAAATAATAGAGACAGAAAGAACATATTGAAAAATAGAAAAATAACAATTTTACGAGGAAACTTTACCAATTTCATGACACAAGATTCCTGGAACAAACTTTCTGAATTAATGGAAATGATCACTTCATTACATGTACAACTTTACATCAAATATTTTCTTTCTTCACACAAGTTCCAACCCTTTGTACTTCGATCTATGAAGTATTTATACAATTCATCAAAATATCTTGATTTAAAATATCAATATGTTTCTACAAAATATCGTAAAAGCCTATTTACAAAAATATTGCAGGAATATAGGAAAACTAAAACTACTAAACCTATCTAGCACTAAATTTGAGGATTCAGGTGATGACTCGGCTTGAAAAAACTGTTACTTTGTTGTTGAAGTTGAATACTTGTTTACTCAAGAATTTGACATAATTTATCCCATTTGTCTTCATCTAGGGTGGAGAATTTGATTAACTTTCTGCAGGTTTCTCCACATCGGTATATTTCAGTAAAGTGGGCTTAATTACAAATAGATGTTTTTTTCATGTTTGATAAGTAAGTCGAACTTCAAACCTTCCATGATTTCTTTCCCTATAATGGCTCCCTTTATAGTGGAAAATTTTCATTTATCTCTTGCTATGGAATATAAATTTTGCTGATAATACTCTAGCTGAACTAATTTATCTCCCATTCCCTTTAAACTTGGAAGCCCATTTTGATGCAGTATATTGAATTTTCTATCGAATTTTTCAATTCTAGACTCAGTTATGACATCTATTCTCTAAATGTAACATTAAATTCTTTTTGTAAGAACTCTTCTTACCTCAAGGATTGTATAAGTTCTGTCTCCAATCTCATATTCTTCCAATTCTTCTTCTGTCTTTGAATTCAGAATTCTTATTAAGGCAGTAGCTTCACTTGGTTTCTGACCCAAAATTTTCTTTATATCTTCTATGACCTCTTTTAATCTCTGCACTAATTCCTCTTGCCTGAAAATCATTTCAATGGAAGGCCAAATTTTAGTCATAACTTCATTAATCTCTACCCAAATATTATCCTTTGCCTGTGCAATTGTCTATTCTATGGCAGGTTCATTCTCTAAAAGTTAAATTCTCTGAGTTAATCTATGAGTCTTTTGAAGCTTGGACATATACACATTATCAATTTTTAACTTATGGTCTTGGAGATTTTTAAGCTGAGCTTTCAGCTTTTCAATATCTTGGCCTTCGAGAGACAAGTCTTCCATAACTTTGATTACTTCTCTTTATGTATCTGTCAACAATATCTATGTTGTAGTAGTTGTTGAGGTAGAAGCCCCTGTTGTTGATGTACCTGCAATTGGAACTGTTGTGAGAGGAATCATTTCTCTTTCTCCTTTAGCAACTTCTCAATTTCAATCTTCATTTGTTTAACCTATCCCTTCTATTCAATGATAATTTTAAACCTATCTTCTTTCTCCTTTTCCAACTAACCAACTTCCTTTGTTTCTGGATATTTAGTAGATGGAAGTTTTAGTTGTTTCTTTAGGGTTCCAATGTCAACATTTTTTATTTTAATGATCTCCTCATCCCCTTTTACATTACTGGGATCATATCCTAGTTTAATTACTAAATCCTCTAAAGTCTTTATCTTATTTTCTTTAGCTAAAGAAGATATTTTTTCAAATCTTAATTGAGATTTAATATTGTTGACTAATGCTTGAAGTCTGGATGCTTCCATTACTAGTTTGTTAGGGTAGAATATGCCCTTCACCTATTTTCTTGTGCAAATCTATCTGATCAATATGATGGATTTGATCAATGTTAAAAGAAAAGATAGGCTTCTTGTATTTGTCTGCACTTTTAGCAAACGGAACTTGAGCTTCAAGGAAAGATATCTGCATTTTCCCTTCCTTGGTGTCAAAAGCAGAGAGAAGTTTGTGTT
Source organism: Pinus tabuliformis (assembly GCA_031772625.1). NCBI lineage: Eukaryota > Viridiplantae > Streptophyta > Pinopsida > Pinales > Pinaceae > Pinus > Pinus tabuliformis. Next base: position 1,238,584,467 of record CM062819.1, read on the forward strand.
GTGATGAAGGTGTTTGTTTCTAGAACTGAGAATAGGTTGTTGCTTTTAGAAGTTCATTTTTATTTTTTAATTCCTTATACCTAACAAATATACTTGGTTCATCTTGATCATGTCCCAATTCTCCTGATTGAGTTGTTTCAAGTGGTTCTTGAAAAGTTGAAGATGATGGTGACCCTATGAAAATGTCTTCAACTTGAGGGAAAGTAGAAGTATAAGGACCTGTCAAAACTATTGTAGATTGAACATTTTATTCCCATGTAAAAAATTTCTACTAGATTTGTTTTCTCCCTCTTTTAATATATTTTGAATTCTTTTCCCTGAATTTCTGAACTTGTTCCTTTATCATTCTTTTCCTATGGAATTGGTGTATGTGATGTTGTAGTAAAAGTTACATGTTCTTCTGCCTCCTACAATATGTTTTCATGATATTGATTTTTATTCATAAATTGCTCAATTTTAGGTTTGGGAGTATCAGCGTAAGGAGTAGTTTTCTTCTCTACTCTCAACTTTGATATTATTCTTAAAGGATCATATGACCAAGTGAAACTGAGTTTAAATTTCATCTTTTTGAGCAAAAGATATGCATCTTTTGCTGCTATCCTGGTATTACGAATGAAAGGCCCAACCTGTGCATTGATTTAGAACTGAGATTTTATTTTAGCTGTCACAAAGTGTAGGTCATCCACATTTATCATTTACCTAATATACTCTAATGCAAAAATTCTAATAGGAACAAATTTGGGCAATTTATATGGAGACAATTCAGACCCATATAGCCTGATCTTAGTGTAATTTTGATACAGGTACCAGTCATCTATCTTTGTTTATTCACTGAGATGTAGAATTCTCTTAATCTTAGGTCCAATTCTAGGTTCAACATCACTGTTAAGTAGGCAGGAAAATATGTACAAAAAATTGTCTACATAACCACTGAATGTGAATTCATTGATATTATTCCTTACCAAGGAAGTCCAATGAATCATAGATTGTGCCTTTCCCCGTTAATCCAGTTTTTGTAGTGGAAATGTAAATCTGTTTGCTTGATAGAATAGGAGCAATTAAACTAAAACCAAAGCATGCTTGGAGACTCCTTCTGTAGAAAAATTAAGGAATTGTTCATGAATTACCTCTGCTAAGAATTCATGTTGATCAGTGGTTTTCATTGATGTCAACCCAAGCAGCACCTTGGGCTACCTCGATATTTCGTGGGAATTTTGACTTGAAAACTCATTCTATTTTGATTCAATGATCTTCTATATGGCTTCTACACATCAAGATGTTTCCGTTGATATATGGCATGCCATGTAGTTCTTCATGGTTTGAGAGTTATTCGTGTTGGAAGTTAGTAACCCCAGTTAGTGGGCTAAAATCCCACGCGGTTGTGGCATGACACTCATCATTGGTTGTGGTCATTGAATAGTCAATAATTAGTAATGTTTTATGCTTATAAAATCCATCCAACATTCACTTGTTGAGGACCCTCTCAACTCAAGACATTTCTATAAATAGTGACCCTCATATCCTCCTCTAGGAAGCAGTTTTCAATGAACTATCTTGAGAGAATAGCTCTTTAATTTTCCAGCCCTCATGAGCTTCTAACGTAGGATCTATTTTAGAGAGTTTAAGGTTTCGTTGAGGTGTGGTTAGGGCACAAAATTATGATCAAGTTCAAAGGTATGTTTTGAAGCAAGTTTAGAGCCTTGGATTCTAGGATTTCACTTCTTCAAACAGGTCATAGTGGAATTTTCATTATAACATTCTTTCTACACAGCTTCAAAAGCTGAAATTAAAACCCATTTGAACCGAAATCTTGATGAACCTCATGACTAAATTTTTTTATCTTTTCTCACTATTGTTTCGGAGATATGATCTGAAGACATTAGGGTTTTTGCAAGCTCCAAAATTCCATGTCAAACAGGATACCTCGGGAAAATTATCATAACTTTCTCTTTGAGGATTGGATGCAAATTTCGTAAATGGTGAAATATAGAGGATAGACTATAGTTTGTTGGGTATCATTTTCAGGGCCAAAGGTCAAAACAGTGACACGTGGAACTTCATACAAGTTCACTCTACTGAACTAGTCGATAATCAAGTCATCATGGGAGATTCGGCATAACTATTTCTTAAAAATCTAATCTCAATCTGACCTCTGGGGTTGGGAATAGTACTGAGATGGCTACCGCATGATGATATTTCAGACCTTGGAGATCCAAAATTACATAGATACAACAGATTAAAAATTGATATCTGACAAGGAAAGAAAAAGTATGCATTCAAGGATCACTATAGTAATGACCACACATCAATAGTCAAGGGTAAGTCTTATAAAGTAAGGTATGTGTGATTAGTGTTTGCATTTTAATTTTGAGCATCATCTCTAACATATTTTTTTGTAGGACATCGTAAATGTATTGTTTTTTATATCTTTTGGTCTTGCTTACTAATGCATGTGTAGGAAGGATGACACTTTAGAAGAACTCAGACACATATTAGCTCAAGGACATGCAATGTCAAAGTACCATTACTTGAAGCAAGAAAAACAGTACCTCATCAACTATAAGTGATCCAAAAAGCAATGTCGAGTCAAGTGTTAGGTCTTGTCAAAAAGGCAGTGTTGTAAAAGGGTCATCATTGTAAATATGTACAAGAGTCATCATTGAAAGAGTCATTATTGTAAAGGAGTCAGTTTGCCTAGATTGGAAGAGGCATTGTTGGGAGGTATAGGAGTCACTATTGGGATGATATCATGGTTGGGTTGCAGGTCATAGTGTGATTAGGTGTTTGGTCAAACATAAGATAATCATTGTAAGTCATATTGTATTGTGGATCATTGTCCCTGGTATGGGAGTCCACACTTTTGTCTCACTTTTGATCATTATAGGGTGGTAGCGAGGTGCTAGGTAGGTGCATGAAGTTGCCTATAGGTTGGAGCCTATGAACACTTTAGGGTGGTAGGTTGGTCTAAGATGTTGGGGCATCCATTCAATTGGCTACTGAAGAAACCAGGGCGTTGGGGTGTCCTTCCAATGGGAGATGGAGAAGAATTGTTTTCTATAAGTCTATGAAGTTGTAACTTTCATTTTAGTTGGGGTTGAAGATTAAAGAATTTATTAGAAAAGTGTTTGGTGGTTTTTTACCTAGAGGGGATTTTCCACCTAAAATTCTTGTGCCTATTGTGTTCTTTTGTTTATTGTTGGTACTAGATAAACATTAATAATAATTTAATAACAACTATACTCTAAAAAGATTTAAAAGTTCTAATTGCTAAGGAATATTGATTCATCCCCCTCTCAGTATTTCCAAGAATTGGAATCAGAGCTTGGTTCCTTTAATAGAAGTCTAACAACTAGAAGGATATCATACTATACACCAAGAATAGAGTTTCTTTGTTCAATGGAAATAACTATGCACTTTGGAGTGGAAGAATGCAAGTTAATTTGTTGGCACAAGGATACGAAGTATGGGAAATCGTTGAAAAATGCTTCACATCGACCTTGGATGAACATGGTATGAAAAATATGATATATGATGCAAAGACTAAAGATCTTATTATCAATGGGCTTATCAAATATATCTATCTTAAGGTATTGAGTTGAAAAACTGCTAAAGAGGTATGGGGCAAGCTTGAGAATATATATGTAGGTGTCTCACAGGTGAAAGAAGCAAAGCTTCAAATTTTTAGGGAAAAATTTGAGTAACTCAGAATGAAGGAAGATGAAGATATTGTTGGATACTTTCAGCGTGTTGATGAAACAACAAATACATTTGACAGTTTAGGAGAACTTGTCGACATAAAAATTGTTGTCTGAAAGATCCTTAGAACCTTTCTAGCAAGATTCAACCCAAAGGTATCTATCTTGGAAGACTATTTTAATCTAAACAATCTCAGCATAGATGAATTGCATGTAATTCTTACAGCATATGAAATTAGGATTGAAGAAGAGAATGGCACATCTCACCTAGAAATAGTATTTTCCACATCCAAGAAGTCTAGTAAGGACAAGCAGACTTCAAAAGAAAAAACTTGGAGTTGTAAGTGTGAAGAAAAGAAAGAAGATGAAGAAGAATTTACAAGTAAAGAATTTTCCTACTTCACGTGGAAAATGAGAATATGTACGGGAAAATTCAAAGGTAAAATTCCATTAATATGTTTTTATTGTGGTGAGGTTGGGCATTTTGCAACTAGGTGTCCTCACAAAAATGAGGTTGTTACGAAGGGAAAGAAAGGTCCTAGGAAGTACAACAAGCAAGGAAAGAAGAAATGGTTTCAGAAGAGTTTCTTGTCGAAAGAAGATAGCTCCTCATCTCATGAAGACATTGATAACAAAGAATAAATCAACTACAGAGTATTGTTCATGGCCAAGCACAATAAGCAAGAGGCATTTTATGAAGAAGGAGAAGAAGGGATTACTGAGGATGAATTTCAAAATCAAGTGATCAAGGTTATCAAAAATCTTAAGGCCAAAAATAAGCATGTCAACACTCTTGAAGACGGATTAAAGACAGAAAGGGTACAGGTCCTAAATCCTAAAATCAAGGTTGAATAATACAAACAAATTGAAGAATCTCTCATGCAAGAATTAAAGGAAAGAAACAAGTAAAGAGAGGCATTATAAGCTAAAATAGTCTGTCTATGAAAGGAAGTAAAAAATGGAAAAAATCTTCAAAACTACACCAACCGCTCAAAGGAATTGGAAGAACTCATCAGCAATCAATGATCATGCAATGACAAGAGTGGCTTTAGCTACAAAGAAAAGTTTGAAAAGGAGTCAAGTCCTTCTATGACAAAAAAAGAATACGGATATGAAAAATATACCAAGCAGGTAGATCTCTTAGCTAAATCAAGTTATCAAGCATCGCACGAAGAACCATCGAAAACAAGTCCTCAAAGAAGATTTCCTCCCAGGTATCAAACTATCTTTTATGCTCATTGTTATTCATGTTGAAGGTTTGGACATAGAGTTGTAGAATGTCGCATGTATGTTTGGAATGCATATAGTTCCAGGAAATCTTTTAGAAATGGATATTCCAGAAGTCAACAGAATATCAACAGATTCGATCATTTCAGAGATGATGTCTAATGTTCTAAATGTAACAATTTTGGACATCTGGCTAAAGATTTCAAACTTGGAAGCTCTTGAGAAGAATTATCGCAAAATTAGAATGAACAAGTATGGAGAAAGAAGACTGAAAATTGTGTTATCTCTCTCAAGGCTTAAAGAAATAAAAACATTTGGTATGTGAGAGTGGTTTCTCAGAACATATGACTGTAGATAAAGATAAGTTCATATCCTTGAAGGAAAAGAAGGATGGAACAATGCCTTTTGGAAATGATAGCTCTTCAAACATCATAAGAGCAGGTACATTCACACTTGGAAGCAAGGATGCATTAGTGAACGATGTGTTGTTGGTTGAAAATATGAATCAAAATCTACTCAGTTTTCAATATATGTGCGATCAAGGACACATGATGTTATTCAACTCTATGAAATGTGAAATTAGGAAAGGAAAAATTGGAAAATTGTGGCTATAGCAAGTAGAGCTCCAAATGACATATAAATTTTGGATGAAACACTGAAAGGGTTCTTTTTGAAAAAATAAGATGAAAGTTGGTTATGGCACAAATGAATGGGACATAAATTTCAACAATCTGGCCAGGATCAACAAAATGGAAGAAGTAAGAGAAATGCGTAAAATTTCAAAACCTACCAATACGATATGTGAATCTTGTCAACACAACAAATAGAGAAAAGTTGAGTTCGAGACAAAGGAACACTTTGAGTCACGTCCATTCGAACTAATACATACTGATCTATGTGGTACTATGAGAACAAAAGGTTTGGACAATGAATTATACTTTATGCTAATGATAGATGACTACACCAAAATGACAATCATCAGTTTCTTAAAGAAAAAATCTAAGGGATTCGAATGTTTCAAAATATACAACGAATTGGTCAAAAATGAAACCGATTCGAAGGTCAAATTTCTGAGATCAGATAATGGTGGAGAATTCACGTCCAAATCATTTCAGAAATACTATGATGAAAATGGAATGAAAAGGAAATTCTCAACAACTAGAACACCACCGCAAAATGGAGTTGTCGAAAGAAAAACAAAACCCTACATGAAATGGCTAGAACAATGTTAAATGACTCAAAATTGGATGATAAATTATGGGTTCAAGAAATCGATACAGTCGTATTCATTATAAATAGAGGTGTTCTCAGGAACAATTATAACATGACTCTGTATGAACTATGGAAGGGAAGATCAACTAATCTCAAATATTTCAAAATATTTGGAAGTAAATGCTACATCAAAAGAGAAGACCAAAAATTGGTCAAGTTCAATTCCCGTGTTGATGAATGTATTTTCATTGGTTATTCACACAAAAGGAAGGCTTATAGATGCTACAATCTGAGGTCAAAACAAATATTTGAAAGCATAAATTTTACTTTTGATGAAGACTGTGTTCTAAAGGATAACAATGAGATCATCTATGATTGGCTTGAGGTAGAATCTATGAAGGACAAAGAAGAAGCTCCAAAACAAGACTAATCATGTAAGGAAACAATAGTCAACCATGAGGAAATAAGAAATGATCAACAGGATGTATAAGAAACTTTTCTAAAAGTTTTAAAAGAACAACGTCAAAAGAATCATCTGTCAAATCAAATCATCAGAAACATAAATGAAGGAATTAGAACCAGAATAATTCAAAAAATTTGTTCATCAAATCAAGCCCACCTTGCTCTTTTAGCAACATTTGAGCCTAGCAATTTTGAGGAAGTTAGTCAAGATAAACATTGGGTAGAAGCTATGAATGAAGAACCAAATCAAATTGAGAATAATGACACTTGCGAATTGGTTCCCAAACCAAAGAATAAAAATGTTATTGGAACTAAATGGGCCTTCAGAAACAAATTGAATGAGGGTGGATAGGTTACCAGGAATAAGGCAAGATTAGTCTACAAAGGATATGCACAAGTAGAAGGAAGTGATTTTGAAGAAACATTTTCTCCCATTGCCAGAATGGAATCTATCAGGATGTTTCTCGCTTATGCATGCTTGAGAAAAATCATGGTGTACCAAATGGATGTTAATTCGGCCTTTCTAAATGGTGACTTGGAAGAAGATGTTTACATTGAACAACCCAGAGGTTTTTTGCTCTATGACAAGGAAGAATGTGTCTGTAGATTAAAGAAGGCACTATATGGTCTCGAACAAGCTCCTAGAGCTTGGTATGCTCATCTTGATGGATATATACATCAACAAGGATTCAAGAAAGGAAGCGCTGACATCAATATCTATGTGAAAGTGGATCAAGATAACTTAACAATTATAGAGATATATGCGAACGATATAATTTTTGGAAGCAATGATGATAGATTAAGTAAAAAAATTTCCAAAACATGTAAAGTGAGTTTAAAATGTCTCTACTTCGCAAGCTGACATACTCTTTAGGGCTTCATATATCTTAGCAGGATAAAGCCTAATATTTATATATCAAACCAATTACATCAAGGAAATTCTCATGAAATTCAAGATGGAATATTGAAAGCATTTCCATACCCCAATGGTAACAGGTTGAAAGTTAGTTTAGAAGATTCATTAAAGGATGTGGAATAGAGGTTGTATAAATATATGATTGGAAGCCTTCTATATGTGATAGCTTTTTGACCAGATGTAATGTAGGAAGTTGGACAAGTAGCAAGGTTCCAAGTAGCACCAAAAGAATATCATATTATTGTCGTTAAAAGAATTCTTCGATATCTTAGGGGGACAACAAAATATGATTTATGGTATTCCAAAGGAAATGACCTAGTTATCCAAGCTTATACAGATACAGATTGGGCAGGAAGTGTTGATGATCGAAAGAGTAGTAGTGGAGTAACATTCTATCTAGGTGGTTGCCTTGTTTCATGGTTAAGTAAGAAGCAGTCTTCATTATAGTTATCCGCAGTGGAAGCAGAATATATCACGGCAACAACTTGTTGTACTCAAGTTCTCTGGATAAAGAAAACTTTCCAAGATCTTCAAGTCAAGTTTTATGAGCATATTCCCATGTTATACGATAACACTAGTGCCATCAGTATGTCCAAGAATCCTGTGATGTATTCCAAAACAAAGCACATTCTAATCAAATATCATTTCGTTAGAGAGCAAGTCATTGAAAACAGTATCAAGATTGAATATGTTGGCACAAAGGAACAAATTGTTGACATCTTTATCAAACCATTACCTCATTAAGCATTTGAGTATCTTCGCAAAAAAGCTTGGGATTCTCCCAAGTTCTCATTAGACATTTTCCTTATCTAACTAAGTAGAAAGGGGGAGTGTATGTGTGTACAGGTCCACAGGATGATAGTTTATCAGGGGGAGTTACCCTCTGCCATTGATGACAAAGAGGGAGATAAGGCTGTAGGAAGAGGTGTCATAATCACAGGGGGAGTACTTGTCTTACCATCAATTCCAAAGGGGGGGATTTTTGATCATTGGTTGTCATTGGTGTCAACCCAAACATAACCAGGGGCTACCTTGATCTTTCATCAGAATTTTATCTTGACAAATCATCTTATTATGAGTAAATAATAATCTATATGGATTCTACTCATCGATATGTTTCTGTTGATATATGGCATGCCACGTAGTTCTTGATGATTTGAGAGTTATTCATGTTTGAAGTTAGTAACCTAGTTAGTGGGCTAAAACCCCATGTGGTTGTGGCATGACAGTCATGATTGGTTGTGGTCATTGAATAGTAAATAACTAATAATTTTTTATGCTCCTAAAATCCCTTCAATGTTCACTTGTTGAGGACCCTCTCAACTCAGGACATTTCTATAAATAGTGACCCTCATATCCTCCTCTAGCAAGCACTTTTTAACGAACTATCTTGTGAGAAGATCTCTGTAATTTTTCAGCCCTTATGAGCTTCTAATGCAGGATCTGTTGTAGGGAGTATAAGTTTTCGTTAAGGTCTAGTTAGGGCACAAAATTATTATCATGTTTGAAGGTTTGTTTTGAAGCAAGTTTAGAGCCTTGGATTCTAGGATTTCGCTGCTTCAAATAGGCCATCGTGGAAATTTCCCTATGACATTTTTTCTACGAAGCATTAGATGCTGAAATTAAAACCCATTTTAGATGAAATCGTGATGAACCATGGAACCAAATTTTTTATCTTTGTTATCTATATATTCAAATATATGATCTGACGAAGTTAGGATTTTTACAGGCTTGCAAATTCCATGTCAAACAGGTGACCTTGGGAAAATCCTCATAACGTTATCTTTGATAATTGGATTCAAATTTCATAAATAGTGATAGAAATAAGACGGACTATAGTTTTTTAGCTATTGTGTCAAAGGTCTAAGGTTGAAACAATGACACGTGGCACTTCGTAAAAGTTCTCTCCACTGAACTAGTTTATAATTAGGTCATTGTGTGAGATTGGGCATAACTCTTTCTTGAAGAATCCAATATGCATCAGACCTATGGGGTTGGAAAGAGAACTCAGAGGGATACACCAGGATAAATTTTTAAATCTTACAGATCAAAAATTACAAAGATACAATAGACTTAATATCGAGCTCCTAGAAGGCAAGAAAAAGTATGCATTCAAGGATCACTACAGTTAGGATCACACATGAATAGTCAAGGGTAAGCCTGCTACAAGAATGTATCTATGATTAGTGTTTGCATTTGAATTTTGAGTATCATCTCTGACATATTTTTTATATGGCAATGTAAGTATATTGTTTTGTATGTGTTTGGGTCTTGCTTGTTAATGCATGTGCAGGAAGGATGACACTTTAGAACAACTTAGACACATACTATAAGGACATGCAATGTAAAAGTACCATTACTTGAAGAAAGAAAAATAATACCTAAGTAGCTACAAGTGATCCAAGAAGCAATGTCAAGTCAAGTGTCAGGTCTTGTCAAAAATCCAGTGTTGTAAAAGAGTCATCATTGTAAATTTGTAAAAGAGTCATCATTGAAAGAGTCTTTATTGTAAAAGAGTCAATCTGCCTAGAGTCGAAGAGGCATTGTTGGGAGGTACAGGAGTCACTGTTGGGATGATTTCATGGTTGGGTTGCAGTTCATAGTATGATTGGGTGTTCGGTCAAGTACAAGAAAGTCATTGTAAGTCATATTATATTGTGGATCATTTTACCTGGTACGGGAGTCGACACGCATGTCTCACTTATGATCGTTATAGAGTGCCAGAGAGGTGTTAGGCATGTGCATGAAGTCACCTATAGTTTGGAGCCGGTGAACAGTTTAGGGTGGTAGGTTGGTCGAGGATGTCGGGGCATCCATTCAGTTGATTACTGAAGGAACCAGGGCGTTGGGGTGTCCTGCCTTTGGCAGTTGGAGAAGAATTTTTTTCCATAATTATAGGAATTTGTAACTTTCATTTTAGTTGGGGCTGAAGATTAAAGAATTTATTAGAAAAGAGTTTGATCGTTTTTGACCCATAAGGGGGTTTCCACCTAAAATTCTTGTGCCTATTGTGTTCTTTTGTTTATTTTCGTTACTGGATAAACATTAATAATAATTGAAGATTAACTAATTCTATGAAAACATTTAAAATTGCTAATTTCTAAGGAATATTGATTCACCCACCCTCTTATCATTTCTAAAAATTCATTATAATGAAAAAAGATTGAAGGAATTTCTTTTGTTGAAAACGCTAATAAGAAACCTATAATGGCTTCAGCAACCCATTGATCAGTTTAATAGCCCAATAAACAAGAAACTATAAAGACAATATGTTTTTTCATTTCAGGGAACATTGAGGATCGATAAGGAGGGTTTGTTTTTGGAATTGGACATTCTCAAGTAGAAATGTATTCAAAATTTTGGATCTGTGGGGAAAAGTTAGGTTTTTGTATCTGAAGCATTTGGCATATGGATTCAAGGGTAATTGTGAACAAAATGTCATTGTTCTAAGAAACAATTTCTCTTCGACTAGGTATGTACCTGAAATGGAACTATGAGACAAATTCTAGAAAATGATGGGTTTGGGGAAACATGAATTGAGGTAGGAAGGAGTCCCAAAAACTCAATTCATCACTGAGATAAAGGAATTTTTATTTTAACCAATTGTGGAGTTCATAGAGGTCAAACTCACAACTAGTTTCAAAGATCTTATAATGTTCATACACTAAGGGATTATGGTCTAATTCAATTACAGGGGGAAGCATATGGTTTTCCCTTCTGGATTTTGACTTTCCTTTTGAAGGCATGTTGAAAGATTTGAAAGAGAAAAAATTAAATTACCTAGGAGTTAGTTAGAAGAACACTATTCGACTTGATGAGGTTGTAGTAGTACTAGTAGGTTCAGTCGTTTAATGTAGCAGGATTGCAGAGTAAAGGCCAACTAAACAGGGTCTTGGTTTGTTTTATGGGGAGATCCTGTTACCGTTAAAAGTTGTCCATTTAACGGGAAATATTCATTAATATGGGAATGATTATAATTGGAAATAGATATTAATGGTTGTATGATAGGCAAATGGACACGACAAGAGGTGGAGAATAGTGGGAAGGGGACGTGACATTTGGCAGGAGAAGATTGGAGGCAATGTGACATATGGTGGGAGTGGTGTTAATGATTATAATTAGGTGGGAAGGGGGAAAGGCGGATTTCGGGGGGGGGGGGGGGGGGGGGGGATGAGTGCTGAGTAGTTTAGCCAGAGGGGTTTCCGAAGTCCATAAGGGAGTTCCACATTCCAACAACCGGATTTGGGGAATCCACTTTTCAAACCCCCCGCTCCCTTATTAACTCTCGGAGGGGTAGGGGGTGGGGGGGGGTGTCCGAAGTGATTGTGAGAAGTTGATCTGAGAGGGTTAGATCATGGCCATAGATTGTAGCACGACTTTTATTACAAATGAAAAAAAGCATCATGTCAAGAACTCTATTAACATTTAACATAATCGTGATTAAATTGTGCGATTAACTAATTAAACTAAATTACTTAACAAGTAATGCGACATTTAAGCTATTAGCGCATATTTTTTATTTTCTAAGGGGTTTCTCATCATATTTGTTTATATATATATATATATTTTTTTTTTTTTTTTCATACATATATCATTTTTTTTATATCCCCTTTTCATTTTATTTTTTCTTTTCTTTTCTTTTTCTTTTTATTTTTTCTTTGGAAATAATTTTCATAAGGAAATATTATTTACAATATCTCATGACATCAAAATCAATAGATAATCATTAATTGATCGTATAGATTATAGGTCCCTAACAAGTCCACGTTTGAGCTTCTGGAACATTCTAGAAGAAAAGTTATAGTATAAATCCCAACATGGCATGTTTAATGCATGATTTTAGGAGCATCCATGAAGATTGAATTCATTTGATCATATATCCTAAAGTATAGTGACCTAATATCTAAAAATTGTACTAGATCAACATGATATCCCCTCACTACGATCCACTTTTCAACATCTGAAACCTCCCACAAGAAAATTTATAGAGGAAGTTCCAAGGTAACATGTTTAAAGATGCATTTAGGAATCTTAAATTCCTCTATTCATATTTCATAAAATTTCCTGATCCAATATCTAGAAGTGGGGCTAGAGGATCAACAAGATTTCCCCTCATTATGGTCCAACTTTTAGTTTCTTGAACATCCCAGAAGAAAAAATTATAGCAGAAATGCCAACATGGCCCATTCAAAATATTTAGGAAGCCTATATTTCTCAACCAATGTAGTTACAAAATTTAATATGTATATAAAAGGCTTGTAACAACCCTGGTCAAAAATACATGTAATAAAGTTAATAAAGGTAAAATAATAACCAATGTCATGGGAGACATATTTCAAGTTGAATATTGGGGTAAAACATACGTGATGGGGATCACTAGTGATTAATTAATGGCTATGGAAATTGGCAAAGACAATGGAAAAGGATTTAAAAAGGCAAGGTCGAATTAATTGTCATTTTGTTTATGAAAATAATGGAAATTAGGAAAAAAAGGGAGGTGAAAGGTTACACGTTTCATGTCAGGAGGAAAATGAAGGAAAAAAAAAAGGAAATGAAGAAAATAGAGGCCTCATTAATAAAAAGGCTTCCAAGGATCAGTTTGTAGCTTTTGTGCGTTTATCGTTTTGTCAGTTTAGTTTTGGAGCTCTCATTTTCTACTCTCTCTCTCATACTCTTAGACACAGTTTACAGTTTTCTTGGAGCACTCTTAGAGGAGTGTGTCATACTTTGGATTTGGAGTAAGAAGGAAAAATAAGAGCAGGAAAGTTAAAGAGGACATCGAGATCAACAACTACAATGGGTTTTTCTTGTAGTTACCGAGTTGCATGTATGATTTCCTTGCTAGTTTTGGCATGCATGGCACATGCATGTGGTTTCTTGGTTATGATCTCTTATTGGCATCCAGGATTGCCCGGTTTGATAGTGGTATTTCATTGTGTTTCCATTTCCTAGATAGCCATGGTGTTGTGGGTTTTACCTCTTGTTTTTTTTTTTTGTTCTCATGTTCTTTTGGTTGTGGGTTAAGTTACTAGTTCCTGGAGCCTTGGTTCGACAAATGCTATGGAAGCCCTGTAACAACTTGGGTTAAGTTGCTAGTCCTAGAAGCGTTGGTTGCAAAAACACACTGGACCCCTTAGTGGGTTGAGTTACTAGTCTTGGAAGGCTGAGTTGGACAAACGATCTGGAGGTCGACAATAGTTGTGGGTTGAGTTACTAGCCCTAGAAGCCTTGGTTGGAACAAACACTCTAAAGCACTGGAAAACCTGGGTAGAGACTGATCTGGTGACGGTTAGTGATGTTCGACTGTGAGGTGGAATCAATGGTTGAGGGTTGAGGTGGTTTGGCCCTTGGAAGCCTTGGTTTGGTTTTGTTTGAGTTATTTCATGAGATCCCATATTCATGGTTGGAATATGGAACGAGGGTGATTGGTGGAAAGAGAGATTTGGTTCAACTCAATATATGGTCAAGTGGTCCCAATGAAAATTTCAGGGGCTAATATTCGCAGGTGGGCTAATTTTATATACTTTTTCCAAAAAAATATTTTCCAAATTCTGTTCTTTCTAAAAATAATTCGCCCAAGTTTTATAGTATGAAATTATTTTACCTTAAAAATCGCAAAGATATTATATAGACTAATACAATATAATCTAAATTTTAGGTATTTTTACAAAAATATCATCAAACATTTTAAATTTTTATATTATAGATTACTAAGATTCTCTAAGGTTTCTAAACTTTCAAATAGATATCCACCCTTAAAATTTTCCCTTGGTGGTACGTTTAAGTCCCTAACCTGGTTTGATTTTCATATGATAATAAGGGATCCTTTTCGTTGGTACTTTCATGAGTAAATGTGCTTGATATCACGTTACTTTAATGGTTGTTTCCTCATTGATATATCTCTCGTTATTTGTTGATTATAAGTGTGTTTTATGACAATTATGATGTATGGATCTTTTCATGTTTTTGTTAGTATATGAAATGTTAGTGAATCAATGACCCAATAGATAACAATCTATCTATTGTGAGGAGACACCAGTCCTATTTAATGATTCTCAGATAAGTATGAGACCCTTATGCTTAGATTTGTTATGATTTGTAGATTTCATATGTGTCATATGTTTGACGAAATTCCTTCCATGGCTAGTAGAGGTCAAGTGAAGTCCTTGTTCAAGTGTTTACATTTGTAACCTTGCTTGTATGTTATTTATCATTTCTAGAAGTTTCATTAAGTTTTGAGCAATGGATTGAGCCCTAGCCCTAAAAAAGTGGAACAAAATCCAAGGTCGCTACATAAAACTGCTTTAAAAAGGCCACAGTCATGTGGATGCCATGTTGCAGGAATTAATGGAGGGTCCCAGTCACATGCGTGCCTTGACATGGGAGTGACTGACGATTTAGGGCAGTGAAAAGGCATGTTGTCTTAGGGGTTCGTCACCTAGAATGGTTGGTTGTTTCCTGAAGGTTTTGTAGCATGTGTGGAAGGTCAGATTGGTGTTGTCATGTCAGTCCCACTTCCTTAACTATACTTGGGAAGTTGAATCATACCATAGTAACTCTTCGTCACATGTTTACCCCTATGGACCAGTTAGCTTGCGTAAATGTGGGAGGAGGGCATTACAAAGCTATAACTAAATAGTATAACAACTATGGGCATGATAAATTTGTTTAAGGGTAAATGCATGTACATATAAAGTTGATGGAAAGAAAAAATAAATAATCATGCATAAAATATGCTTATCTTGAGTCAAATATTTTGCAATATGGAATTGAAGAAGGGTGAGCCACTATCCACCCAACCATAGGCTTAATTATGCAACAATCTTTCTCATAGTTGGCCAACCTCGAGTCAGATGTTGTTGCCTTGAGGGAAAAATTGAACTCAAGATTTAACACATAGTTTCAAGAATAGATTTAACATAAAAAGGGAAGGTCACTCTCCTCCACACACAGGAACGAATCTCAATGTTCATCTTTTCCATTCCTTGACAAGGCCCATAAATATTCACAAATGAAAATGTTGGTATTCATAGCATAATGGAGTCCTCTCATCTTTGTAGTCCCTCAACACTCCCATCTTCAGTGCTCTATGTGCCACACACAACTAGGACCATTTCTAGTCCTCAAAGCCATATAGTCCAAGAAAATTTGTTGCAACACATTCATTTATTGTCACATAAGTTGTCAGTCACAAATGTTAACCAATCATAACATCTAAACCTTTGATGGTTCTATGGTCAATACTTTTTCCAATCTGAATTTTCTAATTGAGAGAGACATGTATGAGAGAGTAATAGAAGAGAGAGAAAATATAAGCTTAGTAACCAAGAAGAAGAACCCCCTTGATTTCTCCTTCCTCTTATTTTTATACTCACATCTTGACCCTTCATCTTCCCATCCTTTCAACTTCTTGGGATGACTAACCTACACACCAAAGGGAAAAGTTCACCCAAGGTATATTTTTCCTCTTAAGTTAAGTTTTCCCCCTCTCCAAGGCATTATAATTTGTTTCTTGTCCCCTTTCTTTAGCTTTAGAATTTTTTATTAATAAAAAAAATTACATCATATAATAGATTTTGACATCGTAACATCAATTCTAGCACCCCAATGTTATATGTTCTTAATGACACTACAAAATTTCGGGTAATGAAAGTGGTGCACAACAATAGAATCTTCTTGCAAGTTTTCCTTTGTTGTTACGTATGTTGCAATAGGGGCTTCCTTTTCTCCTTCCTTCGTCCCTGCTAGTTCTTGTGGTCTAAATTTTTAATTTACCCCACTCTTTATTTTTTTGTAGCAAGGGTTTCTTCTTCATCAAACTGTGTTGCAACAAATACCTCCTCCTCTTCCATTGGTGATGTAGTAGGTACCTCTTCTTCCTCTTCTACCCCTTCTGGTTGAAGCTTGTAGCAGGAGTTTCCACCTCTTCTAAATCTATCTTTTTGTAAAAAAGTATCTCTTATCGTTCTTCCATCCTTGTTATATCTTACGTTGTAGTA
This sequence comes from Pinus tabuliformis, assembly GCA_031772625.1. Lineage (NCBI taxonomy): Eukaryota > Viridiplantae > Streptophyta > Pinopsida > Pinales > Pinaceae > Pinus > Pinus tabuliformis. Next base: position 1,238,600,978 of record CM062819.1, read on the forward strand.
GGGTTTGCTTATTCCTTTGTAGACACCAATGTTTACTCCTCCTTCTTCTAGTACTTGTTCTCTTCCCTTTTGGAATGAGCATGTGTGTAGGTATTTTGGTCCTTTGCCTCAGTATCCTCATTTCAGGTCAACTTCTAGTGATCTCTAGATCACTGTTGTGGTCTCCCCTAACTTATTCTTCTTGTTTCTTAAACTCAATAACTGATCTTGCTTTGGGAATTATAGTGCTTTCCTCCTCAAGGGTTGCAGTAGTTACAGATTTAGTGGATTTGTAGAAACTACTAATTTGTTTCTACTTCTGATCTTGGTCCTTTCAAAACCTCTTTCCAAGTGAAGATTGATATTTGGAGTGCATTCTCCACTAGTAGTTTGATCAGGGAGTGATGTGAAAGGGCTTCCTTTGGAAAACTAGACTTTTTGAATATTGGTGGTCATATGTTGGAGTGTTTTCCAGAGCAAGAAGGATATGTTGACCAATTTTTAATACCTTAGGTGGTCCAACAACCTGAAATGGTGCCAAGTCAATCCTATGGCCTCCCTCACATGTAAAGTAATTTTGAATGATGAGATCCACATCTACCCACGGTGTTGATAGAGACTTCCTACTAAATCCACTTCAATTCTTCACCAAAAGCTCTCCTAGTTTGAGAAACTACTCCATAATTTTTTTCTTTGCATATTTTCTGAAATACTATCATTCTTCAATTTGAAATAGCCTAGACACCATAAATAGGGTTTCTTGATCAACTGGGACCATTATCCCCCTACCATAAACCTCTCATGCTAGAAATTGAGTGTAAATTCCAAGGAATTAGCATCATCATAACCATATAATTGCTTGACATAATAAATCCATTGTGAAGCTTAAAACATTGTTTAAATATTATCATAAGCATATAACAAAAGGGTCTCTATGGGATTTCTTCAATTCAATGAACCTCCCATCATTCTTACTCAAAGTTTAAACAATCTACTAGCTACAAGTTTGAATGAATAGTTCCTTGGGGACAAATTCTAATTAAGGTATGGTAATCAAAGTTTCATGGTGCATATTGTTGGGCATGGGATCCCCCAAAGGCATGTTTTGGGGCTTAAAGCCCAAGTTTTGACCGAATCTTGTTGTAAAAGCTCCACGAATTACAGCCGCAGGGGGCGAAAGTATAATAGAGTCACAGGGTTGTCCACCCTAGTTTTTGTAATGTAATATCGGTTGGATAGACCTAACCATGGTCTTTGAACCATGGGATTGTATAAATAGAGCAAGGCTCTAAGTGTAGAAAAACTAACTAATAGAAGGATGAGAAGTGTAAGTGATTGAATCGAAGTGTAAAATGTGTCTGTGGGGCGTAGAGTAAGAGAAGGCTCTACCGCTGAGTGCGCAGAGGCATAACAGTCATCAGTTGAGTGTGTAAACCCCTGCAGCTAAGTGTGCATGGCAGGTCGAGTCTATAACCATTGGAAGAATCAATAAATGGAAGTTTTGCTATAATTCTGTGTATCTTTTCCTAGGTTAATGCATCATAGTAATAATTTGCAAATACACTGTTTATTTATTGCGCGATCGTGTATGAATGCTTTGTATTGGTGAATTCTTTATATTGCTAATTACAAGACATTCAAGTAGGCAAAGGTAGTTAATTAACACTGGAAGATAAGTAAGATCTCAGGTAATAGCGCAGAGCGTGGCACAACCCCTGGTTAGGGCTGCACAAAGGCAGTGTATCAGGCCATGAGGAATGGGAAGTGCGCAAAGCAACCTGCGCGCAAGAGCAAACAAAGGACCAGTCAAACCTCTTAGACATCTCAAGGGTGCGGAAACCTAGTTCTAGCACCCTCCCATACTACTTTGGGTGAGACCTCAATCCGGGCTCTACGGACTATTGCCAAAAGGGTGAGTAGTACAAGGATTTGTTTGTCTAATTAACTCTGAACCTGGGTCAGGCCCCAACAAGCCAACAAATGGTTCCATTGCCAGGATTGGAATCTGCATAGAGATTTCTGATGTCGTATCACTGGAATCCGACAAAGAAAGGAATTGAAGAGTGGTTGGACAGAGAGATTCACGAGTTCGCGGTGCAGGAAAACAGGAATCCACGACTATCAAAGGAAGAGTAGTTAGATTTCTACTTGTATACAGAGATCCATGAAATTTTCTTTGCATTCTTCCCTACTGAGTTGCACAAGTGGATCACGAAGCTAGCAGATAGCCAAGGAAGGTGTAAACTCGAAAAACCTATTGTGTGGACTCTAGAATTGGTGCGCAGACTGGAAGCATCAGAAGATAAGATTGCGTGTGCTATCAATCACTGGCTCGATCGAATCATAGGAGGGTTCATCACCGAATTCGCGGTATATACTTCAGTCAGCTATATTGAGGCAGAACAACATTTCCTAGGTACCGCGAGGTAAGTACGTTAAATCTTTGAACACTTGGATTAAAATGCTACTATGTGAAAAATGTGTTATGCAAATAAATTAATGTTTGGGTCTATACAGAGTGGGAAAATCTACAGAAATGAAGGTAGCACTAGCCCCTTGATTTCACCTCCATGAGAGGGCAAAGAAGAGCTCACGAAGGTTTTGCCAAGAAGTGTGATCAATCTAATAAGGCAGAGAATTCCACACATACCACCCCCACCCACACCACCACCAGTTTCACCCTCTTCACCCCCAACTTCACCCATACCACCTCCTCCACCACTGCAAAGCAGTATGGCTAGCGCGATAAAGCTACCAGTGTTCAAGGGAGTAGGGAATAAAGATCCGAACTAGTTTTGGTTCGTGATAAAAGCTATATGGGAAGCACAGGGTGTCACGAACGACAATATAAAGAAGGCAACGTTGGTCAGCACTCTGCAAGATCACACACTGACCTAGTACATTAAGCATTCTAATGACAATCAGAGTGCATGGATAGCAGATATCCAAGCTGTGCTAAACAAAGAATTTAGCAGGTCAAAATCAGAGGCACAGTCGATCATTGGATTATTTGAAATCACAATGCTACCAGGCAAAACCCCATGGGAGTTGGATCAAAGACTGAAGTGCATAATTCGTGAAGCAAACATGACATTAACAGACGGGTAACACCGTGAATGGTTTGTAGCATTGTTAACATCACATCTATGGAGCGCATTATTGCAACAAAGGCTAACCACTTAGGCTGATGCTTTGGAGGTCATGATGAGATTACACGAGACTTCGATACAAGATCTTAACCTAGGAGTTCAGTAGATTCACATGCAATTGAAAAACTTGTGCCTTGAGATGCAGAGTTTGAAACACGATAGGACTGCGTGCCTAGAAGTGCACGACAAGGTATGGTGCATAAAATGCAAGGGCCAGAGGCACGACAAGGACCATTTCCCAGTGTTCACGAATTACCTTGCAGGAGGAGGGCCAATGTCATTAAGACCAGAGGCACAAGTAGGACCATGTGTGGTGCCTGCATTATGGTGTGAAATTTGTCAGATAGGAGGAAAGCATGCTACAGATAATTGTCATCTATTACAGAAGTATATGCAGAATTCACAACAGTTGTTCTGTAATTTTTGTACGACAGTAGGACATGATGAGTGCACTTGTAGAAGTTATGAACTAATGATCGATCGAACTCCTACCTACAGAGTTTAGGCTGAAACATGGGCCCTCGATCAAAACACAGGAATGTCACGCGTTGGATTTCAAGGGCGTGGATGAGGCCAAGGTGGAGTGGGACCAGGAAGAGGTCACAGACAACTGATATGTTACAATTGCGGAGGGCCACAACATTATGCCCGCAATTGTACAAATCCAACATAGCCATCATGCTTTTATTATACATTGTTTGATCATGAGATAGAGGACTTTCCAACATTGATAGCGAGGTTGCGCGATAAAGGAGCACTCCAACCTCCCCTGACTCAAAACCTGTAAATGATGAGGTCTGAGCCGCGCGAGGAAGACCCTAGTGTAAATATCATTCTCCGGAGTGGTATTACAATAGGGGATGACAAAGGCAAGCAACCTGAAGAAAGTACCTCGGTTCGTAAGGCCCCAACAAAGGAACCAAAAGTTGATTTGGAGCGTGTTAAGGATACCTTCATGGAAACTAAGAGGAGCTTCGCTGATGCCTCCACTTCAGGAAGTAAAGGCAGACTAGAGACGGAAATGGACCCATCGATGTTCACTACATTCTTAGAGACATGCATGAAGATACTGCATGACAGTAGGGCTGTAAAGGGGCTACAAGAACTCATAACTAGATGTGCTGGGACTGCACTAGGAGAACTGTGCATAGTCTGGAAGCTCGGGAAGCATACGACGCGAAAAGGAAGGGAGATGAGGTTTACCATGTAGAACGGGGAATATGAGATGGACCAAGTGATTCTAGACCTAGGATCGGACACGAACATCCTGCCAAAGCAGACATGGGAGCGCATGGGCATGTCTGCATTGTAATGGTCTCCTGTCCAACTGCGAATAGTGAACCAGCAAAAGATACTACCTATGGGGAGATTGCAGGGAATCATAGTAGACATCGAAGGAGCAAGCATGCTAGCAAATTTCAAAGTGATAGATATTGTTGATGACAGCAACCCCTACCCCGCGCTATTGGGAATAGATTGGGCCACTGACATGAATGGAGTGATAAATCTAAAGAAGTGCAAGATGATCTTTGAGAAAAAGTCTATGTGCATAGTAGTACCTTTATACCCAGTAGAAGGATCATGCTACATAGACCCAGTGTGCAACTATGACAGCGACAATGATCTGGACTGCATTTACAAGATAACCGCGTAGGAGAAATATTGGGTAAATCCAACCGCAGATGGCCAAATCTCTTGAGAGCGTGAAAGCTCCTACACATCATATTCTGATGAGGAGATAGAACGATGGCAGAACCGGTTGCACGAGGTAACCACGCTCAACTGTAACATGATGACAAGGTTGCTGCGCTACATGGCAATAGAGGTAAGAGATTTTCCTATTTAAGATGGGTTGAGCAAGGTGGATGACTTCCTGAACAAATTTGAAAGAGACGCAATACATTCTATAGACAGAGCCTGAAGTTAGCCAGGTAGCCTTTGAAAAGCATATTGTTTTACAAGTGCTGAGTAAATAAAAGTTGCTTCAGTCAATCTCTGGAATAGATTGTAAGAGTTCAACATGGCCAATTTCTTGAGATCCTTTTCAAACATTGACAGACGTTCTATATCTGAAGTAGATAGTAGATCTCTTGAATCTGATTTGGTAGAACATGAAAAGGTAGAAGATCCAGAAAGCTGGAATCCTCCCGTGTTGAGTTCTAAAGAAATTTATCCAGTACCGATGTTGTTCAAACTATCCAGAAAGGTCTATCTCAAAGAAGTTGAACTGAAAATAAGAATAAAAGGTCCATCTGTACAAATTGTAGGTCTAAATTTGTTTTCTGAAGATGAAATCAGAAAGTTTAGAAAATATGTTGTTGAAAAGAGATTCTTCTATTTGCACTTTGGGGGAATTAGAATTGGACTAGCTCCATTATTCCATCATGGCCTTAATACTCCCTGTATAGCCGAGCTTTTTGATACTAGGCACAATTTATATGAACATGCATGACTTTGAACCATACTTGGAAACCTATCCTCAGGATGTTAACATGGCACTATCTATCCAGACTATGCCATTAGTTTGTTTGATATTCAGCTCAATGATTGTTGGAAAGCCTTGATTGGATTACAAGGTCTAGAAATGGTTGAAGACAGTGAATATTTGTTGGTAATAGTCCAAACCTCTTTCCAGTTAACAAATATTATACATCCTAAATTGAGACAACCAATGTTAAAGTATTGTGTTGTTGTAGGGGTAAGCAATGCACAAGTAGAAGGTGTTCATTATGACAAAGAAGCTTTGCCTAATGACTGGTATATTCAATATAAGTCTTTGGCAGCTACAGATAGTTCAAACAGCATGCTCAAAAGAATGTCTGTATCAGATGGTTGTGTTAGAATAATCCCAAACAGACTAAGAATACCACGACCTATAGTTATGCCAGAAAAACATGTGCTACCAGCCATCTCAGAAAGTGAACAACCACCTGTAAGTGGAAGGAAATCCTTTTATCGTCATATTCCTTTACCAGAAGAGGCTAGTTCTTCCACCAGTACACCGCTGTCCACAAACTAGTTGTATATACCAAAAGAAAAAATGTTTTTTGCTGTAAATAAAATGTTTATAACATATATCAATACTACTCCACCTATAGAAGAATTTCAGTTTGCAAATCGTAGATTTGTAAAAGGAGGAAAGTGGCTACCTAAAACAAAGTTTAGTACTTCTTCATCTAATACCAGATAGCCGCCAACAAGAGCTGACTATGCTCCATTACTAGAACAAAATTCACAGAATCCAAATGACATGGACCAAGTATACCAGATAGGAAACTATCTAACCACTTGGCGTGCTCACGCAAAAGATGTTCTAGATGACCTAGGCAAACAAGCTGATCTGGTAAATGCAAATCTGAAACTGTTTTATGATGAGCAACAATAAGAAAAGCTAGAAAATGAAGAAAGAAGAAGAAGGAGACATAAGAAGAAGGCCAAAGAAATTCCAAAGTTTCACATAGATATGAGTGCACCCAATTATTGGGATCTAGAGGAAGAAGAAGAAGCAAAAGAAGCAGTAACTACAACCAGTGCAGAAGAGGGTACTTCTAAGGACACTGGAAAGCTAACCAGTGAAAAAGAGACATACAAAACTGATAAACCTTTTGAGTCAAAGAAAGAAGTCATGACCATTGAACAAGCTACGTCTAAATTCCCTTCTTTCATTTTGCCATCTATAAATAATCAGAATAAGGCACATATTTTGAAAGAAGTCAATAAATACCCTCGTGTTGAAGAAGACTTGTATGCTGCTAATACAAGTGGCTATATCTTAGATCTAGATAATTCTTCAAACCCTGGAGAATCAATCCAGATCTGGATAGGAGCTCTCTACCAGATGCATGTCACAACAAAATTGGATAATGTATCCATTATGGTCCTAGCAGAAAAACGTATGACTGGTATAGTCTATGACTGGTGGATGGGACCATCTGAAGTAGAAAGAAGAGCTGTTATGGTAGCAGGACTATCCACACTGGAATTACTATTAAAAACACAGTTCGTGCCAGAACGTGTTGATGAGAAAAAGTAGATAATAACAGATCTTAGTTGGATGGAATTAAAATATTTGAAATATCTTGACCAATTTAGTAAACATTTCATGGCTAAGGTGTTTAAAGATAATCTCTCAAATGATGTGGCTCAAAAAACTTCATTTTTGTCAAAATTACCAAGCAATCTAGGAGACCTCATTATGAAAGATCTAGATGTACAGAACAAAAGACTAGATCAAGTTTATTGGGCTGACCTTCTTTTCAGAGTTACAGAGAAAGTTAAATACTTATGCTGGCAGAAGAAGGAGCATGAAATCACACCCAGTTCATATGTCTGCAAAATAATGCTACCATGGACATTGTTCAGAAAGAAGAAGAAAACAAAAAGGTATGGTAGATTTAAACCCAAGAGAGTCTCGAATCCAAGAAATCCTTTCTGTAAATATAAATTCTTGAAGAAAAGATCAAGACCCAGAAACAACAACTGTTGTTTCATTTGTAAAAAAGAAGGACATTTTGCATGAAAGTTCCCGCAGAATTCATCTAGTAAGCTTAAAGCCTGTATAGATATAGAAGAGTTTCAAGATGATTGGTCAGTAGTAGAGTTAGAAGATGATATTTCAGATGTATATATTCTTACTAAAATATCAAATGCAGAAGAAGAAGAAAATGTAAAAAAACTGAATATATGTCCATCATGTTTTGACGATGAGTTTTCAGAAGAACTCCATTACAGTGAAGAAGAAAGTGACAGTGAAGTTACCAGTGAAATATCAGATGATTCAGAAGATGAATCTGCAACTTCACAGTCAGAATAGTCAGAGCAGTCAATAAAAAAAGGTAAGCAACCTATGTTACCTTTTCCTGAAGTGAATGCTTTTTGTCCATTTTAGAAAAGAACAACAACCTCAACCAATCTTCCACAACCAGAGATTACCAGATGAATGGATATCTGTAGATGCATTCATAGACACAGGTGGATCGAATAATTTGGCTAAACCATCTTTGTTTAAATCTCTGTGGAAACCACTGCAAAATATACTGGTTTCAGAAACCATTCGAGGATTAGTGAGTTTAACTCATTATGTAGACAATATTTCATTGAAAGTTGGGGGGAGTATTGTTAAGATCTCTGCAATACACATTTTGAACCCTCGGCTAGTTTAATGTCGGGAATGCCATTTTTAAATTCTATGCTTCCAGTAACAATCAGTCAAGATAAACTGATTATCAATTTGAAAAAGAAAGCTATTTCTGTACCCAGGTTGTTTATTGCAAACTCATAGGCAAGACATGAAAATAGCTAGAAAAGAGTAGGAGCTAGAAAGCCATTAAAAGATTCTGACGATTGGCAGGAAGTCCTGCAGATTTATGAAACAAGAGTAGAATCTAAAACAAAACAATTGGCATGCATAAATCCCAATTGGTCTACAGAACAAGATGATATCCAAAAGAGTCTTCTAAAAAGTTGCTCGAAAAACCCACAACAATTTTGGGAAACAGAGAGTCTGATGTAAGAAATTGTAACCTTGCATGATAATGGAGTCAAAGGAAAATTAATTCCTTGTACTCCCTCAGATGAGCAAGAAATAAAAAGATAGATTAAAGAACTACTACAGATGTAGCTCATTGAGCCAAGTGAGTCTCATTACGCTTGCTCAGCATTTCTGGTAAGGAATCATTCTGAGATAGTTAGGGGAAAACCTAGAATGGTGATAAATTATAAACCCCTCAATGCCATTACTCAAAGTTTTAATTATCCATTGCCAAGACCAGAGACCATAATGCAGAAATTATAGCATAGCTGGGTACTCAGTAAATTTGACATGAAGTCCGCATATTATCAAATTCAGATACAGCCAGAGGACCGGCATGAAACTTTGTTTATTTGTCCAGCTAGATTTTACCAATGGAAGGTTGTCCCCTTCGGTTTGAAAAATGCCCCTGCATTCTTCCAAAGAAGAATGGATTTTATTTTTGCTAAGTATGATTTCATTGTTACATATATAGACGACATCCTCATTCATAGTCCAGATGTAAAAACCCATTTAGAGCATTTAGAAATTTTTCTAAAAGAAGTCCAACAGCATGGTATAGTTTTGTCAGAAAGAAAGATGTCTTTATTTCAAGACAGTATAGATTTTCTGGGAATTAATGTAGTCAATGGTGCAATTCAAATGCAACCACATGTATTAACCAAATTGACACAGTTTCCAGATGAACTGAAGGATACCAAAACAATTCAAAGATTCTTAGGAGTTCTGAATTATCTTCACAAATACATCCCAAATCTGACAGAGAAAACAACGCCGATCAGGAAACATCTCAAACAGGGATGGTCACAAGAAGCAACAGTAGCAGTTAAACAATTGAAAGAAGAATGCCAACAACTGCCAAAGCTCCAGCCACCAGGTGATGGTTTGCTTATTCTCCAAACTGATGCTTCTCTAGATTTTTGGGCAGCTGTTCTTTTAGAACGAAGGGAGAAAGGTGAAGAAAAACTTTGTGCTTATGCTTCGGGTGAATTCACACCAAGCGAAAATAATTACTTCATAGCAGAAAAAGAAACATTGGCTATATTCAACCGGATACAACAATTTGAATTATATTTGACTCCCATGAAATTTTTGATACGCACAGACTCCAAGAATTTCAAATATTTTCTATCTGCCAAAATATCAAGACAGATTGCAAAGGGAAGGATTCTTTCTTGGCAGATCTGGTTCCAAAAATTTGATTTTGAAGTTGAGTGGATCCCAGGTAATTCAAGTTTTCTAAAAGATTCATTAACCAGGGATATGAATAAAGCCTTCATGACTTGTACAGGTTCGTGTTTTACCATTCTAGGTAAAGGTCCACAGGACGATAGTTTTTCTATATTTGTTGATAGATTCAGGCTATTTGAAGCACATGCAAGCCACCTTGCAGAAGAAATCAAAAAGGTTGTAGGAATGAGACTGAGAAAAAATGCTTGGATACGAAAATGCCAAGCATGACAATCCAAGAATATAGGTACTTATCTGGGCCTAGAAAATACACCGGTAAAGGTATATCCTTTTCCTAATATGAAGGTGAAATTCTTTTTCAGAAGTTTATTTGATCTATGGTTTAGTGAATACACTGATAAAATGATCTGGACCCTCAAAGTTTTGAATTTTTATCAACTTATTGGAGGGGTGGATTTTGCTCTTAGCATTTTCAGACATCTTTGAAGAATTGGAAGCCTCTTTTTTACAAAGGTTTGATGAGAATTATGTAGCAAATGATACTTTTCCTCAATACGAGATATTTGAAGGATTTGCTGATTGGGAGATAAAAGATGGCTTCTACAGAAAAAATCCAACCACCAAGATATCTCGGTGCATTCAATGGATGATGCAATATCTCAGAACTTTCTCATCCCCTTGTGATTATCACAGTCTCTGGCTAAGAGAAAGTATTGATCCTAATCCATTTGCACAGGTTTTCAGTCATGAGAGGATTGGAGAAATCAAGACCAGCAACAATGAAGAAATGATTAAGCAGCATGCTGGTTGGTTCCATGAATTTGGAAATTTAAAGCTGGTAGAAAAAATTCAGATTCTACAAAAAATGGATGATTTATAGGGAGAACCCAAAGTATTAAAATTTGTGATTAATCAAAAGGCTTTGGTAACCATCAGTGTTATCTCACCTAATTGGAATAACAATGTCATCCATATAATAAGTTTGATGATTTCAAAAAGAATCTGTACATCAATGATTTTCAAGTTAGGCTGGCAGCATAAAGATTTTATGAGTAATAATTGTAGAGCATGGGTTCAGCATGCAATCAAGAGTTCTACTAATATGTTTCAAATTTTTAAATGGGAACTCTTAAATGGAATCGAATTGGCAGTACAAAGGTCACCACAGTCCAAAATTTCTTTAAAGATTCTTTTTTAGATATTGAGATCAGCTCATTATCTTTTCTGAACAAGTGGGAAAAACAGGAAGCCATGTACACACCTTAGCAATCGGGCCTCCATGGGATAAAGACAATTACGGAAAAGGGAGAATCTTCAAAAGTAGCATCCAGGAGGACAATAATTTTAGATGAAGATGCCAAAGGAAAAGCAACAACATCTACTTTACAGGACGAGTTGACAGATGCCCAGGACCCAGCAGCAGACATTGATGAAGAATACAATATGCTGATGGAATGCCACTACAAAAAGATACTCGATGAGTACAGACCAGCACATGACTCTTCCAGAGAATTTGATCCTGATAGTGACTATGATTCAGATAGGAGTCCTATGGGACCCTGGTAGGATAAGTTAGAATCTTTTGTACCAGAAAAGTTGAGTAGACACCATCGGCGAAAATTATGCTGAGAGGACCCTCAATTATTTCTGTTTTGTCATTTTATTTTGTATAGTAGAAGTTAGGAAGTCTATATAAGAAAGGGTCTGCAGAAGTTCAAGATCATCGCTTGACAGAGAACTCTGAGATCTCTTATTGTAATAAGCTTTATGTATTCTGCTTGTTTTTATTAATATCGAAGCCTACTGGGCCGCCTGTCTGAGGACAGTTTCTGTATTCCAAAAGAACCTTGAGCTGTAAGGCGAAGGCGTTTGAAGACCCGTGGAGAGAGGTCGTAGTTGCACGCGCATGTTCGGTTGAGGAGAAGTCACCTACCTCAGATCTGTTGTTTAGGAAACTTCGAATTTAATCAGAAGTAAGTTCGAATGCACCAAAGCTTTATTCTATTGTCTTCTCATCTTAATTATTAGTCTCTGTTGGTCGATCACCCATATTTGGTATACCAGAAGAGTGGCGTTTCAATGCTCTAAAAGGGGTACTGTGAGCTATGCCTGCAAGATGGTGGCCGACACATCAAAGAAGCTTTTAGGACTGGTGCAAATGAAAAAGAATGATGCTCATGCGGTTTGGGAAGCCTCAGATGTGATTGAAAGATAACTATGACAGACGAATTGACCAGCATACCCACCTATCTAGGTGGATATAGGCATATGGTGGAAAACTTGTGCGAATGCACATCGTCCTCGTGATAGGAGACATGAACAGTAAGCAAGTACGGGTAAGGCAATGATGTGAATGACCCCTTCAGATGGGACCATGAAGTATGGAAAAAACAACTGTGCAGAAGAATATCCATGCAGAAGCTTTTAACAAAATATGTCAAGCACTGAACAAGGTCCACAATGTGAGGCAGACTGATTGGGACCTGCGGGTACTAGCGGTTCTCTGGGCTCATAGGACCGCGTGCAAAAACCTGACCATGTAGGCACCACCAAGGTTGGGGTATCAAGAAACCACAATAAGCCCTATAGTACTTGGAGAACTTAGAATGTGCATGATAGCACCGCTAGATACGATGGTTCACGGAACCTTAGAAGCAGAAATCCAATAGGGAAATCTCAGACTCCAAGAACTTGAAGAAGAAAGGATAAGATTAACAAAGAAAAGTGCTCTGGGGGAAATGGAAGTCAACAAGTTGGAGGACAAGATAAAGGAAGATTTTCTTGGAAAAAATGAGGGTGATAAGGCATGATGTGTACGATCGTGATGACAAGTTTAAGGCCTATTGTAGAGCTATAGAAAGGGTCTCTTTCACGTCTAATTATCTCACATTAATATGTCAATCCAGGAGCGCTTGGTTATTACAAAGAGTGACTCAATCCGAGGCTATTTGTCAGAGTAATGCTAGTAGTACAGCGTTCTACAAAAATACAAGAGTAAACAGATGCTTGTCTATAACTAAGTTACTTCAAATGACTAAAGCACACACTCTTAAAACTAGGCATCTGATCAGTCAAGGGTTCGGTGACGATAACCCATCCCTTTGGAAACTGACAGAAAGGAAATTAAAGCATGGAAAATCACACATTCAGAAAACCAAGCAACTTACCAGTCAAGGGTTCAGCAGCAATAGCCCATCCCTTTGGAAACTGATGGAAAGGAATTTAGAGCATGGATCACAGGTCTGGGAGTGAGGCAGTGAATGCCGAGGCTCACTACAGTCTTAGATCATCTCTCACACCAAATTAACAAATGCAAGTAAATGGAATGGCAAATAGCAAAATGGAACAACAAATAAGGAATTGAACAGCAAATATGGAATGGAACAGCAATAATAAAATGGAACAGCAATCAAACAACTAAGTCTCGCGAGTCGTAACAAAACTTAATCTATTAACCCAAATTCACTCTTCATAATCAAATATCAATCTTTCACTCTTAAGGCGAATCAAGCAGAACTCACTAATGGAATAGGATTACTATGAATAAATTATGGAACAGCACCAATAGATCATACACATGCAACACACTGGAACAATAATCTAATCAATCTTAATTAACAAGAATACGACTGTGTTTCCAAATAGAACAACATTATTTCTGAATCCAAAAATCATGAAGAACACAACTTCAAATCAATCTATGACATAAATGTTCAGTACAAGAGCTCTGTAACAAAACAGTAATAATATTCAGCCAAGACTAATAATCATCCAATCAACTCTGAAAGGATCAGTAATATAATGCAAAGTCAATACACAATTCTATCTGTAAAAACCTTAATGGATTAATCTTTAACAGAGCATGTAATGGCGATTCATAAAGAATATCAGATTACCAGATAACAATGATAAGAAAACCACACAAAAATCAAATCGTAGTGATACAGAAGCAAGTGTCCTCCGGGGCCGGGCCCTTAGCCTCAAGGGTACACCGCTTTGAGTTAATCCAGACGCAGAGATAAGATAATCACCAAATTTATATTAATGCATAAGACAAAAGTACAATGAACCAGTTCTCAACGAGACTCGATGATCAAAGTTTATCTTTTACAGAAAATTACATAAAAGTATCTTCTCCAGGTTAACAGTGTTGTCCCTTTATATAAAGGTGATGGCAGAGATGTCTAAGTAACAAGATAAATAAAGCAACGATCCCTCAGGATCAAAGATCCAGAGGGATTCGCCAAACTATCAATCCTTAATCTTTTCTTTTCTTCTCCGCCGAGCTGGTGTCTTCTCCTCCTTTTCCTGGCCGATTTGCTTTGATCTGCTTAGCCTTGTTTGCATTCAGTTTCCCTTCAAAGGGATAGTAGTTATCTCGTCTTTATCTTTTCCTTCGGAACGACAACTCTTCGTTTTCACCCTTTCCTGCACAGAAGAATAACAATTATCAGTGATTAAGTCTTGCATATTAATTCTCATGTTTTGTTATAATTCTTTATTGTTTTCCAGATTCATGATACAAAAAGGTTTACAAATTCTACTGAAAAGCTATTGAAATGATCATCAAAAGCATACCTTTTTGGTACTCCACACACCCCCCTGCTTATCCTATTTCATGCCCTCATGAAAACATTGTAGTTGACATGCAAGGCAGTGAGAGAATAGGCTGGAGAAGGGATCTCATGCGGAGGCCTACAGCCATGATGAGTGACTAGATAGTCAAAGAACTGACTTATTTGACCCTCAGGCATCTCATACAGGGCTTGATATCTGGGTGCAGGGTGCCAAATAATTGGACTGCGAAATCTATATCCTAACCAGGATGGCCCTGCTTTCAAAATGCTCTCCCCATAGAGGTTCAAACGGTTGGCAGCTAATTCAAAATTCTCATACTTAAACGGTTCCCTGAGCTGGATGTTTGGATTAGAGATTTGGTACCGCAATTTGGCTGCATCAATGGCGAGGTCTTTGATGGAAAGAAAATACTCTAAACTTTGTCGAATGAGTGCCTCATGCATAGGTCCTAACGTTTCAATGACACCCAGAGTTCTCATAAGGTTTCTATGTGCTTTCCATAACCGCACTGGGTCCCTAGGCTCAGCCCTTACCCACAAGTCTAGTCCATTTTCCTACCTCTGTAAAGTGTTATAGGCTTTGAGCCATTTAATCTGATTAACCCCGAATGAGATGAATGCTTGTAATTGAATGTCCCCAACAAAAGGACCAAGGTTCAATTCAGTATCCTGATCTAGCACGAGGTTATGCAAATAAAATTCACACAGCAATCTCTGGACCTTCACCCCATAATGTTTACAACAGTCTATAAAGTCATTGACAGTGTTGATTTGTATAGGGGCGCCTGGTTTAACAGCTTTTATTTTTAATTGTAAATATCGTTCTAGTAAAAACAAAGAATAGTTTTTTGCAGGGGCCCTACATGCTAAAACGTCATTGTATAAAGAACACAAGGTATCCATCTGCTTGATAACAGTATCTAGCCTACGGGTTACCTTTGCAGCTTTCTCTTGTTCCTTTCGCCACCCTTCAAAGGCCTGGCTTTCGGATTGATTGACATTCCTTAATTGCTGCTATAACTCTTCGTACTTCTCACGGGGGACCGTTTTCTCTCTAAGTTGTTCAGCTTCTTGTTGGGCTTGCTTCATCATCTTATGCAAGGTCCTTGTCTTCGGATCTCTTTTCCATAGGTCAGTGGAGGTCGGGAGTTTTACCTGAACTTTCTTATTACGCTGTTTGGAGTTCAGAACCCTTATTACCCCTGAGGGTGGTGCCTCTGTCTGGATCTCCTTGTTCTCATTTTCTTTTTTAACACGAATATCAGCTTGCTGCTATTCCTTTTCAAATGGAACAGCAGTTTGTTCTTCAGCAAGGTTTGGAACAACAGGGCGATCGTTGGTCCTTCGCCTTTTTGCCTTGCGGGATTTTACTGCAGTGGCCCTCTTTTTCTTCCCTGCGGTCTTCCTTATCTTCTGGTTTTCTTTCAGAATTCTAATTTGTTGTCAGAGCTAGGCTATTGTATTCAATAATTTCTGCTGTTCCTTTCGCAATTTCTTAATTTCCAGCGCTTCATTAGAAGGGACAGCAGGATGTCTACTGTGGTCTGGACCATGACTAGTCTCTGGGTCTTTCTCCTGGAGTGCTTCCTCGCTGTTCTGCTCTGGCTGTTCTGGGGTAGGAACCTTAACTGGTTCCGTCTCTTCCTGGACAACTGCTTGTTCTGCTCCTACTCCCTCCGAAATTTCCTCTGGTGACTTGGGAACATAATGTTCCCGTTCAGTATCTCTTATCTCCGCTTCATCATGAACAAGCAAATTTTCTTCTTCTGCCTCTGCTGCATGTGGTTTTTCGGATGTGTTTTCTTCTTGGGGTTTGTCGTGGAGGTCTGCTGGATTAGAAGGTTGGCCATACTCACCCATATTGGCCAAAACTGTGGCCAATTCATCTTCTCCCACTGGGTCTTGTGGTGGGCTACCTTCCTGCTGTCCTATTTCCTCCTCCTGCTTGGATTGCTCAGTTTCTGCCGTGGAATGCTCAGCTTCTGTTTCTGTTTCTGAATGCTTAGCTACTCCCTCATTTTCCTCTTCAGATTGCTCGACCCTCTCTTCAGATTGCTCGGCCTCCTTTTCATATTATTCTATCTCTACTTCTAGTTGTGAGGGTTGCTCGTCCTCAATTACCACTGGCTGGCTGGTGCTTTCCTGGAGCTTTTCCAGCCTTCCTCTTATTCGAGCTAACCGGGCTGATTTTCTGGGCCTCTCTAGCTGTTCTTGTGTATCGGTGGGATGCTTACGCTTTGCCGATTCTTGGTGTATTTCTGGTCGTTTAGATGCACTAGCAACATGTTTTTGTTTTACCAATTCTCTGCATTTTTACGGACGTTCTGGTGTGCTTGTAGAATGTTTACATTTTGGGGATGGTGCTGTCACTCCACCCTCAATCATTGCAATCAGTTCATCCTAGCTGCTTTGCTGCTGGGTAAGACTATGACTAACTACTAATCGAATTAATCCATGGTGACTGACGACTGACTCTACATGCTGTGCCTTTTTTAGGCTTCGTGCAGCATCATGCAGTAATGAATTCAGAAGTGCAGGTAGATTTAAAGAGCATTTTTGCTTTAAAACAGATAAGAGTTTAAAATGTCGTGGCCTTACCACGTCTTTCCTCCCCTCGCAGGTAATGTAACTTTGAACTGTTCTTGCTAATTCAATCCAGGGTTATCCAAGGGTTGCTAGCAGAACTCCCTTCCCCTTAATTGTCAAGCTCTGGCCTTCGTCCTGGAAAATTTCCATGATCTTCTGTAATCTTTCCTTCTATAGTGTCCATACTGGTCTGGTGGCTGGTAGTCCTGAGACTCCTGCAATTATATCGTTAGTGACCACTATCTGCTTCCCCCTTACTGTGGAGTGCTCCTCCTGCAGGTTCTGCAAAAATTCCATCGCTACTGTTTCATTAGACTCCTGCAGGCGACTGAGATAATTCAGCCACCCTGCTCTTTCCAGGATCTCCCGGGCAGCAGTGGAGACTGTCAACTTCTGAGGTTCGCTTCGAATTGCCCTTCCTCCCATTGTTTCACTGTGGATCCTCAATGGAACAGCAACTGCTTGTGCTGTTTGAAATGCAGAGAGGGTGCTAATCGCAAGCTTCGGAAAAAAACACAGAGTATGCAACAGAAATGGATTATGAACAACAACTTGCATAAAAATAGAAATGTCATGCCGTTAAGCCATGCCATACCGTCATACGCTATCTTTCCCGAATAGTGAGCTAACACGTAGTTCAGGGAATAATGAGGTTAACCTCCCCCCCCGCATTGTGATAGGCTGTCCCAGCCGTCAAATAAAGGAGCAGCACTCGATCTGCAACGGAGTCATAAAGGAACATCGTATGAAGTTATGCCATGTTTAGAAAGACAACGAATTACCGAAATCGAGGCGGAGAGTTGATCGCGTATTACGTAAGAGGCTGCTATGATATGATATGAGGCTGGGGGATAGGACGTCTGTCGTACTTGCCAAATCTCAAGTGGTCATTGTCACTTCCTTTGCCATGATTGGTGGTAATGAATGTTCATGCGATCTATAAATCGGGAAATAATATATGATTAGTTCCTTAGGATATAAGAGACAAAAGAGTATTAGTATCGTACCCATTGGTGTAACCATTGTGACTTCAATACCATTAACAGTGCTCTGCTGCCGACAGGTGTCCATAACCTTGCCAGAGTTGTTTTTTCACCCCTGGAACCATGATCCTTTGTGTATACTTAGGAATGTTGTTATGTCAAAGTGTAGGCCATTATGCTGGCTTGGTGACCAGTTAACCATAATGCCATTCACGAGGAAGGAGCGAAAGGTGGGCAGGCCGGCTCGTGATGAGACCTCCTGTTCCAAGGTTCGAATTTTTTTTTGATATACCTTTTGGACCATATCCCTGGTGTGGTGGCCATAGTGGGAATGCCACTTCACTTCCATCCTCGTGATCATGGTAGGTTGGCTCTTGATGAGACCCCCTATCCTGCATTTGACATCTCATAAATCATGTTCACACATTTTTTCTTTTTCATAGAGTACTTTTCTTTATTTATACACAAAGGGTGGTTCAACACTCCTTAAGAGTAGGAATGGTGGAAGAAGTCGTATCATCTCAATAGGAAGATATAAGCCCTTTGCTCTTATTCCTAAATAATAATCAAAGAGGGTTAAAGGGATCAACATGATAAAGATAACCAATCAGAGCAAAATTAGTAAAACAATGATAACAAAAGATAAGAAATAAGTATATCCTTCCTTTTGTCCTCTTACCAATGCAGAGCCTTATAAATATAGCGATATATGATTTGCGGATTTCGGTATGTTTATATTCATTGCATAAGTGCATAACTGTATCTTAAAGACTTGAAAGAACATGGGCAAGAAGCATTCTCTATTAAGATCAGCAAAAGGCTGTTTCACAAGGAAAGCAAAAGTATGCTAGTGGTGTTCCTCTTGGAAAAAGACAAAGAATGCAAATGCCCTTCCTTTTGAAAAAGGAACAACAAAGATAATAATAAAAAAATGCTATGAAAAAATACTCAAAATGCCGTTCCTTTGAAAAAGGAACAGTAGCAACCAAAAATGTTGTTCCTTTGAAAAAGGAACAACAGCAATCAATAGTGTTGTTCCTTCGAAAAAGGAACAACAAAAGAGGCAAAAATGTCGTTCCTTTGGAAAAGGAACAACAGAAATCAAAATATGCTGTGCCTTTGGAAAAGGGACAACAAACACACCGCAGTGCCGTTCCTTTTGAAAAAGGAACAACAAAAATCCAAAATGATGTTCCTTTAGAAAAGGAATAGCAGAACAAGAAATGCCATTCCTTTTGAAAAAAAGGAACAGCAGAAATCCAAAAAATGTTGTTCCTTTGGAAAAGGAACAGCAAAAAAGAATCGAAAATGCTGTTCCTTTTGAAAAGGAACAACAGAAATCAGAAAATCAAGAATGTTGTTCCTTTTAAAAAGGGACAGCAGAAAATCCAGAATGCTGTGCCTTTTGAAAAGGAACAACAAAACACGCAAATGCCATTCTTTTAGAAACAGAACGGCAAAATTCGAAATTTTGAAAAAGCAAAAAAAACATTAAGTTCAAACATATGTACAAGAACAACTTAAAAAAAGAACTTATGTACAGACTGTAAAAAAAAAGAATGAATTCCTTAATGAATTACAGGTGAGGAAGATTTCTCTTCCTCTCCTAAAATCTCCATATCAGTGTCTCGACATAGCTGCTGGCAGAAGGACTCCTGAGTAAGTGGTTTGCAATAGAGACGAACTCGGTGGACATTCACTTTGAAGGCGTATCCAGAACCATCAATGGTGATTAATGTGATGGTCCCATTGTCATGCACCTTCTGGATTTCATATGGTCCCAACCAACGAGTCTGGAGTTTACCAGGGAAGTCCTGAAATCGAGAGTCGTATAACAGAGCCCAGTCTCCCTCATGGAAGACTTTGTTTTTTATGAGCGCGTCATGCCATTTAGCCCGCTACTGTTGAATCAATGTTGTATTTTGTAGTGCAGAGAGCCTAATTTCGTCCAATTCATTGATCTGCTGTAGTCGATTGATTTGTGCCTCGCTTAGATCTAGGCCAACTTGCTGTGTGGTTCGTAAGGTTTGGATTTCAAATTCTATGGGAAAAATAGGTTGTTTTCCAAACACTAATTGATAAGGTGAGTAACCAGTGGTGCTTCTCCATGTTGTTCTGTAAGCCCAGAGTGCTTAAGGTAGTCTAGCAGCCCAATCATGCCTATGTGACGCAATGGTTTTCGTTAGGATTGATTCTATTATCTTATTGCTGCTTTCTACCTGCCCATTCGCCTATGGGTGATATGGAGTAGTAATTTTATACTGGACGTGATAATTGTTGAGTGTTACAGCTAATTTATTTCCAACAAATTGTGGTCCTCCATCTATAATTATTTCCCTTGGAAGGCCATAACGTACAAATAGATGGAACAAGAACTGTATTACAGAATCCTTTGTGGCTCTTGGCAATGCTTCGGCCTCAACCCATTTGGTGACATATTCTGTTGCCACCAAGATATATGTTTTCTGATTTGATGACGGGTTGATGGGGCCAACGAAATCAAGAGCCCATAGCTCGAATGGTTCAATGACTAATTGTGGCTTCAGAGGCATCTCGTCAGCTTGACCAGGTCGTCCTACTCGCTGGCAGCTGTCACAGGCTTGGAAAAATTTCTTTGCATCTTTGAAAATCGTGGGCCAGTAGTATCCTGTCTGCAATACTTTATGTCCAGTTCTACGCTCAGCGAAGTGTCCGCCACACGGTCCATCATGACAGGCTTTTAGGATGTCAAAGATTTCATCTTCTCGAACACATCTCTTGATATGCATGTCTGCCCCTGTGTGAAACAAATAGCCCCCAATCCACGAAAATCGAGCACTCTTCTGAACAATCTGCTTGCGCTCATTAGGGGTTAAGTGTTTTGGTAGCTTACCTACTGCAAGGTAATTGGCAACATCAACATACCAGGGTGTTTGAACAGCAACAACAAACAAGTGCTCATTTGGAAATTGATCTTCAACTGCTGCTGCATCGATTGGCTTTGGTATTCTTGAGAGAAAATTGGCTACAGAGTTTTCTTTGCCAGGCCAATCCTTGATTGTGATGTCGAATTCCTGCAATAAAATCAACCATCTACTTACTCTGGCATTTGTGACAGGCTTATTTGCTAAATATTTGATGGCAAAATGATCTTTATATAAAATAACAGGATAGCCTGTAATATAATGTCTAAACTTATTTGACAGCATGTATCACAGCTAGGAATTCTTTTTCAGTAACAGTGTAATTTAATTCAGCAGGGGATAAATTTTTGCTAATGTAATAGATAGCATATGGTTTTTTATCCTCTTCCTGCCCAAGGACTGCGCCAATGGCTGTATTTGAGGCATCAGATGATATCTGGAATGGTAAATCCCAGTTTGGTCCTCGAAGGACTGGGGCTGTAGATACGAGCTTCTTTAGATCTTCGAAAGCATGGTCACATTTTTTTGTCCAAAGAAAATCAACATTACCAGTTACTGCATATAAAGGTGCAGCAATGTGCGAATAATGTTCTATAAATCGTCTATAATAACCAGAAAATCCAAGAAAGTTGCGTACGTTTGTTTGAGTAGTAGGAGTGGGAATAAGTAAAAGTATTTGGATTTTAGCCGAGTCTACCTGAATGCCGGCTGCTGAAACATAGTGTCCTAGGATAAGTCCTTTGGTCATCATCATGTAGCATTTTTTGTGGCTTAAGCAAAGCCTGGTAGAAATACAGCGTTGTAGGACTTTTTCTAGGGTGTCTAGTGCTGGATCAAAATCATTTCCATATGGTGTAAAGTCATCCATATATACTTCAAGTCCATCATTTATTAAATCTGTAAAAATGCTAAGGATAGCCCTTTGGAATGTGGCAGGAGCATTACATAGGCCAAAGGGTAGAACTCGATAGGCAAATGTTCCCCAAGGACAAGTAAAAGTAGTTTTGTCCTGGTCTTCAGGGGCAATCTGAATCTGATTGTATCCACTGAAGCCATCCAGGAAAGAAAAGAATTTCTTTCCTGCTAAAGTATCTAATACTTGGTCTATGAATGGGAGAGGAAAATGATCTTTTTGTGTTGCTTTATTTAGTTCCCTGTAATCCACACAAATTCTCCATTTTCCATTCTTTTTTGGTACCACCACAAGCGGAGAGACCCATTTACTATCAGAAATAGGATAGATAAAATTAACATCTAAAAGTTTCTGAAGTTCAGCTTTTACCACATCCTTTAGATGAGGATTAAGTCTTCTTTGCGGCTGACGAACAGGTCTGGCATCCTTTTCTATATAAATGTGGTGTGTACATAATTTGGGATCGATTCCTTTGATATCAGGGTAATCCCAGGAAAATGCTTCTTGATATTTTGTTAACAGATGGATGAGCTTCGTTTCTTGTTTAGGTGTGAGATTGGCATTGATATTTAAAGTTTTTCCCAGTTCAATTTCCACAATTTTACTATTCGTAACAGAAGTAACATGTATCGTTTGGTCATGTGTATCTTTGAGAGGATATTCTTCTAATTCATTATCAAATGCTGCTTCTATCATGTGACACTGTGTGCGGGATCTAGATTCAGTTTGACTAATGAAATTATTAATGGCATCATCTTCTGTTTGATCTTTAAAATCAAGTGCCTCTTGTATAGTCAATGGAGATCTAATGTTATCAGTAAGGTATGATACAGGGTGTTTATTAGTTTTGATTATTGTGACACTTGGCTGCGCTGGAGGGTATAAAACTAAATTTTTGATATTCGGTCCTCTGGTTATAATCATATTTCCCTGCCGGCAGCCAATGTAAGCATCGGCAGTGGCGAGCCAAGGTCTACCTAGAATTAGCGGGTGTCCATCAAGTCGGGTTTTTGGATTGATTATCAGGAAATCGGTTGGATATTCCCAGGAGTCTACAGAGACCATGACATCATGTAGAGTACCCTCTAGTCTAACCATAGATTGGTCAGCTAATTCTAACAGAGTAGAAGTGGGTTCTACAGATGTAATGCCGAGCTTTTGACAAGTATTGTTCGTCAAAATATTAATTGCAGCTCCTAGATCCACTAAGGCATTAGACAGAGTCTGACCATAAATTTGAACAGTTACAATTGGATTTCCTGGGTCTTCATATTTAATGGGTGTTTCTTTTCTGGATAGTAAATCAGATAAAGTACCGACTACTTGGACTCTTGGATTAGTTGTTATATTCCTCCTCGGTTTCTTGATGCACAATTCTTTGATAGTTTTTGCGTATATAGGAATGTCTTGAATGGCTTGGAGGAATGGGATTTTTATGTACAGATTTTGTAATTCTCCCAGGATGTCAAAGTTAGGATATTGTATGGGTCGAGGTATGACTAATCGTTCTGGGAACGGAGGAGAGGATGTGGTTTCTTGATTATAAGTCTGCTGCTTGTTTACATCCTCTTGTTGTGACAGATGTTCTCTTGGTAACTGATCTTCAATATGAACTATTTTATCTCCCTCAGTTTGAATTATACACCTAGATCTTAACTAAAGATCATTGCACTCCCTCAGGTCGAGTCCTATTTCTAGTGATTCGATGATTTGGAGAGATTAGACCAGTCTGTTATTTGGATTGGGATTGGGTTCGGTTGGGAGTTGCGGTCTCAGATTAGACTGGGGATTTTGTTGTAAAGCTGGCAGAGTAGGTTGAGGGAGCGGAATAGTTCCTGCTGGCTGGTGCATCGGTCTTTGCTAGTTTGTCTGCCAGGGTGAACTTTGTAAAGTAGGGGGAGTCCATTGTGGAGGATATGGCCCATTTTGCCAATATGGTGGAGTGTAAAGAAAATTCGGCCAACCAGATTGGCTTGTTTGATTCAGCCATGGGTTTGAAGAAGGAAATGATTGTGGTGACCAGCTTGAAAATGGGGGTTGAGATTGATTTTGGCACATACCATATTGTTGAGCATTATACTGTGGAGGCTGAAAAGAAGAGGTTGGGTCTGGAAACATACCAGATTGTCTCGGCTGCCACTGGCGACGCTGGTTGATCAAGTACACTGATTCTAGTTCTTCTTCCGCTTCGTTATATACTGCTTTCAATCCAGGAAGTGAGGGGCAGCTCTCTGTAAGGTGATCTTTTGTACAGATGGCGCATGTTTGAACTGTATCCAATGGACATTCTTTGTGGCTATGTTTTTTCCTGCATCGGGGGCAGAAGATCACCAAATTTTGTTCTGCCTCCATCTGCTTCTGTTTAGCCTGCAAAATATCGAGTTGTGTAGTTAGTGTCCCCAGAATATCAGTTTTAAAATTTTCTAATAAATTTCCAGTTTCTACACGTGTTACTTCTTCTGTTGATATTTTGTTATCTCTTGCAAACTGATCATATTCTGCTGGTTTTATTCTTGTGATGCCTCTCGAACTCCTGATACATAAGTGAATGATGTCAGCAAAATTCTCTTGATAAATATCCCCTTTTCCCATGATGTTTAATGTTCCTATCCATTGTTCCTTCATGCCCCTTATCAATGCAGTTTTTAATACATTATCAGGTAAAGGTAGTGATGCATAAGGGGATCTTTGTAGATTGTACTGAAAGCGTTCCACATATTCCTCTAATGTCTCATTCGGTTTGGCTGTCATTTGAAATATTTCGCCTTTTAATTCTCTGGACCTATAATAATCCTGATATTTCTTTAGGAAGGATTCTTTCATTTGATCCCAATTGTTGATAACCCCACCACCTAGTCCCATGAACCATCTTAAAGCAGCGCCTTTTAATGTAGAGGGAAATAGTTTCAATTTCTGGGGATCGGTGGTGTAATCATATCCCCTGCATAACACATCGAATTCGAATAAAAATGCATCCGGATCTTCTGATGTGAGACCGTGAAATGTAGGGATATGCTGAAGAGGGATAGCTTTCATGGGCGCATTTGCTGCAGAATCCTCTATAGGATATTGTAATGTAGAGGTTTGAGCATTTGGCTGGTTCTGAGCCCTAGGATCGAATATATGCCAATAACCTTCTGGGATATCTAGGAGGGTATTCCTAGGTTGAGAGGGAACAATTTTGACAGGGATAGTTTTAATAGCACTTCCTTTATCTGGGATAATAAGAATACCTGATGTCTGAGGACATTGGATTCCTCCAACAATAATTTTTGCAGCACTCCCCTTATCTGGGCTATTTAATGGCTGATTTGTCTCAATAGGAGATTTTGGTTCCTCGGTTTCCCCTGTTTCTCCTTCTCCTTCACAAAAGTTACTCAAATTTCCTTCCTGCAATAGTTCTGGAGTAGAATTTTCAATTTTTTGAAAGTCCTGCTCTTCAGTTTGACTATGCACCTTAGCAAAGGCTACAGATGGTGATCTTGTGGCCTGAAGGGAATTAGTAGGCTGTTTAGAAATGATTTTCCTAGGGCCTACTGATGGCTGAGATTCTGTTTTCTTATAGATTTCATCTATGAAGGTCGTTCGGCCAAGGGTCACCGGCCCCTTAGCTTTTTCGGGTTTGGATGGAGGTTTGATATTCTTTTCTGGTTTTTTCTGCTTAGTCATGCACTCAAATGAGCTACTAAATTCTATTCAAACAAAGCAAAAGAAAATCTGTTAGGAAAGCGGACAGTGGAGCATGGCTTTTACATGCTCCGCACGTAGGTTCTTACCTTTCATTTTTAAGATCCAACTCTTCCCTAGCAGGTTCGTACACTACTCTGAAAAGACAAATGGCTACACTCTTTCCCCGGCAACCGTGCCAACATGTAGAGCTATAAAAAGGGTCTCTTTCACCTCTAATTATCTCACATTAATATGTCAATCCGGGAGCACTTGGTTATTACAAAGAGTGACTCAATCCGAGGCTATTTGTGAGAGTAATGCTAGTAGTACATCGTTCTACAAAAATGCAAGAGTAAACGGATGCTTGTCTATAACTAAGTTACTTCAAATGACTAAAGCACACGCTCTTAAAACTAGGCAACTGATCAGTCAAGGGTTCGGTGACGATAACCCATCCCTTTGGTAACTGACAGAAAGGAAATTAAAGCATGGAAAATCACACATTCAGAAAACCAAGCAACTTACTAGTCAAGGGTTCAACAGCAATAGTCCATCCCTTTGGAAACTGATGGAAAGGAATTTAGAGCATGGATCACGGGTTTGGGAGCGAGGCAGTGAATGCCGAGGCTCACTACTGCCTTAGATCGTCTCTCACACCAAATTAACAAATGCAAGTAAATGGAACGGAAAATAGGAAAATGGAACAGAAAATAAGGAATTGAATAGCAAATCTGGAATGGAACAGCAATCAAACAACTAAGTCTCGCGAGTCGTAACCAAACTTAATATATTAACCAAAATGCACTCTTCACAATAAAATATCAATCTTTCACTCTTAAGGCAAATCAAGCAGAACTCACTAATGGAACAGGATTACTATGAATAAATTATGGAACAGCACCAATAGATCATACACACGCAACACACTGGAACAATAATCTGATCAATCTGAATTAACAAGAATACGACTGTGTTTCCAAATATAACAACATTATTTCTGAATCCAACAATCGTGAAGAACACGACTTCAAATGAATATATGACATAAATGTGCAGTACAAGGGCTCTGTAACAAAACAGTAATAATATTCGGCCAAGACTAATAATCATCCAATCAACTCTGAAAGGATCAGTAATATAATGTAGAGTCAATACACAATTCTATCTGTAAAAACCTTAATGGATTAATCTTTAACAGAGCATGTAATGGCGATTCATAAAGCATATCAGATTACCAGATAACAATGATAAGAAAACCACACAGAAATCAAATCGTAGTGATACAGAAGCAAGTGTCCTCCGGGGCTGGGCCCTTAGCCTCAAGGGTACACCGCTTTGAGTTAATCCAGACGCAGAGATAAGATAATCACCAATTTTATATTAATGCATAAGACAAAAGTACAATGAACCAGTTCTCAACGAGACTCGATGATCAAAGTTGATCTTTTACAGAAAATTACATAAAAGTATCTTCTCCAGGTTAATAGTGTTGTCCCTTTATATAAAGGTGACGGCGAAGATGTCTAAGTAACAAGATAAATAAAGCAGCGATCCCTCAGGATCAAAGATCCTGAGGGATTCGCCAGACTATCAATCCTTAATCTTTTCTTTTCTTCTCCACCGAGCTGGTGTCTTCTCCTCTTTTTCCGGGCCGATTTGCTTTGATCTGCTTAGCCTTGTTTGCATTCGGTTTCCCTTCAAAGGGACAACAGTTATCTCGTCTTTATCTTTTCCTTGGGAATGGCAACTCTTCGTTTTCACCCTTTCCTGCACAGAAGAATAACAATTATCAGTGATTAAGTCTTGCATATTAATTCTCATGTCTTGTTATAATTCTTTATTGTTTTCCAGATTCATGATACAAAAAGTTTTACAAATTCTACTGAAAAGCTATTGAAATGATTATCAAAAGCATACCTTTTTGGTACTCCACACCTATCGCCACGAATTGATCAGTCTAATACCTTAGCTTGGACTACACATTGCTAAGCGTGTTGACTAGGGTAGAGCATTGCAGATGATAAAGTGCGCGATGCCGACCGTAACAATAAAAGGTGGGTATTCTCTAGGAAACATGATGGATGATAGGATGAAACTTTTCACAGGTGGTGCGACCACCTAACGAGCCGAAGGAAGAATAGTCTTAGCACTCTAGGTAGTTGAAAGGGAGCACAAGACTATAAACTATTATGCCCGGGAGCTGCGCAATGTTGGAGCTACATGCAGAAGAAAAGAGTCACAAGGTCTGCAACCGTTCACGGGGGGCTGCGCTACCGCGCGGGTTCACCAGAAAGTGACTGTTGAAGTTACTATTCATTATGGGATGCTCGACTTGAGACCAAATGGAGTAGGCGGTAGGCATTTAAGACATGATTTATGGGCAAGGTTTGGGAAAATCTGCTGCCAAGGGAGCATTAATGAACCAGATTTGGGGGGAACGGTCAAATTCAAATTCAAAATGCGCTATAAATTAAAAGGGCTTCCCAGCAAGCAACACTTGGTCATTTCTGAATTAAGCTATTGGGCAGAGCACTAATTGTTGTGTGTCGAGCATTGATTGAGCCCCCAAGTTCGTGAGCACTACATTTCTAGAAAAATACGATGGAAACAGCTGAGGATATTATGGAGATAATAGAAATGACCCTTGAGGAGGCCGTGCAGGCCCTTACTGTGGGGGATGTGTTAACGGGAAAAGTGTATATTCAGAACGACCCTATCCCACTGAGGTGTGACAGTGACCTCAGAAACAAACAGGGAAACTACTTTCGTATTCTCCTTTATGAACTATAAACGAAGAGGAATAGGATGAACCAACCTGTGTCTTGCGCTAGTCCTTTGATCCAATCTCTCTCCTCTTTGACAGCATCCAGCTACCTGCTCCCTTACTTGCCTAGCTTCACCAAGTTCCTGTAAGATCACAGAAGAAGGAAACTACACAAAGACATGGATTTATATTCATAAATAGCTTAGGATTAGATTTAAGCTAAACATACAAATGTAAACAACATCAATGATATACAAGCATGTAGGAGAAACTCAAATAGTTTTATTGATAAAACAGGAAGATCCAGGAGGAGTTACAACCGATGATTCCTGATCCAGCATCAACCTCCCAGCATAGAATCCCCTCTTCACCTCCAACAAAGCATAAATCACCCAATACTATGATATCTATCTCAAAACCAACAGCAATTCTCTGCAATGTACAAAATTCCCGCCTCTGGATCTCTTGGTGAGGGATCCATATATAGATGTATGCAAAGAGGATGAGTCAGCTCATGAATTGATTAGTGGCTTCTCTCTGTCAGTTCTTGCTTCCACTTGGAGACTGAGAGCCTCTTACTCATCACTGGTCGAATTCAGTGAGGCAAGTGTCATTGGGGAAGATTCTGGAAGCTTCCATTGTCTCTCCACCTCGTGGAATGAATCTGCCACTTGTCATTTCCCACTCAACGCACCCTGGTAGTGCATTTACATGCATTGCAATGCACCTAGCTAGTGTATTTGGGTGCTTTGCAACGCAGCTAGCTAGTGGAGCAGCTGAAATGATCCTGATTTGACTAGTTCTGAGCAGTTTCTGGTGGAGAACTTCTGGGAGAAGCTGTAATTTGTTGACCTTGTTTCTTTAGGAGCTGGAACAACACTTTTAGGGACTTAGGATCCCTTGGTTTATGGAAATTTCATGCTTAGAGCTGTAAGGCACAAAAATGTCTATAATAGTTTCCCCCTAAAGTATGAGGCCGTTTATCGGGTGAAATGCTTTATTAGGAGGATCCGAAGTTCTTCCAATGCTGGGAGGAGACCTATAATAAGATACAATACAACACATTAACTTCATACTATTTTCATGATCTAGTTGAGGCGGGCATTCCCATGCTCAGTCTTTATAAATTCATTTTCATGTACATAGGACAGACAATCGTCTGATGGTAGACTGATGATTCTGATGGAGTCATCATCCTTTTGGTAGGATGATTATCTGTGCTGCAATGTTGTACATTTCAATGTCTTTATTTTTCCTGAATATATATCGCAGCCCGGATGGATGAAACTAGATCCGGGGTCTTCAATCTCGTCCAATCTTCACTCGAAGTACAAGTCGATCCATGTGAGAAATGTTTTGAAGTCGAACATGGAAAGACATCGCTTGATTACCAGTCAATGATGTAAACTGTTAACAAGCGTGAGAGGAATCACCGATAATGATAATGACCCTCAAGGTACTGCAGTACAATTCACGTGGTGTGAATAAAGGACTTGGCGTCGAACACCATGCAAAATCTTTCGGTCGAAGGTCATTGATGTATACCTGTCGCCGGAAGTGAGAAACTTGCCATTGAGGCATGCAAGCTTCAAAGTACTAAAGGGGTTGTTCCTAGATCAACTTCTTGGATAATGAGCTGATGTCGACAAGAAGCGATCCGTCAAAGGAGGGCCTTAATGAATCCCACATCAATGACATGGAACAGAGCAAATGATTTTGATGGAGGTGAAAACGATCTGATGATATATGGTTCAGGGTGGCGGTCATGAAAGAATGAGGTATAATGTATGGTAGTGGATGGGACACGGGTGACTTCTCTGGATGACTTCTCTTGAACATGTCGGCGACACTTATGTGATGGATTGGTAGCATTTACCCCAAATGTGGATGGTGTGGCGTGACCATGGTGATGTGACCGGTGAATGAAACAACCCAACCCGACTCAGGCACGGAGTGGAAGTGTCATGTTCAAGAGCGACTTGCTACCAATAAAGTTTCTTTGAGTTTTCTTCCCAATTTTTCCCCAGTCATTGCTGACCAGTACCTCTTTATTTTTGTCAAGCTTGAGGAGGATAACATATGCTTGTTCTATAATTTTCCCTTCGGGCAAACCCATCACTATGTTTTAACGAGCCTAGCGATAGTGAAACTCGTTCTCATCTAAAGACAAGTTTGTCGCTATTAATCTTTTTAACGAGTCTAACGACAAAGATAACTCGGTCCTTTTCATTTTTAGAGAGTCTGAAAAGGTACATAAAGGTAACTCCAAAATTTCTTTTTCGTCATCTAATCCCTTAAGTCCGAAAAAATATAAAACAATACAGAAGGGATGAATTTTCGATTAGCTTTAATGAGCCGAACAAAACAAGCGCTCGATCTTTTTGTGCAATAATCCCTCAGGTCCAAAAAGATTAAAATCTAGAGGAGCGATAGCACTTCTGGTCGCTTTAACGAGCTGGAAGGCCAAAACTCGACAATCTTTTCATATTTTACGAGTCAGTTGAAAAGAGCTTAAAGAAGACTCGTCTTTTGAGGAACGAGTGATAAAATGGGTAGCAGCTGATGCCAGGTAAGGTTTGGAATTTTCCAATCACGGCAGTGTCACAAGGATGGCTAGTGAAATCACTCTTCGCAGCTGTTCCTCAAAATGGGTAAACAATCAAATGGAGGTGAATGATCGGCCAATGGAAAAGTGGAGGTGACGGTGCAAACACGACCAAGGCTTTAATGGCTGAAAATGTTTCATTCACGGTGGTTATTTACCGAGGGATAGTTCATTTTTTAACGAGCTTAAACGCGGGTGGAAACATTTGGTTGGTCTTATGTTTATTTTTTAACGAGCTTGAACTATGCGCTAAAACTGCTCGATTAATCCAGTCATATGATAAGAATGTCTCATATAAAAACAACAACTTTTAGATTTTTGCCCCACATCCTTTCTTAATGCAAGTTAGGAAACGACTAATCCAAAAAACAGATAAATAATCGCTCTTTGCTTGCACGCGAAAAGGTTTGCATGCCCCCAGGTATAAAACAGAGTTTCAAAGTTACCCCTCAATTTGCAGACAAAACATTTGTTCCATCGGGAGAGGCCTACCTCTTACAGGTTACCCAAAGATTGTTCTATTCGCACAGCAAATAAAACACTTCTTCAGCGATGTCTACCGAGATAAATAAAGGTGAGCAACGATGCCTGCCAACTCACATAACTTTGACAAGAGAATCTTATTCTAGAATAACCCTTCTTCCAATCACGGACGGGGTATAGACTAGTCATATTCTCCCGCGGAAACCTACTCTATACTCGAAGTTTTTCTGCTGAGGCAGACCAGGATGCATGCCCCCTGGGTTTCAGTCATATCCCTCCGAATCACTCGCGCTCATCGGGAGGACGGACCGGGCATTGAGACATTTCTTGCTTGAAGAGACCATTTAGGGATGGTATATGACTATTTGCTATGCGTGATCCGGGAAATGAAAACTGGTCCACGAGCTTGACCACTCTTCCTTCGTGCGGAAAACACATTACTCTAAAGAGTGAGGAGACGATGGCTCCCATGCAATAAATATAGTCTTGTCCAAGGAGTAGGTTATAATCCAAGGGTCCTTGAACAACCATTACATTCATTTGAACTGTCTTCCTTCTCAATGTTATTGGCACATCGGGAAGGATCCCTAAAGGTCGACTGGTTCCTTTATCAAAGCCTATCAGATTTCTCATCTCAGGAAAAAGCGATGGCGAACCAAGCACTTTCCAAGCAGTAGAGGAAAGGATACTCACAGAAGCCCCCTCATCTATGATGGTACCAGCCATGACCATTCTATATATTTGAACGATAATTCGAAATGGTATGCTTGCTGGTAAATGGGGTCTGCCTAGTTGATTCCAATCGAAGGAGACAACTAGGTTGCTTGGAGGTGGGACCGAGTAGACGGCCGGGTATGGCTCTGACGAACTTCCTTCCTGCGGTAAAGGAATGGGTGGATTGCCCCCATGTTCATCGGAGTCTATGTTGATGAAGAGAATTTGGACGGTGTCATCCCTGTTCTCTTTAGTGACTGTATCATCCGAAGATAAAACCTCTGAAGGCAAGACCGGGTCAACTGCCGCCTCGACCTTTTCACTTTCGTCTGGTATGGATTCAGTTGGTTTGTCTTCAATGACAGGCGCTTTAGCTGACCACCTGAGCGGGCCAGCTGGGTTCTCAAATAGTGACGGACTCAGCAAGAGTTTTTTATATCCAAGAGGAAGTCGTAACGGTGAAACCGGACGATCATCCAAAACTCTTTTAGCCTCGTCTAAGAAGGGACAACGATGGAGGGCATGGTCGCCTTCGCACAGTTTACAAGGAAATCTAACTTTCCCTTTTCGTCCTGGGGCTTCACTTTCACTAGTTGACAGTGTGCTTTCAACATGATCTCCAGAGGTTGATGACACCGGATTGTGCAAACGAGGAGACCAGTCCCTTAGTATCCGGGGGATGCAAGGACAATCTCGGTGAAAGTGGTCTCCTCTGCAAATGACACATGGCGATTTAGGCCTTGTCGGTGCTGTGTGTGGATTTTTGTTAGACAACACTCGTTTTCCCCCATTCGCCTTTGGCTCCTTCTTCTTTTTCTCTTTCTTCTTCTTTTCCTCCTTCTCCTTAGGAACTTGGCTTTTAGCTTTACCAGTCTCGTCAACTGAAGAGGAGGGAGGAGAGGAAGAATTAGAGGAACTAGAAGGCTGGTGGGTAACTCTGGACTCGTCTAATTGCTGATTCGACTGTTCAGGAATAGTGGTGTTCTGAACAACATTGGTTGAGAAGAGCCATACTGGCAAGCCAATTGTCAGTCCTGGAAGCGACAATGTGGCCATATGGGGCGCACCAACATCTCCCCAAGAGGAGAAGGGACTAGGATTTCCACCAAGGGGAATTCCTTGGTTGGTAGGCTCCATTTTCTCAACCCAAAGATCAACGTAGGAAAAGGGGATGAATATTTCGTTTAAAATAAATTTTAACACGCTTTGACACAACTTGTTTTTCAGTTTTAAAGAGTCGAGAAAAAACAAAAGATGACTCTAGTCTCCTTCGATTTTTAATGAGCCTGAAGTGACAAGTGCTTAGATGGACCTTTTCCATTAAAGAGTCTAAAAAGGAACGAAAAGGATTGCTCTGGAGGTCTAGGTAGAGGGAGTACCAAACCAATCGCAAAACTGCAGAATACTTTTTACGGTACGGCAGTCAATCTTCCCGAATGTTGTGTTCGGTGCATTGCGATCAGTAGGGCAGCCAACACGGCTTCCTATGGATAAAGGTTTTATGCCTATAGGGGTCTCCCAATATATACTCAACGGTACGTGGGAGCACAAGTCCGTACTGGCACTTATCATCTCAAAGTGGAGGAATCACCCAACCATCAGTGAGGACAATAGTTACCAGGCTTTACGACGCTGGAATACGTCTCTAGCTTAGACCTCTAAATGTTGTGCGTTAAGTTACAAAGCGTTGTTAAGTTCATTGAATTTATTTTAGGTTGATCTTTCTTATGAAGTTTGCCTTTTGGGTTCACCACGAGATGTAGATGTAATTCCTAAAATGCAATCTAAAGATGATAAGCAAGCTTTTATCTCTTTTCAGCAATGAAAATCCTAGCTACAAGGGGAAAAGAAAGACACAATCTTTTCTCAAAGAGCAAAGAGCACACTGTAAATGCACTTTTCCTAAATCAAGCCAAACAGACTGTCAATATGCAAATGCACATGTGCATGTATTTGTTTTTTACTTTCTTAATATTGATGCCTAAAAAGAAAGTTGTTGTACAAATTTGAATTCGTTTTCAAGTGAAAAACACAAACAAGCTTCTTTTCGAAATCAAAAGGTAGAGACGATTAAGACACTTTATGATTTTGAAATAAACACTTGTTTCGACACTAGAAATTCACAAATTCAAGCCAAAGGCAAAAGTAAAAGCATAATCAACTGCCAACAGCAAATAAACTTTCTCCTAAGATCAAAATCGACACTTACGACAGATCTAAATCAAAGGACGACAGTATGACTATTCTACTTTTGCAATGGGAAACTGTAAATGACGCAACAAACACACAAAAACACATACAATTTCTTTTATACAACTGAGGCGGAATTAAGGCAAAGGAAAGGGGTTTTTAAACAGACACGCACACTGATCACATGCTGCAAAAATCAGAGACAAAACTGAAAAAATTGAGGAAAGAACCTCAGCTGCACAAGGCTAGGCTGATCAACGCACCTGCTACACAGAGAAACTGGATTGCAACGCAGGTTGCCCTCTCGGGAATTGCGCTGAAATGCAGAATCTCTTCATAGAGCCTACGCTGGGGCAGAAACAAGAATTCTATCCGGGTTCTGGGTCACGGTTTGCAGTTTAATCTATGGTTTTTGGCCGAGTAAAAGCAATCAGTAATGCACAATCAGAGGGTTGATTTAAAAGAGGTTTAAGAGCTATCACAAAGGGTAATCAGATCATTTTTGAATCAGCTGTTCAAATAATAAACAGATCTAGTGAATGGATTGAAGTAGTAGATGTCTACTTTGCATTTGTTAATAGCAAATGCAGTTCGATTCGCTACTTCTAAGTTTATGAAACAAACAACAAGAGAAACACAAACAAACTAACTAGACACGATTCCCAGCGGAGTCGCCATTTTGTTAACAGGAAAAGTGTCTATCCAGAACGACCCTATCCCACTGAGGTGTGATAGTGACCTCAGAAACAAACAGGGAAACTACTTTTGTATTCTCCTTTATGGACTATAAACGAAGAGGAATGGGATGAACCAACCTATGTCTTGCGCTAGTCCTTTGATCCAATCTCTCTCCTCTTTGACAGCTTCTAGCTACCTGCTCCCTTACTTGCCCAGCTTCACCAAGTTCCTGTAAGATCACAGAAGAAGGAAACTACACAAAGACATGGATTTATATTCATAAATAGCTTAGGATCATATTTAAGCTAAACATACAAATGTAAACAACATCAATGATATACAAGCATGTAGGAGAAACTCAAATAGTTTTATTGATAAAACAGGAAGATCCAGGAGGAGTTACAACCGATGATTCCTGATCCAGCATCAACCTCCCAGCATAGAATCCCCTCTTCACCTCCAACAAAGCATAAATCACCCAATACTCTGATATCTATCTCAAAACCAACAGCAATTCTCTGCAATGTACAAAATTCCTGCCTCTGGATCTCTTGGTGAGGGATCCATATATAGATGTATGCAAAGAGGATGAGTTAGCTCATGAATTGATTAGTGGCTTCTCTCTATTAGTTCTTGCTTCCACTTGGAGACTCAGAGCCTCTTACTCATCACTGGTCGAATTTAGTGAGGCAAGTGTCATTGGGGAAGATTCTGGAAGCTTCCATTGTCTCTCCACCTCGTGGAATGACTCTGCCACTTGTCATTTCCAGCTCAACACACCTTGGTAGTGCATTTAGGTGCGTTGCAAAGCACCTAGCTAGTGTATTTGGGTGCTTTGCAACACAGCTAGCTAGTGGAGCAGCCGAAATGATCCTGATTTGACTAGTTCTGAGCAGTTTCTGGTGGAGAACTTCTGGGAGAAGTTGTAATTTGTTGACCTTGTTTTTTTAGGAGCTGGAACAACACTTTTAGGGACTTAGGATCCCTTGGTTTATGGACACTTCATGCTTAGAGCTGTAAGGCACAAAAATGTCTATAACAGGATGCTTCAGAAGGTGCCGGATTATGGAAAAAATTCCCGAAATCACTACGCACGCCAAGACCCAAGAAGGACAAACAAGCGATGGTTCCCATACGTGTGTCCCCGCGGAACCTGCTGCGTACCAAACTGTCAATGGAGGAGAAGGGGAAAGTCGTCAACATAGAGACCGATGAAGAAAAGGAAGACCTGAAGGACCTAATCATCACAGAAGACAAGGATGAAGGCATGGAGGAGGAACTCAACCTGCGCACCCCTCGACAAAGTTGCCCTCCTATGTCCCCCTGTGAAAAGGGAAGGCTAAAGTGCCCAAGGACCTAGAAAAGACCAAGAGCGCGCTCCAGACTCCACTCCTCCCAGACAAAATTATTTTTTATGGCACGCACCTAGGATGGGTGTCGAGCCTAAAATTCGAAGATTGGGACCTTGCTGACCACGAGAAGTTCCCTCGCCTTCAGACCAGGCACCTCATGAAGCCCACGTAGAACACTGCGATGGGGGTTACAGAATTAGAGCTGAGAAAGTGGTTGCGCAGAGTCGAAAAGGCTAGGCTACTGAATCTACTCTAGGTATGACATTTCCACCATGCCTCGATAACCATTTTTGTCATCAGGCAGCTACTATGCTTCGTGCATGATGGGTGTTTGTGGCTGGAGGAGCCCATCCCCATCATGACAGACTTGATTCATCGCATCTCCTGACTTCCTTGCAAAGGAGACGACACCATAGACATCTCGGAGGGGAAGAGTAGTGGGTTGGCCATCACGGAGGCCATGGAGAAAAAATACAATCTGGTGAAGAAGAAAAGGGGCTAAGCCATATCCAACATCAGTGACAAAGCAGTGAAAGTGGAAACCCAAATACTGGCTGGTAAGGTTATGTGCAAGTGTCGTACAGATGAAGTACCCACGTCAATGGTCACACTGGTTGAGAAGTGCATAGAAGGGGTCCAGATTAACTTGTTCAAGTTCCTCTGCAAGGATTTCTTAGAGAATTGCCACGAAGCACAGCAACAGGGAAATATGTTCCACTATGCATGGATTCTACTTTCCATAGTGCTCGTGGCATGGGAATTATCGGAGAATACTCAATTCCCCATAATTGACAGGGACCTGCTAGAGGCCACGAAGTACACTTTGCTCTGGCCCACAAAGGATGCCAAGAGGATCTGTGATAGTAAAATATTCTGGGTGTTCATGGAGATGAACTTCAGAATGGGGATCTACCGTAAGTCGTGATTGTCGCCCACAATCTATAACAACATGCAAAATTTTGTGGAATTCAAGGTGGACATCCATAACATTTACATTAGAGCACGCAAGGACCTGACAAAACAATGGATAAAGCTACCCTTTGTAGCCACAGATGATGTCACCTTTAACGTACTGGAGGCATGGCCACCGGAGTGGTGTGCCCTAGACATCGCGAAGATAGAGAAGTCGATGGCACAACGAAAGAAAAACGAGGCCAAGATGCACAATGCACAGTTGGCCAAAAAGTGAAGGAAGGAAGCAGTGGCAGCAGAAGTGTGAGTGGCACGGGATGCTGCATAGATAGCAACTGAGTAGGAATAGCCGCAACAACAATAGTAGCAATGCAAGAGGCAGTAGTGAAGGCACGTGAGGGCCAAATGTCCCCTTCGCATGGGCAGGAAGCAGAGGAGGAAGAGGGAGGTGTGGACCCACGAACTCCGTCAACACAGTTGAAGCACCAACACCCAACCAAGCGGACATGGTCATGTGAGAAGGCCAAGGCATTAAAGTTGTTGATTGACCCGATCACCCTAACCAAGGGTGTTCTGCATGACATCGGCAAGACAGTGCGCGATGTCACCTCTGAGGCACTCCAAAATTTCATACAGGAGAACCAAATTGTGTTGGGGGCCCTCAGAGCACAGTTGTAGGAATTGAAGGTACGCCCTCCTTAGGTTGGTACCCTTTCAACCAGCCTCGCAATCGGAAAAATGATAACAGAACAGATGCTGCGTGTGTGGATGACGATTACCATAGTGCTGCCAGAAGGGGCACTAGTGACAACAAATGAGGCCGACATGCCTACAGTTAGCAAACTAAAGGGTCTCGGTATCAACATAGCCGCACTCGTGCAAGAGACCTTATATGTTTTACAGGATGGGATAACTTCAGAGCTGCGAGCTAGGGAGAGCCGCACACTACAAGTCCTCGGCGAGCAAAAAATCAATATGGAACAATTGAGCTTGGAGCGCGATGCAGTGGTGTCACAAAATCAATATCTGGTATAGTTAATAGATGACGCTTTCCAAAGCGTCACGAAGCTTGCCATACCAGCATACATGCTAATAGAGGCACGAATCCACAAGTCAGTAGCAAGGGTACATGAGGCGAGGGAAGAAATGACAAAGGTGCAGTTGGAATTGAACCTTCAAATCGCAGAGCTACAGTTAAAGGTGCATCTGTCCACCCCCCCGAAAGTCAGAGAACAGTGCGTTAGTGCTATCACAATGGGATTGGATGAAGTTGGCAGTGCAGTGCGAGACTATACTAGCATGTTGGAAGAATCATTTGAGGTCCTCACAAATTTGCAAGAGGACCCCAACATCAAGCACTTAGAGACAAAGGTGAGAGAACTTCAACAACAATATGACAGCGTCAAAGGAACTGTACAAATGGTGGTGCTCACTCAGAGGCTCGCATAGATGCAAGAGGCTAAAGTGCTGAAATAATAGGTGGACGCGGCATGACACAAGGAATTTGTCCTGAAGGCGCGCGTAAAACCTTGGATCAACAAGGCCTTCACCGTCACAAGAGAAATTGAAGGCAAGTTCGCACAAATGCATGGGATGTACGCACTGATGCAGAGAAGCACTTCCGACACAAAGGCCTTGGAACAACGTATGCAGCAGATCCAACAAGCAACAGCTCAGTGTGCTGCTGACCTTGCCGCAATTCGAGAATAGTTGGAGGGACTCTACGTAAAGATCTTCGCGTCGACAGAGTGACTCGAGGGCAAGTCACGATGTTTGTGTTGGGGGCCTGCTGGGCATGGAATCCCCACAAGGCATGTTTTGGGCTTAAAGCCCAAGTTTTGACCGAATCTTTTTGTAAAAGCTCCGTGAATTGTGGGCGCGGGGCACGAAAGTATAATAGAGTCATAGGGTTGTCCACCCTAGTTTTTGTAATGTAATGTTGGCTGGATAGACCTATCCATGGTCCACAGACCATGGGATTGTATAAATAGAGCGAGGCTCTAAGTGTAGAAAAACTAACTAATAGAAGGATGAGAAGTCTAAGTGACTGAGTCAAAGTGTAAAGTGTGTATGTGGGTTGTCGAGTAGGAGAAGGCTCTACAGCTGAGTACGCAGAGGCATAGTAGTCTGCAGCTGAGTGCGTGGACCCCTGCAACTAAGTGCGTAGGGAGGGTCGAGTCCATAACCGTTGGAAGAATCACTAAAGAGACGTTTGGCTATAATTCAGTGTATTTTTTCCTGGTTTAATGCATGATTGGATATAATTTGCAAATACACTGTTTATTTAATGCGCGATTGTGTATGAATGTTATGAATTGTTGAATGCTTTGTATTGCTAATTTTAAGACATTCAAGTAGGCAAAGGTAGTTAATTAACACTGGAAGATAAGTAAGATCTCGGGTAATAGCGCAGAGCACAGTACAACCCCTGGTTAGGGCTGTGCAAAGGTAATGTATCAGGCCATGAGGAATGGGAACTGCGCAAAGCAAATAGTGCACAGGACCAACAAAGGACCAGTCGAACCTCTCAGACATCTCAAGGGTGTGGAAACCTGGTTCTAGCACTCTCCCATACTACTTCGGGTGAGACCTCAATCTGCGCTTCGCGGGCTGCTGCCGAAAGGGCCAGTAGTACAAGGATTTGTTTGGCTAATTAACTCCGAACCTAGGTCAGGCCCCAGCAAGCTGACACATATCCAATCATGGACTTATGGTAGCAGTGGAGTGCTATGGAAAGTGATGCATGCAGTCTTGTTGAGGTAAGTGGAAATTATGTCCATTAATGTCATTCATTATGCAAGTAAAAGAATTACCTTACACTACTTTCCATGAGTTATCATCCTTATCTAGGTTTGTGGTAGCAGGTTGTTACATCCCATATATCTTTATGATTTCATATTGTTATAAAGTAGTTGTAGTCCTTGTTGGAAGGGGTGTAGAAACACTATTTCACACCAGTGTCACAAAAAATACTCCAAGTTATATTATAGCAGCAATCATTATGTCAGCATGGTTAAAAAGTTAGGAGTAGTGTTGTGACATATAGGTGGGGTCCATTAATTTAGAGGGTGTTGCAACAAGAATGTTGTGGCAATCATGCTAGTTCTATCCCATGGACAATGTTGCAACAACCGTGTTGTAGCGAGAAGTTTGTACCCTTCTTTACATCTCAAGAAATCTCGAAGAATAATTTATTAGTAGCTCAAAAAAAGAGTACAAGGATATTGCAAATAATGAGTGTAGGAGGCTCTTGACATAACCATCATGAAATTGTGGCCCTCCCTTTCCATTTCCATTCAGAAAAAAGAAAAAGTAGAATGTTGTTTCTCCTAGAAGGGATTCTCTTATCATATCTTATGTCATTATGGTTTTGAGTGATTGTATTTTTCTCTTTTCTCTGTTTTCTGCATTCTACACATTGCATGCCTGAAAGCAGTAACTTAATAAATCCAAAAGTATAAATAAAATAACCTTCATAAAATAAATTTCAGATTTTAAACATAATATTATTAAATTTGTTGTAACAAACTATCCAATAAAATATTCACAATATTATATATAGATAGATATTTATTAATTAATTAATTTTATGAGCCATTAAAAACAAAAGAATGGAAAGATAACTCCATGTAATATCAATCCTTATTCTTAGTCCACCTATAATATAATTGTGAATTGCATGATATATAAAAGAAGTATACCATAAACATAAATATATTTTAAAACAATAATCCTATAAACATATAAATATTTACAAGTTTATTTTTATATCTTCATCACATTCTTTTATATTCATCACATAATATCTACAAGTTGATCTTTTTATATTCATCATATTTATAGTTTAAATACATATTTACTAATATTCAATTTTAAAATATCATCTTATATTATAATAGAATTTTATTATAAATAAAATGATTACAACAATAAATGTCAATAAATAAATAATTGTACAATTAAAACGGCTCATATTAAATGAAATGAATACATTGTCACCGATTTTCACTAGTAAAGATAAAGAATCTTGAAAAAATGTATTACCACCAATTTTGCTTTGAATGTAGAGAAAGGGAATCGTGGATGAGAAATGGGATCGTCTCATTCAAGAAACTAATGGAACTCTAGACGTGTTCGCGCATTAAGCCGTTGAGCCTGTCTCAGACCTGAGAACCATAGCCTAACTAACTTCGCCATGATTTGTGAAACGAGTGCTTTCTTCTACACTTTGGACAAAAGGTTGCCAAAGCTAATTTGGCTTTTCCCTTATTTTTGTTCATATGTAATGTGTCAAATGGAGAACTCAATGAGAAGAGCGTATTTTTTTTTAAGTCTTCTAATATATTTCCAATCTCAACTATGATAATTACATTAACAACAGTGTTGAAAAACTCTGGTTAATAAGTTTATCGGTCTTTTTCCAATATTTGAAGTATCTATAGAATACATTTTACATAACTCAATGATGTCATTATAAGAATGTTCTAAGACATCTCCTTCACCCACCATGTTTATAAGTTAAATATAGTCATCCCATATTCCCTGTAGCACTAGACAAATAGTGTATGAGAATCTAATCCTTCTTATCATGCCATTGTAAATTGTAGTTGAATATTTCAATATAGTGTTCAAGGAATTTTCCTTCATTTTTTGTAATCTTTAAGACTTCCTCCATCCTTTCCTCATCTTTAAAATAGTCTTGACACTTCACCAAGAATTGAACTTTCATCTATGCCCATGTGTGGATGTTATCTTTGCCAAGGCTCATGAACCAACATAGTGTAACATTCTTGAGTGTCGTAGGGAAGATTTTCAATTTTAAAGCATTTTACACAGTGATAACTTCTACAAAGAGCATCAAATTCAAAGAGTAAGGTGCTAGGATAATATTTTAATAATCCATGGAAATCATGAAAGACTAAGTGTAAAATAATCTTCATGTTGATCTCTTCATATGAATCTAGAATGGGGAATTCGAAGGTGGATGTTTTATCCTTGACAATCTCATAAGACTTGTTTTCTTGTGAAATGTTCTCTTATTTTGTAAGTTATTTGGGAGAGTCAGGAAAAATCATCTCTCTAGAATGGGACTTCTCATTTACTGTAACTTCAAGGAGAATGATTTCTATTAGAGTAGAAGATGAAGCTTGTACAATTTCTTGAACAAAGGATTCAAGTTTCTTCTTGGCAAGGGAGCTTGTTGTGGGAGTTGAATAGTTTAATGAATTGTGCCCCTTTTTCTCTTGAAAATGTATCACACTATTAGTAGTGTTAGCACCTAAATTAGCCTTAGGCTAAAGGAAGGCAAAATTCAGGGTAACCACAAACCACGCTCAGTCTGGTAGCTAGCCCTAGCAGAACAGGAGAGGGCTCTCTCCGGGTCACACTCAGGAAAATAAACAATAGGTCTGAGATGACTCAAAAATGGATATTGATTTTAGGCTAGGTAAATAAATATGATGGATATGTTTGAAGAATAACTGAGTTTTCTGGGATGTGTGGGGCCAAGGAACAGCATGAGCATAGAATTTAACTTAAAGACGTAGATTATTTTGTGAGGCAAGACAGGCGGAAAGTCTAGCAATTAGAGTTGAAAAAATGTGCGGTGGAGAGATTGTTTGA
This sequence comes from Pinus tabuliformis, assembly GCA_031772625.1. Lineage (NCBI taxonomy): Eukaryota > Viridiplantae > Streptophyta > Pinopsida > Pinales > Pinaceae > Pinus > Pinus tabuliformis. Next base: position 1,238,643,778 of record CM062819.1, read on the forward strand.
GAATGTGAAAAGGGCATAAATACATGAATCCTATTCAACAGAAGAAAACATAGAACATGAAAACTATCCCAAGGCAGAGCAGTGCACTGAATTCTACCTTTTTTACTTAGAAAGCTTTCACTAGAAATGAATGTGAATGAAAATATGAAACATAATGAAATACATTTGAAACATAAAGAAGACACATTTGCTGAACTCACGCCACAAGAATCTCATGAACTAGAGCTGCAATCTTTCATTAATTCTCTGTCAAAATGTACAGTGAGTGACTAAGTTTCTCTCCCACAGTTCCCAGAAATGCCAACCCTTTGCAAATTCTTTGCATACAATAAATAGACTATGCCATGAGGAAATAGAATGACCAAGAGTTGGGGAGTTTTTCGAATCATTACAAAGTGGAAGTGGAAATCCAACCATCAGTTACAGATGCAGCGTTACAAAAATGACAAATGGCTTGGGTGACTACTCGCCTTCCTTTGCCACTTGGATAGAAGGCAACCTTTAGTGGAAATACTTTAAATTTTCCCTTATGTGCCGAAAAAAGTGTAGTGTAGATGAGAGGGCCCACTTGGAGAAAGTCGTGAATCGAAATGTCGCAAAGCAGAAGTGATTTTGGCCTTTTTCTCTAAATGCGCCACACCCAAATCTATAAGCATCGTGCCACTTTGGAGGTGATTTTGAGGTACCTGATGGAGTCCAAATTGTGCCTAAGTGTGCGTGTTGGAAAGCCCTACCTATCTACTTTCTATCCCCAGTGGAATTTCTGAATTTGGTGCCCATTTGCCACTCCAAAACATCATTCTCCCAAGACTGCTTCCTGTGTGTCAAAATAGGGGCAGAGAGGTCATTTTTTGAATGTTTTTGACCTCATGGGGACTCAAAACTTGCCCAACCTTCTTGTCCATGCACAAGAAGTCATTATTTTTCATGCTAAATCCAAAAATGAAAACCATTTGTGATTTGGAGCTCCCAATCCTAAGCGTCGTGCCAGTGGCACGACGCACAAGGAGAAAAACCCTGTTTTTTGCACAAAAATTTCCAAAAACACCAAAAATGCCCCAAATTTCTTGAAATTTAGGGTGGAGCTTCCTTATCAAGTGTTATGCTGGGCCAAAGAGGCTTCGGCCAATATCTGAAGTCAATCGAGCTCGCTTTGCCTCTTTTTCTTCTTGATTGCCTTCCTCAATTTTGCCTTCAAATTCCTGATTCGGGCCTTGCACACTTTGTTTCGCACCATGTAGTGGAAATCCATGTGTCTCAGCAATGCATGGTCCTTTTCAGATTCACCAACAGCTTCTCTAAGTGGATGTTGATCCTCTTGAGCCAAATCTCTCGATCAGCCTCTATCTCCTGCTAAATGGGTGTCCTCTCATTTAGGCTTCATCGGGTAGCCTGCTGTCTTCATGGATGTTTTTCCACCTCTATGAGGCCTCCTGGTTGCATGTACCTCTGTTGGCAAATCACTTTGCGTCTCTTCTTCATGATCATATGACAGATCAGATGTCATGTCTGCTGGTGGACAAACTGTCTTCGACAAATAGGTGTTGATATGTCACACTATCTTGTAATGCCTTTGATGATGTGCTTGACCTTTTTCAGCAAGAGAAAATAATGAGGGATAGTAAGGGGAGGGAAAAATAGTGAGGGATTAGGGACTATTGGGGAAAGATTTGTTTGGGAAATATAGGAGGGATTGAGGGGTCTTATGTGTGGGATAGGGTTTAGGGTTTCGCCTTTGAAAGTTTTGGGAAAGGGAATTTATGATAGGGTTTAGTAACTTTAGGGGATGGGGAACAAAAGGAATTAAGGACAAGAGAAATAATGGAAAAGAGTAACCTTGGTGGCAAACAAGTTTTGAAACCCTAGGCAGCAGTTTACATGTGAGGAATTCAAAATGAGAGGGGTTGAATTTTTGTTTCAATCATTGGCATCCATAAACCACCATGCCCTAACATAAACTTGGATGAAACACCAAAATGGAGGCTTTACCTACTTGTGGAATGAAGCATTTGCAATTTGGAGGAATATTTCAATGAATTTCAGGCCCTTTAGCCCTGTGCGCCGCGCCAGTGTAAATTTACATTGGAAATTTTCTCCCAGTGCGCCACGCTCTCTATGTGCATTGCGCCTTTTTCCAGGTGACTTTTGGAGGCCTTCCCAGTGTCCAAATTGGGCACAGGATAGCGCGTTGCAAACGTATTTGAGTCTAATTTCCATCCCAACTGTAATTTTTCAATTTGGAGTTTATTTGCCCTGTCAAAAATCAAATCTCCCAAAACTGGTCAAAATGTGCCAAATGAGGCTGCCTAAAGGCAAGGTGCTGTTGCAGTCAACTTTTGAATGCCTTTCTCAACTCCAAATTGAGCTCATGATAGCTATTTAGAAAGAGATTTATGTCTAGTTATCATTTGATGCATTAATCAAGTCATTTGGCCAACGAAGCTAGGAGAAAAATTTATTTTCCCAAGGTCACTTCAGAGGTGCATCAATTCTCTCGAGGCGATTGTATTTTTGACATTTCTCTAGAGCCATGACACCTGTGTAAAAAGTGAAGGAGGTTTTTCTTCCTTGGCATGTTTTGGACAAAAACCTCTCTCTGGTTTCCCAAATTCATCTTTTATTTCTTAGAAAAATCATTGGAGTAAAACCTATCCCGATGTGTGGCACAAGAGATTTGTCGAAATGAAGCGAAATGAAGGGGATAAGTGGCTTCTAAATTCTTGGGAAAATTCTTGAAAGTAGGGAGGGATGTTAAGAAGCAGGGGAAAGTGGAATTTCAAAGATTGAGTGAGGGGAAGGGGTCCAAAAAGGCAAAACACATGTCCAACCTAGAAAATTGCCAAGTTGTAGCAAGAAACTAGGGTTTGTGCGAAAATGAGGAATTTTGGGATCTCAGTGATAAGAAGTGTTTGATAAGGTACTTTAAGGATAGGGGAAGGTGTATGAACCTTAGGATACAAGTTTTGCCAATGATTTGACCGTCCAAGAGAAATTGCCTTCAAAACCCTAGGAGAGGGAAATGACCTTACCTAGGCACAACTGAAGCATGAACAAGGTGTAAAATGACCCAGTGGAACTTGACATGATAATGAAAACCCTCTAAATGATGGTAAACTTAGCTGAACGGTGACATGTACCAACATTTGGACAACTTTGACAGGAATAAAAGAAAACCCTAGATCTAATGCCTAGTGACCAAATTTTCCTTAAAGACTTACTGAAATGACAAAATTTGACCTTGACACTCTGAGACCACTTTGTAAGATCATATTTGATCACTGGAGGAAGGCTGCAAAGACTGACACTAACAAGTAGTATGGGGATTCTTAGCGAAGCAAATGAATCTAGCTTGTTGATCTCTAACTCTGTACATGGAGAATTAAAAAGAAATTATTTTTGAAAGAAACTATTGTAAAGGAAAATTTGAATGAAACACATCACACCAATTACTTAAAGGAAATCTATTTACTAATTGAAGCAACAACAAAAAAAAGGAACTTTTGGTAGGTCCTCTGCAACAATGCCAAAAATAATGGGTTCTTCAATTACCTCCTAATAACTTAGACAATAAATGAGAAGTTTCGGAGGGGAAAACTGGCTCTGAGGCCATGCAAGAGAGAGAAGGTAAGTGCATCATTAGGGTTCGATTAGGGTTTAATCTGTTTAAGTGACAATAGAAGCTATAAGTAGTGGTAGTGGAAGGATCAAGGTAGATTTTCGGTTAATAGACGAAGGGAAAGAATGATACTTAGGAGGAGGTTTAGCTGTTAGAAGATTCGATGTTGGAATATCACCAGCCATCATCTGCTGATATGGACAAAGAACTAGTATATTTTTCATGTGGCTCAGGTTTTGTGTCAATCTAAACAGAAGATCCACCTCAACATTCTGGCATGGAGTTACCGGTGATCATTGGTCAACCATAGCATCAGGTTGACTCCAATAGGAGTGCCTTGGAAGGATTAGAAGGTTTAGATGGCACATCTGGGTATATAGGTTTTGATATTATCTTATCGAACTTTGGCAATACCTCCTTAGGGTTTCAAGGTGATAGTTAGAATACAGAGTTGTTATTAGAAGACTACCAACAATAGTCGGCTTTATCAGTACCTTCCCCATATGAATTGTAGTTTTTAGAACAATATATTGGCCCTAGTGCGGTCTCAGGGTTGGGGGACTTTCCTTTTGTCCAACCAAAATTTTTTGAAACTAGTGAACAATGTGCCAGAAGGGGCTTGGTAGGGGATCATATTCCAGAGGCAGTTGGCTAGGTTCGAGGTCGGAAGAAAACCATTTATCACAAGTGAAGAATTCTGCAAATCCGATGTAGACCTCCAAATGTTTTGAAGGGGCTCCCCATTAATATACCAATATGCTCTCAAGAGGATGTTATGATTTCTGAAGCGAAAGAAAACCCAACACTAGGGGGGGAGGGAGGTATCTTTGTAGAGGGTCACCTAAAGAAGGTAGGAAATAAATCGAAGAGTACAAAGGTTAGAGAGTGGGGATGATCGTTGGTGCTCGGAGAGGGTATACAATTGGACCAAGTGATGGATAAGGATGGAAGTGTTTTGGTAGGAAGGGTCAGAGGAAGGAACTACTCCTTGACATGTCTTTGAAAATTGGGTAGCAGAGATTTGGGGTCAAACTCTGGATATTTTCCCTTCAGTTGTGACCATGACCAAGGGATTTTTCACTTAATATTTTCAAGGGTTAAACATTTGACATGGGTTTTCTCAAAGTTATGGCACATAGAGATGGTTCTAGTTAGCTGAAGAGGTAGTCTCCTCTTTTCAACCTAGATTCTGAACAATTGGGGGCATGGCCTATATGGGTTCGGATGCAAGGACTACCACTACAATTTTGGACAGAAGATATTTTTAAATGCATTGGAGAAGACTTAGGGGTTTAATTGGATCATGATAAGTCCTTTTTAGAAATAGGGAAGATGGCCTAAACCAGAGAAGGTTTGGTAGAAAGGATGAAACTCCAATGCACCGGATAAACTTAATTGCAAATATTGGATTATGAAGGGGTTCTCTTTAGGTGTGGGAGATGCCATGAGGTCGGTCATCTCTTTAAAGAATGCCCCTTGATTGCATAAGAAACATTGGATGGTGAATTGAAGGATGGGAAGGTTAGAGAGGATGTAAAGGAAGTGGATGGACCGGTGTTAGTCCGAAATTCCCATAAAACCGTGAACATGTAGAAGCTTCAGATGGACATGGACAAAGGCTTGCATCCTCAGTGGGATCAACCTCCATCCGCAAGGGTCACACGCTCTCAGACACGAGGCTTCGATTCTCCATCTGGTACTAATTTTTCTATCCATTCCTTGGAACCTTTCCTTTCTCGAGTTCTTTCTACATGTGTCTTTTCATCATGTTCACTATCAACTACTCAAATGGACTTTTCTTTCTGTGATTTCAATACTATTACACATCCCTTGGTCTAGGACCTGACATGTTTCCCTGATCCCTCTTTGTCTACCCTGGTCATAACCCCTATTCCTCTAATTAATAGTGCATTTGAATATGATAGTAGGTTTAAGCCATAGATACAATCTGATATCACTTTCCAAACATGCCTTGCTGTCAGGATGTGGCTTGGGCTCATTCTCACCCCCAAAAGGTCCCAAGTTGGGTTGGGGGAGGCACTCTGATATATCCAAATCCATCCATAATGCTAGGTTAGATATCACGGCGGGTAGGAAAATTCTTGTTGATTAGGTTCTTAGAGAAGAGAGCAACCCTGCAATGGTTTCCCGATGAAGGTCCTTTCATTTAACTGTAGGGATATGGCTAGCCCTATAAAAAAACTAGCCCTTAGAAGGTTAATTGAGATGGAGAAGCTGGATATTATATGTCTACAGGAGACTCTAAGTGACAGTTCTCGTATATCTGAGTTTTTATCATACCTCACCCCAGGATGGACTTATCATGGTTTAGATGCTCATGGAAGATCAGGGGAATTGTGATCGGAATAAACAACAAAATGATGAGAATAGAAAATGTCTAGGGAAGGAAAGGTGTCTTATAAATGGAAATCTTTTCGGAAGAGCTGGGGATAATAATTAGATATGTTAATATTTATGGTCCCTGTCACAATAGGGTGGATTTCTAGGAAGCTTTACGAGGTTCATCTGTGATGCAAAGTGACGATTATCCTGGGTGGGGATCTAAACTTTTCTTTGGTTTATGCCGAATCTTGGGGATACCACGCCTAGGTAGACCCACTTACTACTTTTTTTCAACAGATCCTAGATCATCATAATCTCCTTGATATTGAAGTAGCTCGGATTCAACCGACCTGGAGAAATAGAAGGATAGGGGATGCCATGTTGGCCAGGCATCTTGACCGATTTCTTATAAAGGCCCCTATGCTAGATAGGATTGACAGAAGAAAAGACTGGGTGGGATCATGTGGTATATGTTATCACTCACCGATTTTTCTTCAAATAACTAATTCATCCCCAAAACCAAGGGCTCCTTTCAAATTGAATTCATCTTGGCTAAAGGAGGACTCATTTCATTGTCTAGTTAAGGAGACATTGTTGGATGGGTCATAGTCTAAAGATAGATCATTGGTTGTGATTTTTAAAAATAAACTGATTTCTCTTAAATATAAAATAGTCGAATGGGCAAATGTTAAGAAAAACAAATATGAATAAAATTTGCGCAAAATTGAGACTGGGCTGACTAGACTTAAACATCCTAATAATGCGGGATTTATTTCCAATGAATCAAAGCTCCAGCTTACAAGGTTGGCAGAATAAATGATCAAGACTTTAAGAGAAAAGGAGGAGGCCTGACGTCTCAAAAGCATATCCCTTTGGCTTGACGCAGGTGATGATAATACCAAAGATTTCCAACAGTATGCCAGAGATAAGAAGGCCATTAATATGATTTGGTCCTTGAACAAGAATGATGGTGGCATGGTTTTCTCTTTCAACAAGCTAGCAGACATGGGCACTCATCATTTTGGTTAGTTATTTAAAGCACCCTGTGAAGCATCTCTTGCTAAGATCTTTAGAATTGTTAGGATATTCCCCCGGTTTGTGGATGAGGATGCACATGAGGAGATGAATAGATTTGTATCTATGGGGAAGCTAGAGGTGGTCCTAAAATGGTTCAAGAAGGACAAAAGCCCAGGTCTGGATGGATGGCCTATTGAATTCTACCTGACCTTTTTTGAGTTGATGGGGCATTACCTCCTTAAGGTTATTGAAGAATGTAGGATAAATGGCAAAATGTATGATGCCTTCAATTCAACCTTTAATTCCCTGATCCCCAAAATTGACAAGCCCCTATATTTCAATGATTTTAGGCCTATACCCTATGTAATTACATATACAATATTATTGCTAAAATTATTGCAAATCGCATCAAACCCATTCTTTCCCAGCATATATCAAAGGAGAAATTTGCTTTTGTAAATCATATACTGATACACAAGGCTATTGGCACTACCTAGGAAGGTTTGCATTCTATCAAAGTCAAGAATCTGAAAAGTATAACACTCAAAATTAATCTTTCAAAAGCATATGATAGATCCAGTTGGTTATACATTAGAATGTTGCTGACTCATTGAGGATTCCCTCATTCTTTCATCAATTGGATTATGTGCTGCATCACATTGGTTTCATATAGTATTATGATTAATGGTTAGGCATAAAATTTCTTTCACGTTGAAAGTGGTCTCTAACAAGGTTGTCCTTTATCACCTTTATTATTCCTGTTGATCATGGAAGGTCTTAGCAGGCTTATTTATCACGAGAATGAATGACAAACTCAAAGGTATCAAACTGGAAGACAATATTACCTTGTCACATCTCCTTTTTGTAGATGATGTTCTTATCTTCTTAAATGGCTCCATAAGTGATTCAACTATATTTCAAAACATATTATTCTTATTTTGCAAGGCAACTAGGATGTAAACTAATCAAAGCAAATCTAGCTTATACTCCTCAAGCTTTACACAACATGAGCTAGTATATGCTCGTCAGAAATTCTCGTATAGGCATATGACCCTAGAAGAAGGCCTCAAGTACCTGGGTTTTTGACTTAAACACAAAAAATATGATTGTTCGTGGCTGGTGGCCAAGACTGAAGCTAGGATTAACATATGGCATCAACGTTGGCTATCTAGAGTTGGGCGATTAGTTCTCATCAAATAAATTTTGGAGGCTATTCCTGTATACTGGACGACTTTCTCATGGTTTCCGAATGGTATCATCAACAGAATCTCACAAATATGTTGCAGATTTATCTAGATGGGAGGGAAGGAAGGAAGGGTATTTGCATGGGTAAGATGGGACTTGATTATTAGACCAAAAAAATGGGGTGGTTGGCATCTGAAAGATCTAGGATGTTATTCTAAGGCCCTTTCTACCAAATTAGGCTAGCAAATTCTCACCTCCAACAGTTTATGGACTGATGTAGTTTATAGAAAATATATTTCCTTGATCTCGATTCTGGAATGGATCCAAAGACCTACTAGAATCAGGACAAATGTATCTACCATTTTGGAAGTGGTACTTAGTTCCATTGGTATAATTAGATCCAGATTGGCCTGGAGAACTGGGGACGGTACACATGTTTGAATTGGTATGGATTCTTGGTTAGGGTGTGGAAATGCTCATATTATACCTCACGGTCTTATTCAATATTTGGAGGAGGCAAGTATCATTCACCTTCATCAGGTTGTAGATCTTGATAAATCGACCATCTATGGCCAAAACTAGAGAACTGCTCAGGAATTGTTGATCCTTGCACACTGGGGACAAGAATGGACCAATTACATCAATTCCATGTCGGAATCAAATGTTAGGATAAGAGATCAGGATCATGAACTTATATGGGCCATTTTAGCTCAAGGTAAATATACTCAAAAGGAAGGCTACCTATACATCTATGGAAACCATGAACCCAAACAAGAAGAATGGTGGTGGTGATCGTGATGGAAGTTAAAAGGCCTTGCAAAAGAAAAACGTTTTATGTGGTGTCTCCTGTGCAATAAGGTTTTGGTCGGGGACAACCTTCAACATAGATCCTTCTAGAGCCCTACTTGGTGCATTTTATGAAAAAATAGCATTGAATCTATTGAGAATCTTTTCCTACGGTGTCCATCGATTCAACTCATATGGAACCAGCTTTATCAATATTTATCAGTCAGCATTAGGTGGCAAGGGGAATCTTTTCAATCTGCATGGGTATATTGGTGGAATAATTCCCAACCAATTAAGCTTCACAATATTCCCATATTGGTATGTAGGGGAATTTGGATAGCTAGGAATTGGTAGATATTTCATGATAGGAGGCCTAATTGGACATCTGCATGTTCTCATATTGATGCTTTATTCTCCTTGATCCTGGATGAAGAATAAAACCTTCATCATCCTATCATCCAACCTGAAACTATTGGCAAATCGAAGCCTTGGGCATATTTTGATGTATCTTCTCAAGGCAACAGATGTGGAGGGGGAGCTATCCTATAGTTAGCAGAAGATGAACATAGGCTTAGGCAGAGGCACCAACAATTACTCATAATTAAATTCCCTCAAGCTTCTTCTTATATTCTCCCTTGAGAAAGGATGCAGGAAACTTCAGATATTTGGAGATTCCAAAATTGTTATTAATTGGTTCAATCTACAGGCTCAATGTCACATGCACACACTCATAAGTTGTTTGGATGAAATTATGACTCTTAAAGCACATTTTGACTTTATTTCATGTCATCATATATGCAGGGAAAGGAACCATATTTCTGATAGCCTATCCAAGGAAGTAGTGCAACAACCTAGTGGTCATTGGATAATTCAAGAACAACAGGGATAAACATATTATCAATACCACATGCCATTTATAGAACAACAATAGTTGGTGGACAAAGCTACATGATTTACATGATTTCTATTGAATGAATTTCTTTTTTCTTACTTAGTTTTTGGACATGTGATCTATTTATGTATATATTTATGTTAGAGTGCTTTAAAGCACTCCTCTATGTGACAAGATATATTGGTTTTTTTTTTGTATAGTGGTATATAGGCCACAATTTTGGCATATGATATATATGAAGAAACTACATCATGTAATTTTTAATATTTCTATATAATGGAAATTATGATTTTTTCCTAGGAAAAATAAATAGATAAGTTGTGCATTTAATTATCAATCTAGAGTTTGTATGGAATTTGTGAATTGTCATGCACTGTATATGCTAGTACAATTGTGTTAAGGGCCAATGAGGTTATTGTATTTAGTTTAATGTTTTACAAATATATCAATATTCTTTTGTGAGTCACCAAGAAAAAAAAACCACACTTGAATGAATTTAAAGGTCACACTTGTAGAATTGAAATAGCACACTTCTACCTAGTGGGCTTAGGAAGCTTAATCTTGTAATACTTAGCATAGGTATAATAACTAATACAATTTTGTAGGATGTAAGTTGAACACTTCTACCTAGTGTGGTTAAGAATCTTAATGTTGTGACCCCCAACATAGGTAGAATAATCCACAAAGGAAGGAAGTAATCACATTGATATAAATAAATCACATAGATAGCAAAGTGGTGACTTGTTTCAGGTCTTTGATGATATTGGTCCCTTGAAAAAATATGTATATGGTATGGTAGAGTGATGATAAACTACAATACATAGAATCCAATCTAGTAGGGTATATTAAAGATAATTCTGGAAATCTCATAAAATAGAGTATGTGAAATACAATCTTTAGAAACAGAGTAAATTACTTATTTATATTTATGAGTTGCAACACTATCAAGAAAATAAGTTACTGATCAAATCAATCAACAACATAAAGAACCATTATTACTTATCAGATTAGCGAGTTGCAATAGCATAAATAAATATAGTGATTACTAAATTATGAAAAATATACATAAAATAAAAGCTAATATCTATGATTACAAGAGGTGTCTCAGTAAGGAGGGTGCCCTACCTCCTTAGGAAAGGGATTGTTTATGAAAGAACTAAAACGCCTAATTTAAAAGGACACCATAACCACAGAGTTTTTGATGGTGCTGGATCTACCAATGTTCAGGGGATCTCCTTAATATGAAGTCCCAACTAAACCACACGTCGTTTGGTGTAGGAGTCCCATCCAGTACGATGGCCTAGTTTCCATTATCTTAAAGATATGCCTTAGGTCTTGCTTGTCAGCACATGAGAGTGGTATAATTAGTCTTCAAACAATGTGGTTCGTGTGCCTGGTGAGTGCTTAGTGTCACTTGTGTCAAAGTTCTTTCACTACAGAGGGAGCGGATGAGAGTGTGTCTCAAGTTGAAAGATAATAGTCCCAACTCTATTAGAGACACACAACACAATAGGATTTGTGCAGCTTCCATTGGAGTAGTCCAAATGGATACGGCAGTCAAAAACACAAAGGTGAATAGATAGCACATACAACACCCAACAGAGTAGTCCACATGAGTGCGACAATCGTTATAACAACTTCACAAGAATGAGTTTGTCGAGTGTCTAACAGAGTAGTCCACATAGGTGAGACATCATTAACAACTGATACAACACATTTCCAACAAAATATGCACTAAAACAACTGAAATAGTTCAACTATCTTAGTACAGGTTTAAACCACATGTATTACAAGCATCCAAATAATAGTCTTACAAACAAATACAATACATGTATGAAAACATGTTGGCCTGTTAACAAGCTTTTGAATTAAGTGAAAGTTCCAAGACACATTCAGAAACCATACATTTCCAACACCAATAGTGGGGTGTTGGAGCAACTGCTTGTTCCTCAAAGAAAATATTACAAAATCTCAAGGCTATGTGGGAGGATCCAAGGTGAAAATTCAGTTACATGTACAAATGAAGGGTATACATAGCCAAGGGTGAACTTGACCCTTGTGACTCTTCGACTTCCCTCATGACTACTTGACTTACATGACTCTTCAACCTCATATGTGGGTCCCTTGGACTTCCACGTTACATTACATTGATTGAAACAATATGGCCAACAATAGTGCTCTGGCCGAGACGATTCATGACATGAATCGACATGACAATGCTGGTACGTTCATGATGATGGTGGTGTCCATGTCGAACTGTAATGCTACTAAGTGATGAGTGAGCTCTTGTCGTATCATAGCCTCACCTCTGCATGAAAATGTGCGCTGTGTCTTCGATGGTCTTGGTGTTCACTTGGTGTTGCATGTACATGTTTCCCCTTCGTAGGTACTTGGCATGATTCATGTGTTCATCGATTCATGAACAAGTCTCCTAGCATGCGCTCCTTTTTCATCTCATTTGTTGTCACACCATGTATTATCCATGTACCTATATCCAGTCAAATTCTTTGGTTGACCATCAGGAAGCTTAATGGATAGGATTGCGGGAAGTGCAAATTGAGATGGTTTCTTAGGAAAATTCTACGTTGTTCTGGGTGATAGTTGGCCAGGTTGATTCTAGGATTACACAGTGTAGACTACCTGGGAGGAAACCTACAACTCTGTGCAATTCTAGGCAATAGGTCTTAGTCACTGAGGGCTGAGACTATGTAGTGCAGCTCAATGGAGGTCTCGCTGATGGAGGGTGGTCTGGTCAACAGATCTTTCACAAAATTGTTAAGTGTGTGAGCAAATGAACTCATGTATGCATGACTGTTAGGTCCCTATACTACTAGTGTAACCCCTTATTGTTATTAGTACAACCCCCTTATTATATTATTTTACCCATGTAGTCCAATATTGTTATTATTGTGCCCCATAGAAGCCCACTATTGTTATTATTGCGCCCTTACATTATTACTGTTATGTCGGCTCTGATTATATTATGACCCCTTAGACTCCTATATATAGAAAGGAGTTCTTGTCATTTCTATCATCGAAGAATTGTTCATTTGTGTAATGTAAAGGAGGTTTCCCCCTTGAAGAGGCTGAATTCTAAGGCGTTGATCTCTCTTTTCTATCTTTTTGTGAGTTGGTTCCATAACATTTGGTATCAGAGCTTTGGATTCTCGGGTTTCGTTGCTCCAAATAGGTCATCATGGAATTTTCGCTATAATTTTTATTTTTGTGACATTTCAAAAGCTAAAAGAAACCCATTTGAGATAGGATCGCACTAAATCTCGAGTCAGAATTCCAGAGCTTTTTGCGCTACATTTGCGGAGATATGATCTGAGGAAGTTGGTCTTTTTGTAGACTCTTGAATTACATTCCAAATAGGTGACCTAGGGAAAATCGTCACAACTTTCTCTCTGAGCATCGGATTGAAATTTCGTAAGAAGGTATAGAAAGAGGACAGAATGTAGCTTCTTATATATATTTTTAATAGCCAAAGGTCAAAACAGGGACACGTGGTAGGTCGTACAAGTTTGCTCTACTGAACTAGTCTATAATCAGGTCATTGTGAGAGATTTGGCATAACTCTTCCTTGGAGAATCCAATTTGGATCAGACTAGTGGCATTGGAAAGAGGACATATAGTGCTACTATAGGTCACAATTTTAGAACTTAAAGATCTGAAAGTACATAGTTACGGTCATTTCAAGATCGAGCTCTTGAAATCAAGAAAAGACGATATGAGGAGGTTTGATGGCAATGATCCAGTAAATTGGATACTATAAATGGAGAAATATTTTGATCTACATGGTGTACCACTGTTACAAAAGGTATGTATTGCATCTTTGTATTTAGAACTAGATCAAATTTTATGGTATAAATGGTTTTGTTCTCCTAAACAACTTGTTATGTGGTCAATTTTCACGGAGGAAATGATAGAACATTATGAGGATACAAAGAGCGGCACCTTGTTTAGAGCAACACCACAACAATTGGAAACAATAAAAGGGCTTTGTTACAAAGTGGAAATTATAATTACAGCAACAAGGAATTCTACCCCTCACAACTATAATAATGGAAGTGTTGTTTCTCCTAGCCTTCCACAACCTACAAGGGTTACACCACAACAATTGGAAGAAAAAAGAGAAAAAGGGCTTTGTTACAATTGTGATAGCAAATGCAGTAAAGGTCATAAGTGTGCTGAGAAGAAATTATTTTACATAGAGTATGAAGAGGAGGAAGAAAATGATCAACAAACATCAAAAGAAGAGGATATACGCCAGGACCCAACTCCAGAGAAAGAAGAAATGAATCCGACCATATCTTGTAAAGCATTGGCAAGAATTACCACTCCTCAAGCTATTAAGATAGAAGGACATACCAAGAAGAAAAATGTTCAAGAAGTGAAAGATCACATCGAGCATCAAGAAATGAATCCGACTCTATCTTGTAAAGCATTGGAAGAAATTAACACTCCTCAAACTCTCAAGATAGAAGGACATACCAAGAAGAAAAAGGTTCAAGCAGTGAAAGATCACATCGAGCATCAACAACAAGTTCTCCAACTTTTAAAGGATAACGCCACTTTGGTGCAGAATCAAATGAAACAACAGGTAGATCAACATCATAGTGAAAAATGTTTTGATGTAGGTGATTGGGTATTTTTACGGCTACATCTCAAGAAAGCTATTTATGAGAAGGAAATGTTGGCAATACTACATGCACTTAAGAAATGGCGACCTTACCCAATGGGAAGACATTTCAAGGTAAAAATGGATCATGATAGTCTTAAATACTTTTTAGAACAAATATTATCTTTAGAAGAATAGAAAAAATGGGTCACAAATATGTTGGGTTATGACTTTGACATCATCTATAGAAAAGGGAAGAAAAATTTTGTTGCAGATGCACTCTCAAGAAAGGATGAGGATGTGGAAGCATTGTTTTGTGCTATTTCTATTATCCAACCAGATTTGATAAACGAAGCAAGGGATGAATGGAAGAAGGACGAAGAAGTATGGCCACTCATTCAAAAGTTGTAGAAGATCCCAATTCAAACAATATTGTCAGAACTTGAAGAGGAAGGAAAAATCATATTGGAACCTGGAGAATTCATAGAAACAAAAATCCAACAGATACGAAATTGATCAATTTCAGAGTATATCATCAAGTGGAAGAACTTACCCACTGAAGATTCCACATGGGAGGACAAGAATTGTATACAGAAGCTTGAAGAACTACTCAAGCATTGAGGACAACACCTTTTGAAGGAGAGGTGCATGTTAGGTCCCTATACTACTAGTGTAACCCCTTATTGTTATTAGTACAACCCCCTTATTATATTGTTTTGCCCATGTAGTACCAATATTGTTATTATTGTGCCCCATAGAAGCCCACTATTGTTCTTATTGCACCCTTACATTATTATTGTTATGTCAGCTTTGATTATATTATGACCCCTTAGACTCCTATATATAGAAAGGAGGTCTTGTCATTTGTATCATCGAAGAATTGTTCATTTGTGTAATGTAAAGGAGGTTGCCCCTCGAATAGGCTGAATTCTAAGGCATTGATCTCTCTATTCTATCTTTTTATGAGCTGGTTTCATAAAAATGACCTTGCAAACACACACTGAACATGACTCGATGACAAGATACCTCAAACCAACAAGACAACATATGCTTAGTGTGACTAACCAAAGTGTGGGAGCGACAAGTGCGATACTTGAGATAGATCATTGAACAATCGTGATGGCACTTGCGTGACATTGCATACAAATTCGTGTGAGAGTGCGAGTGATGTTAACATAGCGAACAAAACTTACACACACGAAGATAATCCTTGAATACATTCAGAATAAGACTGCAAGAATGAAATTGTAACCAACATGCTAAAAGACGACCGGTGAACGGTCAAGCAAAGAGGGTGGAAAGACTCGACACGAGCTCATGGGATGAGCCCGAGTGTTTGCAAACATCAAGGAAAAAAACAAGGAAGGCTTTGAAATTGGATGCAGGCCAAAATTTTGGAGGGTGTTGCAGCCGCTACAACAAGAAAAAAATAAAAATGGAACAAAACAATGACATTTGTATTAACAAAATCTAATACTTAAAGTTACAATTAATTTATCCTCCTGTAGATCGAGTATAGAAGGGTACTTTTATACATATTATTATACTATTAATTTTATTAATATATCTAGGGATAAAAATGAGAATCCTCGTATTCTCAGGCTATTCCTTATAGGTTACAAAATTTTCACCAAAAAGTGAAAAACACTAGGCACATGATGACTTATTCGGTGATTTTTATAAGTGGCATCTAGGTAAATATAATTTTGCAATTCGATGGGCATCCAATTACCTCTCAATGTCACTTTTTTCATTGGGTGGTAAAAGAGTAAACCTACAAAATGTTGATGACAACTGTGTCACTAGAGGTTGATTGATGGTGCACTATACCATTTGTCCTCAAGTTGCAAAACCTTTCCTCAAAGTTCAACTTCTAGCATCTTGGAGCATTGGACATGGGTGTGTTGCAACATCATTTTTAGAAATTTGGCCTTGTCATGTTGTAGCAACGAAATTGTAACATTATGTTCTATCATATTGTTAAATTGTGCTTTGTCATATTGTAGTGACCTGCTGAAAAATTTTACTATATTCATGTTGCAGTGGCTGGAGTTACAACGCCATCTCTTTAGTCATGTTGTAGTAGCAGGAGCTTCAACACTTGCATCTTGGTGATGTTGCAACAATGAGGTACCTAGGGTGTTGCAATGATATAAGGGTGTTGCTACAACCTCAAAGTGTTGCAACAACACAGAAGGGTGTTGAAGCAACTATCATTTACTACTACTTCAAGTGTATCTCCCTGAACCTACCTGAAGTGATTCTCATGGATTCTCACGGTTAGCATAAAAAGGAAAATTCCTTCCTAAATACATAATAATGAACATTGGGTTGCAACAACACAAAAGGGTGTTGCAAAAATTATCCTTTACTACTACTTCAAGAATATCTTCTTGAAACTGCTTGAAGTGATTCTCATGGATTCTCACAGGTTAGCATAAAAATGAAACTTCCTTCGTAAATATGTAAGAATGAACACTTCATGGATATATATTGTTCATGTTGCTATGAAAGTGAGACAATAGGGTTGGGTGACATGTGCAAAATTAATGAGTTGAAAGAACATAAATGAAAAATCAGGGCTTTCTTCAAGAGAACAAATATTTTTAAACAAACTATTGCATCCAAACTAAGAAACAAAGGTGGTAATAGATCCTATTGTACAACTAAAATGAGGAAATAAAACTAAGAATGATACAATAATACAAAAAAAATATCAAACCTTTCATAAATGATGAGTAAAAAATAAGGAGTAAGCAAGGAATTTGTTTTTAAAGAAAGAGTAGAAGGAATGAAAATTCAGGCATTAGAATGCAACAAGTATTCATGTATCCCTTTTGGATCTAGACTCGGTACATAGTAACCAATCTAAATATGATTTGAAACTAGCTTGTATTTGAATTGAATTTCATTTCTAACTGCTCAAATTCTTCCAACTAATTTATTTTTTTTTAATTCTAAGAAGCTATGGATTGAACATTTTTTTCTTTTCTTCTTCTTTTGCATATTTTCTATATTCCTACACTATGCTTAGCAGTGTGGAATCTGTGCACATTATTTGAAACTTTAGGTCCTAAAAATTAATTCAAATCATAAACATGCTCACATTATAACTAACTAAAGCATAACATGTGATATCTATTGGACACTGGTACATGCACAAAACCA
Source organism: Pinus tabuliformis (assembly GCA_031772625.1). NCBI lineage: Eukaryota > Viridiplantae > Streptophyta > Pinopsida > Pinales > Pinaceae > Pinus > Pinus tabuliformis. The sequence continues at coordinate 1,238,661,406 of CM062819.1, forward strand.
TTTTTCCAATAGAAAGACAAATCTTGTGTGATATGAAACAGAAATTTGGAAAAGTTTGGAGAATTTCTAAGAATGAAACTAAATTTTAAGTAATGGAAAATATCAATGTGCACCTTAAGAATCCTATTGAGTTCAAATGGAAATAATAGAAAGAAAATTCATGAGAAACTTTGAAGCAAAGAAAATTTGTACACTATAATTTCATAAGGTCTTGGAAATCCCCAAAAGAATGAGGGTCCCCATGTTATTTTTACTTCACTAGATGATGAAATTTAAAATAGTATATGATGGTACCTCTGTAGCAACTAAAACCACCCTCCAACATTTTTCCTTAGCTTTGTTTTGGAGCCTCCATACCAACCTTTCATAGCACCATGTCTTGCTTCGTCAAGTACACAAGCTTTAGTGATTTTCTTGCAGAATGACAGCCTGTCCATGAGAGCTTGTTGCATTCCCCTCACATGCTACTTCTCCGGACTTGGTCCAGCTACAGGCTGAGGAGTTCCCTCAAGAAATTGCACAATTCTGGAGGGGAGCCAACCTTCCCTCCATATATTGTACAATTCTGTCTGGCAGCCTACTGGGCTCCAAAATTAGAAAATTGTGCAATTCCTCCCACCAGGGCTACTCAACCCAAAAACTGCCCCATCCTAGATAAAAGTCATCTGCTCTACCAATAAATTGTGTGAATCTCTTGGGCAGCCAGCCTAGCTCCCTCCCATAAATGTACATATTTTCCTCCCAGCTGAGCAGACTGTTGCATGTGCAGTTGAGTTGACTCGTTCCACCTGGGACACCTGGGACCAACAAAAATTGACTTACTTGCATGGCTTGCTTTTTCCTGGAATAACAAAAGAAACATGCAAAAAGCATCCCTAGATTTTAGGGAGCTATTTTTAGCAGGTGGAGGTTACATGCAAATATCGTTTTAGAATCCTTCCTCCAAGTGTCTCTTTTTCCTAGATTTGTGGCATGCACGTCATGAGCTTCAAAATTATTTATTCGACGCATCGGATCTCATTTCTTCACATTGATCTCAGAGCTCTCACATCCCACAGCACATCCAGGACTCTTTGACACGTCTGGCTCAATTATTCATGGGTAAGTGGTCTTAACTTGTCTTTTGCAACATTTCTATCGCTTTTTGCATTTTCGCTTGTGTGAGTGTTGTTTGTTTGATTTCTGTGAACGCTTGCTATCATTTACATGCATACTAGCTTGTACTAGCATTGCTTCATTTTCTTTAGCATCTCACTGCTGTCGCATGCAGGAAATTGTTTAGGTCCTACAAATTAGTTCAAATCATAAACATGCTCACATTATAACTAGCTAAAGCATAAGACCTGATATCTATTGGACATGCACAAAACCATTTTTCCAATAGAAAGAAAAATCTTCTGTGATATGAAACATAAATATGGAAAAGTTTGGAGAATTTCTAAGAATGAAACTAACTTTTCAGTATGGGAAAATATCAATGTGCACCTTAAGAATCCTATTGAGTTCAAATGGAAATAATAGAAAGAAAAGTTCATGAGAAACTTTGAAGCAAAGAAAATTTGTACACTATAATTTCATAAGGTCTTGGAAATCCCCAAAAGAAGGATGGTCCCCATGTTATTTTTACTTCATTAGATGATGAAATTTAAAATAGTATATAGTGGTACCTATTGTAGCAGCTACAACCACCCTCCAAAATTTTTACTTAGCTTCGCTCTGGAGCCTCCCTACCAACCCTTCATAGCACCATGTCTTGCTTCGTCAAGTACACAAGCTTCAATGATTTTCTTGCAGAATGACAACCTGTCCATGAGAGCTTGTTGCATTCCCCTCACAGGCTGCTTCTCCTGACTTGGTCCAGCTGCAGGCTAAGGATTTGCCTCAAGAAATTGCACAATTCTGGAGCGGAACTAACCTTCCCTCCAGATATTGTGCAATTATGTCTGGCATCCTTCTCGGCACCAAAATTGTGCAAATCTTCCAATCAAGCTTCACTGAGAAAATTGTGCAATTCCTCCCAACAGGGCTACTCAACCCAAATACTGCCCCATCCTGGGTAGAAGTCAACTACTCTACCAATAAATTGCGTAAATCTATTGGGTAGCCAACCTAGCTCCCTCCCATAAATGCACATTTTTTCCTCCGAGCTGAGCAGATTGTTGCATGTGCAGTTGAGTTTACTGGTTCCACACGGGACCAATAAAACTTGACTTACATGCATGGCCTACTTTTTCTTGGACTAGAAAAAGGAACATGCAAAAAGCATCCCTAGATTTTAGGGAGCTATTTTTAGCAGCTGGAGGTTACATGCAAAGATCATTTTAGAATCTTTCCTCCAAGTGTCTATTTTTCCTAGATTTGTGGCATGCATGTCATGAGCTTCAAACTTATTTATTTGACACACCGGATCTCATTTCTTCACATTGATCTTGGAGCTCTAACATCCCACAACACATCCAGGACTCTTTGACATGTCTCGCTCAATTATTCACGGGTAAGTGGTCTTAACTTGTCTTTTGCAACATTTCTATTGCTTTTTTCATTTTCTCTTGTGTGAGTTTTGTTTGTTTGATTTATGTGAACGATTTCTATCATTTACATGCATACTAGTCTATACTATCACTGCTTCATTTTCATTAGCTTCTCACTGTTGTTGCATGCAAGAAACTGTTTTGCACGAACACTCGTCGATTCAGTGACTCGCTTAACCCACATGCATGTTGTACCATTTTATGAATCTTTCGTTAACTATTTGCATGCATGATCATCTATTCCTGCTTTCCCTAAGTATCTCCATGCATTCACAATCACATTTGCATTTAGTTGCCCATCGACGGGTCTAGGTAGCCTTGGCCCGAACTCTGCCTCACCAAGACAACATTGCATAATGGTGAGAAGGAAGGCTCTATCTTCTGCTTAGGAAATGCACATTTCTACCCAGTAACTATCCTATAGTCTTGCATTGCACAATTCTGAGGGATAGTGACTGCTGACCGATAAAATTGTGCAATGCAGTCATTGGAATTACAACCACTACCAGCTAAGATTGTGCATTGCCCAATTCCAGCAGCCGACAGGCCAACCTTGTTATAGACATTTTTGGACACTACAACCCCAAGCATAAATGTCCATAAACCAAGGGATCCTAAGTCCCTAAAGGTGTTGTTCCAACCCCTAAAAGAACAAGGTCAACTGATTACAGCTTCTCCCAGAAGTTCTCCATGAAAAACTACTCAAAACTGGTCAAAACTGGACCATTTCACCTCCTCCATAGGCAAAGTGCATTGCATCCCACCTGAATACATACAGTAGGTGCATTACATTTCAAAAATCCCTTCTATGGGGTGCTATGGGTGAGAAGGGACAAATGGCAGGGTCAATCCGCAAGGTGGAGAAGCATGGAATCTTCCAGAAACTTCTCCTGTGACACTTGCCTCTCTGAATTCTACCAGGGATGAGCAAGAGATCATCAATCTCCAAGTGGAATTAAGAACTATTAGAGGGAAGACACTAATCAAATATCAAGCTGACTCACCCCCCTTGCAGACATCTATATATGGATCCCCCATCCCAGAGATCCAGAGGCTGGAATTTTGCATCTTGTAAGGAATTGCTGTTGGTTTCTTGAGACAACATCATAGTGTTGGGTGATCTAAGCTTTTCATGAGGTGAAGAAGGGCTTACTTGCTAAGAGGATGATGATGGGTCAGAATAATCAGTTGTAATTCTCTTGGCTTTTTCTTGATTATCAATAAAATTATTCAAGTTTTCCTCCATACACTTGTGTGATTGATGTTTTATGCATTTGTGTGGTTAATATACATCTGATCCTATATTGCTTATGATAATAGATCCACGTTCTTGTACAGTGTTATGTTGCTTTGATTCTACAGGTATTCTATGAAGCTGGGTATGAAAAAAAGTAGAAAAGGACTATCAGAAGAGAGAGGAATCGAGCAAGGAAACAAGCGCAAGACAGAGGTTGGTCTCCTTTATTCTTCTCTCATCTATCTTTCATAAAGGAAAATGAAAGTAGTTTTAGTTTGTTTGTTTCTAAGGTAGCTACCAGCCTTAGTGGGATTAGCAGTTCTGCATAGACACTATTCCCGTAACAAAATGGCGACTCCGCTGGGGAGCGAGTAGATTGTTTGTTCATCTACATTTGTTTACTTTATAAACTTACTGAAGGAGCCTGAAGTCAAGCCAGCTAGCCTTCGAGCTGCACTTGCTATGCAAGTGCAAAGTAGATCAATGCTGCTTTAGTCAATCTCCGGGTTTTGTTTATGAATTAAAAATTTGATTTACAAGCTCTCTAATTGCCCTCGTGGTGGCTCTAGTAACCTCCTTAGATCTACCCCTGTGATTGATTTACTGATTACCACTTGCTTGGCCTAAATCCTCGAACTAAACTACAAACTGTGACCCAGAATCCAATCAAAGTCTCATCCCTAGTCCAGGGCACTGTCTATTCTGTGAACTTCAAATGCAGCGCACTTCCCGAGTGTAGTAGGTGTGTTGCATTTAAGTTTCACTGTGTCACAGGTGCTTTGATCAGACAAGGCCTTGTTCCTAAAATTTTGGTTTCTGTGTTCACTATTTTCAGCTCTATTCAAGAGTTTTGCTGCCTATAGTTAGTACACCTCTGTTTGAAACCCCTTTCCATGCTGATATTCCACCCCCATTGTGCAAAGAACTGTAAATGTCTTTATGTATTTTTTGAGTCATTTTCAGTTCTCGTTTACAAAGAAGTAGCATAATTGTACTGTCGTTTCTTGATTTGAAAGTGTCGCAAGTGTCCTTTTTAGTCATAGAAGAGAGTCTAATTGCTCTTGATAGTCAATTACCCTGTTACTATTGTATTTGATCTGAATTAGTAGTTTTTCTAGTGTCAAAAGCAAGTTTTCAATTCCAAATCGCAAAGTGTTGTCACTGTCCTCATTTTGTTTTGAAAAGAAGCTTGTTAGTAATTGTCGCTTTGAAAAATAATTCAGATTTGCGCATTAGCTTTATTTTTATCATTTAAACATTAAGAAGGCTGAAAACAAATACATGCATGTGCATTTGCATTTAGACTATTTGTTGGTTTGATTTAGGACAGTGCATATAGTGTGTGCTCTTTGCTCTTTGTTGAAAGAATGCCATCTCTCTTTCCTTAGTAGCTAGGATTTTCATTTGAAAAAAGAAGATTAAACGACTGTTTATCATCTTAGATTGCATTTTAGGAATTGTACATCTACATCACGTGGTGAACTTGAAAGGCAAATTTCTTAAACAAGATCAACTATAAAATAAATTTAATGAATCTAACAACGCTTAGGAACCTAACGCACAACATCTAGAAGTCTAGGCTAGAGACGTATTCTGGCGTCGTAAAGCCTGGTAACTATTGCTTTCACTGTTGGTTGGGTGATTCCTCCACTTTGAGACGATAAGTGCCAGTATAGACTTGTGCTCCCACGTACCGTCGAGTATATTTTGGGAGACCACAATAGGCTTAATCCTTTATCCATAGGAAGTTGTGTCTACCGCCGTATCGATCACAATGCACTGAACACAGCATTCGGGAAGATTGACTGTCGTACCGTAAAAAGTATTCTGCAGTTTTGCAATTGGTTTGATAATCCCTCTGTCTAGATTTCCACAGCAGTCCCTTTCATTCCTTTTCAGACTCCTTAACAGAAAAGGTCCATCTGAGAACTTGTCACATCAGGCTCATTAAAAATCGAAGGTGACTAGAGTCATCTTTTGTTTTTTTTCGCCTCTTAAAAAATTGAAAAAACAAGTTGTGTGAAAGCGTCTAAAATTTATTTTAAATCGAATAATTATCACCTTTCCTATGTTGGTCTTAGGTTGACGAAAATGGAGTCCACCAACCAAGGATTTCCCCTTGGAGGAAATCCTAGTCCCTTCTCCTCTTAGGGAGATGTTGGTGCACCCTATATGGCCACATTGTCGCTTCTAGGATTGAAAATTGGCTTTCCCATATGGCTCTTCTCAACCTCCGTCGTTCAGAACACCGCGATTCCTGTACAATCGAGTCAGCAACTAAACGATTCCAGAGTTACCACCCAACCCTCTACTTCATCTAATTCTTCCTCTCCTCCTTCCTCTTCGCTTGATGAAGCTGGTAAAGCCAAAAATCAAGTACCTGAGAAGAAGAAGGAAAAGAAGAAGAAAGAGAAGAAGAAGAAGAAGCCAAAGGCGAAAAGGGGCAACCAAGCATCGTCGAGTGAAAATCCACAAACTACACCAACCAGGCCTAAATCACCATGTGTCATTTGCAAAGGAGACCACTATCATCGAGATTGTCCTTGCATCCCTTGGATCTTAAGGGACTGGTCTCCTCGTTTGCACAACCCGGTGTCGTCAACCTCTGATGATCATGTTGAAAACACACCATCAACTAGTGAAAGTGAAGCCCCTGGACAAAAAGGAAAATGTAAATTTCCTTGTAAACTATGTGAAGGCGATCACGCCATCCACCGTTTTCCCTTCTTAGATGAGGCTAAAAGAGTTTTGGATGACCGTCTAGTTTCACCGTTACGGCTCCCTCTTGGATATAAGAAACTCTTGTCGAGTCCGTCACTAGTTGAAAATCCGGTTGACATGCCCTTGTGGGCAGCCGAAGCATCTATCATTGAAGAAGAACCATTTGAATCCATACCAGACGAAAGTCAAAAGGTCGAGGTGGCAGTTGACCCGGTCTTGCCTTCAGAGGTTCCATCTTCAGATGATACAGTCATCAAAGAGAATAAGGATGACACCGTCCAAATTCTTTTCGTACGCACAGACTACGATGAACATGGGGGCAACTTACCCATTCCTTTACCGCAGGAAGGAAGTTCGTCAGAGTCATACCCGGCCGTCTATTCGGTCCCACCTCCAACAACCTAGTTGTTTCCTTTGACTGGAATCTACTAGGCAGACCCTGTTTACCGGCCAGTGTACCATTCAGAATCATCGCTCAAGTATATAGAATGGTTATGGCTGGTACCATCATAGTTGAAGGGGCTTTTGTGAGTATCCTTTCCTCAATTGCCTGGAAAGCGCTTGGTTCGCCATCGCTTTTGCCTGAAATGAAAAATCTAACAGGCTTTGACAAAGGAACCAGTCGACCGTTAGGGATCCTTCCCAATGTGCCCATTACATTGAGAGGGAAAACTGTTCACATGAACGTAATGGTAGTCCAACGACCCCTGGATTATAATCTACTCCTTGGACGAGACTATATTTATTGCATGGGAGCCATTGTCTCCTCACTCTTTAGATTAATGTGTTTTCCGCACAAAGGAAGAGTGGTCAAGCTCGTAGACCAGCTTTCATTCCCCGGTTCACGCATAGCAAATAGTCATATACCATCTCTGAATGGTCTTTTCACGCAAGGAATGTCTCATCAATCCCCAGTTTGTCCTCCTGATGAGCGCGAGTGATTCAGAGGATATGACTGAAACCCAGGGGGCATGCACCCTGGTCTGCTTCGGCAAGAGAACCTTGGGTATAGGGTTGATTTCCATGAGGGATATATGACTAATTTGGCGAACCCGTCCTTACAGGAAAATGGGAACAAACTGGAATAAGATACCTTCATTAAGGTTATGCCGGGTGACACCACTACCCTTTGCCTATTTCGAAAGGCATCATCGAGAAAGAATTTTATCCGCTACGTCGATGAAACTTTCTTGGTAACTTGGAAATTTTGCTCTATACCTGGGGGCATGCAAACCTTTTGGCATGCAAGTGAAGAGCGACTATTTATTTTTTAAATTTGTAGGTCCTCTAACCCTTTAAACTCGTAGGATTAGTCGTTTCCTAACTTCCATAAAGAAAGGATCCGGAGCAAAGCTTTGTAAGGTGCAAGCTCCACAAAAATGGCATCTTAGATGAGACATCCTTATTATATGACTGGATCGAGCAGTTTTAACATGGACTTCATGCTCGTTAAAAAATAAACATAAGCGACGAGCAAGTGTTTCCCCCAGCGTTTAAGCTCATTTTAAAATAAAAAATGAACCAATTTCCGGTAAATAACCCTCGTGAATGTAGTACTTCAGCCTTTGAAGCCTTGGTCGTGTTCTCATCATCACCTCCACTCTGTATTGGCGGATCATTCACCTCCACTTGATTGTTTACCCCTTTTTGAGGAACAGCTGCGAAGAGTGATCTTGTTAGCCATCCTTGTTGTTACAGGGAATAGTGTCTATGCAGAACTGCTAATCCCACTAAGGCTGGTAGATACCTTAGAAATAAACAAACTAAAACTACTGTCGTTTTCCTTTATGAAAGATAGATGAGAGAAGAATAAAGTAGACCAACCTCTCTCTTGCACTTGGTTTCTTGCTCAGTTCCTCTCTCTTCTGATAGTCCTTTGCTACTTGTTTTCGTACCTAGCTTCACAGAACCTGTAGAATCAAAGAAGCATAGCACTATACAAGAACATGGATCTATTATCATAAGCAATATAGGATCAGATGTATATTAACCACACAAATGCATAAAACATCAATCACATAAGTGTATGTAGGAAAACTAGAATAGTTTTATTGATAATCAAGAAAGAGTCAAGAGAATTACAACCAGTTGTTCCGACCCAGCATCATCCTCTCAGCAAGTAAGCCCTTCTTCACCTCATGAAAAGCTTAGATCACCCAGCACTATGATGTTGCCTCAAGAAACCAACAACAATTCCTTACAAGATGCAAAATTCCAGCCTCTAGAACTCTGGGATGAGGGATCCATATATAGATGTCTGCATGGGAAATGAGTCAGCTTGTGATTTGATTAGTGTCTTCCCTCTGATTGTTCATGATTCCACTTGGATTTTGATGATCTCTTACTCATCCATGGTCGAATTCAGATAGGCAAGTGTCACAGGAGAAGTTTCTGGAAGATTCCATGCTTCTCCACCTTGCGGATTGACCCTACCATTTGTCCCTTCTCGCCCATCGCACCCCATAGAAGGGCTTTTTGAAATGCAACACATCTACTGTGTGTATTTAGGCGAGATACAATGCACTTTGCCTATGGAGCAGGTGAAATGGTCCAGTTTTGACCAGTTCTGAGTAGTTTTTCATGGAGAACTTCTGGGAGATGCTGTAATCCGTTGACATTGTTATTTTAGGGGTTGGAACAACACCTTTAGGGACTTAGGAGCCCTTGGTTTATGGAAATTTTATACTTGGGGTTGCAGTGCCCAGAAATGTCTATAAAATTTCCCCCCTAAAGCATGAGGGCATTAATCTTTTGATGTCGGGTGAAATGATTTATCATGAGGATCCGAAGTTCTTTCAAGCTGGAAGGAGACCTGTAATAAGATAAAATACAATACATTATCTTCATAATTTTTTCATGATCTAGTTGAGGTGGGCATTCCCATGCTCAGCTTTATAAATTCATTTTTCATGTACATGAGACAGACAATTGTCTGAGTGTAGACTGATGATTTTGGTAGAGCCATCTTCCCTTAGATTGGATGATTATCTGTGCAACAATGATGTACATTTGATGTCTTTATTTCCTGAATATATATCACAGCCTGGATGGATGAAACTAGATTCGGGGTCTTCAATCTCATTCGATATTCACTCAAAGTACAAGTCGATCCATGTGAGAGATGTTTTGGAGTCGAACATGGAAAGACATCGCCTGATTGCCAACCAAAGATGTAAGTTGTTAACAGGTGCGAGAGGAATCATTGATAATGATAATGATCCTCAAGGTACTGCAGTACAATTCACGTGGTGTGAATAAGGGACTTGGCATCGAACACCACGTAAAATCTTTCGGTCGACGACCATTGATGTAAACCTGTCGCCAGAAGTGAGAAACTTGCCATTGAGGCATGCAAGCTTCAAAGTACTGAAAGGGTTGTTCCTAGATCGACTTCTTGGATAATGAGCTAATGTTGACAAGAAGCAATCCGTCATAGGAGGGCCTTAATGAATCCCACATCAATGACACGAAACAGAGCAAATGATTTTAATGGAGGTGAAAACAATTTGGTGATATATGGTTCAGGGTGGCGGTCATGAAAGAATGGAGCGAAAATGTATTATAGTGGGTGGGACACAGGTGAATTCTCTGAATGACTTCTCTTGAACATATCGGCGACACTGACATGATGGATTGGTAGCATTAACCCCAAATGTGGATGGTGTGATGGAACCATGGTGATATGACCAGTGAATGGAACAACCCAACCCAACTAGGATGCAGAGCGAAAGTGTCATGTTCAAGAGCGACTTGCTACCAACAAAATTTCTTCAAGTTTTCTTCCCAATTTTTCCCCAGTCATTGGTAACCAGTACCTCTTTATTTTTGTCAAGATTGAGGAGGATAACATATGCTTGTTCTATAATTTTCCCTTCGGGCAAACCCATCGCTATGTTTTAACGAGCGTAGCGATAGTGAAACTCGTTCTTGTCTGTTAGGGACAAGTTTGTCGCTATTAGGTTTTAACGAGTTTAACGACAAAGATAACTCAGTCCTTTTCAATTTTAGAGAGTCTGAAAAGGAACGTAAAGGAAACTCCAATAAGTTCTTTTTTGTCATCTAATCCCTTAAGTCCGAAAAAGTATAAAACAATACAAAAGCGATGAATTTTCAGTACTTTTAATGAGCCGAGCAAGACAAGCGCTCGATCTTTTTGTGTAATAATCCCTCGGGTCCAAAAAGATTAAAATCTAAAGGTGGGATAACACTTCCGGTCACTTTAACGAGCTGGAGAGGCCAATGGCTCAGCAATCTTTTCATATTTTATGAGTCAGTTGAAAAGAGCTTAAAGGAGACTCGTCTTTGAGGAACGAGTGATAAATTCGGGTAGCAGCTGATTCCAAGTAAGGTTTGGAATTTTCCATTCACGGAAATGTCACAAGGATGGCTAACAAGATCACTCTTCGTAGCTATTCCTCAAAACGGGGTAAACAATCAAGTGAAGGTGAATGATCGGGTAATACAGAGTGGAGGTGATGATGAGAACATGACCAAGGCTTCAAAGGCTGAAGTACTATAGTCACGATGGTTATTTACCAGAAATTAGTTCATTTTTTAATGAGCTTAAACGCGGCGAGAAACACTTGCTCATTGCTTATGTTTATTTTTTAACGAGCTTGAATTCGGCAATAAAACTGCTCGATATAATGGTCATTTCTTGACTTTACCATTAATGACTTTGTTCCTTCAAAGGTTGCACTGCCTGCTCAATTGCTTCATCAAACCAGCTAGAAATGAACAATACATGTCTAGAAAATGAGTTAAGACACTAAAATTTTACTTGAATTACGTAAAAAGTAATTTAAAAGTGCTTTTACCCCTCATTTTACCATTTCATTTGAACTTTGGCTTGTTGGAGCTCTGGAGGTGCTTTCCCCCTTTTATTTTCACCAGTTGATTCCGGGAGATTCTGTGGACGACTTTTGGTGCCGTCTAGACCAGGTAGGAGCTAAAACTGAGCTCTTTCATTTCATCCTTTCCATTTTGCATTCTGAGCCTAATTTCTGGTTTTTTTGAGCCCCTGGGGTTTGAAAAACTCTCTCTGGCCCCATCGCACCCTTTCTGCATCAAAAGGTGCATTGCATGTTGGTCTACTCACTAGACAGTTGACATGCAACGCACCCAGGACTAAGCTAGAGGTGCGATGGGTGCAACGAGCGAAATTTGTGCACAGTTTTTAATGGAAATTTTTTGCCTGTTTCTCACCAAATCAGGATCTAACTATTCTCTTGTTTGCTTTCAGAGATTTATTGGAGTAAGATGACTATTACATTGCAAGAATGTGAGCATGAAGAAGAGGACATGCTTGCTTTACATGATCCGGTTACAGTAAACGCGCTGCGGAACTGTGGCCTGTTGAAGTTTTTCCGCATCTCTAGCATGAGGCAACAAATCAACTTGTTGCAGTATTTGCTCGATGCTTGGGATCCTACCAGCCAGGTGTTCCAGATTAGGGGCAAATCCATCCCCTTGACTATTGTGGACATCTATTTTTTGACCGGCTTATCGAGGCAGGGTGCCCCTATCTCTTTATCATGTTCGACCTGTGGAGGCGAATTTGTGAGAGATTATGTTCACAGGTATTGCAGAGAGGGATCTCAACCGAGTAAAGATGGCAAGATCATCATCCGAGATGTCACTGACTAGTCTTTAAGGACCATTCTGTTCACTTTTGGTAGGATGGCTGGTGGTGCGGCTCTCCATGTGGCCAACCGGTCTTATATGCAGTACACCTTAGAATGTCTCGAACCTGCTATGACCATACTATGGGAGTTTACATTTATGATGATCCTTCTATATCAGATGGTTGCAACCATACCTTGGATCTTAGATTCATAGATGATCGTTCTCATTTGCATAGATGTTCCCATACCATGGATCCTTTCACATAGTCCTTATCATCGGATGGTTGCGTCCATACCGTGGATTCATATTTTTATATCAAATATGTATATGTATATGCATCCTTGATTTACATGTCTCTTGATAGTGTTTGTCCTCGTCCTTGCAAAAGCTTGTAAAGCATCTATGCCATCACTCCTCGTTCTGCCTTCATGCTTTAGGGGGCATTTGTTACACAGTATTTTGTCACACCTCCTCCACTTCCTCGGGACATACTGCGAAGTGCTTGAAACATGACCATCATGCAGTGTACTCATTCATATGTGCAACTTAGATCCTCCCTGAGAAATTGATTGGAAAATTCCTTGAGCTTCCCCTAAAGGAATTAGCTCTTAAACCCTAATTTGAGGATCATCGTCCTTATGAGACTAAAAAAAATGATGACCACATGTTGCATTGTACTTGACCCGTGATGACACCTCTCTGTTCACTTGTATACCCGTAATGATCCCAAAAATGAAATTTTCCGAAAGAGGATAAGAAGCTTCCTGATATAGAAGCTTCCAAAACAACGAGCTGGAGGTTGTTTGGCATAGATGAGGTCACATTCTCCCAACTTGGCCTCTTGGTCTTATTCCTATGACCTACTTCCTTGAGATGAGGATGTAATCCTATCTTTGGAGAGATTCTAACTCCCTTTCCCAACTTATATATTCATCCTCTCCCATTCCCAAATGGTTGGTCTATGCCTTTTTCCACCCTTATTCTAAGATTGTGTCTATATGCTACTCATTTGGCTTGGAGAAGGAGTACTAAGAGAGCTTAGCTTCAAATTGGATATTCATTTCAAGGAGAGCCTATCAACATGAAGGCTTGGTTGTATACTTGCCCTTATTTTCTATTAATAGACAACTGCTGGTTCATTTTCCATTGATGTGTATGCTCATGTATCATCTATCTTAACATTCCTTGATTAGTTAAGTAGGTTTCTTTTGAATATGCTATTTGTATTTTCATGCCTTGTTGTGTCTTGATCTCTTGTGCTGGTGCATAAACACTAAGAGAAATGAGGAAGAGCCCATGACACAAGTGATTCAAGGTCTTCCACAAAGGATATTAAGATAGCATCAGAACTAGGTAGGCCATCTTCTTCGTTTCTCTTTTCAATTGCAAGTTAGGAAAGTGCCTGGTAGATTTTCCCTTAGGTTGCTAGACCCACTCATTGGGCTAGAAGCATCATCTATGTCCATAGAGAGGATTTACGTAGACAATAATATCAACTTAGTTTATCAACATAATAAATGAGATAATGTCAATAAGGTTACAAAAATCGCTCTAATCATGAACCTCCTAGTCAGACCTAAAGAATGTGTAGTTACTAGTTTATTTTCACCAAATCATGAATGCACATAAGGCCCCTAAGGTCTACATAAGTTGGCATAAAATGCATTTTTAAGGCACTCCTTTTGACATTACCAGTTCAAATATCGACTAGCCCTGTGTGTAGTGTGCGAGGATATATGGTGTTGTATGGAGGTTATAGTGGTAATAAAAAAATCAACCTCATATCATGTGAGTATGAGCCTACCCTAGTGATTGATTCTACTAAAATATATAAATAAATCATTCATATATATGAGATAAGATAGTATCACTTAGGTTTATCAATTCCCAACAAATGACCTTGAAAGAAAAACAATGGTACTATAATGTTACATATGAAACATTTAACAAGTTAAAACCATATGAAAGTAAAGAATTGCAAACATATTAGTGATTATATAATAACTAGAATAATATCATATTAATTACATTTGTGGAAATTTTCTTAGCATCTCAAGGCCCACTTCTTTTGTCTTGTTTACATCAGTGATCCTCTTGGCCTCTAAGAAATCATTAATGATTTTTATAAATATATTTTTGTCAACATTATATGTTATTTTTTCTTTGATAAATAAAGTATATCCACAATGGTCCAGCATGTTAAGGAAAGCATTCACAGAAACAAACCAAATAATAGTATACTAATATATTAATTGGTTAGAAACATTCAAGAGGAAAATAATCCATGGCCCCAACCAATTTGACAACTCGATACAAAATCTTAATTGAAAAGGAAACTAATTTACATATGAGTTTCCCACAATCAATCATCTCCAAATCACGCTCCATTTTATTTAAATAAATATCATAGAAATATATTTTTCTAAGGCATGGATTAACACAGTCATTAGTATCATGGAAAAGATGGACCATATATAACACCTTTTTTAGAACACAATCATGACCATCAAATTATATAATTACAATGCATTCAAAAGAAACACACCTAACCTAAAGATACAATAAATCAAGTTGATATTAACTAACTCTTAAGTGTGAAAATATCCTAACACCCCCTTGAAAACAACTTGGGATAGGATTGAGGGATTTTTAAATGTGATACAATAAGTGATGGAAGGAGTCACTATAGCCTATCCCCTTTAATGGAAATGTCTTGAACTCTTAACATAGATAAAAGTTTGGCCTAGAAGACATATTCTAATTGGTGAGACCACGTAATGAAGTATGATGTAAACAATGAGATTCAAGGTTCAAATATTCCCTTAGTGAAGCCAAAAAAAGGAAGAAAAACATGATTGAAGTTTGAAAAACTTTTCTTGTATGAGAGACTTTGTGAAAATGTCTATAACCTTATCATTTATGAGGAAACAGTGGAGTTTGAGAATTTCACCCTAAATAAGCTTCTAAGGAGTGCATCTAAACCTCAATTTATTTTTTTTAAATATATTAAACAAGAGATATGGTGATTTAAATGGCATTCTAATTATTGCACTAGAGTGTGGTCAAATATTGATAATGGAATATAAATCTAAAAGAATATACCAAATCGATATCATTTTTTGAATTTAACTAATTGTCACTCAATATTTTGTTTCTATTGAATAGAGGGGAAGGGAAAATTACTTCGTATAAGACCAAGTGGCAAGTCTAGAACCAGGATTCAAAACATAACTTGTGGTAGACTTTTGATGATCAATATCACTAGTACAACCAAAACTAGTGAAATCAAATAACAATAAGTCCCCCTTAAAGTGTAATGCCATGAAATGAACCCTACCTTAGATACCAAAATATCCATTTTTATACCTCCCATTGGCTCTTATTAAGTGTTTTCATATTCCAGGAACAAGATCAATAGCAAAGAAAAAATTAAAATGGGAATTAGTCAAATATAAAAGGATACAAATTAACTTATGGTACAAAGTGAGATCTACTTTAGGTATAGTATAAGTGATATATTTTCTTAAGAATCCTCCATGTGAAAATGGTGAATAATATCACATATATATTTAAAATTGAAAAAAGAAAATTCCTTGCTAGGTTTTTAGAACATGGAGGCCAAGAACATATTGCAAATTTCCTAAGTCTATCCTTTCAAATGTATTCTTAAGGGGAGATTTTACATTGGTTAAAATTTTGGAATCCCTGCCAATAAGTATAAGGTCATTTTCATAAAGAATAAGTATTCTGAGATGGCTACCTACGTCCTTGGTACTAACATTGGGGTTAGAATGCCATCTACAAAAATTAGTGTCCAGAAGAAAGATATACATTTTAGCATATCAAGCTCAACGAGGTCAATTAATGTCATAAAGATATTTTTGAAAATGGAAAACAAGGCTAGGGTAATTCTATATATAGCAAAGACGTTTTCCATGTAAATTTATTCTTGAAATCACCATGCAAAGAGGTGGATTTCACATCCATTGATTCACCTCCAATTTATATGATACAAAAAAGTCTAGAACAAGGTGCATGGAATTCATTTTCATTATAATAGTCAATGCATTCCACTTTAGGAAATAGTTTGGAAAATAACTAAGCATCATGTCTTTCAACAATAACATTTAATGCATACTTAGTCTTATGCACCTAATTATGACTGACAAGTTTTCCTCCTTTAAGAAGAGATACAATATCACAAGTATTGTTCACTATTAAGGAATTATATTGCTCATTCATTGTTGCATCCAAATTTGGATGGCCAAAAAATTATACAAATGTTTTCATATACTGAATTTTCTAAAGTTGAACCAAAAGAAAAAATGGCCTCGTTGAAACTAGGAACATGTACAATGTCTATTTGAAACATAACCATCAAGATCACAAGCAAGTTCTCATGTTTTATGAAAACATCTATAAAGCTATGGTGTTGGATCAAGTTCATTTTCAATGTACCCAAAAAAAAGATAGTAAGCAGAGGTGGATATTAATCCTCAATATCATCATAAAATAATGAAATAGAATAGGAGAACTATTAGAAAAGTTGGGAATAAAATATAACACAATCGCCAAATATGGCACAAAGGACAAAGTTCACGTGCAACTACTAAATTAGGCTTGGAGGCCAAGAGATATTCTCAAACTTACAATCTCTCCTAATAATAATTTCATTGGAATTGGTTTGATGAATTACATAACCTTTCACATCTTCAGAATATCTAATACAAAATCCACTTGTCACTCTTAGGATATAATTGTCTTCTTTTTCAACAAGTTTGTGAGCATGTGCATCACTACTAGACGCAAAAAAATGGCTTATATATGATTTAATTTCACTCCATTATTTATTTCAACCTTATATCTTTTACATACTTTACGGGAGTGATTAATTATGTGATTTGTATAATTAATGTATTTCAGCCAAAAAAGAGGACTTAACCCCTTAGGTTGGATCATAAAATATTCCATTCCCATTAATGTGTGATTCTCTCAATATGTTGCATTTGAATTCCCTATGTAGTGCAATAAGTTGTAAGATTAAGTTGTAAACTTATTGTTAACATATTTTCCTCCATTATTTGTTCTAAACTTTTGAAGTTGTCTATATTTTTCTTTCTACACAAGCCTTTTAGGACAAAAACATGTCAAAAAATCCACTCCTAAGTTTTAATAAATAAACACAAGAGCATATAGATAAGTCATCATTGAAAGTAAGAAGTACTTGAGGCTTAAGAAAGAAGTAAAAGGAAGTGGATTTCAAAATAACTACGAATACACTACAAATGGGTTGCAAAGTGATATTTTGTTCAAAATTATCCTAATGAGGTTTTCTAAGAACATGGCCAAAGAAAACATCATTGTTCCAAGAAATGATAGGAAAACAAGTCACCATATTTTGATTACATATTTGTTGTAATTATAGATATGATGTGACACACCCTCTACATTTCCCCAAATTTGTGATGTTATTAAATACTTGTAATGTTAGGTTAATAGAATTTATATTATGTACAAAAAATTATTATGTGACATATTGTTCTATTTTATTAATAAAAATGCTAAAGATTAAGGAAGGGAGTCACCAACATATCATGATGCCTTGGGGAGGGGGGGAACTTGAATAGGGAGAAAAATATGTAAGAGGGGTGGGGGGTGGGAGAAATTGTAGCCTTTCTTGAATAAATATTATTTTTCCTTGTTGTGATGGTTGGTATTCCCAAGAAGCTTCTATGAAAATATTGGGAAGATGAAGGTTCAAGGTCTGATTATCAGATTCAGAAACTATCAATGGGGTTATTGGTTCTTATTTTCTCCTTAGATTTTATATCATACTCTCTCACTAAAAAAATTGATTTTGAAAGAGAAATAGTGGCAAAACCTAGAGAGGTTCATACCTTATGACTAGTTAAGAGATTTGAGTGATAACCTACGTGACACATTGTCTTTTCCTATGTGTGACGGAGAGTGACCTTCAGATCTTGTGTTGAATATGACCTACAAATTGTGTGTTAAATCCTTGAGTTTAGTTTTCCCTCAAGGCATCAAGATATGGCGTGATAGTGGCCAATTGTGAGGAAAATTGTTGCATAGATGAGCCTAAGTTCAGGTGGAACATGGCTCACCCTACTCCAATTCCAACATTTTCTAGTTATAATAGATATATATATATATATATATATATATATATATATATATATATATATATATATATATATATATATATATATATATATATATATATATATATATATATATATATATATATATATATATATATATATATATATATATATATATATAGATATATGATTATTTCTATGTTATTGTTATTTATTGCATGAATAATTTAGTGATATGTAGGAATTATTGTTGTTATTGTATTATTTTATATATGGTCATTATGTCGGTTATGACAGTAAAGTCTACAGCAAAGGGTTTGAATTCACTTCGCTATGGAATTTAAATGAATTCGAATGAATGGGAAATGCATGAGATTTTTTTGTAATTACATGTATTGATTATTAATTGCATGCTTTCCTTATTAATTACATGTTTCATTTTATTTAATTTCCTCTATAGGATATAACTAATTTCATAGAGTTGAATGGTAGAAGCTAAAAATGTGATTTATGGGGTAAATAGGCCATCATAGCATTTTTGCTATAACGTTTCTTCTGAGAGGCTCTAGAGGCTAAAACTTTGGCCACTGCGATGGGAAATCACGTTGAAATTTTGGTTCAATTTTTAGATCTTGTTTCACTATATTTTCATATATATGATCTAAGGAAGTCGGGCTTCCTACATGCTTCTTCAAATAAGTTATCTTGGCATTTTCACTATAAATTTTCATCTTGGAGGTTCCAAATGCTAAAACTTGGATCATAGTGAAGGGAAATCTTGATGGTCATCTAGTTCATTTTTTCAAACTTTGATTTACTATCTTTTGAGAGTTATGCTCTAAGAAATTAGAGCTTCATTTAACTTGAATGTTGTTTAACTAAATCAGAAAACAAAAGAGAAGGTAGATCAATGACTTGAAAATAAGCCTCTTTGAGGAGGAAATCTCCTTTTACATCACAAAATTGAAAAAAAAAACTGTTAAAATGACAAGACATCCTTAATATATATAGGAATCTAAAGGGGAAATATATCATTAAGGCCTACATAACACTAATAACGTAAGGGTTTAGCAATAACAATAGTGGGTTTCTAAGGGGTAAAACAATAGCAATATGGCGTACTATGGGGCACAATAATAACAATATGGGGGCTACACTTGTATTATAGGGATATAACATGTCCCTCTCCTTCAAAAAGGCTTTTTCCTCAATTCTTGAGTAGATTTGGATGCTTCAATATGAAATACTCATCCTCCCATGTGGAATCTTTAGTAGGTAATTTCTTCAACTTGATGAGATACTCTAGAATTGAATGATTTCGTAGCTGTCGGATTCTTGTTTTTGTGATTTCTTTAGGTTCCAATATGATTTTCCTTCCTCATCAAGTTCTGGCAATATAGTTTGAACTAGGAGCCTGCCACTTATAACCTTCTTTAAGCATGACATAATCAAAATTAGGTGCACTTGAAAGGGTGCAGGAAACTCAAATTTGTATGCCATAGTACCAGTACTTTACAATACCTTGTAAGGGCCATAGTACTTGGGTGATAATCTATTACCCTTCTTGGCTTCCTTAATGGACATTTTCTTGTATGGTTGTAGCCATAAAAATACCCAATTTCCAACATCAAAACTTCTTTCACTACAATGTTAATATGCTTGTTGTTTCATTCGATTTTGAACCAGATTCAAGTTATGCTTTAAGAGTTCGAGAACTTGTTGTTGATGCTTTATGTGATATTCCACTGATTGAACCTTAGAATTGTCTCTTAAAGAATATGGCATGTTTGGTGGATGATATCCATAAAGTTCCATAAATGGGGTCATTGTTGTTGCAATATGGAAGGACCTGTTATACCACCATTCTACTAGAAGTAACAATTCTACCAATTGTGTTTGTTTATCACACACAATGAAATGAAGCTATCATTCCAAAAATGTGTTCACTATCTCATTTTTTCCATCATATTGAAGATGATAAGATGAGCTATGAGATAATTGATTAGAAGGGAAAGAAAATAATTGTGTGCAAAAATTTCCAGTGTCACTTACAATGATCATTGGGTTTCCATGTACATTTTGAACTATTTCTACAAATGAAGTACCAACTGTACTAGCATTGAAAGGATGGGATAGTGCACAGAAGTGTGCATACTTGGTAAGTCTATCAACTGCCACCATGATGACATTCCTTCCTTTGGAATTGGATAAACCTAAGATAAAATCCATTGAGACTTCCTCCCAACACTAACTTGGAATGACTAATGGTTGTAAAAGGCCTAGGGTATTAATTGTCTCAACTTTATTTTGTTGGAAAACAAAACATTTTGCCACAAATTTTTGAATAACAGATTTAAAGTCATCCCAAAAAAATGCCTTCTTAACTTTGTGGTAAGGTTTTATAAATCCCGAGGGCCCTCTTGTAGGAGAGGTGTGAAATTCGAAAAGAAACGTTTGTTTGATTTGGGAGTTCTTACATAGATATAGGTGATATTTGTACCATAATGAATCATTTTTCCAAATAAATGTACCAAATGCACTACGATATTGCCACAACTCTTGAATGACTGCCCATACCTCTTCGTCATTGTTAGGGTCCAACCCTAACCCCTTACTTATGTAATAAGCCCAAGGGACATAGTAAGATTCATATTTATTTAGTTGATTCAATAAATCTCGTAAGTGGTTATCCGAATTAATAATAATTGTAAGTGGTTGACCCATATTATAGAAAAGGGACCAAAATTAGTTATAAATTGGTCATAGTTAATAAATAAAGTGGTTCACCATGTTATACAAGGGACCATTAGTAGTTAGGGTTTTGGATGTAATTAAGCTGTAAATAGTCTTATATCATAAGGGAAGAATCATCGAGTCTTATTTTAGTTTAGCTCTGATCTGTTGTAGGTTTCCCCCTCGAAGAGGTATGCGAACATTGTATTTTGTTTGTGAGTAATTAAATATCTTTGTAGATTGTCTCATTTCATGCGATATTTTTATGTTTTGGGCTATATTGTTTCATGTTTATGGAATTCTAGTTTTATCGTAAGTCAAGTGCATAACAAGTGGTGTATGAGGACTTTATATGACTAGTTGTACATCCAATTTGCATAGAAAATTGTTTTTAGGCTAGAGACGTGTTTTAATGCCTTTAAACCATGGGATCCGTTGTTGAGTGCATAAATCTACGGATTTGGGGAGGCATGCTCACAAGGACTACAAGAGGTGGTCACACTTTTTGGACCCCCTTGTAACCCGTGTGGGTACCCCTTCAAGTAATAACGCATTAGGCAAAACCACACACGGACTACACTTCCACGTACCCTTCGGTATATCAGAAGCCCCCTAGGGTAACTTGAAACTTAACCTTAGATAAGTTGTTGGCCATATTACTACTAAAGTACAATGAGAAAAACACTTTTTGAGATTACTCAGACGTACAATAGGGTAGTCGAGAGTATAGCTAAGGGTGTAGTCGATCCTCCTTAGTTAGAACCTTGAAAGATTGGATCGAGTACTATTGTTGGAACCCTATGTATATTTCAATTTGTAGCACCTGAGACTCATTTGAGACCATATTTCCCTCATCTATCTGAAGAACATCCCTACCTTATCGTCCAAATCAAACCTAGTTGTTAGGGTTCGACTGTGGTTGTCTAGATCAAATATAGCAATTGGGGTTTTGTCATAATCATATAGATTAGATTCAACAATTTAGGTTTTCAGAATGTGAATATGACTCTTTATATAGTGAGGGCTTTAGCCAGCATAGTCCACATTAGGTTGTCACAACACATTTTGTAGTACCAAGACCTTGGGGTTTTTGTTACTACAATCCTGGCCTGATTTTCGCAGGATAATCAGTAATATCAAGCTTTCAGGAATTTGACCGTTGTAGTATCATTCATCTCAGAGTAAGAAAAAAACCTTCTAGGCCATTCTCGGGATTCTTGCAAGAGACCTAACCCATAAGATTCAGGATGACGAGCTAGTTATAGTGGTACCATTCACTTGTAGGCCCCCAATTTTCAGGAGGTCGCAAACTTTTCTTGACACTAATTCAAGTGACCCACATCATTGGACTTCTGAGCTTACCCTCTGTCCAAGCATACTACTCTTAAGTAAGCTAGAAATTTGATTGGGGCTAGTCTATGCTCAGTACAGTGTCTATAGTTATGGTTGCAAAAAGGGTTGTTGATAAGGTCAGCAACCTTGAGAAAAAATTCAATGAGTTCCAAGAGACCATTACCTCTTAGCTCGCAAAACTATTGACCGCTATAAACATGGCTCGTCAACCCATGAGGGAAGAGCATAGTGTTGATGCAAACATACAAGGAGAATCCATCCATCACATTTATTTCCATTGAGCTCATCAATATTTGAGCCACTAGACACCTAAGCTGGCCATTTACAGACTTGATAGCTCTAAGCCTGTAGTATGAGTAGCACAAATGGAACAATATTTCTTGTTTAATAATATATGGTAGGATGGAAATAAAAATATGTGGGAGCCCTTTAATTGGACCAAGCGATATGGCAGTGGTGGAAGTGACATCAGAAATTTTATCCAAGGAATCCCACTTGGAACACATTCTCAAAAGCCATCTGTGACCACTTTTATTGGGAATCTCACTTTTTGGGTCATCTCACTAAGCTTAGGAAAATGGTTATATTAACGTACTACATTGAATCTTTTGAAAAATTGGTCATTAGAACTGACAGAGTAGGAGATGAATTTTAGTTGGAATTTTTCATCAGTGGCTTGAAGGAAGCCATCTAATCCCATGTCATAATGCATCACCGAACTAGTTGGCTGGGTGCATGCCGCAAGGCCTTAGATGTATAATTCATCTTAAATACCTAGTCCAATCATCCAAATTTCGTCGCAAAGGCATGCCCCACCCAAGATATGGGAACCACCCAAATACTTAAGGTTTAAAAGGTGTCACTGACAGAAGTCACCAAAAGAAGGAAACAAGGACTCTGCTACTATTGTGATGAAAATTACTCCTAGGAAATAAATTCAAGGAACCAAATTTATTTTAAATTGATGCTATTAAAAATAGTTGAGTTGATGAAGCTCCATCCACTGAAGTGCTTGAGGAAGAAGTAGGTGAACACCAACCTAACCTAAACAATGATCTCACAGCATTTTTAGATGCACTTTTTATATCAGTACATTCATTGGCTCGAATTTCTTCACCCAATTCTCTCAAAATTCGAGATTTTATTAAGCGTCAACCATTAGTGGTGTTCATTGATAGTGGCAATGCTCATAACTTTGTCCATAAGAGAGTAGCAAGAATTTTTCATTGTTTTATAAGGGTGGTATCTAATTTCCAAGTCCCTATCACTGATGGGGGGATTATGAAATGTAAAGGACGTTGTGAAAATATTAAGCTTCAAATGGGGGATTATCACCTCAAAGCCCACATGTTTTCCATTGAAATGGGTGGTTGCAACGTTGTCCTTGGTGTTGAATGGATCCGCAAATAGGGCCCTATCACAAAGGATTTCCAGGAGTTATATATGAGCTTTATGAAGAATAACCACGCTCATACAATGAGGCGACTCCAGGAAGCTGCTCCTACTATCATCAGATCGCATTGAATGGCGAAGATTCTAAAAAAAGGACATCATGGTGTAGTGTCCAAATTTAATTTCACCTAGGCCATTGAATCGACTCCTCCTTATATTCATCCTCATAGATTTCTGAACTCATGAAGGCCATTATGAATTGTTGGTCATGCCATTTGGTCATTGTAATTCTTCATCCACTTTTCAAAGCCTCATGAAGCACCTTCTTAAACAATATCTAAACATTTGTCCTAGTTTCTTTCAATGGCAATCTCATCTACATCATAACATGGGACAAACACCTTTAGCATGTTGAACAAATATTGCAATTGCTCCAAGATCACAAATTATTCGTTAATTATCTAATTTCTCCTTTAGCATGGAGGAAGTAGAGTATTCAGACACATTGTGGGTTGTGATGGAGCAATGTTCGATCCGAAAAATATTTAGGCAATGTAAGATTGTCCCCAACAAAAAACCTTGAATTTTTTCTAGGATTCTTGGGTCTCACAGGCTACTATCACAAATTTCTCTGCAATTATGGATGTATTGCTAGACCCATCACTATCCTTCTCAAGAATATTTTTTTTCTCTAGACTAGCACTACTCAACAAGCCTTCTTAGCTCTCAAGCAAGCCATGTGCTCCACTCCAATATTGGCCTTACTAGAATTCATCAAATCTTCTGTGATTGAATGAGATGCTTCAGGTATAGGCATTTGTGGAATATTAATGTAGGTGGGTAGATTATTGGCTTTCACCAGTCAGCAACTTAATGGAAAAACATCTGGGGCAATCTACAAATGAGAAAGAAATGATGGCCATATTACATACAGTAGAGACTTGGTGACCATACTTGTTGGGGCAACATTTCAAAATCCACACTAACCATCACTAGTACAAAATGACTAATTAGTTACTAAAGAAAGGAGTAAAGTTTTCATATAAATGACCATTTTTTAGTTGGTCACCAATAGTAGCTAATTTACATTATCTTATAACGAAACCAATGTTTATTCATTAATTGGTTGTCTCAATTTTAACATCTAGTAGTATATTTAGTGATAAGTTTTCTCACTAATCTAGTCATTAATTGCCACAATTAATGACAAAATATACAATAAAATAAATTATTATGTTTATCACCCGGGAAAACCAATTAATGACAAAAGAAATATTAGAAAAATGTTGGTCATGATATAAGATACTGTAAATTAGCTACTAATAGTGATATATATGCAAATTTTAGTCATCATTTGAAACTAGTTAATGACCAAAGAAATATGACTAAATATTAATCATGTTATAAGACACTGTAAATTAGCTTCTAATAGTCATATATATGCAAATTTTAGTTATTATTTGTAATCACAAGTTTATCATTTTCAATAGTCATTGATTTACTTTTGGCAGTTTCATATTCATTATATAAACTGTTGATTTAGTAGTTTATATTCATTTCATTTACTTTCAATAATAATCATTATAAATGATTGATTTAGTAGTATATTCATTGTATTTGTGTTCATCATTAATGAATATAAACTACTAATTTAGTAGCTTTAGATTGATGTTATGCATTTTTTTTTTTTTTTTTTGCATGTGGTTCACGAGAACCCTAGTCAGTGAGTGATCGCTACGTCGACGGAAAAATATGGGCGATAGCTGGGCTAAATCGCTCCTCGGCCTACTGATGTTATGCATTATTTATTTATCAATATAAAATAATTAGTAGGATTTTTCAACTAAATTTTAGAAAAATGTCATAGAATATGCATGTCCATCTAACGTGAAAAGACAAAGTTACATATGTTAAATACAATATTAACTAATATCTAAGTGCAACTACAAATAATTTCAACCACATAAATTATATTATATAAAATCTCGAGTATTACAATACAAGTTTCCAACTTAATATTTGTTGGACTACAATTTACACATGAAATATTGTTTCATCACTTCAAAATGTTTCCAAGGCATTGTAGATGAATTCACCAACTCTAAAGATTTGACCATGAGTTTGTATGTTTGTATAATGCAGAATATTGGCTTCAAAAGTATCACTAAAATGGCTTTCTTCTCTCTCTCTTTCTTTATTTTTCGCTCCAATGTCATTTTTCTCCTCTTTCTTCAATTTTTTCTTCTTACTAACAATTCTAATTTCCTCTTTAGAAAATGAAACAAGACACAATGTAGAGTATAAGGCATGAAAGAAAATGAGCAGTAGAATATAAACTAAAGCAAACTATAACAGATTTATACAACATATACCTAAACGTCAACAATGTCTACGATCTTTCTCGAGAAAAGTAAGAAACGTGAACAAGTTTTCTTCAGTGGGGCACTAGTGGCCACCATGAGGCTAGATGACCTATATAAAAAAAGAAAATAAAATGTCATCATAGAAAAGAACACCTTAAAAACTTAACATTCAACATTTGGGAAAAGCTTAGGCACATGTTGAAATGTGACAACAAGAATATTCCAATTTAATTTGTCCTCGAATTAAATTGTGAATTAAAATTGAATTTAGTCTTAACAGCTACTTGGAAATAATTAATTAAGTTTTTTTGACTTAATTAGTTTGAGAAATTCAAGTTAGAAGTCTTTTTGAAGTCATGGAAGAGTTATCCCTTAAATTAAGGAGATAAGATTGAGTTATATTTGAGTTGTAATTAGTTAACTCAGTTTACTGAGTTAAGTCCAGTTAAATTAATTCCAAAGTGTTTGAGGAACTAATAGAGAGTTAATATTTAGTTGATGCATGCATGCACTGAACTAGTGTACTCGAGTTAACTGAAGATTCTCTCATCAAAAACTCATGTATGTCTATTATGAGAAAGACCAATTGAGATTAAAGTCAAGGACAATGTACTATCAGTTGCATGTGTTTTGTTATAAAAGAAAACTCATGCATGCAGTCAAGCCATCATTCCTTGAGGATTGCATAGTCCTGACAGTGTGTGAGGTCAGGTGATCATCCACTTGGTAAGTAAGAATCATCCTAGAGGAACAACGCAAGGAAATAGGAGCTTGGAGGGAAGAGAGGAAGGCTTGAGAGAAGCCAATAAATCCTGTGAGCATCTATGAGGATTGTGTTGAGAGTTGTTTAGCTGTGAGAGCTAAGGCTTGATATAATTCCTATGTATTTCCACCTTGTATGATAATACAGATAGTGGGGTTTTGAGATGAGGCTTTCCCCAAAGTATTTTCATGTGCATTGTGCATTGATTCTTCTTCTTCTGGTTATATTTTTCAACTACATCTTCAAGCTTCCGCAAATTGATAGTAGAAGTAAGTTATAGTATTCTACTTTGATTTATATTGCATTATCAGGTTATCCTGCATCATATTTTCTACATGGTATCAGAGCAAGGTTTGTAGAAATTGTTCTACACGATATCAGAGCTGGATTTGTAGAAATTTTCTACATGGTATAGAAATATATGAACAATATATTGAGAAGAGAATTCAAAGTTTGAAATTCAGGGGTGAAGGTGCAAATCGAATTAATATCATCCTTCAAGGTTGTCTAATGGCATTCTATGACTTGAGACTCAAGTATGCCTTGGAAGGTAGCTCGAATTACATAGCATGGAAAGATAGAATGGTAGTTGTATTAGAAGACAATGGCTTGAAAGAATTAATTGATCAAGAAATCTCAAAGCCAACTTCAACTAATGCACAAGAGTTACCTGAGTGGAAGAAGTGTGTGGCGATGGTGAGACAGATCATCCTTGAGGGAGTTCGAGGCAATATTGTCTCAAGTCTCCATGGGAAGGATACTCCATTTTCAATGTCGAATACATTGAAGGGCCTCTACCAGAACAATAGTGACCAGAGGAAATTGGCGCTTAAGGATGAGCTTCAAAGAATCAACATGGAGAAGGGTAATACTATTTCTACATATCTGGACAAGCTCACCACCTATAGAGATGAGCTTAGGAATGTGGAAATAACTACTTCTGATGAAGATATGGTGAGCCTCATTCTCCTTGGCCTTCCAAAGAGTTGGAATAGCTACCAGGACTCTATGAATGGAAGGGAAAAAGTATTAGATTGGGAACGACTGTGGTTGGATTTTATGTAGGAGGAGATCAAGAGGAGCACACGATTGTCTAAAATGAGATGCTTTAACTGTCACGAGATGGGACATTATGTGACTAATTTCCCATTAAAGAAGTCCAAGAAGGGATCCTTGGTAGGATCGGAAGGTGAGGCATTAGCCTCTCAGTTTGAAATGGACTTTACCCTCATCACATGCATGGTGTCATCGATGATGGGTTATGTATGGTATGTTGACAGTGGAGCCTCATTCCACATGATCGGTGATAAAAGTTTATTCAGTACCTTGGAGGAGAAAGACCTCAAGATTTGCATAGAGATGGGTGACAATGAAAGGTATAGTGTTTCATGAGCAGGCACGGTTGCTTCTCAGAGGGAGCATGGAGCTCCTATCACCTTGAGAGATGTGAAGTATGTGCCTAGACTGAAGAAGAACTTGGTATCAGTCACGATGTTGGAGGACAAAGGCTACGATGTTGTCTTTAGTAAGGGAAAGGTGTGGCTAAACAACATAGCCACGGGTCAGACCAAGAGGATAGCGATTCGGGTGAAGAATCTCTATAAACTAGAGGTAGATGATTATGCAGCATTTAGTACAAAAGAATAATTAGTGCAAAGCCAAGACATTGGTGAGTTGTGGCACAGGTGGTTGTGCCATTCGCTTCATGGGGCTTTGAAGATAATGCAACATATATCTGCAGGACTTCCCAAAGGTAAACTTGAGCAAGTTGACACATGCAAAGATTGTACATTGGAAAAGTACACCAAGTCTTCCTTTCATGATTGAGATAGTTGAGCAGAGGCTATCTTAGAGTGAGTTCATACTAATGTGTGTGGACCATTATCGATGGAATCCATAGTGAAGCAAAGGTATTATGTGATTTTCATTGATGACTATTCTCGTAAATGCTAGATTTATTTCATGTAGAAGAAGGACCAAACTTTCACAAAGTTTTGTGAGTTCAAAGATTTGGTCGAGAAAGAGTCAGGGAAGAAGATCAAGGCCTTGAGAAGTGACATGGTGGATAATATGTCTCTCAAGAGTTTAAGGACGTTTGTGCAGTGGAAGGAATTAAACAAGAGTTGATGGCACCTCATAACCCAAAATAGAATGGGGTGGACGAGAGGAAGAACACAACTATTGTAGGGGCAGCACGGGGAATGCTACATGACCAAGGCCTACCACTTCACTTGTGGTCTAAGGCATGCAGCACAACAGTCTATTTTCAGAATAGAAGCCTCCATTGCATAGTTGGGATGAAGACACAAAAGGAAGCTTTCTCCTGTAAGAGACCAGATGTGGGTAACTTCGGGATCTTTGGCTCATCGGTATATTTCCATGTGACAAAGGATGCATGGAAGAAGCTTGAGCTGAAAACAAGGTTGGGGATATTTGTGGGGTACACTGATACACCTCACAACTATCTAGCATACCTGCCTATGGGTCGAAGGACCGTGGTTCGCAGAGATAACAAGTTTGATGAGTAGAAGGCCATGCAAGTTTCCGTTGAGAGGGAGCTCAAACTACGGGTTGTGGAGGAACTATTGCTTCCTAAGTAGGAGGATCCTCAAACTGATGTGGAGCTACCACATGTAGAGATTCCAAGAGTGGAGACATCCACTCAAGCAGAGTCTTCTGGAGATGGATGGAAGCACACAAGAGAAGCTGACATATTGTTTGAGGATGCGAGAGAGAATGTGGGAGCACCATCTTCTCAGCACAGACAGAGGAGGTCACCTGAGAGGTACACTGGATACATGGCCCTTGCTAGGGAATGTGTTGAGACCGAGACATCTTCCTTTGAGGAGGCAGTGCAGCAGTCGATTTTGGTTGATGCTATGGTGGAGGAGTATGACTCCATAGTTCGTACAGTGTCTGGGACATGGTTCCAAGACTTCAGAACAAGTCAGTTGTGAGTTCGGGTTGGCTTTACAAGGTAAAGTAAGCTACTGATGGTAGTGTAGAGAAGCATAAGGCAAGATTTGTTGCCTGTGGCTTTTCACAGGTCGAGGGGATTGACTATGATTAGACTTTTGCTCCTATCGCAAGGTACTCATCTATCAGATCTATGTTGGCACTATCAGGGCAAATGGTTTGGAAGATCCATTAGATAGATGTGAAGACTGCATTCCTCAATGGCGAGATTGAGGAAGAGGTGTACATAAAGCAGGCAGAAGGTTTTGAGACCTTCGCTTGTGATTCGCATGTGTGCCAACTCAAGAGAGTGTTGTATGGGTTGAAGCAAGCACCTCGTGCTTGGTACACCGGGATAGACAACTACTTCATCGGGTTGGGCTTCATAAAGAGTGAAGCGGATGCGTATCTGTACCACATCGTGGGGAAAGGTAAGCTGTTGATCATTGTTATTTATGTTGATGATCTCATATTGACTGGTTATGATCAGTTGATCATGTCTTGAAAGGAGGACCTTGCAAGAGAATTCAAGATGAAAGACATGGGTCTCATGCATTACTTCCCTGGCATGGAGGTGTGGAAGAAGGATGGGGAGTTTTTTGTGTCTTAGGGAAAGTATGCCAACGAGATACTTAGGAGAATCCACATGGAGAAGTGCAAGGCCATGTAGACTCCTCTAGCTGGTAACTAGAGGAAGGAGAATGCTAGTTCAGGAGAAGTAGTGGAGGCTACTGTGTACAGGTAGCTTGTGGGTTCATTGATGTACTTAGTGAACAAACGACCAGGTTTGTTTTATGTGGTGAACCAGCTGAGTCAAGCGATGGTTCAGCCTACCAAGATGTTTGGAAGGCAGCAAAGAATGTATTGAGATACCTTAGAGGCACATCTCATTATGTATTATGGTATATACAGACAAAGGGAGTGAAGCTATAGGGCTTCACTGATGCAGATTGGGAATGGAATCCATCAAATTGGAAAATCACATCAGGAGGGATTTTCAAACTTGGGTCAATGGCAGTTTCTTGGTACAACAGGAAACAGAGGTTAGTTGCACTCAGCTCAACAAAGGCATAATAGATGGTTGCAAGTCAGGCAGCATGTGAGGCCATATGGATGCGAAAAATCCTAGTTGGTTTGTTTGATCAGAGGATGGATCCAACTATGAGCTATTGTGATAATCAGAGTTGTATCAAACTCTCTGAGAATCCAGTATTTCATGATAGGTCCAAGCACATCGACATCTGGTATCATCATCTCAGAGACTGTGTATCAAGGAGGATCATGTTTCTATAGTATATTTCAACATAAGAAAAAGATGCCAACATTTTGACAAAGGCATTGTCAAAGTGTAAACTTGAGTTCCATAGAGACAGGATTAGGGTGGTAGATAATCCATTTCTTATTGAGAGGGAGTGTTGAATTGTGGCAACAAGAATATTCCAATTCAATTTTTCCTTGAATTAAATTTTGAATTAAAATTGAATTTAGTCTTAAGAGCTACTTGGAAATAATTAATTAAGTCATTTTGACTTAATTAGTTGGAGAAATTCAAGTTATAAGTATTTCTGAAGTCATGCAAGTGTTAAGCCTTAAATTAAGGAGATAAGATTGAGTTATATTTGAGTTGTAATTAGTTAACTCTGTTTACTGAGTTATGTCTAGTTAAAATAGTTCCAAACGATTTGAGGAACTAATAGAGTGATAACATTCAGTTGATGAATGCATGCACTCAACTAGTGTGCTCTAGTTAACTGAAGATTCTCTAATGAGAAACTCATGCATGTCTATTATGAGAAAGACTCAGTTGAGATTGAAGACCAAGACAGTGTACTATCAGTTGCATGTCTTATCTTATAAAGAAAACTCATGCATGCAGTCAAGGCATCATTCCTTGATGATTGCTTAGTTCTGACAGTGCGTGAGATTAGGTGATCATCCACTTGGTAGATGAGTTTTCCACTTGGTAAGTGAGAATCATCCCAGAGGAACAACATAAGGAAATTGGAGATTGGAGGGTAGAGAGGAAGGCTTGAGAGAAGCCAATATTGCCTATGAGCATCTGTGAGGATTGTACTGAGAGTTGGCTAGCTGTGAGAGCTAGGGCTTTGTATAATTCCTATGTATTTCCAACTTGTATGATAATACAGATAGTGGGGTTTTGAGCTGAGGCTTTCCCCAATGTATTTTCATCTGTATTTTGCATCGATTCTTCCTCTTCTAGTTATATTGTTTAGCTCGATCTTTAAGCGTCTACAAATTGATAGTAGAAGTAGGTTATAGTATTCTTCTTTGATTTATATTTCATTATCAAGTTAACCTCCATGAGATTTTCCACAATACAATCATGCTATGTAACTTACATGCTAAAAAGCTAGGTTGTAGATAACTTGTGAAAACAAATGGAAATAAAAAGACAACATATAATAAATAATGTATGACAGTTGTCTACAAAATTGCACCATAAAAGAAAGAAGATCCATATTGTGGCAATGTCACTGCTCTTGTTTTTTTGCACATTTTCACCAGGAGGTTTTTGTTTATTGTGCAATAACGGCATAAGCTTATGTGTGAACTTTTAGGTGTTTTTCATGTAGCGCAATGTTGGGACTATTTTGAATAAATAAATTTATTAAAATAACAACAACCTTTTAAATTAACTGAAAGAGTGATACACATTGCATATCAATTCTTGATCTTGTTCCATGTAAGTTATCTATTTCTAGCATCACATGATTCATTGTTGGATCCAAAGAAAATATGAGTTAAATTCAAAACATGCTTATGATTTGGTTGAAAGTAAGTGTTATGTGCTACCTTTTCTAGGTCCGAATGGTAGTCTTCAACTTTTTAAAAATATAATTTGAATACTCGAGGATTCCATGAAGAAAAGGGTATTTCGATTTTATTGTTGATATATACACTTAGCCTTTATTACTTCCAGCTCCATTGCAATTGAGGCTCTCTCCAAAATAAATTGGGAGAAACATTCTCAAAAATGGCAAAACATCTTATTGATTTCCCCACATCCTAAACATCACAAATATTCTCAAACATGCCAAAACATTGTTCTTTAGTATGACTCTACAGGCTTGCAGAAAATTACGCCTGCATACACTGTTTCCAACCCCAATTCCTCCTCAATTTTTAAGAGCTACAAAGGTGATAATAAATACTATAAATAAAAGGCAGAACAAATTATTGATTCCAGAAAAATTAGAAGACCAGATTATAAAATCACCTAATTATATTTGGCAAGTCACTCGAACCTCCAAGGGGAACTTGTCTTGATTTTTCCCCGATGATTAAGAAACACAACCCTTATATATCAGAAGTGAATTTATACCTTAATTTCTTCATGATAATACAAAATCTTCAATTCTCAAGTGTATAACAGAACAAGGATTAAACACTCAACTCCATACACACTAAGGTTTCACATTCAACACATCTTTAACTCACTAATCTCTCTACACACTTTAAAGCAACTGAATACTGAAAAATGAACATTACTGTGGCCAAGCCCACTGTCAGATCTGCAATAAAGGTTTCTTCTATTTCACCACTCCATACAAAAAATGAGAGAGACATTCAAAAATACACATCAATATCACATATGACATAAAATAGTAAAAATGAGGGAAAGAAAGAGAATTGAAAAAACAACATTAAATCATTACATTAGATGGCTTGTCATCACTCCCCATCCATCACGTTTGGACATATTCACTACTTCAATACTTTTAGTATCAAAACCAATTTGGTTCACCTATAATAGGTTGGAAAAATTTATTAGACATCATATGTAACATCAACAACAAATATACAAAATTAAGGATCAATCTATTTACCTCTAGTAATAGAGCATTGTAAGATTTTTCATTGATCGCCTTTCGAACACGATGCACCACTACATGTGCATATACCAATCACAATTGAAACAAAAGTAGAAAAAAGAAGATGATGATGAAGAACATGTTGGGGCAATGAAAAATTTTAATGATTAAACTAAAAGCAAGTGTCTTAAGACAAGAAAGTACCTTTGGATTTGCACCATTAGATAATCCCCAACAATTTGCACCTTTTACCCAATTGTGGCCATAAACTCTCCATAGTGAGCCCAATCATCTTTATCAAATGGTCCTCTATAGAAACAATTGGATAATCCTCAATAATTGATTCGTAAAGCTTGATTAGCTCAGATCTTGATATCTTCTAGGTACCATTATTATTCAGCAGCAATCCAATTCCAAGGTAAGAAGACAATTATATCCAAATAAATAACATAATTTATCTAATGGGTTTCCTTCTAATTTAGGCCTCTTTTTCTTATCGCTTGTTTAGAAGAGATAAACAAAACATGCTTATGATTTGGTCGAAAGTAAGCGTCAGGTGCTACCTTGTCCAAGTCTGAATGGTAGTCTTCAACATTTTAAAAATATAATTTGAATAATCTAGGAATCCAAGAAGAAAAGGGTATTTAGACTTTATTGTTAGTACATACACATAGCCTTTATTACTTCCACCTCCACTACAATCAAGGCTCTCTAAAAAAAATGAAGAGAAACATTCTCGGAAATGGCAAACCATCTTATTCATTTCCCCATATTCTAGACATCAAAAACATTCTTGAACATGCAAAAACAATTTTCTTTGGTATGGCTCTACAGGCTTGTAGAAAATTGTGCCTATATACATTTTTGTTGACACTAGATCCTCCTCAATTCGTAATAGATGCAAAGGTGACAATAAACAGTGTAAATAAAAGGAAAAACAAATAATTGATTGTAGGAAAATCAGAAGACCAGATTATAAAAGAACCTAATTATATTTGGCAAGTCTCTCGGACATGTAAGGGAAACTTGTCTTGATTTGGCCCTGATGATGCAGACAGATAACCCTCATATATCAAAAGTGAATTTATACCTTAATTTCTTCATGCTAATCAAAATCCTTCAATCCCCAACTATATAACATAACACAAATTAAATGCTCGATTCCATACACACTAAGGTTTCACATTCGACACATCTTGAAGTCACTAATATCTGTGCACACTTTAAAGCAACCAAATACTAAAAATTAAACATTACTGTGGTGAAGCCCACTGCCAGATCAACAATAAAGGTGTCTTTTGTTTCGCCACTCCATACACAAAATGAGGGAAACATTAAAATATACACATCAATATCACATATGACAGAAAATTGCGAAAATGTGGGAAAGAAAGAGATTTGAAAAAACAACATTAAATCAATACTTGCAATGTCTTGTCATCACTCCCCATCCATCACGTTTGTACATCTTTACTACTTCAAGAGTTTGAGTAACAAAACCAATTTTTCACCTACAACAAGTTGCAAAAAATTATTACACAACATATGTCACATTAGCAACAAATATGCAAAATTAAGGATAAATGTATTTACCTTAAGTAAAATAGCTTTGAAATATTTTTCATTGATCTCCTTTCCAACACGTTGCACCAATACATGTGCATATATCAATGAAAATTGAAACAAAAGTAGAAAACATAATATGTTGATGAAGAACATATTGGGGCAATGAAAACTCTAAGTGATTTCACTGAAAGAAGGTGTCAAAAGAAGAGCACATAACTTGGATTTGTCACCAAAAGATAATGCCCAAAAATTTGCATCTTTTCCCCAATTGTGGTCATAAACTGTGCACAATGAGCCCAATAATATTGATAAAATGGGTCCTCTATATATACAATTGGATGATCCTCAATAAATGATTCATAAAGCTTGATTACCTCATATATTGATATCTTCTCGCTAGCATTATTATTCTCCAATGATCCAATTCGAAGGTAAGAAGGCAATTATA
Source organism: Pinus tabuliformis (assembly GCA_031772625.1). Lineage (NCBI taxonomy): Eukaryota > Viridiplantae > Streptophyta > Pinopsida > Pinales > Pinaceae > Pinus > Pinus tabuliformis. The sequence goes on from CM062819.1 coordinate 1,238,697,048, forward strand.
TCCGAATAAATAACATAATTTTTCTAATGTGTTTCCTTCTAATTAAGGCCTCTTGTGTTTATCTCTTGTTCACAAGTGATCAACAAAACATGCTTATGATTTGGTCGAAAGTAAATTCCAGGTGCTATCTTGTCCAAATCTGAATGGTAGTCTTCAAATTTTTAAAACTATAATTTGACTAATTCAGGAATCCAAGAAGAAAACGGTATTCGAATTTATTACTGGTACATACAAATAGCCTTTATTACTTTCATCTCCACTACAATTGAGGGTCTCTCCAAAAAAAATTGTGAGAAACATTCTCGAAAATGAAGAAACATCTTATTCATTTTCCCACATCCTAAACATGAAAAACATTCTCGAACATGCCAAAACATTTTTCTTTAGTATGCCTCTACAAGCTTGTGCGAAATTATGCCTTCATACACTATTGTCAAGCCTAGTTCCTCCTCAATTAGTCAAAGCTGCAAAGGAAATAAGGATTGTAAATAAAAGGAAGAATAAATAATTGATTCTAGAAAAATCAAAACACTAGATTATAAAAGCACCTGATTATATTTGGAAAGTTGCTCAGGCCTACAAGGGGCACCTATCTTGATTTGGCCCTAATGGTGCAAACACACACCACTTATATATCAGAAATGGATTTATACCTTAATTGCTTCATGATAATAAGAAACCTTCAATCCTCATGTATATAACAGAAAAAGGATTAAATGCTCAACTCCATACACACTGAGGTTTCACATTCGACACATATTGAAGTCACTAATGTCTCTACACACTTTAAATCAATCAAATATTGAAAAATGAACATTACCGTGGCCAAGCCCACTTCCATATTTGCAATAAAGGTGTCTTTCCTTTTGCCACTACATACACACGATGAAAGAAACATTAAAAAATCCACATCAATATCACATATGAAGTAAAATTGCAAAAATGAGGGAAAGAATGTGACTTCGAAAAACAACATTAAACAAATACATGTGATGGCTTGTCATCACTCCCTATCCAACATGTTTGGACATATTTACTACTTCAATACTTTCAGTAATAGAACCAATTTGGTTCACATAAAACGTGTTGCAAAAAAATATTAGACATCATATGTCACATTGTCTTTCCAACACACTGCACTAGTAGATGTACATATGTCAATGACAATTGAAACAGATGTAGAAAAAAGAATATGACGATGAAGAAAAGGTTGGGGAAATGAAAACTATCAATGATTAAACTAAAAACCGACGTTAAAATACAAGCACATACCTTTGGATTTGTAACCAATAGATAATCCCCAACAATTTGCACCTTTCCCCAATTTTGGTTGTAAACTGTGCATAGTGAGCCAAGTCATCTTGATCAAATGGGTCCTTTATAGACACAATTGTATAATCCTCAATAAACGATTCTTAAAGTTGGATTAGCTAAAATCCTGATATCTTATGGATACCATTATTATGTTGCAACAATCAAATTCAAAGGTAAGAAGACCATTATATCCAAATAAATAACATAATTTATCTAGGTTCCTGTCTAATTAACGCTTATTTTGTTTGCCTATTGTTTATAAGGGAAAGGAGGTTGTAAAACGAGAGCGATAATGGTCATGTTCCATCTTCATGCATTGAAATTATATTTTTGATGTTAAAAAAGTCCACATGTTAATGAACATGTTAATTATAGAGAGCGCACTAAATGCATTGCATGTGTATCAATAATGAAAAATAGAGACTCACCTCCTCCTTGAAGTTCAAAACATACTTTTGGTCCTTCTTAGTGTAGAACTTAGAAGCAGTTACATCCATGCCAATAACAATGTGATAATTGAAACAATATTTTATGAATAAGTAACTATGACACTAATCTCAACATTATAGCTAATAAAAACTCCACAAAGGAAAAGAATCAAACTTAAAAAGAATTCCAACCTTTCCAATATAGCTTTCTTTCTCAAGGGAAATCTTTAATAATTCCAGGGCTTGCTTATTCTCCTACATTTCAACGAGATAACATTTAATACAATAAGAATTATAGAAGCAAAAAATGGCATAGTTTAATATTCACTCTTAATTTAATGAAGCACCTAAATGTTTGGAGCGAAGTCTCCTTCATCTCCAACATTTGTTTCATCTTGACCATACTTCGTCTTAATTATAGCTTGGAATATCCACAAAAGGTTCAGCAATTTTACAAAATCAATGCCAAACGAGAATATTTATTAAGAAGGAAAACTAAAAGTAGATTATCCACATATTCTCTACTTCAGTGTTCAAACTTTATTTATAAAACAAACATGAACAAAAGAACATTAGTGAGGTGTCCTTGTCTATTCTTTCTTTCCAGGCCGAACTTTCAAGGGGATGATGGGATGGAATAATAAGAGCCACATAGTAGCAGTGGAACAGATCTATATTTAACATGATATTGTCCAAATAATGGCACACATTGTTAATGAATTTAGAATGGAAGTGAATAAATAGGATGCAGATACAACAAACGGGAAAATAGAGGAACTACTTCCAGTTTATTTTGTGGACAAATCTACCAGGCTGGTCTTAGGAAATTCCTTGCACTTCAAGGGTACAAGGCAAAAGGAATTTGATTCCTCAACAATTTTCAATATAACACATAATACTACATACTAGATATTGCTACAACCTATCTTGATTGAACCTTTTATTTCATATAAGATATGGAACTTTAAAAAAATTAACCTCTTAATAATACCTCCCCATTTCAATAACCTTTGCATACAATAAAGGAAAAGATGAATCTAGGACTTAACATTACTAACCATTGCACATTCTTAACAATGGATTGCACTAAATATTTGGAAGATACAAGGAGAATAATGGATGCAGTCACCAGTACCATATTTTGGATGTCTACATTGCTATCAAGGGAAGAAAATGTATGCTTCTGAATTTCAAGTTAGCCAACACTAGAGCACACTATTGAATTTGATTGCACAGGCATAGATACAACTTGAGTTCAAACGAAGCAAGAAACAACACTGCATTTCCACTAATAAAGAACAATGGAAGTAGCAGAGACGTTAAGAAACAATCCAATTTTCAATATTAGATATAGTCTCCTTTATTTGCAACTTGCCCTCTACTCTACTACTCTTTTGACCTGATGAGTGAACTATTTCACTTAAAACACAATGGCTCAAAAATATTTCAAATAGTGTATACCAAAATTAATGACATTATAGCTTCTTCATGAAGATACAATATTGTATTGTATTGAAAATTGTCATCGAGGTATGCATTTAAAGAAAGCCATTTTTAGGACACACATTTCTAGCCTTAGCTAATTTTTAAAAATGTTATTTTGTTCCATTATACATTGTACTTTTTTTCAGTATAAAGGAGATAAATTTCACCAAAATGTTTCACCATTCATTTCTTAAAACCGAAAACAAAATTAAATTGAAGGTTCTATGGAGCATAGGAATAAAACCTCAATTCTTTGACTTGGAAAAGTGCTCCTCATAATGAAAAGAATGGTGCAAACCATAAAGCCTAACTATAAAATTATCTTTCTCTTCTAGATGCAAAATTCTCACAAATTTGAACCATTCCAACAATGCTTTTGACTTTTCAAGAAATATAGTGCTCAAAAATGCCAAAATTGGACTAAAACAACACATTTTTCTCTTACAATTGACATGTTCCTTGTCTGTAATGAATAATACCATCACCAACTCATAAAAGGAATCTCTTAGCTTGATGTGGTTTCATTGGAGGAAAATGAAATTCTTGTGAAAATAAATTGCCTCTAAATAACGATGCCAAATCGGGTAGCACAATGACAAAAATGATGATGTTGAGAAAGAAATTAGACTGGAGAGGCTTATTTTGACTTCCCCCTAAACCTAGGTATTCAACTCACATTTTTTCCTTCATGGCCTCATACATTTCCTTCTACACTCAAATACAAGGAATCAATCCGTCGTACTCTCAACTCCTTATTTAACTTACCTATTATTAGATTGTTGGAAATGTTGTGTTATAAAAATTCATGTAGATCGAATACATGATCATTATGGTCTAAGCTTGCATGCCATCAAAATTTACATTATAACACTCCACATCTAACAAGGTTAGATTTTATTTCATGGCCCATATGAGAGGGAATTAACTATGGAAGATCTCAAGTTTGTGTTCAGACAACATTTAGTTGGGAAAATAAGAGAAAATAGTGATGGACATAAAAATGTATATTTACATTTTCTTAAGTTGCACCATAAGAGTACTTGGGAGTTACAAAATTCTTTGGTGCTGGTGTTTGAGGATCATCCACAATGGAAAATCCCTTAATTGCACATCATTATAAAATTTCGAAAGTACTGACCTTTATCAACAAAATAACAATAGAAATGAACAAAACTAGCTTTTAAATGAGACTAGTCATTTCCTTGAAATTGATAAATAAAATTTCTACGGCCAAGAATGAAATTCCATATCACTATTTTGGTTTAAAAAAATGCAAATATTGGTCATTTAATGTTACTACATTTTGGAAATAAGAAAAGAAATTTCCTCAAAGCAAACAAAAATTAGATTTCAAAGTCGCACTTATGTTGGTTCCACGATGGTCATGGATTGTACTTGAAACAAAGATGCAATCTATGCTTCACATGCTCTCAATGAGATATTATTTTCCATCTGATAGTTCTTATCTAACTCAAACATTGCTCTCTAATCTCCAAAAATAGTAACTAATGTCAACCGATTGAAAACAATTCTTCATGAGAATGAGTCAACCTATGGCAATAACATGAATAAAAAAAAATGTGGGATTGCACATTACACTCTTGGATTGTGGGATTGGAGAGTGATAGTCAATGTGTGATCCCACAATCCAAGAGTGTAATGTTGGGATTAGTAGTGAGGCACACCTGTCTAATTAGTTACGAAAAAAGAGATCACTACTCTTGGATGTGATAATAACACTTCATCTTCCATAAATATAATGGAATTTTGTCCATTAAGCTTAAGTAAACATGTCCTAAATATTGCATAGACAACCTTCTCAATATTCTGTCCAACCCATTTGCATTCAATAAAAGACACGAACATGATTCTTTCTATTAGTTAACCTCTCATTCTTTGTATACGAGCTATGCATATCAATAGCATTGTCCCCATAAATGTTTAATATATCTTTTCCACCAAATGTGATACCTAGATTAGATTGTTTATAGAATTCACGTCCTTTCCCTTAAGTTTCTATTTATCCTCTAAAACCAACCACGGGAAATGAACCCACTGTTGGCTTCACCATAGGTTAGTTTACATTCACCAGCCTCAACATTTCTAAGCCTAACAAGCTCCTCAATACCACATGTTAGCAAAAATTTATCATCAGGGTTCCAAGCAAGAAATGATGTTGGTTTCTAGTGTGAAATTACTTGAATTTTCTCTTCCTCACTCTATCTATTCTAAAAACATTTTCTTCTCAAAAATTATGGAATTGAATCTGTCATATATATCCCCCCATGCTAGGTTAATGGGTAACATTAAGCTCCTACTTGGGAACATGTGATTCTCATGAGAGTGCATGAGAAATCCAACATATAATCATGTAATCATGAGAATGAGCACTTTACGAGTTAAAACACCATTAAACATGATAAGTATAGTGACCCTTTCCTATGTGATTGACTATCATGAAAAATAGTGACGCATCGAAATCACGATGCTAGAAGGATATAACTTCCTTTGTTGCTAGTCTAAAATAAATTCTAGTCATTTGCAAACCAAAAATATCATCAAGAGAATCCTCCAGATCTGAAATCTAACCCTTGCTACCACCTTTGAGTGTATGAAATTTTCCATGTATTATTTGCTAAAAATCTCGTCCAAACCCTAAGGCAAAAGATTGAGCCTTTGATGTAGGAATGATATTACATGTATCCATTCTCTGGCTCCACATACTACCAACAAAATTCAAAGTTTTAGCTATGAATTCATGAGTGTAATGTTGGGATTAGTAGTGAGGCACACATGGATAATTAGTTACTAAAAATGAGATCAATACTCCTGGATGAGATAGTAACACTTCATATTCCATAACTATAATGACATTGTGTCCATTAAGCTCAAGTAAACATCTCCCAAATCTTGCATAGAATTCCTTCTCAATAGTCTATCCAACCCATTTTCCTATAGTAAAAGACAGTAACATGATTCCTTCTATTAATTAACCTCTCAATTTTTGTATACGAGTTGTACATGACCATAGCATTGTCCCCATAAATGTTGATTATATTTTTACCACCAAATATGATACCCAAATTAGACCATTTTAATCATTCCTATCCTTTCCCTTAAGATTCCATAAATGGGTGCATTATCAACTCAGTGAAACATAAACTATTTATCCTCTGAAAGCAACCACAAGAAATGAACCCACTATTGGCTTCACTATACGTTAGTTTACATTCACTAGCCTCAACATTCCTAAGCTTAAGAACCTCCTCAATACCACATGTAAGCAACAATTTATCATTAGGGCTCCAAGCAACAAATGACACTAGTTTCTGGTGTCCAATTACTCGAATGTTCTCTTCCTCGCTATATTTATTATAAAAATACCTTTCTTCCAAAAAAGTATAGAATTGAATCTGGCATATATATCCCCCCTATGCTATGTTAATGGGTAACATTAGGCTCCTACTTGGGCACATGTGCTTCTAATGAGAGTGCATGAGATTTCCAGTATCTCATCATGTAGTCATGAGAATTAGCACTTTACCAGTTAAAACGTCATGAAAGTTGACAATTAGAGTGATCATTTCCTCTATGCTTGACAATCATGCAAAAAACTGACACATCGAAATCATGATTCTAGTAGGCTAGAACTTCCTTCATTGCTAGTCTAAAATAAATTATAGGCATTTTCAGAACATAAATATCATTAAGAGCATGCCCCAAATCTGAAATCTAACCCTTACTACCATCTATGAGTGTATGAAATTGTCCATGTATCATTTCCTAAAAATGTTGTCCACATCTTATGGCAAAAGACTAAGCCTTTGATGTAGGAACGATATAACATGTATCATTTCTCTAGCTCCACATACTGGCAACAAAATTCAAAGTTTTAGCTATGCATTCAGGAGTGTAATGTTGGGATTAGTATTGAGGCACACGTGTCTAATTAGTAAATAAAAAAGAGATCACTACTCCTACTGTGATAGTAACACTTCATCTTCCATAACTATAATCGTATTGTCTCCAATAAGTTCAAGTAAACATCTCCCAAATCTTGCATAGACCGCGTTTTTCACAGTCTGTCCAACCCATTTGCCTTCAGTAAAAGACACCAACATGATTTTTCATATTAATTAACATCTCATATTTTGTATACGAGTTGTACATGACAACAGAATTGTCCCCATAAATGTTGATTATATATTTTCCACCAAATGTGATACCCATATTAGACCATTTTTAGCATTCTTTTCCCTTCCCTTAAGATTCCATATGTGGGTGCATTATCAACTCAATGAAACATAAAATATTTATCCTTTGAAACCAACCACACGAAATGAACCCACTATTGGCTTCACCATTGGCCAATTTACATTCACTAGCCTCAACATTCCTAAGCTTAACAACCTCGTCAATACTACATGTAAGAAACAATTTATCATCAAGGCTCCAAGCAACAAATGATGCTCATTTCTTGTGTGCAATTAGTCGAATGTTCTCGTCCTCACTCTATTTGTTATAAAATCATTTTCTTCCAAAAAAGTATAGAATTGAATTTGGCATATATATCCCCCCTATGCTATGTTAATGGGTAACATTAGGCTCCTACTTGGGGACGCGCTTCTCATCAGAGTGCGTGAAAACTCAAGCATCTCATCACACAATTGTGAGAATGATAACTCTACCAGTGAAAACAACATCAAATCTAACAATTAGAGGGACCCTTTCCTCTATGCCTGACCATCATGAAAAATAACGACACATCGAAATCATGATGCTAGTGGGCCAGAACTTCCTTCGTTGTCGGTCTAAAATAATTTCTAGACATTTGTAGACCAAAAATATGATCAATAGCATCCTCTAGATCTGAAATCAAACCCTTACTACCACCCGTGAGTGCATGAAATTGTCCATGTATCATTTTCTCAAAATTTGGTCCATATCCTATGGTAAAAGATTGAGCCTTTGATGTAGGAATGATATAACATGTATCCCTTTTTTGGCTCCACATACTTCCAACAAAACTGTAAGATTTAGCTATGAATTCAGGAGTGTAACGTTGGGATTATTAGTGAGTCAGTCGTGTCTAATAAATTACTAAGAAATAGATCGCTACTCCTGCATGTGATAGTAACACTTCATATTCTATAACTATAATGGCATTTTGTTCATTAAGATCAAGTAAACATCTCCCAAATCTTGCATAGACTACCTTCTGAACATTCTGTCCAACCCACTTGCCTTCAGTAAAAGACACCAACATGGTCCTTTCTATTAATTAACCTCTAATTTTTTTTATATGAGTTGTACGTGACAATAGCATTGTCCCTACAAATGTTGATTATATCTTCCTCCCAAATGTGATACCCAAAATAGATCATTTTTAGCATTCCTATCCTTTCCTTTAAGATTACCTGTGTCAGTGCATTATCAACTTAGTGAAACATAAACTGTTTATCCTCTTAAACCAACCGTAGGAAATGAACCCTTTGTTGGCTTCACCATAGGTCATTTTACATTCACCAGCCTTAGCATTCCTAAGCTTAACAACCTCCTCAATACCACATGTAAGCAACAATTTGTCATCAGGGCTCCAAACAAAAAATGATGCTAGTTTATGGTGTGCAATTACTCGAATGTTCTCTTCCTCACTCTATCTATTCTAAAAACCATTTCTTCCCAAAAAGTATAGAATTGAATGTTGCATATATCTTGCCCCTATGATATGTTAATGGGTAACAATAAGCTCCTACTTGGGGACATGTGCTTCTCATGAGGTTGCATCAGAAATCGCGCATCCCATCATGTAATCATGAAAATGAGCACTTTACCAATTAAAACACCATCAAAGCTGACAAGTATAGGGACCCTTTCCTCTGTGCCTAACCATCATGCAAAATAGTGACACATCAAAATCATGATACTACTAGGCTAAAAATTCCTTCCTTGCTAGTCTAAAATGAATTCTAGGCATTTGCAGACAAAAATTATCATCAAGAGCATCCTCGAGATCTGAAATGTAACCCTTACTACCACCTTTGAGTGTATGAAACCATCCGTGTATCATTTTCTAGAGTTCTACTGCACATCCTAAGGCAAAAGACTGAGCGTTTGACATAAGAATGATATAACATGTATCCTTTCTCTGCCTCCACATACTGGCAACAAAATTAAAATTTTTAGCTATGAATTATTCCTCTTCTCTTGGTGACATTAAGTGGATCACAGTGGATGATGTTTTTCAAGGTATGCCTTGGTTTTTTTTTACCTTACATTGCTTAAAATTCTATTAGACCATTGTATCATTGAATTATTTTCTTTTTAGCCATGTTGTTTTGCAATGACATGTTACAAGAAAACAATTGTTAATTTTGACTAAATTTATAATGATTCTTTTTCCCAACAAAATGGAGTACATTTTTGGGTCTTAAATAGCACCAATTCTTAGTTCTGATAAGTATGTGTTGAAATATTGTTCCAACAAATGGTTCCTCCATTGTAAATAAAGAATAATTTTTCTTCTATTTTTCCCTTATTTCTTGTTTGATTCTTTTATGATGGGAGAAAGTAGGAAATTTGCATTTAATTTCTAGGTTTTTTTGCAATGTTCTTAACATTGATGGGAAAGGTGGTCATAGTTGATACCTCCCTAGCAAGTTCCTGGCATTAAAATTTAACTCTAATTTGAGAACATGAAATCCAACACACTCATAATGCAATGACACAAATAATAAAACCATAAAGAGTAAGTGATGACAAGGATCATTTTGCACCTACAACAAGGAACACCTCCAACCGTCAATACATCCAGTGACATAATTGTTTTCTTATTAGTGAACATTTCGAATGAAACTATGAGAAAAAGAAAATTTTAACTAGAACAACTATTCAAAATATAAGAATCATGTAAAAAACCTAGACTAGAGTGCAAAATCTGTGTTCTTTTGTTTGTTGTTGTCATAGTTGCAAATGACATTTTCATATTAAATTTGCAACTGATTATGGAAAGCTAAATGAGAGTGAAAATAGTATGATAATTATGACAATTTTCTAGTTTTGATAATTATAACAACTTTCTTGGTGAAAATAATATGAAAGATTCAAATGGTTGGACAAATGTTAAGCTGTCAATGAATAGGAATGCAAAAAGCTTGGCTAGTAATATAAGCAGCAATGAGTTTGACAATTTTCAACATGGTCACATTAGGCATCCTCAGCATTCTTACGGGGTATCATAGGCCTTAGAAATCAAGATTACTATTTTGGATTCTCAAAGACTAGAAAATGTCCTCGACTCACTGTGATCACATTTTAGCTAGTGATACCTTTGCAAAGAGAGATATCTCTAGAGATCCTCACCAAAAACAAGGTACATTGAAATTCAACAATGACACTCAAGGTAGCCATCCTACTAGTGATGAAGAGGCTATGCCCTCTCATACTATGGGTACCAAGCATGTATGTGATATATCAGACATAGGTTTTCCCAATTGTAACGCTGAATTGGCAAGACTTGCAGGAAGAGGTTTTCAAATCCAATTATTTACCTAGTAATGATTATTGTCTTGAATGGTATTGGAAAGGTTTGAAGAATGATTTAAGACATGAGGAAAATAATGCAAGTTCAATGGCTAATAATGAAAAATCTTCCAATTCAGAAGCTAGTTTTTTAAGCCAAACAAACATTAGAAGAGTTGATATAGAGATGTGAACGAGTAAAGTGAACTTGGAAATATTTTCTACCTTAACTCCTAGAGAAGAGAGCAACATGCATCAAGCTCAAGTTCTTAGCGAATATACTCTTTATGATAGTGTCCATTTAGTTGTTGATGTTCTTAGGGAGAGATGCAATTTGAAACCCAAGACATTAGATAACACTTTTGCTAGAACTAAAGTTAGAACAATTGGATATCAAGATGGATGTTTAGAGACATATTCAGGGAAATATATTGGTTTATCTCTACAAGAGATCTGATTGCATGGTAAAAAGGATGAGGAGATGATTGTTGAAGTTTAATTGGAATGGGTAACTCATGAATCAAACCAGCTATTAAAACACATGCCAAGGTTGGAAACTCAAGATCAGAAGTATAGCTTCCCCGAATACCTTGAATTGTCTAAGAATTTTGGGTGTTATTTTACTAAGAAGGACATGGTTGACGTAGTAATAGAAGAATTGTCACAACCACCACAACAAGAAAAAGAGTGCAGACTCGATGATGAATATTTTGTTATAGTTGGAAGGGGGGATTTTGTACAATCTTTAGATATCATTGAAATGTCAAATGAGTATACAAGAAAAAAATAAAGTGAGTTATGTGACTCCAAAAACGAAAGTGAAATAAATTCCAAAACTGAGCCTGTGTCATTCAGTGTTAGTCCATACAGTTTGGGGATAGATATAGAGATTTGTACAAAATCATAAGGGTGGAAGCCTAATGATACAAATACTTTACATCTTCCTCTAGAATGTGACAAGGCCCAGGAGGCTCATGTTTTTCAAGGTATGCTTCAGTTGTGTTTACCTTTCACTACATGAAACACTATTAGATCACTGTAACATCCATTATTTTATTTTCATTCATGTTGTTTTGAAATGACATCTTACAAAAAAAAAATTGTTAATTCTGACTAAATTTATAACAATGCATTTTCCCAACAAATTGGAGTACTTTTTTGGTTCTTAAATAGAACCAATTTTTAGTTCTAACAAGTATGTGTTGAACATTTTTTCCAATACATGGTTCCTCCTTTGTAAATAAACAACATTTTTTATTCTATTTTTCCTTTATTTCTTGTTTGATTCCTTTATGATGGAAGAAAGTACGAAATTTGCCTTAAATTTCTAGGCTTTTTTGCAATGTTTATAAAATTAACGGGAAAGGTAATTGTAGTTGATACCACCCTATCAATTTCTTGGCATTAAACTTTAACTCTAATTTTAGAACATGCAATCCAACACTACTCATAATGTAATGACACAAATTAATAAAACCATAAATAGTAAGTGATGACAAGGAGCATTTTGCACCTACAACAAGGAACACCTCAAACCATCAATACATCTAGTGAAATAATTGTCGTCTTATTAGCCAACATTTAGAATGAAACTGACACAAAGAGGAAATGTTAAATAAGAAACAATTCAGAATATCAGAATCATGTAAAAAACCTAGACAAGAGTGCAAAATCAATATTATTTTGTTTGTTGTTATCCTAGTTGTAGATGAAATTTTCATATTTAATTTGCAACCAGTTATGGAAAGATAAATGAGAATGACACTAGTATTAAAATTATCACAATTTTATAGTTATGATAATTATAGCAACTTGTTTCGTGAAAATAATATGAAACATGCAAATTAATGGACAAATGTTAAGTTGTCAATGAATAGCAATGTAGAAAATTTGGCAAGTAATATAAGCAACAACGAGTCTGTAAATTTTCAACATGGTCACATTAGGAATCTTGATGATGCTTATGAGGTACTTGACACCTTAGAAGGTAGGATTATTATTTTGTATCCTCAAAGATATAGAATTCCCTCAATTGACTATGATCACACTTCAGCTAATGACACCTTTGCAAAGGTAAATATTTCTAGAGATCTTCACGAAAAAGAAGGTCCTATGAAATTCAACAATGACTCTCAATGTATCCATCCTACTAGTGATGAAGAGGCTATGTACTCTCATACTATCGGCACCAGGAATTGTGTGATATCTCAAGCAAATTTTTTCCCGATTGTAAGGTTGTACTATCTTCCAAGTCCCCTGATTCATTCAAGTGCTATAAAAGAAAAGAAAACGATAAATGGCAAGACTTGTAGACAAAGGATTTTAAATCCAATTATTTACCGAGTAATGATTAATGTCTTGAAGGATCTTGGAATGGTTTTAAGAGTGGTCTAGGACATGATGAAAATACTCTAAGTTCAATGATTAATAATGCAAACTCTTCCAATCTAGAAGCTGTTTTTTAAAGCAAAACAAACATTACAAAAATGTCTATAGAGATGCCAAGATTAAAGTGAAATGAGAAATATTTTCTTCCTTGATTCCTAGAGAAGATAGAAACATGCATGAACCCAAAGTTCTTAGTGAAGATACTATTTTTTGGAAATAATACTAAGAAGGGGGGTGAATCAGTATTATCAGATCAATAATTTAATTTTCAAAACTGATTTGCATACAATACTTCAGTTTACTGAACTAGCGTATATATGCAACTATACTTAATGAAACCAGTGTATATCTAGAGATTTTTTGTTTTACCCAAATTATCATGTAGTGAACTTTAATCAGTATATCAGTAATTCATTAGACAATGCAGTAAGAGTAGAATAAAGCATCACACATAAGCAACACAAACAAACACCAAGATATAAGGTGGAAACCCAACGTGGGTGAAAACCACCTACTACAATCGTCTCTGTCTTCTTTTAATAATAAGAGAATTATGTTTACCATTTTTGTACTGGTGCAACCTTATACCAGTATGCAGGCTTCTACCCATAGAAGGCTACAACCTTCTCTCGTTCTCCAGCTTCTACTGGAAGGGAGCTAGTACCCCATAGCTCTTGTTCTAGTTAATATGTTTACTAGTATGTAGGTGCCGGCCTACAGAAGGTTACGACTTTCTCTTTTCTTCCAGTGAACATGTTTAATCAATTTTCAGACTGGATCCATCAATAACATCATTCAATCATCACATATATCTTCATCAACCAATCTCCTTTGAACCAACCACAACTGAATTAATCAATCAATCTAACAACCTTCAATCTGATCTTTCAGAATGTTGTAACTAGAATACAGTAACCAGAACCCAAGTCAGAACCTAGAACACTAAAACAGCAAATAGAAGAAATTAAAACATATTTTATAAGGTATACACTACTTCCATGTGTCAGACATACATGCATATGCGCTTTCCTCAAAGCGAACCTATGTACAGATCTGCAAATCAAATTTATGATGTATACGTTGTTTTAATATGCAGAACTAGCGTGTATACGCGCCTTTTCTAAAGTGAACCTGTGTATAGATCTGTAAATGATGATTTAAACATTACAACAATTTCAGACTTCAGTCATACCTAGATCATCATATTTACAGACTACAACATGCGCCAATTATTTAGATAAATAATCAAACCACATAAAGATAATTCACTTCAAGCCTTAAGATCCTGATACATCATTAGATCTATCCTTCATCAAGCGCTAAGGTTCATCCTTGGTTCAGATCTAGCTATGCACCATAAGCCAATAACCTGCATACTAGATCTTAATTTCCATTAGATATTCAATACTTGAGTGCCTTTGGCTAATGATCTTCTCCTCCTTTTATAGTCTTAGGCCTTACTCAATGCCATGGACCAAAACCAATTAGGACCAATACCTTGGACCAAATACTTAGGGTCAATACCTCAGACCATATACCTTGGACCAATACCATGGATCAAAATACCATGGACAAAAATACCACGAACCAAATACCTTGGACCAAAACTTAGTTTTCCAAGATATACTTTCCTTTCTTTCTCTGAAAGTGCATGTGTATGTATACGCTCCTTTTGTTCTGTTAACCTGCGTGTATACGCTCCTTTGTCAAGGTGAACCTGGGTATACCTCTCTTTCTTCATTCTATGAATTCTGAACTGTAACTCTATGTTTTTAACCTACTGAACTATGATTTGTCATCTCAGTGAGTTGCCATCAAGGAAAACACCTGTGTCATAGTGCCAAGTCTGTGTCATAATGACAACAATCTCCCCCTTTAGACTTGATGGCAACACCAAGTCACTCTCCCCCTTTGTCATCAAGGGCAAAGAGTCATGCTCCCCTTGAGTACATTTTGAATTCTCTGATATGCTGAATTGTGCTTATTGAGCTCCTATGATTGGGCCCATGCTCCTCTTGAGCACAAGCAAGGTCTACAAAAAGATAACATGACTCTATACATATATCATCAATGACTTTCCTATCACCAAAGACTCATACATACATTCATCTCCCAATCAAGTGGGGATATACCAAATTTGAATCATCCTCTCAACCAAGTGGGGACATACATGACTAAAATATAGCAATTATTATATCATCCTTCCCATGCATAGTGGGGTTACAAAGTACATCAGGGACTCATCAAAAGACTAAAACATACAGAGACAAATTATTACATCATGGGTCTTTATATGACATTTATAACAAAGACCAAATTTCTAAAGAGGACCATGATAGTCATCAACAACTATCATCAGCAACATTTGTCAATCAACATCCTGACCAGCAACCATGGTCTCCCCCTGAACCAGTTCTACCTGAAATAAAAGAAACTATGTGAATCTATACCAAGATCTTCTAATAGAATTCCAACAATGCATTATTAGAAACATATGCTCCCCCTGAACCTGTGCTAGATGTTCACTGTCAAATCTGATCATTTCATATATCAGAAGAGTTATCAAAGCATCATCATTAGTTAGATATACATCAAGGTGTCAACAACTTATGAGAGCCAACATATTTCCACATGTCATCAACAGATTGTAACCACCATCAAGCAGAGTAGATAATGCATTGAACCATATCAGACCCCTTTTCTCCTGAGTTTGGCCCACAACTTCACCTCAAACCAACATATACATGACTGTACCTGTAGAAGCCAGCTTATGTACGTGACTACACTTCATGAAACTCGTGTATAGCCACCTTTTCTCAAAAAATGGATTTTAATAGTAGGATGATGCAACAACTACTCCCAGCTTCTGTCTAAGATATTCAAATGTCTCTTTGGGCAGTGGTTTGGTGAATATATAAGCAACCTATTCTTTGGAGGGAACATACTCCAATTTTACCTTTTGTTCAAACACTTGCTCACGTAGAGAATGATATTTGGTGGGTATGTGCTTGGTCTTGGAGTGGATGACTGTATTCTTTGAAATACTGATGGAACTTGTATTATCACATAGAATGGAGACGGGTGGAGTGCATGTGATCTAAATATCTTGCAAGGTTTACATCATCCAAAGTAGTTGTGTACAGCAAGATGCAATAGCTACATGTTCTACTTTAGCTGTAGATAATGCAATTGAACTTTGTTTCTTGATGAACCAAGATACTAACCCGAAACCCATATAGAATCCACCACCACTAGTGCTTTTTCTATCATCAACACTTCCTGCACAATCTGCATCTGTAGATGCATGAAGTGTGAGATATGTATCCCTAGAATATCATAAACCAAAGTTCTGTGTTCCTTGAAGATATTTGAAAATCATTTTGACTGCCTAAAGGTGTCATTCCTTTGGATCTGCTTGGAATCTTCCAACTATTCCTACTACATGCATCATGTCTGGTCAGGTACCTATTAGATAAAGTAGATATCCAATCATGGATCTGTAAGTTGGTTGATGTACTACTATTGATTCATCATTTGAGATGAGACTGCATCCTGTTACCATTGGGGTACATACTAGTTTAGAATCTTCCATGCCATACTTTTTCAAGATCTATTTGAGATATTTGGTTTGTGATAGAAAAATACCATCTTTATTTTGTTAAACTTGTAGACCAAGAAAATATGTAAGCTCACCAAGCAGAGACATTTCAAATTCTTTCTGCACTACCGAAGAAAAATTCCAACTCATGGCTTCTTCATTGCTACCAAAAATGATATCATCAACATAAACAACAAGTATTAGCACTTATTATTGTCAAAATTTGTATATAGATTGCTATCAGTTGATCCCTTTGAAAAACCTTGTTGATGGAGATATTTGTCAAGATCGTAATATCAGGCCCTTGGAGCTTGTTTCAGACCATAGAGAGCCTTTCTGAGTCTGCATACAATTTTTGCATCATTTCCAAGGATGAATCCATCTGGTTGCTCAATATAGACTTCTTCTTCTAAGTCTCCATTAAGAAAAGTAGATTTTACATCCATTTGGTATACTTTGAATTTCTGAAAACTAGAAAGAGCAAGAAACATTCATATTGCTTCAAGTCTAGCAATAGGTGCAAAATTTTCTTCAAAATCTATACCTTCTTGTTCAACATATCCTTTATAAACAAGTCTGGCCTTGCTTCTAATAACTTCTCCATTTTCATTCATCTTGTTTTTGAATATCCATTTAGTTCCTATGATATTCTTATCATGAGGTCTACGAACTAATTCCAAAGTATTATTCTTTTCAATTTGCTCAAGTTCTTCATTCATGACCTTGACCCAACATTCATATTTGCATGCTTCATTTACATTTTGAGGTTCGGTGGAAGATAGTAATGCTAGATAGCTTGAAGCTTCTGTAATACTTCTTCTTGTTTGCACACTTGCCTCTTTCTGTCACATAATTTGAGTTTCTGGATGATTTTTCTGAACATACCTGGACGGAGTCTTTTCTTCTACTATTGTCTCTTCTTTTGGTGCTTCATTGGTTTCTTCTTTAGAATTAGTGTGATTTGATGTGGGAGGATAATCCTCATCATCTTCATAATCTTCGGTTTTTATCTATTTTGGGTTTTTGCATGCTTGATCAACCACAACATCAATACTTTCAATAATTTTCCCAAGTCTTTTTTATAACATTTATATCCTTTACTTTGGGAAGAGTAACCAAAAAGAATACCTTCATCTACTATGGGTTCAAACTTACCAATTTTTTCATCCGTCCTTTTGATGTAACATTTCTTTCCAAAAACCTTGAAGTATTTTATAGTAGGGGTCTTACCATACCAAAGTTCATGTGGAGTTTGAGTGTTGTTTACCCGAACATTTGCTTGGTTGAGAATAGTGATGACAATGAATGCAGCTTCACCCCAGAAGGTTGCAAGAGTTATAGACTCATCTAGCATAGCACAAGCCATTTGTTGAATAGTTATGTTAATTCTTTCCACCACTTCATTTTGTTGAGGAGTCATTGCAGTGGAGAACTGCCTTTTTATTCCATGTTGTTCACAAAATTCAAAGAATTCATCCGAGGTAAATTCCCCTCCTCGATCAAATCTGAGGCATTTGATTTTGCGATCTAATTCATTTTCAACCAAAGCTTTGAAGGATTTGAAATTTTCAAATGCTACATCTTTATGCTTTAGAAGACCTATCCAACAAATTTTGGAAAAATCATCAATGAACAATATAAAGTATTCTTCTCCACGAGGCGACTTTTTCCTTGATCGTCCACATAAATCAGTATGAACAAGTTCAAGAGGCTTACTAGTTCATCATTCCTTTTCAGGGAAGTGCGATCTGGTTTTCTTACCGAATTGACATGATTTTCATATTGTATTTTCAGGAATGCTAATATAAGGAAGATCACGAACAACCTGGAATCTCCATGCTTTTCTTATTTGATAAAATCTTAGATGCCCTAATCTTCTGTGCCATAGCCAGTGTTCATCATATTTACTTAGATAGCAATGTTGTTGTCCTCCCTTGAGTATGTATAAGTTGTTTGGAGTTTGTGTACCTTCGATTATAGTTTCTCGTATATCAAGCTCACGAACAACACATTTGTTTGATCAAAATATTACTTCATTTCCTTGATCACACATTTGACTGACACTCAACAGGTTATGATTTAGACCATCAACATACATAACATTCCCATCTTTAACCTTTTCTTTTAAGAAAATAGAGCCTTTACCTTTTATGACAGCAAGAGATTCATTTCCAAATGAGACCTTCTTTCCCTTTTCTAAGGCATTATATGAGTGAAGTTTTTCTTTGTCACCTGTCATGTGTTTTGAGCATCCACTGTCGATGTACCACTAATTTTCTTATCCTTCTGCATAAAAGGCTATTCCAGATCTTTTTTTTTTATGGTTCTTTCTTTCTCTATATTTTAGGTATTAATGGAGTTTTTTCCTTTTGTCGAAATTTACTCCTGCATTCAGATTCTTCATGACCAAAGTTGTTGCATATAGAGCATTCCATTCCATTTTCAAGAAGAGAAAAGTTATTGTAGGACCTTCTCATGATCCCTGTCACATTCCTTTAATTTTGTGCTTCTCTAGTCATGATGGTCTTGTAAGCAACACATTGAGCAGCTTTGTGTCCAAAGTTATGACATGAAAAACATTGGCCATTAAAGAAGTTCCTGCGATTATCAAATCTACTAACCTGGTGATTGTAGTTTCTATTTATATTCATTCCTGAAGCAAACTGAGTATAATTTACTTGAGGTTGGTTGTGGATTCTTGAAGTAAATTGAGCTTGATTTACCTGGTGATCTATTTTATACCTTTGCTGACAATTGTCAAACTATTCACTGCTCTTTGCTACATAGAGATAGCTTTTAGTGGAGGTTGACGACTTTTGTGCTTGAGATGCTTCTTTAGTATATTCAAGACCTATCTTTATTAGAGGAGAACTTTGTACTTTGATAATTTCATTTAAGATTTTTGATCCTTTAGCAAATCTAATATTGAGAGCTTTTTTTTTCTCAATATCTTTTCTTAGACCCACAAGTTCACATTCTATCTTTTCATTGTGTTTTTATCTTTCAGCAAGTTGGAATGTCAAAGTATCTATAATCATATTCTTTTCTTCTAAATAGATTTTGAATTTAGAGATTTCTTCATAAAGATCATCTTCATCTAAAGCATCCAAGAAATCATCATCTTCATAAGCCATCAGAAGTCTATAGTCATTACTATTTTCATCTTCATCACTAATTGATAAACCATCACTATCTTCATGAGTATAGTAGCTCTTCTTACTTACACTTTTTTTTCTATTCCATTTTGTGGATTCGTTACCTTTATCAAATTTATCATTATAAGGACATTTGGAAGCATAATGACTGACTCTTCCATAAGAAAAACATTTGAAACGTAGTTTACCTCTGGATCTTTCAGAACCCCGTTGAAGGTTCTTGACAAAGTTTGCTTCTTCTTCTCCTTCTGAAATATGTCTTAATTCATTGAGTTCTTCTTTTCCTTTTGCTGAAGCTTTAAATGCAACTTCTATCATATCTGATGGACCTCCTTTTCTCATCTCAAAGTTAGTTAAGATTTTGTGTAGTTGTGTCATAGTAATAGTCCGTAGATCCTGCTTTTCTTCTATGGCAGATACTTTTGATTCAAATATAGCAGACAAGGATCTTAAAACCTTTTAAAATAAAGTAACTTCCTTTATCTCTTCACCCAGAATCTTCATGCAATTAACAATCTCATCTATACGTAAGAAGAAACTAGTTATACTTTCATCATTGTGCATCTTGAGAGTTTCATATTGAATTCTGAGAGTTTGCAGTTTAACATGTTTTACCTGAGAGTCTCCTTCGTAGCTTAGAATGATTTTGTCCCATATTTCTTTGGTGGATTTGAGCTGCATAACTTTGACAATCTATGATTGTGAGAGACTTCCCAATAATGTATTGACAGCCTTGTCATTGGTTTCATATTTCTTTTTACCTACCGCATCTGTAGGAATTGCTGATGGAAATGTATATCCTCCTTCCACGATTTCCCAGACATCTGTTCCAAGAGATTGAAGATAGGTTGTGCTTCTTACCTGCCAATAAACAAAATTTTTCCCGTCAAAGATTGGCGGTCTGATGGATCCCCCATTTTCTTGATTACTCATGATGATGGACCTTCCTTCAAGCAATCAAGCTTCTTCTGAAGGACCTGCTCTAATTCCAATTGTTGGAAATAATACTCTCAGGGGGGTGAATCAGTATTATCAGATCAATAATTTAATTTTCAAAACTGATTTGTATACACTACCTCAGTTTAGTGAGCTAGCATGTACACAAAACTATACTTAATGAAACTAGTGTATATGCAGAGGTCTTTTGTTTTACCCAAATTATCATGTAGTGAACTTTAATCAGTATATCAGTAATTCATTAGACGGTGCAGTAAGAGCAGAATAAAGCATCACACATAAGAAACACACATAAACAACAAGATATTAGGTGGAAACCCAATGTGGGTGAAACCACCTGCTACAATCGTCTCTGTCTTCTTTTAATAACAAGAGAATTATGTTTACATTTTTTGTACTGGTGCAGCCTTATACCAGTATACAGGCTTCTACCCATAGAAGGCTACAACCTTCTCTCATTCTCCAACTTCTACTGGAAGGGAGCTAGTATCCCCTAGCTCTTGTACTAGCTAATATGTTTACTAGTATGTAGGTGCCGACCTACAGAAGGCTGCGACTTTCTCTTTTCTTCCAGTGAACACGTTTCATCAATTTCAGACTGGATCCATCAATAACATCATTCAATCATCACATATATCTGCATCAACCAATCTCCTTTGAACCAACCACAACTAAATTAATTAATCACTCTAACAACCCTTCAATATGATCTTTTAGAATGTTGTAACTAGAATACAGTAACCAGAACCCAAGTCAGAACCCAGAACACTGAAACAGCAAATAGAAGCAACTCAAACATATTTTATAAGGTATACGCTACTTCCATGTGTCAGACATGCGTGCATACTTGCTTTCCTCAAAGCGAACCTGCGTACAGATCTGCAAGTCAAATTTATGATGTATACGTTGTTTTGATATGCAGAACCAGCGTGTATACACGCCTTTTCTAAAGTGAACCTGTGTATAGATCTGTAAATGATGATTTAAAAATTACAACAATTTCAGACTTCAGTCATACCTAGATCATCATATTTACAGACTACAACATGCACCAATTATTTAGATAAATAATCAAACCACATAAAGATAATTCACTTCAAGCCTTAAGATCCTGATACATCATTAGATCTATCCTTCATCAAGCGCTAAGGTTCATCCTTGGTTCAGATCTAGCTATGAACCATAAGCCAACAACCTGAATACTAGATCTTACTCTTCATCAAATATTCAATACTTGAGTGCCTTTGGCTAATGATCTTCCCCTCCTTTTATAGTCTTAGGCCTTACTCAATACCATGGACCAAAGCCACTTAGGACCAATACCTTGGACCAAATACTTAGGGTCAATACCTTAGACCATACACCTTGGACCAATACCATCGATCAAAATACCATGGACCAAAATACCATGGACCAAATACCTTGGACCAAAACTTAGTTTTCCAAGATATATGCGCCTTTCATTCTATGAAAGTGTGTGTGTACGTATATGCTCCTTTTGGTCTGCTAACCCACGTGTATATGCTCCTTTTTCAAGGTGAATCTGTGTATGATTCTCTTTCCTCTTTCTGTGAAGTCTGATCTGTAACTCTATGTTGTTAACCTGTTGAACTGTGATCGGTCATCTGAGTGAGTTGCCATCAAGGACAACACCTGTGTCATAGTGCCGACACTATTGATGATAATTTTCATTCATTTGTTGGTGTTCTTGGGGAGATATGCAGTCTGAAATCCAAGGCATTGGATAATGCTTTTAATGAAACTAAAGGTAGAACAAATGGACATCAAGTTGGAGATTTAGAGACATATTCAGGTAAAGGTGCTAGTTTACCTCTATAAAAGATCTCATTGGGTGGTCAAGGTGATGAGGAATGTGTTGTTGAACTTGGATTGGGAAGGGTATCTCAAGAATCAAACTAGTTGTTAAAAGACATGTCAAGTTTGGAAACTCGGGATCAGAGGTATAGCTTCCCCAAAGACCCTAAATTGTCTGATAATTCTGGGTGTGCTCTTTTTTAGAACGACATGGTCAATGCAACAATTGAAGAATTTCTAGGACCACCTCAATAAGAAAAAGAGTGCAGACTCGAAAATGAGGATTTTATTACAATTGGAATGGGGGATTTTGTACAAGATTTAGATGTTCTTGAAAGGTCAAAAGAGTATACAAGAAAAAACGAAAGTGAGATGTGTGACTCCAGAAGAGAAAGTGAAATTAATTCCAAAATTGAGCCTATATAATTTAGTGTCATTCCAAACAGTTTGGGAATAGATACAAATATTTTATTTTTAGTCATGATGCTTTGCAATGACATGTTAACAAAAACAATTGTTAATTTTGACTACATTTATAACAATGCCTTTTCCCAACAAAATGGAGTGCTATTTTGGGTCTTAAATGGCACCAATTTTTAGTTCTGACAAGAATGTGTTGAACCATTGTTCCAACAAACGGTTCCTCCTTTGGAGATAAACAAGATTTTTTCTTCTATTTTTCCTTTATTTCTTGTTTGATTCTTTTATGATGGAAGAAAGGAGGAAATTTGCCTTAAATTTCTAGGTGTTTTTTGTGATGTTTGTAACATTGATGGGAAAGGTGATTGTAGTTGATACCACCCTACCAATTTCTTGGCATGAAAATTTAACTCTATTTTGAGAACATGCAATCCAACACTACCCATAATGCAATGACACAAATTAATAAAACCATAAAGAGTAAGCGATGACAAGGAGAATTTTTCACCTACAACAAGGAACACCTCAAACCATAAATACGTCTAGTGACATAAATATTTCCTTATTAGCCAAATTTCCAAATGAAATTACTAGAAAGAGGAAATATTAAATAAAATAACAATTCACAATGTAAGAATCATGTAAAAGACCTAGACTTGAGTGAAAAATCAATGTTCTTTTGTTTGTTGTCATCCTAGTTGTAGATGAAATTTTCATATTGAATTTGTAACCAGTTATGGAAAGCTAAATTAGAGTGACACTAGTATGACAATTATAATAACTTAATAGTTATGATAATTATAACAACTTTCTTGGTGAAAATAATATGAAATATGCAAATGAATGGAGAAATGTTAAGTTGTCAATGAATAGGAAAGTAGAAAGTTTGGCTAGTAATATAAGCAACACCAAGTCTGACAATTTTCAATATGGTCAAATTAGGAATCCCAATAATGCTCACTAGGTATTTGATAGCTTAGAAGGTAGGATTACTATTTTGGATCCTAAAAGATATAAAATGGCCACATTTGGCTGTGATCACACTTCATCTAATGACACCTTTGCAAAGAGACATATCTCTAGAGATCTTCACCAAAAATAAGGTACATTGAAATTTAAGAATGACTCTCAACATGGCCATCCTACTAGTGATGAATAGGTTATGTCCTCTTGTATTATGGGCACCAAGAATGTGTGTGATATCTCAGGAAAATATTTTCCTGATTGTAAGGCTGAACTATCTTCCAAGTCTGTTGATTCATTTAATTTCTCTAGTAGAAAAGAAAATGATAATTGGCAATACTTCTAGGAGGAGGTTTTTAAATCCAATTATTTAGCTGGTAATGATTATTATCTTGAAGGATCTTGGAATGGTTTGAAGATTGATCTAGGACATGATGAAAATACTCCAACTTCAGTTACTAATAATGCAAACTCTTCCAATCAGGAAGCTAGTTTTTAAAGCGAAACAAACATTAGAAGAGTAAAGTGGACTCACGAATGTTTACTTCCTTGACTCTTGGAGAAGATAGAAATATGCATGAAGCTCAAGTTGTTAGTGAATATACTATTGATCATAATTTTCATTCATTTGTTGATGTTCTTTGGGATAGATGCAGTCTGAAATCCGACGCATTGGATAATGCTTTTACTGAAACTAGAGGTAGAACAATTGTACATCAAGTTGGAGATTTAGAGACATATTTAGTTAAATATGTAGGATTATCTCTACAAAATATCTCATTGGGTGGTCAAAGGGATGAGGAACATATTGTTGAAGTTATTTTGGAAAGGGTAACTCAAGAGTCAAATTGGTTGTTAAAACACATGCCAATTTTGGAAACTTGGGATTAGAGGAATAGCTTCCCCAAAGACCCTGAATTGAATGAGAATTCTGGGTGTGCTTTGTTTGAGAAGGACATGGTTAATGAAGTAATGGAAGAATTTTCAGGACCACCCCAATAAGAAAAAAAGTATAGAATCGACAATGAAGATTTTTTTACAATTGGAATAGGGGATTCTGTACAAGATTTAGATATTCTTGAAAGGTCAATTAGTATACAAGAAAAAAAAAAGTGATATGTGTGACTCCAAAAAAGAAAGTGAAATTAATTCCAAAACTAAGACTGTATCATTCATTATTATTCCAAAGAGTTTGGGGAAAAATACAGAGATTTACGCAACGTCATAAGGGTGCAAGAGTAATGATACAAATAATTTACATCTTCTTCTCATATGTCACAAGGCCCAAGAGGCTCATGTTTTTGAAGGTGTGCCTCAATTTTTGTTTAACTTTCACTCCTTGAAATTCTATTAGATCATTTTAAGTTCCAATTATTTTATTTTCAGTCATGCTATTTTGCAATGACATGTTACAAAAACCAATTATTAATTTTGACTAAATTTATAACAATGCCTTTTCCCAACAAAATGGTGTACTTTTTAGGGTCTTAAAAAGCACCAATATTTAGTTCTAACAAGTATGTGTTGAACCGTTGTTCCAAAAAATGGTTCCTCCTTTGTAAATAAACAAGAATTTTGTTTCTACTTTTTCCTTTATTTCTTGTATGATTCTTTTATGATGGGAGAAAGTAGGAAATTTGCCTTAAATTTCTAGGCATTTTTTGCAATGTTTGTAACATTGATGGGAAAGGTGATTGTAGTTGATACCGCCCTAGAAATTTCTTGGCATTAAAATTTAACTCTATTTTGAGAACATGAAATCCAACAATACTTATAATGAAATGACACAAAGTAATAAAACCATAAAGAGTAAGTGATGACAAGGAGCATTTTTCACCTAGAACAAGGAACACCTCAAACCATCAATATGTCTAGTGACATAATTGTTACCTTATCAGCCAACATTCCAAATGAAACTACCAGAAAGAGGAAATCTTAAATAAAACAACAATTCAGAATATAAGAATCATGCAAAAAACCTATACTAAACTGCAAAATCAATTTTCTTTTGTTTGTTGATATCTTGGTTGTAGAAGAAATTTTCATATTGAATTTGCAACTAGTTATGGCAAGCTAAATGAGAGTGACACTAGTATGATAGTTATAACAAATTTCTAGTTATGATCATTATAACAACTTGCTTGGTGAAAATAATATGAAATATGCAAATGAATGAACAAATATTAAGTTGTCTATGAATAACAATGCAGAAACTTTGGCTAGTAGTATAAGCAGCAATTAGTCTGGCAATCTTTGACATGGTCACATTAGGAATCTTAATGATGCTTATTAGATATCTAACACCTTAGAAGCTAGGATTACTATTTTTGATCCTCAAATATAGAAAATGGCCTCAATTGACTCTGATAACAGTTCAACTAATGACACCTTTGCAGAGAGAGATATTTCTAGAGATCTTCACCAAAAAGAAGGTACATTGAAATTCAACAATGACTCTCAACATAACCATCCTACCAATGGTGAAGAGGTTATTTCCTCTCATAATATGGGCACTAATAATGTGTGTGATATCTCAGGAAAAGTTTTTCCCGATTGTAAGGTTGAATTGTCTTCCAAGTCCCTGATTCATTCAAGTTCTTTAGTAGAAAATAAAATGATAATTAGCAAGACTTGTAGGTAGAGGCTTTTAAATCCAATTATTTACCTGGTAATGATTATTGTCTTGAAGGATCTTGGAATGTCTTGAAGAGTGATCTAGGACATGATGAAAATACTCTAAGTTTAGTGACTAATAATGAAAACTCTTCCAATCTAGAAGCTAGTTTTTAATGCAAAACAAAAATTAGAAGAGTAGATATAGAAACGTCAATGAGTAAAGTGAACCCAGAAATGTTTTCTTCCTTGACTCCTGGAGAATATAGAAATATGCATAAAACTCAAGTTCTTAGTGAAGATACTATTGACGATAGCTTTGATGCATTTGTTTATGTTCTTGTAGACAGATGCAGTCTAAAATCCAAGGCATTGGATAATGCTTTTAATGAAACTAAAGGTAGAACAATTGGACATCAAGTTGGAGATTTAGATACATATTTAGGTAGAGATGCTTGTTTACCTCTACGAAAGATCTCATTGGGTGATCAAAGGAATCAGGAACTAATTGTTGAAGTTGGATTGGAAAGGGTAACTCAAAAATCAAACTGGTTGTTAAAGTCACACTTATGTTGGTTCCACGATGATCATGGATTGTACTTGAAACAAGGATGCAATGTATGCTTCACATGCTTTCAATGAGATATTATTTTCCATCTGATAGTCCTTATCTAACTCAAACATTACCCTCTAATCTCCAAAAACAATAACTGATGTGAACCGATGGAAAGAAATTCTTCATGAGAATGAGTCAACCTGTGGCAATAACATGAATAGAAAAAAATGTGGGATTGCACATTACACACTTGGGTTGTGGGATTGGAGAGTGATATTGAATGTATGATCCCACAATCCAAGAGTGTAATGCTGGGATTAGTTGTGAGGCACATGTGTCTAATTAGGTACAAAAAAAGAGATCACTACTCCTAGATGTGATAGTAACACTTCATCTTCCATAACTACAATGGAAGTGTGTCCATTAAGCTCAAGTAAAAGTGTCCTAAATATTGCATAGACTACCTTCTCAACAGTCTATCCAACCCATTTGTGTTCAGTAAAAGACACCAACATGATTCTTTATATTAACTAACCTCTCATTCTTTGTATACGATCTATACATGACAATAGAATTGCCCACATAAATGTTTATTATATCTTTTCCACCAAATGTGATACCAAGATTAGACCGTTTGTAGCATTCATGTTCTTTCCCTTAAGATTCCATATGTGGGTGCATTATCAACTCATTGAAACAAAATCTATTTATCCTCTAAAACCAACCACGAGAAATGAACCCACTACTCACTTCACAATAGGTCAATTTACATTCACCAGACTTAACATTGCTAAGATTAAAAACCTCCTCAATACCACATGTAAGAAACAATTTATCATTAGGGCTCCAAGAAACAAGTGATGTTGGTTTCTAGTGTGAAATTACTTGATTGTTCTCTTCCTCACTCTATGTACTCTAAGGACAATTTCTTCCCAAAATGTCTAGAATTGAATCTGCCATATATTCCCCCCCTATGCTAGGTTAATGGGTAACATTAGGCTCCTACTTGGGGACACGTGCTTCTCATGAGAGTGCATGATAACTCCAACAGATAATCATGTAATTGTGAGAATGAGGAAATTACTGGTTAAAGCACCATTAATGATGACATGTACATTGACCCTTTACTATGTGCCTGACCATCATGAAAAATAGTGATACATTGAAATCATGATGCTAGATGGATAGAACTTCCTTCATTGCTAGTCTAAAATAAATTCTAGGCATTTTTAGACCAAAAATATCATCAAGATAATCCTCGAGATCTGAAATCTAACCCTTGTTGCCACCTTTGAGTGTATGAAATTTTCCATGTATTGTTTGCTAAAAATTTGGTCCAAATCCTAAGGCAAAAGATTGAGCCTTTGATGTAGGAATGATATTACATGTATCCTTTCTCTATCTCCACATACTACCAACAAAATTCAAAGTTTTAGCTATGAATTCATGAGTGTAATGTTGGGATTAGTAGTGAGCCACACTTATCCAAATAGTTTCTAAAAAAAAGATCACTACTACTTGATGTGATAGTAACACTTCATATTCCATAACTATAATGGCATTATGTCCATTAAGATCAAATAAACATCTCCCAAATCTTGCATAGACTACCTTCTCAATAGTTTGTCCAACCAATTTTCCTTTAGTAAAAGACACAAACATGTTTCTTTCTATTAATTAACCTCTCAATTTTTGTATACGAGTTGTACATGACAATAGCATTGTCCCCATAAATGTTGATTATATATTTTCCACCAAATCGTTTACCCAGATAAGACCATTTTTAGCATTCCTATCCTTTCCCTTAATATTCGATATGTGGGTGCATTATCAACTCAGTGAAACATAAACAGTTTGTCCTCTAAAGCCAACCACAAGAAATGAACCCACTATTGGCTTCACCATAGCTTATTTTACATTCACTATCCTAAACATTCCTAGGCTTAGCAACTTCCTCAATACCACATGTAAGCAATAGTTTATCATTAGGGCTCCAAGCAAAAAATGGCACTGGTTTCTTGTGTGAAATTACTTGAATGTTTGCTTCCTCACTTAATCAATTCTAAAAACCATTTTTTCCTAAAAATTCTATAGTTAAATCTAGCATATATATCCCCCCTATGCTAGGTTAATGGGTATCATTATGCTCCTAATTGGGGACATGTACTTCTCATTAGAGTGCATGAGGATTCCAGTATCTCATCATGTAATCATGAGAATGAGCAGTTTACCAGTTAAAACATCATGAATGTTGAAAAGTAGAGTGACCCTTTCCTGTGTGCTAGACCATCATGCAAAATAGTGGCACATCGAAATCACGATGCTAGTAGGCTAGAACTTCCTTTGTTGCTAGTCTAAAATAAATTATAGTCATTTTCAGAACATAAATATCATTAAGAGCATCCTCCAAATCTAAAATATAACACTTAGTACCATCTATGAGTGTATGAAATTGTCCATGTATCATTTCCTAAAAATGTGGTCCACATCTTAAGGCAAATGACCAAGCCTTTGATGTAGGAATGATATAAAACGTGTCCTTTCTCTTGCTCCACATGCTGCCAACAAAATTCAATGTTTTAGCTATGAATTTAGTTATGTAATGTTGGGATTAGTATTGAGGCACACGTGTCTAATTAGTAACTAAAAAGATATCACTACTCCTAGATGTGATAGTAACAATTCATCTTCCATAACTATAATCATATTGTCTCCATTAATCTCAAGTTAACATCTCCCAAATTGCATAGACTACATTCTGAACAGTCTGAGCAACCCATCTACCTTCAGTAAAGGACACCAACATGATTCTTTCTATTAATTAACCTCTCAGTTTTTTTATATGAGTTGTACATGAAAATAGAATTGTTCCCATAAATGTTGATTATATCTTTTCCACCAAAAGTGATACCCATATTAGACTATTTTAGCATTCTTGTCCTTTCCTTTAAGGTTCCATATGTGGGTGCATTATCAACTCAGTGAAACATAAACTATTTATCCTTTGAAACCAACCATGGGAAATGAACCCACTATTGACTTCAACATAGGTCAATTTACATTCACCAGCCTCAACATTCCTAAGCTTAAAAACCTCCTCAATACTACATGTAAGAAAGAGTTTATCATCAGGGCTACAAGCAAAAAATGATGCTCATTTCTGGTGTGCAATTACTCGAATGTTCTCTTCCTCACTCTATTTGTTATAAAATCCTTTTCTTCCAAAAAATTATAGAATTGAATCTGGCATATATATCACCCCTATGCTATGTTAATGGGTAACTTTAGGCTCCTACTTGGGGATGCACTTCTCATGAGAGTGCATGAGAACTCAACCCTCTCATCATGTAATCGTGAGAATGAGCACTTTACCAGTTAAAACACCATCAAAGCTGACAAGTAGAGTGACCCTTTCTTCTATGCCTAACCATCATGCAAAATAGTGACACATAAAAATCACGATGCTAGTAGGCTATAACTTCCTTCGTTTCTATTCTAAAATAAATTATAGGCATTTGTAGACCAAAAATATCATCAAGAGAATCCTCTAGATCTCAAATCTTACCCTTACTACCACTTATGAGTGTATGAAGTTGTCCGTGTATCATTTCCTAAAAATGTGGTCCACATCTTAAGGGAAAATACTGAGACTTTGATGTAGGAGTGATATAACATGCATCCTTTCTCAGGCTCTAGATACTGCCAAAAAATTCAAAGATTTAGCTATGAATTGAAGAGTATAATGTTTGGATGATTAGTGAGGCACATGTGTATAATTAGTTACTAAAAAAGAGATCATTACTCTTAGATGTGATAGTAACACTTCATATTCCATAACTATAATCACATTGTCTCCATTAATCTCAAGTAAACATCTCCCAAATCTTGAATAGACTGCATTCTAAATAGTCTGTCCAACCCATTTTCCTTCTGTAAAAGACACCAACATGATTGTTTCCATTAATTAACCTCTCATTTTTGTATACGAGTTGTACATGACAATAGCGTTGTCCCCATAAATTTTGATTATATCTTTTCCACCAAATATGATACCCATATTAGACAAATTTTAGCATTCTTGTCCTTTCCTAAGATTCCATATGTGGGTGCATTATCAACTCACTGAAACATAACCTATTTATCCAATGAAACCAACCATAGAAATGAACTCACTATTGGCTTCACCATAGGTCAGTTTACATTCACCAGCCTCAACATTCCTAACCTTAACAACCTCCACAATACCACATATAAGAAATGGTTTATCATCAGGGCTTCAACCAACAAATGATGCTAGTGTCTGGTGTAGAATTACACTAATGTTCTCTTACTCGCTCTATCTATTATAAAATCCTTTTCTTCCAAAAATGTATATAATTGAATCATGCATATATATCCCCCCTATGCTATGTTAGTGCGTAACATTAGGCTCCTACTTGGGGACATGCTTCTCATGAGAGTGCATGAAAACTCTAGCATCCCATCACATAACCATGAGAATGATCACTTTAACAGTTAAAACACCATCAAAGCTAATAAGTAGAGTGACCCTTTCCTCTATGCCTGACCATCATGAAAAACAATGATACATCAAAATCATGATGCTAGTAGGCTTGAACTTCCTTCGTCGCTAGACTAAAATAAATTATAGGCATTTGTAGACCAAAAATATGATCAAGAGCATCGTCGAGATTTGAAATCTAGCCCTTTCTACCACTCGTGAGAGTATGAAACTATCCATGTATCATTTTATAAAATTTGGTCCATATCCTATGGAAAAAGAATGATCCTTTGATGTAGGAATGATATAACATGTATTCTTTCTTTGGCTCCACATACTTCCAACAAAACGCAAAGATTTAGCTATGAATTCAGGAGTGCAATGATGCAATTATTAGTGAGTCACACATGTCTAATCAGTTACTAAAACATAGATCGCTACTCCCGTATGTGATAGTAACACTTCATCTTATATAACTATAATGGCATTGTGTTCATTAAGATCAAGTAAAAAATCTCCCAAATCTTGCATAGACTACCTTCTAAACAGTCTGTCCAACCCACTTGCCTTCAGTAAAAGACACCAATAGGGTTCTTTCTATTAATTAACCTCTATTTTTTTTTATATGAGTTGTAAATGACAATAGCATTGTCACCACCAATGTTGATTATATCTTTCAGCCAAATGTGATACCCAAATTAGATCATTTTTAGCATTCCTATCCTTTCCCTTAAGATTATATATGTGGCTGCATTATCAACTTAGTGAAAAATAAACTGTTTATCCTCTTAAACCAACCATAGGAAATGAATCCACTATTGGCTTCACCATAGGTCATTTTACATTCACCAACCTCAACATTCCTAATCTTAACAACCTCCTCAATACCACATGTAAGCAACAATTTATCATTAGGGATCTAAGCAAAAAATGATGTTGGTTTATGGTGTGAAATTACTCGAATGTTCTCTTCCTCACTCCATATGTTCTAAAAACCATTTCTTCCCAAAATGTCTAGAATTGAATATTACATATATATCGCCCCTATGCTATGTTAATGGGTAACATTAGGCTCCTACTTGGGGACATGGGCTTCTCATGAGATTGCATGAGAAATAGAGCGTCCCATCATGTAATTGTGAAAATAAGAACTTTACCAAATAAAACACCATCAAAGATGACAAGTATAGTGACCCTTTCCTCCGTGCCCAACCATCATGCAAAACAATGACACATCAAAATCATAATGCTAGTAGACTAGAACTTCATTCCTTGCTAGTCTAAAATAAATTCTAGGCATTTGTAGACCAAAATTACCATCAAGAGCATCATCCAAATCTGAAATCTAACGCTTAGTACCACCTTTGAGTGTATGAAACCGTTTGTGTATCATTTGGTAGAGATCTAGTGCACATCCTAAGGCAAAAGACTGAGCATTTGAAGTAAGAATTATATAACATGTATCACAGGTCTTATAAAGAAGGATTACTATTTTGGATTCTCAAAGACTAGAAAATGTCCTCGACTCATTGTGATCACATTTCAGCTAGTGACACCATTACAAAGATAGATATCTCTAAAGATCTTCACCAAAAACAAGGTACGTTGAAATTCAACAATGACACTCAAGGTAGCCGTACTACTAGTGATGAAGAGGCCATGCCCCCTCATACTATGGGTACCAAGAATGTATGTGATATATCAGGGAAAGATTTTCCCAATTGTAAGGCCGAATTCGCAAGACTTGTATGAAGAGGTTTCAAATCCAATTATTTACCTGGTAATGATTATTGTCTTGAATGGTCTTGGAATGGTTTGATGAATGATATAAGACATGACGAAAATATTTTAAGTTCAATGTCTAATAATGCAAACTCTTCCAATTCAGAAGCTAGTTTTTGAATCCAAGCAACCATTAGCAGAGTGGATATAGAGATGTCAACCAGTAAAGTGAACTCGGAAATATTTTCTACCTTGACTCTTGGAGAAGATAGAAACATGCATCAATCTCAAGTTCTTAGTGAATATACTCTTGATGATAGTGTCCATTCATTTTCTGATGTTCTTAGGGAGAGATGGAGTCTGAAATCTAAGCCATTAGATAATTCTTTTACTAAAACTAAAGTTAGAACAATTGGACATCAAGATGGATATTTAGAGACATATTCAGGGAAATATATTGGTTTATCTCTACAAGAGATCTCACTGGCTAGTAAAAAGGATGAGGAACTAATTGTTGAAGTTGCATTGGAAAGGGTAACTCATGAATCAAACTGGATGTTAAAATGCATGCCAAGGTGGGAAACTCAAGATCAGAGGTATAACTTTCCCGAAGACCCTGAATTGTCTAAGAATTTTGGGTGTTATTTTTCTGAGAAGGACATGGTTCATGTAGTAATAGAAGAATTGTCACGACCACCTCAACAAGAAAAAGAGTCCAGACTTGGCGATGAATATTTTGTTACAGTTGGAAGGGGGAATTTTGTACAAGATTCATATATCATTGAAATGTCAAATGAGTATACAAGAAAAAAGGAAAGTGAGTTGTGTGAATCCAAAAACGAAAGTGAAATAAATTCCAAAACTGAGCCTGTATCATTTAGTGTCATTCCAAAGAGTTTGGGGATAGATATAGAGATTTGTACAACATCATAAGGGTGGAACAGTAATGTTACAAATACTTTACATCTTCCTCTAGAATGTGACAAGGCCCAAGAGGCTCATGTTTTTCAAGGTATGCCTCAGTTTGTGTTTACCTTTCATTGCTTCAAATGCTATTAGACCATTGTAGCTTCCAATTATTTTATTTTCAATCATGCTATTTTGAAATGACATGTTACAAAAAAAGAAATTGTTAATTTTGACTAAACTGTGATTGTAGTTGATACCGCCCTAGCAATTTCTTGGCATTAAAATTTAACTCTAATTTGAGAACATACATTCCAACAATACTCATAATGCACTGACACAAATTAATAAAACCATAACTAGTAAGTGATGACAAGGAGCATTTTGCACCTACAACAAGGAACACCTCAAACCATCAATACATTTAATGACATAATTGTTGTCTTATTAGCTAACATTCCAAATGAAACTATGAAAAAGAGGAAATGTTAAATAAAACAACAATTCAAAATATAAGAATCGTATAAAAAGCCTAGACTAGAATGCAAAATCAATATTCTTTTTTTTGTTGTTATCCTAGTTGTAGATGAAATTTTTATATTGAATTTACAACCAGTTATGGAAAGATAAATGAGAGTGACACTAGTATGATAATTATAACAATTTTCTAGTTATGATAATTATAACAACTTGCATTGTGAAAATAATATGAAACATGCAAATTAATGGACCAATGTTAAGTTGTCAATGAATAGCAATGCATAATGTTTGGCTAGTAATATAAGCAGCAGTGAGTCTGACAATTTACAACATGGTTAGATAAGGAACCCTAATGATGCTTACGAGGTATTTGACACCTTATAAGGTAGGATTATTATTTTGGATCCTAAAACATATAAAATGGACTCAATTGACTCGAAAAGGGAGATATTTCTGGAGATCTTCAAGAAAGAGAAGGTCTTATGAAATTCAACAATGACTCTCAACGTAGCCATCCTACTAGTGATTTAGAGGCTATGTACTCTCATACTATGGGCACCAAGAGTGTGTTGGATATCTCAGGCAAAGCTTTTCTCGATTGTAAGGTTGAGCTGTCTTCCAAGTCCCCTCATTCATTCAAGTGCTCTAGTAGAAAATAAAATGATAATTGGAAAGACTTTTAGGCAGAGGCTTTTAAAACCAATTATTTACCTGAAATTGATTATTGTCTTGAAGGATCTTGCAATGGTTTGAAAAGTGATCTAGGACATGATGAAGATACTCCTTGTTTAGTGAGTAATAATGCAAACTCTTCCTATCTCGAAGCTAGTTTTTAAAGTGAAACAAACATTAGAAGAGTGGATATTACATATACGTCAACGAGTAAAGTAAAATCAGAAATGTTTTCTTCCTTGACTCTGGGAGAAGATAGCAACATGCATCAATATTAAGTTCTTAATGAAGATACTATTGATAATAATTTTCATTCATTTATTGATGTTCTTGAGGAGAGATGTAGTTTGAAATCCAAGGCATTGGATAATGCTTTTAATGAAGCCAAAAGTAGAACAATTGGACATCAAGTTGGAGATTTAGAGACATATTCACGTAAAGATGCTAGTTTAACTCTACAAAATATCTCATTGGGTGGTAAAAGGGATGAAGAATCGAATGTTGCACGTCGATTGGAAAGGGTAACTTGAGAATCAAATTGGTTCTTAAAACACATGCCATGTTTGGAAACTCGGGATTAGAGGTATAACTTCACAAAAGACCTTGAATTGTCTGAGAATTTTGGTTGTGATTTTTTTTAGAAGGACATGGTTAATGTAGCAATGGAAGAATTACCAGGACCACCCCAACAAGAAAAAGAGTGCAGACTCGACAATGAATATTTTATTACAATTGGAATGGGGGATTCTATACAAGATTTAGATATCCTTGAAATGTCAAATGAGTATAAAAAAAAAGATGAAAGTGAGATGTGTGACACCAAAAAATAAAATAAAATTAATTCCAAAATTTAGCCTATATAATTCAGTGTCAGTCCAAAGAGTTAGGGGACAAATATAGATATTTGTGCAACATCATAAGGGTGGAAGAGTAATGATACAAATACTTTACATCTTCTTCTAGAATGTGAAAAGCCCCAAGAGGCTCATGTTTTTCAAGGTATACCTTAGTTTGTGTTTACCTTCCACTGTTTGAAATGCTATTAGATCATTGTGACTTTCAATTATTTTATTTTCAGTCATGCTGTTTTGCAATGACATGTTACAAAAAATAATTGTTAATTTTGACTAAATTTATAACAATGCCTTTTCCCAACAAAATGGAGTACTTTTTTGGGTCTTAAATAGCACCAATTTTTAGTTCTGACAAGTATGTGTTGAACTATTGTTCCAACAAATGGTTCCTCCTTTGTAGATAACCAAGAATTTTTCTTCTAGTTTTCCTTTATTTCTTGTTTGATTCTTTTATGATGGGAGAAAGTAGGAAATTTGCCTTAAATTTCTGGGCATTTTTTGCAATGTTTGTAACATTGATGGGAAAGGTGATTGTAGTTGATACCACCCTACCAATTTCTTGGCATTAAAATTTAACTCTATTATGAGAACATGAAATCCAACACTACTCATAATGCAATGAAGCAAATTAATAAAAAAATAAAGAGTAAGTGATGACAATGAGAATTTTTCACCTACAAAAAGGAACAACTCAAACAATCAATACGCTAGCGAATAACTGTTGCCTTATTAGCCAACACTCCAAATGAAACTGCCACAAAGAGGAAACATTAAATAAAACGACAATTCAGAATATAAGAATCATGTAAAAAACCTAGACTATAGTGAAAAATCAATGTTCTTTTGTTTGTTGTTATCCTAGTTGCGAATGAAATTTTCATATTGAATTTGCAACCAATTATGGCAAGCTAAACGAGAATGACACTAGCATGATAATTATAACAACTTTCTTGGTGAAACTAATATTAAAGATGCAAATGAATGGACAAATGTTAAGTTGTCAATGAATAGGAATGCATAAAGTTTGGCTAGTAATATAACCAATACCGAATCTAGCAATTTTCAACATGGCCAAATTAGGAATCCTGATGATGCTTACCAGGTATCTGACACCTTAGAAAGTAGCATTACTATTTTGGATCCTCAAAGACAGAAAATGGCCACAATTGGCTGTGATCACACTTCATCTAATCACACTTTGTAAAGACAGATATATTTAGAGATCTTCACCAAAAAGAAGGTACATTGAAATTCAAGAATGACTCTCTATGTGGCCATCCTACTAGTGATGAAGAGGTTATGTCCTCTCATACTATGGGCACCAAGAATGTGTGCGATATCTTACGCAACTTTTGTAAGGCTGAACTGTCTTCCAAGTCCGTTGATTCATTCAAGTGCTCTAGCAGAAAAGAAAATGATAATTGGCAATACTTCTAGGCAGAGGATTTTAAATCCAATTATTTAACTGGTAATGATTATTGTCTTGAAGGATCTTGTAATGGTTTTAATATTGATCTAGTACATTATGAAAATACTCCAATTTTAGTGCTAATAATGCAAACTCTTCCAATACAGAAGATAGTTTTTAAAGTTAAAAAAAATTAGAAGAGCGGATAAAGAGACGTCAATGAGTAAAGTGAACTTGGAAATGTTTTCTTCCTTGACTCCTGGAGAAGATAACAACATGCATCAAGCTCAAGTTCTTAGTGAATATACTATTGATGATAATTTTCATTCATTTTATGATGTTATTGGGGAGAGATGCAGCCTGAAATCCAAGCCATTGGATAATGCTTTTACTGAAACCAAGGGTAGAACAATTGTACATCAAGTTGGAGATTTAGAGACATATTCAGTTAAAGATGTTGATTTACCTCTACAAAATATCTCATTGGGTGGTCAAAGGGATGAGGAACAAATTGTTGAAGTTATATTTGAAAGGGTAACTCAATAAACAAACTGGTTGTTAAAATACATGCCAATTTTGGAAACTCAGGATCAGAGGTATAGCTTCCCCAAAGACCTTGAATTGTGTGAGAATTTTGGGTGTGATTTTTTTGAGAAGAACATGGTTAATGAAGTAATGGAAGAATTTTCAGGACCACCTCAACAAGAAACAAAGTGCAGACTCGACAATGAATATTTTGTTACAATTGGAATGGGGGATTTTGTACAAGATTTAGATATTCTTGAAAGGTCAAATTAGTATACAAGAAAAAAGAAAGTGAGATGTGTGACTCAAAAAAACAAAGTGAAATTAATTCCAAAACTGAGCCCATATCATTAAGCGTCAACCCAAAGAGTTTGGGGACAAATACAAATATTTGTGCAACATCATAAGGGTGCAAGAGTAGTGATACAAATACTTTACATTTTATTTTTAGTCATTTTGTTTTCCAATGACATGTTACAAAAAACCAATTTTTAATTTTGACTAAATTTGTAACAATTCCTTTTCCCAACAAAATGGAGTACTTTATTGGGTCTTAAAGCACCAATTTTTAGTTCTGACAAGTATGTGTTGAACCGTTGTTCCAACAAATGGTTCCTCCTTTGTAAATAAACAAGAATTTTGTTTCTAGTTTTCCTTTATTTCTTGTTTGATTCTTTTATGATAGGAGAAAGTAGGAAATTTCCCTTAAGTTTCTAGGTGTTTTTTGCAATGTTTGTAACATTGATGGGAAAGTTGATTATAGTTGATGCCACCCTAGAAATTTCTTGGCATTAAACTTTAACTCTATTTTGAGAACATTCAATCTAGCACTACTCATAATGCAATGACACAAATTAATAAAACCATAAAGAGTAAGTGATGACAAGGAGCATTTTAAACCTATAGCAAGGAACACCTCAAACCATCAATATGTCTAGAGACATAAATGTTGCCTTATTATTCGACATTCTAAATGCAACTACCAGAAAGAGGAAATGTTAAATAAAAAAACAATTCAAAATATAAGAATCATGCAAAAAACCTAGACCAAACTACAAAATCAATGTTCTTTTGTTTGTTGATATCCTCGTTGTGAAGGAAATTTTCATATTGAATTTGCAACTAGTTTTGGCAAGCTAAATGAGAGTGACACTAGTATGATAATTATAACAACTTCCCAAGTGAAAATAATATGAAGGATGCAAATGAATGGACAAATGTTAAGTTTTTGATGAATAGGAATGTAGAAATTTTGGTTAGTAATATAAGCAAGAGAAAGTCTAACAATTTTCGACATGGTCACATTAGGAATCCTAATGATGCTTATCAGGTATCTAACACCTTAGAAGGTAGGATTACTATTTTGAATCCTCAAAGATAGAAAATGGCCTCAATTTATTGTGATCACACTTCAACTAATGACACCTTTGCAAAGAGAGATATCTCTAGAGATCTTCACCAAAAAGAAGGTACATTGAAATTCAACAATGACTCTCAACATAGCCATCCTGCCATTGATGAAAATGCTATGTCCTCTCATACTATGGGCACCAAAAATTTATGTGATATCTCAAGAATTTTTTTTCCTGATTGCAAGGTTGAACTATCTTCCAAGTCCATGATTCATTCAAGTGCTCTAGTAGAAAAAAAAATGATAATTGGTAGGACTTGTAGGTAGAGGCTTTTAAATCCAATTATTTACCCAGTAATGATTATTGTCTTGAAGGATGTTGGAATGGTTTAAAGAGTGCTCTAGTACATAATGAAAATTATCCAAGTGAAGTGACTAATAATGCAAACTCTTCCAATCCAGAAGCTAGCTTTTAATGCAAAACAAACATTAGAAGAGTGAATACAGAGATCTCAATGAGTAAAATCAACTCAGAAATTTTTTCTTCCTTGACTCCTGAAGAAGATAGAAACATGCTTCAAGCTCATGTTCTTAGCGAATATACTATTGGTGATAGTTTTGATGCATTTTTTTATGTTCTTGTGGAGAGATGCAGTCTAAAATCCAAGGCATTGGATAATGCTTTTCCTAAAACTAAAGGTAGAACAATTGGACATCAAGTTGGAGATTTAGATACATATTCAGGTAAAGACGTTGGTTTACCTCCACAAAAGATCTCATTGGGTGGTTAAATGGATTAGGAACTGATTGTTGAAGTTGGATTGGAAAGGGTAACTGAATAATCAAACTGGTTCTTAAAACACATACCAAGTTTGGAAACTAAGGATCAAAGTTATAGTTTCCCCAATGACCCTAAATTGTTTGAGAATTCTAGGTGTGATTTTTTTAGAAGGACATGGTTAATGCAATAATGGAAGAATTATGAGGAATGCTTCAATAAGAAAAAGAGTCCAAGCTTGACAATTATGATTTTTTTACAATTGGAATGGGGGATTCTGTACAAAATTCAGATATTCTTGAAAGGTAAAATTAGTATACACGAAAAAAAAAGTGAGATGTGTGAATCCAAAAAAGAGAGTGAAATTAATTCCAAAACTGAGCCTGTATAATTTAGTGTCATTCCAAACAGTTTCAGGGCATATATAGAGATTTGCAAAACATCAAAAGGGTTGAAGAGTAATGATACATATACTTTATATCTTCTTCCAAAATGTGACAAGGCCCAACATGCTCATGTTTTCCAAGGTATGCATTTCCTTTTGTCTACCTTTCACTGCTTGATAT
The DNA here is from genome assembly GCA_031772625.1 of Pinus tabuliformis. Lineage (NCBI taxonomy): Eukaryota > Viridiplantae > Streptophyta > Pinopsida > Pinales > Pinaceae > Pinus > Pinus tabuliformis. The sequence continues at coordinate 1,238,738,024 of CM062819.1, forward strand.
GCTCTTAGACCATTGTAATATCCAATTATTCTCTTTTCAGTTATGTTTTTTCGCAATGAGAAGTTACAAAAAATAATTGTTAATTTTGACTACATTTATAACAATGCCTTTTCCAAACAAAATGGAGTACATTTTTGGGTCCTAAATACCACCAATTTTTAGTTTTGACAAGTATGTGTTGAACCGTTGTTCCAAAAAATGGTTCCTCCTTTGTAGATAAACAAGAAATTTTCTTTTATTTTTCCTTTATTTCTTGTTTGGTTCTTTTATGATGGGAGAAAGTAGGAAATTTACCTTAAATTTCTAGGTGTTTTTTGCAATGTTTGTTACATTGATGGGGAAGGTGATTTTAGTTGATACTGCCATACCAATTTCTTGACATTAAAATTTAACTCTATTTTGAGCACATGCAATCCAACACCACTCATAATTCAATGACACAAATTAATAAAACCATAAAGAGTAAGTGATGACAAGGAGAATTTTTCACCTACAACAAGGAACACCTCAAACCATAAATATGTCTAGTGACATAATTGTTTATTTTGCCAACTTTCCAAATGAAACTACCAGAAAGAGGAATGTTAAATAAAACAACAATTTAGAATATAAGAATCATGTAAAAAACCTAGACTAGAGTGAAAAATCAGTGTTCTTTTGTTTGTTGTTATCTTGATTGCAGATGAAATTTTCATATTGAATTTGTAATGAATTATGGCAAGCTAAATTAGAGTGACACTAGTATGACAATTATAATAACTTGATAGTTAAGATAATTATAACAACTTTCTTGGTGAAAATGATATGAAATATGGAAATGAATGGACAAATGCTAAGTTGTCAATGAATAGGAATGAAGAAATTTTGGCTAGTATTATAAGTAGCACTGAGTCTGACAATTTTCAACATGGTCAAATTAGGAATCCTGATGATTCTTACTAGGTATATGATAACTTAGAAGGTATGATTACTATTTTGGATCCTCAAAGACAGAAAATGGCTACAATTTGTTGTGATCACACTTCATCTAATGACAACTTTGCAAAGAGACATATCTCTAGAGATCTTCACCAAAAATAAGATACATTGAAATTAAAGAATGACTCTCAATGTGGCCATACTACTAGTCATGAAGAGGTTATGTCCACTCGTACTATGGGCACCAAGAATGTGTGTGATATCTTAGGAAAAGGATTTCCTGATTGTAAGGATGAACTGGCTTCCAATTCCGCTAATTCATTCAATTTCTCTAGTAGAAAAGAAAATTGTAATTGGCAATACTTCTAGGAAGACGATTTTAAATCCAATTATTTACCTGGTAATGATTATTTTCTTGGAGGATCTTGGAATGGTTCGAATATTGATCTAGGACATGATGAAAATACTCCAACTTCAGTGACTAATAACGCGAACTCTTCAAATCAAGAAGCTAGTTTTTAAAGCGAAACAAACATTAGAAGAGCGGATACAGAGACATCAATGAGTAAAGTGAACTCAGGAATGTTTACTTCCTTGAATCCTTGAGAAGATAGCAACACGCATCAAGCTCAAGTTGTTAATGAATATAATATTGATCATAATTTTCATTCATTTGTTGATGTTCTTCGCGAGAGATGTAGTCTAAAATCCTAGGCATTCGATAGTGCTTTTACTAAAACTAAAGGTAGAACAATTGTAGATCAAGTTGGATATTTAGAGACATATTCAGTTAAATATGTTGGTTTACCTCTACAAAATATCTCATTGGGTGGTCAAAGGGATGAGGAACATATTGTTGAAGTTGTTTTGGAAAGGGTAACTCAAAAGTCAAACTAGTTGTTAAAACACATGCTAATTTTGGACACTTAGGATCAGAGGTATAACTTCCCTAAAGACCCTGAATTCTCTGAGAATTGTGGGTGTGCTCTTTTTGAGAAGGACATGGTTAATGAAGTAATGGAAGCATTTTTAGGACCACCCAAATAAGAAAAAGAGCGCAGACTCGACAATGAAGATTTTTTTACAATTGGAATAGGGGATTTTGTACAATGTTTAGATATTCTTGAAAGGTCAAATTAGTATACAAGAAAAAAAAAAGTGAGATTTGTGACTCCAAGAAAGAAAGTGAAATTAATTCCAAAACTGAGACTATATCATTTACTGTTAGTTAAAAGAGTTTGGGGACAAGTACAAAGTTATGTGCAACATCATAAGGGTGCAAGAGTAATGATAAAAATACTTTACATATTCTTCTAGAATGTGACAAGGCCAAAGAGGCTCTTGTTTTTCAAGGTATGCCTCAGTTTTTTTTTACCTTTCACTCCTTGAAATTCTATTAGATCATTATAAGTTCCAATTATTTTATTTTCAGTCATGCTATTTTACGATGACATGTTACAAAAAACAAATTATTAATTTTGACTAAGTTTATAACAATGCCTTTTCCTAACAAAATGGAGTACTTTTTTGGGTCTTAAAAAACACCAATTTTTAGTTTTGAAAACTATGTGTTGAACTGTTGTTCCAACAAATGGTTCCTCCTTTATAAATAAACAAGAAATTTGTTTCTATTTTTCCTTTATTTCTTGTTTGATTCTTTTATGATGGGAGAAAGTAGGAAATTTGCCTTAAATTTCTAGGAGTTTCTTGCAATGTTTGTAACATTGATGGGAAAGGTGATTGTAGTTGATACCACCCTAGAAATTTCTTGGTATTAAAAATTATCTCTATTTTGAGAAATGAAATCCAACAATACTCATAATGAAATCACACAAATTAATAAAACCATAAAGAGTAAGTGATGACAAGGAGCATTTTTCACCTACAAAAAGGAACACCTCAAACCATCAATATGTCTAGTGACACAATTGTTGCCTTATTAGCCAACATTCTGAATGCAACTGCTAGAAAGAGGAAATTTTGAATAAAACAACAATTCGGAATAGAAGAATCATGCAAAAAACTAGACTACACTGCAAAATCAATGTTCTTTTGTTTGATGATATCCTGGTTGCAAAGGAAATTTTCATATTGAATTTGCAACGAGATATGGCAAGCTAAATGAGAGTGACACTAGTATGATAATTATAAAAAATTTCTAGTTATGATAATTATAACAAATTGCGTGGTGAAAATAATATGAAAGATGAAAATGCGTGGAAAAATGTTTAGTTGTATATTTATAGCAATGCAGAAAGTTTGGCTAGTAATATCAGCAGCAACGAGTCTAATAATTTTTGAAATGGTCACATTAGGAATCTTAATGATGCCTATCATGTATCTAACACCTTAGAAGGTAGGATTACTATTTTTTATCCTCGAAGACAAAAAATGGTCTGAATTGATTATGATCACACTTCAGCTAATGACACCTTTGCAAAGAGAGATATCTCTAGAGATCCTCACCAAAAGGAAGGTACATTGAAATTCAACAATGACTCTCAACATAGCCATCCTACCAATGATGAAGAGGCTATGTCCGCTCATACTATGGGCACCAAGAATGTGTGTGATATCTCAGCAAAAGATTTTCCCAATTGTAAGGTTGAACTGTCTTCCAAGTCCCTGATTCATTCAAGTTCTTTAGTAGAAAATAAAATGATAATTAGCAAGACTTGTAGGTAGAGGATTTTAAATCCAATTATTTAACTGGCAATGATTATTATCTTGAAGGATATTATAATGGCTTGAAGGGTGGTCTAGGACATGATGAAAATACTCTAAGTTCAGTGACTAATAATGAAAACTCTTCCAATCCAGAAGCTAGTTTTTAATGAAAAAAAAACATTAGAAGAGTGGATACAGAGACGTCAATGAGTAAAATGAACTCGGAAATGTTTTCTTCCTTGACTCCTCGAGAAGATAGAAACATGCATCAAGCTCAAATTCTTGGTGAAGATACTATTGATGATAACTTTGATGCATTTGTTGATTTTCTTACAGAGAGATGCAGTCTAAAATCCAAGGCATTGTATAATGCTCTTACTGAAAGTAAAGGTAGAACAATTGGACAGCAAATTGGATATTTAGATAGATATTAAGGTAAAGATGCTCATTTACCTCTACAAAAGATCTCATTGGGTGTTCAAAGGGATGAGGAACTGATTGTTGAAGTTGGAATGGAAAGGGTAACTCAAGAATCTAACTGGTTGTTAAAGTCACAACTATGTTGGTTCCACAATGATCATGGATTGTACTTGAAACAAGGATGCAATGTATGCTTCACATGCTTTCAATGAGATATTATTTTCCATCTGATAGTCCTTATCTAACTCAAACATTACCCTCTAATCTCCAAAAACAATAACTGATGTGAACCGATGGAAAGAAATTCTTCATGAGAATGAGTCAACCTATGGCAATAACATGAATAGAAAAAAAATGTGGGATTTCACATTACACACTTGGGTTGCGGGATTGGAGAGTGATATTCAACGTGTGATCCCACAATCCAAGAGTGTAATGCTGAGATTAGTAGTGAGGCAGACATGTCTAATTAGTTACAAAAGAGATCACTACTCCTGGATGTGATAGTAACACTTCATCTTCAATAACTATAATGGAATTGTGTCCATTAAGCTCAAGTAAACATGTCCTGAATATTGCATAGACTACCTTCCCAACCGTCTCTCCAACCCATTTGCGTTCAGCAAAAGACACCAACATGATTCTTTATATTAGTTAACCTCTCATTCTTTGTATATGAGATATACATGAGAATCGAATTGTCCCCATAAATGTTTAAATTATATCTTTGCCACCAAATGTGATACCTAGATTAGACAACTTGTAGCATTCATGTCCTTTCCCTTAAGATTCCATATGTGGGTGCATTATCAACTCAACGAAACAAAATCTATTTCTCCTCTAAAACCAACCACGGGAAATGAACCCACTGTTGGCTTCACCATAGGTCAGTTTACATTCACCAGCCTCAACATTGCTAAGATTAAAAACCTCCTCAATACCACATGTAAGAAAATATTTATCATCAGGGCTCCAAGAAACAAATGATGTTGGTTTCTAGTGTGAAATTACTCGAATGTTCTCTTCCTCACTCTATGTATTCTAAAAACAATTTCTTCCCAAAAATTCTAGAATTGAATTTGGCATATATATCCTCCCTATGCTAGGTTAATGGGTAACATTAGGTTCCTACTTGGGGACATGTGCTTCTCATGAGAGTACAGATAACTCACACATATAGTCATGTAATCATGAGAATGAGCACTTTACGAGTTAAAGCACCATTAATGATGATAATTACAGTGATGCTTTCTTATGTGCCTGACCATCATGAAAAATAGTAATGCATCGAAATCACAATGCTAGAAGGATAGAACTTCCTTCGTTTCTAGTCTAAAATAAATTCTATGCATTTGTAAACTAAAAATATCATCAAGAGAATCCTCCATATCTAAAATCTAACCCTTGTTACCACCTTTGAGTGTATCAAATTTTCCATGTATTATTTGCCATAAATTTGGTCCAAATACTAAGTCAAAAGATTGAGCCTTTGATGTAGGAATGATATTACATGTATCCTCTCTCTGGCTCCACATACTACCAACAAAATTCAAAGTTTTAGCTATGAATTCATGAGTGTAATGTTGGGATTAGTAGTGAGGCACACGTGTCTAATTAGTTTCTAAAAAAGTGATCACTACTACTAGATGTGATAGTAACACTTCATATTCCATAACTATAATGGCATTATGTCCATTAATATCAAATAAACATCTCCCAAATCTTACACAAACTGCCTTCTGAATAGTCTGTTCAGCCCATTTCCCTTTAGTAAAATATACAACCATGTTTCTTTGTATTAATTAACCTCTCAATTTTTGTATACGAGTTGTACATGACAATAGCTTTGTCCCCATAAATGTTGATTATATATTTGCCACCAAATATGATACCTAGATTAGACCATTTTAGCATTCCTATCCTTTCCCTTAATATTCCATATGTGGGTGGATTATCTACTCAGTGAAACATAAACTGTTTCTCCTCTGAAACCAACCACAAGAAACGAATCCACTGTTGGCATCACCATAGGTTATTATACATTCACTAGCCTCAACATTCCTAGGCTTAGAAACCTCCTCAATACCACATGTAAGCAATAGTTTATCAGTAGGGATCCATGCAACAAATGACACTGGTTTCTAGTGTGAAATTACTCAAATGTTCGCTTCCTCACTCATTCAATTCTAAAAACCATTTTTTCCAAAAAATTTATAATTAAATCTGGCATATATATCCCCCTTATGCTAGGTTAATGGGTATCATTATGCTCCTAATTGGGGACATGTGCTTCTCATTAGAGTGCATGAGGATTCTAGCATCTCATCATGTAATCGTGAGAATGAGCACTTTACCGGTTAAAACATCATGAAATTTGACAAGCAGAGTGACCCTTTCCTCTGCGCTTGACCATCATGCAAAATATTGACACATCAAAATCACGATGCTAGTAGGCTAGAACTTCCTTTGTTTCTAGTTTAAAATAAATTATAGTCATTTTCAGAACATAAATATCGTTGAGAGCATCCTCTAGATCTAAAATCTAACCATCACTACCATCTATGAGTGTATGAAACTGTCCATGTATCATTTCCTAAAAATGTGGTCCACATCTTAAGGCAAATGACGAAGCCTTTGATGTAGTAATGATATAACATTTGTCCTTTCTCTGGCTCCACATACTGCCCGCAAAATTCAAAGTTTTAGCTATGAATTTAGTTGTGTAATGTTGGGATTAGTATTGAAGCACACATGTCTAATTAGCAACTAAAAAAAACATCACTACTCCTAGATGTGATAGTAATACTTCATCCTCCATAACTATAATCGTATTGTATCCATTAAGCTCAATTTAACATCTCCCAAATCTTGCATAGACTGCATTCTAAACAATCTAACCAACCCATTTACCTTCAGTAAAAGACACCAACATGATTCTTTCTATTAACTAACCTCTCATTTTTTGTATACGAGTTGTACATGAAAATAGAATTGTCCCCATAAATTTTGATTATATCTTTTCCAGCAAATGTGATACCCATATTAGAAAATTTTTAGCATTCTTGTCCTTTCCCTTAAGATTCCATATGTGGGTGCATTATCAACTCGGTGAAACATAAAATATTTATCCTTTGAAACCAACCATAGCAAATGGACCCACTATTGGCTTCACCATAGGTCAATTTACATTCACCGGCCTCAACATTCCTAAGCTTAACAACCTCCTCAATACTACATGTAAGAAAGAGTTTATCATCAAGGCTCCAAGCAACAAATGATGCTCATTTCTAGTGTGCAATTACTCGAATCTTCTCTTCCTCACTCTATTTGTTATAAAATCCTTTTCTTTCAAAAAAGTATAGAATTGAATCTGACATATATATCCCCCCTATGCTATGTTAATCAGTAACATTAGGCTCCTAATTGGGGACTTTCTTGTCATGAGAGCGCATGAGAACTCAAACCTCTCATCACGTAATCGTGAGAATGAGCACTTTACCAGTGAAAACACCATCAAAGAAGGCAAGTAGAGTGACCCCTTCTTCTATGCCTGACCATGATGCAAAATAGTGAAACATCAAAATCACGATGCTAGTAGGCTGTAACTTCCTTCGTTTCTATTTTAAAATAAATCATAGGTATTTGTAGACCAAAATATCATCAAGAGCATCCTCCAGATTTGAAATCTAACCCTTACTACCACCTATGAGTGTATGAAATTGTCCATGTATCATTTCCTAAAAATGTTGCGCACATCTTAAGGAAAATGATTGAGCCTTTGATGTAGGAATGATATAACATGCATGCTTTCTTTGGCCCCAGATATGCCAAACAAATTCAAAGTTTTATCTATGAATTGAAGAGTGTAATGTTGGGATTATTAGTGACGCACATGTATCTAATTAGTCACTAAAAAGGAGATCACTACTCCTAGATGTGACAGTAACACTTCATATTCCATAACTATAATCACATTGTCTCCATTAATCTCAAGTAAACATCTCCCAAATCTTGAATAGAGTGCATTCTGAACAGTCTGTCCAACCCATTTTCCTTCAGTAAAAGACACCAACATAATTCTTTCTATTAATTAACCTCTCATTTTTTGTGTACGAGTTGTACATGACAATAGCGTTGTCCCCATAAATGTTTATTATATCTTTTTCACCAAATCAGATACCCAAATTAGACCATTTTTAGCATTCTTGTCCTTTCCTTTAAGATTCCATATGTGGGTGCATTAGCAACTCACTCAAACATAACCTATTTATCTTATGAAACAAACCATAGCAATGAACTCACTGTTGATTTCACCATAGGTCAGTTTACATTCACCAACCTCAACATTCCTAACCTTAACAACCTCCTCAATACCACATGTAAGAAATAGTGTATCATCAGGGCTCCAAGAAACAAATGGGTCTGGCTTCTGGTGTGAAATTCCGCTAATTTTCTCTTCCTCCCTCTATCTATCATAAAATATGTTCTCCCAAAAAAATATATACTTTAATCGTGTATATATATCCTCCCTATGCTATGATAATGGGTAACATTAGGCTCCTACATGGGTACATGCTTCTCATGAGAGTGCATGAAAACTCCAACATCTCATCACATAACCATGAGAATGAGAACTTTATCAGTTAAAAATAAATTCTAGGCATTTGTAGACCAAAAATATGATCAAGAGCATCGTCTAGATCTGAAATATAACCCTTACTACCACCCGTGAGTGTATGGAACTGTCCATGTATCATTTTCTAAAATTTGGTCCATATCCTATGGAAAAAGAATGACCCTTTGATGTAGGAATGATATAACATGTATCCTTTCTTTAGCTCCACATACTTCCAACAAAACTCAAAGATCTAGCTATGAATTTAGGAGTGTAATGTTGCAATTGTTAGTGAGTCACATGTGTCTAATCAGTTACTAAAACATAGATCACTACTCCCGCATGTGATAGCAACACTTCATCTTCTATAAGAATAATGGCGTTGTGTTCTTTAAGATCAAGTAAAAATCTCCCAAATCTTGCATAGACTGCCTTTTGAACAGTCTGTCCAACCCACATGCCTTCAGTAAAAGACACCAATGTGGTTCTTTCTATTAATTAACCTCTAATTGTTTTTATATGAGTTGTACATGACAATAGACAATTGTTGATTATATCTTTCCCCCAAATGTGATACCCAGATTAGATAATTTTTAGAATTCCTATCCTTTCCCTTAAGATTACATATGTGGGTGCATTATCAACTCAGTGAAACATAAACTGTTTATCCTCTTAAACCAACCACAAGAAATGAACCCACTGCTGGCTTCACCATATGTCATTTTACATTCACCAGCCTCAACATTCCTAATCTTAACAACCTCCTCAATACCATATGTAAGCAACAATTTATCATTAGGGCTCTAAGCAAAAAATGATGCTGGTTTATAGTGTGCAATTACTCGAATGTTCTCTTCCTCACTCTATATGTTCTAAAAACCGTTTCATCCCAAAATGTCTAGAATTGAATATTGCATATATATCGCTGTTAGGCTATGTTAATGGGTAACATTAGGCTCCTACTTGGGGACATGTGCTTCTCATGAGATTACATGCGAAATCAATCATCCCATCATGTAATCGTGAAAATGAGCACTTTACCAATTAAAACACCATCAAATATGACAAGTATAGTGACCCTTTCCTCTATGCCTGACCATCATGCAAAATAGTGACACATCAAAGTCAAGATGCTAGTACGTTAGAACTTCCTTCCTTGCTAGTACAAAATAAATTCTAGGCATTTGTAGACCAAAATTATCATCAAGAGCATCCTCCAGATCTGAAATATAATGCTTAGTACCACCTTTGAGTGTATGAAATCATCTTTGTATCATTTTGTAGAGATCTAGTGCACATCCTAAGGCAAAAGACTAAGCATTTGACATAAGAATGATATAAAATGCATCCTTTCTCCGGCTCCACATACTGACAACAAAATTAAAATTTGTAGCTATGAATTATTCCTCTTCTCTTGGAGACATAGTGGATCAAAGTGGATGATGTTTTTCAAGTTATGCGTCAATTTTTGTTTACCTTTCATTGCTTAAAATTCTATTAGACCATTGTAACTTCGAATTATTTTCTTTTTAGCCATGTTGTTTTGAAATGACATGTTAAAAAAAACAATTGTTAATTTTGACTAAATTTATAATAATTCCTTTTCCAAACTAAGTGCAGTACTTTTTTGGGTCTTAAATAGCACCAATTCTTAGTTCTGATAAGTATGTGTTGAACTATTGTTCCAACAAATGGTTCCTCCATTGTAAATAAAGAAGACTTTTGCTTCTATTTTTCCTTTATTTCATGTTTGATTCTCTTATGATGGGAGAAAGTGGGAAATTTTCCTTAAATTTCTAGGTTTTTTGCAATGTTCTTAACATTATTGGGAAAGGTGGTCATAGTTGATGCCTCCCTAGCAAGTTCTTGGCATTAAAATTTAACTCTAGTTTGAGAACATGCAATCCAACACTACTCATAATGCAATGGCACAAATTAATAAAGCCATCAAGAGTAAGTGATGACAAGGAGCATTTTGCACCTACAACAAGGAACACCTCCAACCATCAATACATCCAGTGACATAATTGTTTCCTTATCAGCCAACATTCTGAATGCAATTGTGACAAAGAGGAAATGCTAACTACAACAGCTATTTAGAATATAAGAATCATGTAAAAAACCTAGACTAGAGTGCAAAATCCGTGTTCTTTTGTTTGTTGTTACCCTTGTTGCAGATGACATTTTCATATTGAATTTGCAACCAGTTATGGAAAGCTAAATGACAGTGACATTAGTATGACAATTATAACAATTTTCTACTTGTGATACTTATAACAACTTTCATGGTGAAAATAATATGAAAGATGCAAATGACTGGACAAATGTTAAGCTGTCAATGAATAGGAATGCAAAAAAGTTGGCTAGTAATATAAGCAACAATGAGTTTGACAATTTTTAACATGGTCATATTAGGCATCCTCAACATTCTTACCAGGTATCATAGGCCTTAGAAAGTAGTATTACAATTTCAGATTTTCAAAGACTAGAAAATGTCCTTGACTCATTGTGATCACATTTCAGCTAGTGACACCTTTGCAAAGAGAGATATCTCTGGAGATCTTCACCAAAAAAAAGGTACATTGAAATTCAAAAATGACACTCAAGGTAGCCATACTACTATTCATGAAGAGACCATGCCCTCTCATACTATGGGTAGCAAGAATGTATGTGATATATCAGGAAAAGTTTTTCCCAATTGTAAGGATGAATTGGCAAGACTTGTAGGAAGAGGTTTCAAATCCAATTATTTACCTGGTAATGATTATTTTCTTGAATGGTCTTAGAATTGTTTGAAGGATGATATAAGACATGACGAAAATATTTCAAGTTCAGTGGCTAATAATGCAAACTCTTCCAATTCAGAAGCTAGTTTTATAAAAACAAACATTAGCATAGTGGATATAGAGATGTCAACCAGTAAAGTGAACTCGGAAATATTTTCTACCTTGAATCATGGAGAAGATAGCAACATGCATCAATATCAAGTTCTTAGTGAATATACTCTTGATGATAGTGTCCATTCATTTCCTAATGTTCTTAAGGACAGATGGAATCTAGAATCCAAACCATTGGATAATGCTTTTACTAAAACTAATGTTAGAACAATTGGACATCAAGATGGATATTTAGGTACATATTTAGGGAAATATATTGGTTTATCTCTGAAAGAGATCTCACTGACTGGTAAAAAGAATGAGGAACTAATTGTTGAATTTGGATTGGAAAGTGTAACTCATGGGTCAAACCAGATGTTAAAACACATGCCAAGCTTGGAAACTCAGGATCAGAGGTATAACTTCGCCGAAGACCTTGAATCGTGTAAGAATTTCGGTTGTTATTTTTGTGAGAAAGACATGGTTAACGTAGTAATAGAAGAATTGTCATGACCACCTGAACAAGAAAAAGAGTCCAGACTCAGTGATGAATATTTTGTTACAACTGGAAGGGGGAATTTTGTACAAGATTCATATATCATTGAAATTTCAAATGAGTATAAAAGAAAAAAAGAAAGTGAGTTGTGTGAATCCAAAAATGAAAGTGAAATAAATTCAAAAATCGAGCCTGTATCATTCAATGTCAATCCAAATAGTTCAGGGATAGATATAGAGATTTGTGCAACATCATAAGGGTGGAAGAGTAATGATACAAATACTTTACATCTTCCTCTAGAATGTGACAAGGCCTGAGAGGCTCATGTTTTTCAAGCTATGCCTCAGTTTGTGTTTACCTTTCATTGCTTCGAATGCTATTAGATCATTGTAGCTCCCAATTATTTTATTTTCAGTCATGCTGTTTTGAAATGACATGTTACAAAAAAAAAAAAAAAAAAAAATTCGACTAAATTGATAACAATGCATTTTCCCAATAGAGTGGAGTACTTTTTTGGGTCTTAAATAGCACCAATTTTTAGCTCTAACAAGTATGTGTTGAACCATTGTTCCAACAAATGGTTCCTCCTTTCTAAATAAACAACAATTTTGCTTCTATTTTTCCTTTATTTCTTGTTTGATTCTTTTATTATGGAATAAAGTAGGAATTTTTCCTTAAATTTCTAGGCGTTTTTTGCAATGTTTGTAACATTGATGAGAAAGGTGATTGTAGTTGATACCTCCCTAGAAATTTCTTCGCATTAAAATGTAACTCTATTTTGAGAACATACAATCCAACACTACTCATAATGCAATGACACAAATTAATAAAACCATAAATAGTAAGTGATGACAAGGAGGATTTTGCACCTACAACAAGGAACATCTGAAACCATCAATACGTCTAGTGACATAATTATTGTCTTATTAGCCAACATTCCGAATGAAACTACCAAAAAGAGGAAATGTTAAATAAAACAACAATTCAAAATATAAGAATCATGTAAAAAACCTAGACTACAGTGCAAAATCAATATTCTTTTGTTTGTTGTTATCCTAGTTGTAGATGAAATTTTCATATTGAATTTGCAACCTGTTATGGAAAGCTAAATGAGAGTGACACTAGTATGATAATTATAACAATTTTCTATTTATGATAATTATAACAACTTGCTTGGTGAAAATAATTTGAAACATGCAAATGAATAGACAAATGTTAAGTTGTCAATGAATAGCAATGCAGAAAGTTTGGCTAGTAATATAAGTAGCAGCGAGCCTAACAATTTTCAACATGGTCACATTAGGAACCCTGATGATGCTTATGAGGTATTTGACACCATATAAGGTAGGATTATTATTTTTGATCCTCAAAGATATAAAATAGCCTCAATTGACTGTGATCACACTTAAGCTAATGACATCTTTCAAAAGAGAGACACTTCTAGAGATCTTCATGAAAAAGAAGGTCTTATGAAATTCAACAATGACTCTCAACGTAGCCATCCTACTAGTGATGAAGAGGCCATGTACTCTCATACTATGGGCACCAAGAATGTGTGTGATATCTCAAGCAAAGCTTTGACTGGTTGTAAGGTAGAATTGTCTTCCAAGTCCCTTGATTCATTCAAGTGCTCTAGTAGAAAATAAAATGATAATTGGAAAAGACTTCTAGGTAGAGGCTTTTAAATCCAATTGTTTACCTAGTAATGATTATTGTCTTGAAGGTTCTTGGAATGGTTTGAAGAGTGATCTAGGACATGATAAAAATACTTCAATTTCAGTGACTAATAATGCAAACTCTTCCAATATCGAAAAGAGTTTTTAAAGCGAAACAAACATTAGAAGAGTGGATATTCTAGAGACATCAAAGAGTAAAGTGAAATCATAAATGTTTTCTTCCTTGACACCTAGAGAAGATAGCAACATGCATCAAGATTAAGTTCTTAGCAAAGATACTATTGATAATAATTTTGATTCATTTGTTGATGTTCTTGGGGAGGGATGTAGTCTGAAATCCAAGGCATTGGATAATGCTTTTAATGAAACTAAAAGTAGAACAATTGGACATCAAGTTGGAGATTTAGAGACATATTCAGGTAAAGGTGATGGTTTAACTCTACAAAAGATCTCATTGGGTGGTCAAAGGGGTGAGGAATGGATTGTTGAACTTGGATTGGAAAGGGTAACTCAAGAATCAAACTGGTTGTTAAAACACACGCCAAGTTCGGAAACTTGGGATCAGAGGTATAACTTCCCCAAAGACCCTGAATTGTCTGAGAATTCTGGGTGTTATTTTTTTTAGAAGGACATGGTTAATGTAGTAATGGAAGAATTGTGACGACCACCTCAACAAGAAAAAGATTGCAGACTCGACAATGAATATTTTATAAAAATTGGAATGGGGGATTCTGTACAAGATTTAGATATCCTTGAAAGGTCAAATGAGTATACAAGAAAAAACGAAAGTGAGATGTGTGACTACAAAAAATAAAGCGCAATTAATTTAAAAATTGAGCCCATATCATTCATTGTCAATCCAAAGATTTTGGGGACAGATACAGATATTTGTGCAACATCATAAGGGAAGAAGAGCAATGATACAAATACTTTACATCTTCTTATAGAATGTGAAAATGCCCAAGAGGCTCATGTTTTTCAAGGTATACATTAGTTAGTGTTTACCTTTCACTGTTTGAAATGTTATTAGATCATTGTAACTTCCAATTATTTTATTTTCAGTGATGTTGCTTTGCAATGACATGTTACAAAAAACAATTGTTAATTCTTACTAAATTTATAACAATGCCTTTTCCCAACAAAATGGAGTACTTTTTTGGGTCTTAAATAGCACCAATTCTTAGTTCTTACAAGTATTTGTTGAACCGTTGTTCCAACAAATGGTTCCTCCTTTGTAGATAAACAAGAATTTTTCTTCTATTTTTCCTTTATTTCTTGTTTGTTTCTTTTATGATGGGAGAAAGTAGGAAATTTGCCTTAAATTTCTGGGCGTTTTTTGCAATGTTTGTAACATTGATGGGGAAAGGTGATTGTAGTTGATACCGACCTACCAATTTCTTGGCATTAAAGTTTAACTCTATTTTAAGAAAATTCAATCCAACACTACTCATAATGAAATGAACCAGATTAATAAAATAATAAAGAGTAAGTGATGACAATGAGGATTTTTCACCTACAAAAAGGAACACCTCAAACCATCAATATGCTAGTGACATAACTATTGCCTTATTAGACAACATTCCCAATGAAACTGCCACAAAGGGGAAATGTTAAATACAACAACAATTCAGAATATAAGAATCATGTAGAAAACCTAGACTATAGTGAAAAATCAATGCTCTTTTGTTTGTTGTTATCCTAGTTGGAGATGAAATTTTCATATTGAATTTGCAACCACTTTTGGGAAGCTAAATGAGAGTGAAACTAGCATGATAATTATAACAACTTGCTAGTTATGATAATTATAACAACTTGGTAGTTATGATAATTATAACAACTTTCTTGGTGAAAATAATATTAAAGATGCAAATGAATTGACAAATGTTAAGTTGCCAATGAATAGGAATGCAAAAAGTTTGGCTAGTAATATAAGCAGGACCGAGTCTGACAATTTTCAACATGGTCAAATTAGGAATCCTGATGATGCTTATGAGCTATACAACATCTTAGAAAGCAACATTACTATTTTGGATCCTCAAAGACAGAAAATGGCCACAATTGACTGTGATCACACTTCATCTAATGACACCTTTGAAAAGATAGATATCTCTGGAGATCTTCACCAAAAAGAAGGTACATTGAAATTCAACAATGACTCTCAATGTGTCCATCCAACTAGTGATGAAGAGGTTATGTCCTCTCGTACTATGGGCACCAAGAATGTGTGTGATATCATAAGAAATTTTTTTCCCGATTGCCAGGCTGAACTGTCTTCCAAGTCCGCTGATTCATTCAAGTGCTCTAGTAGAAAAGAAAATGATAATTGGAAATACTTCTAGGTAGTGGCTCTTAAATCAAATTATTTGCATGGTAATGATTATTGTCTTGAAGGATCTTGGAATCGTTTAAATATTTTTCTACTACATGATGAAAATACTCCATGTTCAGTGCTAATAATGCAAACTCTTCCAATCCAGAAGCTAGTTTTTAAAGTGAAACAAACATTAGAAGAGTGAATATACAGACGTCAATGAGTAAAGTGAACTCAGAAATGTTTTATTCCTTGACTCCTAGAGAAGATAACAACATGCGTCAAGCTAAAGTTCTTAGTAAATATACTATTGATTGTAATTTTCATTCATTTGTTGATGTTATTTGGGACAGATGCAGTCTGAAATCCAAGGCATTGGATAATGCTTTTACCGAGACTAAAGGTAGAAGAATTGTACATCAAGTTGGAGATTTAGAGACATGTTCAGTTAAAGATGTTGCTTTACCTCTACAAAAGATCTCATTGGGTGGTCAAAGGGATGAGGAAGAAATTGTTGAAGTTAGATTAGAAAGGGTAACTCAAGAGTCAAACTGGTTGGTAAACACATGCCAATTTTGGAAACTCAGGATTAGAGGTATAGCATCCCTAACGGCCCTGAATTGTGTGAGAATTATGCCTGTGATTTTTTTGAGAAGGACATGATTAATGAAGTAATGGAAGAATTTTCAAGACCACCTCAACAAGAAACAAAGTGCAGACTCAACAATGGATATTTTATTACAATTGGAATGGGGGATTCCGTAAAAGTTTTAGATATTCTTTAAAGGTCAAATTAGTATACAAGCAAAAAAGAAAGTGAGATGTGTGACTCCAAAAAGCAAAGTGAAATTAATTCCAAAACTGAGCCTGTATCATTCAATGTTAGCCCAAAGAGTTTGGGGAAAAATACAGAGATTTGCACAACATCATAAGGGTGCAAGAGTAATGATACAAATACTTTACATCTTCTTGTAGAATGTGAGAAGGCCTAAGAGGCTCATGCTTTTCAAGGTATGCCTTAGCTTTTGTTTACCTTTCACTGCTTGAAATTCTATTAGATCATTGTAACTTCCAATTATTTTATTTTCAGTCATTCTGTTTTGCAATGACATGTTACAAAAAACCAATTGTTAATTTTGACTAAATTTATAACAATGCCTTTTCCCAACAAAATGGAGTACCTTTTTGGGTCTTAAAAAGCACCAATTTTTAGTTCTGACAAGTATGTGTTGAATCTTTGTTCCAACAAATGGTTCCTCCTTTGTAAATAAATAAGAATTTTGTTTCTATTTTCCTTTATTTCTTGTATGATTATTTTATGATGGGAGAAAGTTGGAAATTTGCCTTAAATTTCTAGGTGGTTTTTGCAATTTCTGTAACATTGATGGGAATGTTGATTGTAGTTGATACCGCCCTAGCAATTTCTTGGCATTAAACTTTAACTCTATTTTGAGAACAAGCAATCCAACACTACTCATAATGAAATGACACAAATTAATAAAACCATAACGAGTAAGTGATGACAAGTAGCATTTTGCACCTACAACAAGGAACACCTCTAACCATCAATATGTCTAGAGACATAAATGTTGCCTTATTAGCCAACATTCTGAATGAAACTGCCAGAAACAGGAAATTTAAAAAAAACAACAATTCAAAATATAAGAATCATGCAAAAAACCTGAACTAAACTACAAAATCAATGTTCTTTTGTTTGTTGATATCCTGGTTGTAGAGGAACTTTTCATATTGAATTTGCAGCCAGTTTTGGCAAGCTAAATAAGAGTGACACTAGTATGATAATTATAACAACTTCCTTGGTGAAAATAATATGAAAGATGCAGATGAATGGACAAATGTTAAGTTGTCAATGAATAGGAATGCATAAAGTTTGTTTAGTAATATAAGCAGCAGTGAGTCTTACAATTTTTGACATGGTCACATTAGGAATCCTAATGATGCTTACCAGGTATCTGACACCATAGAAGGTAGGATTACTATTTTGGATCCTCAAAGACAGAAAATGGCCTCAGTTGACTATGATCACACTTCAGCTAATGACACCTTTTCAAAGAGAGATATCTCTAGAGATCTTCACCAAAAAGAAGGTACATTGAAATTCAACAATGATTGTCAACATAGCCATCCTAGCAGTGATGAAAAGGCTATGTCCTCTCATACGATGGGCACCAAGAATGTGTGTGATACCTCTAGAAAAGTTTTTCCTGATTTTAAGGTTGAACTGTCTTCCAAGTCCCTGATTCATTCAAGTGCTCCAGTGGAAAATAAAATGATAATTGGTAAGACTTGTAGGTAGAGGCTTTTAAATCCAATTATTTACCCAATAATGATTATTGTCTTCAAGGATGTTGGAATGGTTTGAGGAGTGATCTAGGACATGACGAAAATAATCCAAGTTAAGTTACTAATAATGCAAACTCTTTCAATCTAGAAGCTAGTTTTCAATGCAAAACAAACATTAGAAGAGTGGATATAGAGACGTCAATGAGTAAAATGAACTCGGAAATTTGTTCTTCCTTGACTCCAGGAGAAGATAGAAACATGAATCAAGCTCGAGTTCTTAGTGAAGATACTATGGATGATAGTTTTGATGCATTTTTTGATGTTCCAGCAAAGAGATGCAGTATAAAATCCAAGGCATTGGATAATGCTTTTACTGAAACTAAAGGTAGAACAATTGGACATCAAGTTGGAGATTTAGATACATATTCAAGTAAAGGTGTTGGTTTACCTCTACAAAATATCTCATTGGGTGGTCAAATGGATGAGGAACTGATTGTTGAAGTTGGATTGGAAAGGGTAACTCAAGAATCAAACTGGTTCTTAAAACACATAGCAAGTTTGGAAACTGAGGATCATAGGTATAGTTTCCCCAAAGACCCTGAATTGTTTGAGAATTCTGGGTGTGCTTTTTTTAGAAGGACATGGTCAATTCATTACTGGAAGAATTATGAGGACCCATTTAACAAGAAAAGGAGTGCAGGCTTGACAATTAAGATTTTGTTACAATTGGAATGGGGGATTTTGTACAAGATTCTGATATTCTTGAAAGGTATAATTACTATACAAGAAAAAAAGAAAGTGAGATGTGTGAATCCAAAAAAGAAAGTGAAATGAATTCCAAAACTGAGCCTGTATAATTTAGTGTCATTCCAAACAGTTTTGGGACAGATATAGAGATTTGTAAAACATCAAAAGGCTGGAAGAGTAATGATACATATACTTTACATCTTCTTCCAAAATGTGACAAGGCCCAACATGCTCATGTTTTTTCAAGGTATGCCTTGCCTTTTGTTTACCTTTCACTGCTTGAAATGCTCTTAGAGCATTGTAACTTCCAATTATTCTCTTTTCAGTTATGTTTTTTTGCAATGACAAGTTACAAAAAAATAATTGTAATTTTGGCTAAATTTATAACAATTCATTTTCCCAACAAAATGGAGTACCTTTTTAGGTGTTAAATAGCACCAATTCTTAGTTTTGACAAGTATATGGTAAACCCTTTTTCTAACAAATGGTTCCACATTTGTAAGTAAACAAGACTTTTTCTTTTATTTTTCCTTTATTTCTTGATTTATTCTTTTATGGTGGGAGAAAGTAGAAAATTCCTTAAATTTCTGGATGCTTTTTGCAATGTTTGTAACATTGATGGCAATGGTGATTGTAGTTGATACCGCCCTAGAAAGTTGTTTGCATTAAAATTTAACTCTAATTTGAGAACATGCAATCCAATAGTACTCATAATGCAATAGCACATATTAATAAAACCATAAAGAATAAGTGATGGCAAGGAGAATTTTTCACCTGCAAGAAAGAACACCTCCAAACATCAATACATATAGTAACATAAATGTTGTATTATTAGCCAACATTCTAAATCAAACAACCACTTAGAGGAAATGTTAAATAAAACAACAATTTAGAATATAAGAATCACGTAAAAAAACCTAGACTAGAGTGCAAAATCAATGTTCTTTTGTTTGTTGTTATCCTAGTTGCAGATGACATTTTCATATTGAATTTGCAACCAGTTATGGCAAGCTAAATTTAAGAAATAATATGAAAAATGCATATTTTTTTCTTTATAATGAAGACAATTATGGAAGTTCGACTTGATCCATAAGTACCAACAACATGACAACCTTGTCCCATTTCTGGTTGACAAGACTCAACAATAGAGAGAGTATAAACATATCTTGATTGGGATCAACTATTAAGTTTATTAGATGTTGGTGCATAAAGAAATGTAATAGAGGATGGCCTTTTAATGGTTTACAACAATTTATTTCCATTGTGATAGATTTTGGTAAGATTTTCAACTAGAAAGAAAGAAGAAAGTTGTTGAATATGGGCAATACTTTGTGAGTTATCTTTGTTGCAAAGAAATTTTGGCAAACCTCATGACTTTTGCTTTTATATATTATATACATTGAAGGTTATCCATGATGATGTGCATGTGTTTTCTAAACCTAAATTCCTCATACTGTAAAGTTTGTAATTCGTTACATGAATTTTGCATCACTGCCAACTCGTCAATGCTTGGTTCCAATTTTGACAAGGAAAAATTGTGTATTTAGATTTTTCAGTGAGTGACTTGCAAGGGTCATGATTATAAGAACCACGTAGAATGAAGGTGATATCTAGCTTTTGCATGTCTCATATCCTGGGTCTTTTGCGTAACCTGAAACCCTATACCCTAGGTCTAAAACTATAAAATACTAAAACATTTCTAATACTTGAAACCTTAGTCCCTGTCATTTCCCATTATGCTCCCCAATCTAATTCCTGGCAGCATAACCCTAGTCTATAAGAGGTAAGATAAGATAATTTTATTAATGTCCAACAAATTACCTATAATGTCCCGTAATAATAATAAAAATAGTAAATAATATAATATAATATTAAAATATAAGAAAATAAATGATAAACAATAAAGAAAAGATAATGATGATAAATAAATAATAGCAAATTAAATAAAAGATAATAGTAAATGAATAATATATATTGACGAGAATATAATAATAATAAATAAATAAAATATTAAATAATAATACTAGAGTTATAAATAAATATATATAAAAGTAAACTATAATAATAGTAAAAATAAGTGAAGTTAACAAAAAGTAAAAATGAATAAAATAAGAAAGAATTAAATTAAGGGAAATATTAAATTGAGTAAGACTTAAAATAAAGAAATAAAAGTTACATGTTAACACATAGAATGTGTGCATGCAAACACATTTTCATTGTTTGGTCTATTTAATAGACGATGAAGAAGATGAGTTTCATCATTCCTTCCCCTATTCTTTGGGGAGAAAAGCGGTGTGAGACAAAGGATTCCCTTGCAGTAGTGCTTTGATTGAGGATCCGGTGGTGGGCAGTTGTAGAAATATTATGTGCTACTGAGCCTACGGTTGGGCAGAGAGTTGTCCCAAAAATTTTGTTTTGGTTAGCAAGATTCTAATAGAATTAAACTCTAAAATTACAAAGAATATCATCGCTATAAGAAAGTTTCCTTCGCTCCTATTTCTAGAAAATTCTCTGCTAATTAGTTGAATAGAGATGTGTTGATTGTAAATCGCACAATTGATCTAATTAGTTGCATATTTTAATTTCGAGGTTGTTACATATGCTCTTAGAACGGGATTTCTATTTTTTTGGACCTTTAGATTATCTTCTTATGATTGATTAGAATTTTAATTACTATTTATTTTAATATGTATAAAACTTTAAATTATTTGTTTAATAAATAAGTATATATATAGTGAACATCATATATATATTTAGATGTATTTTTCTAATTTAATTTGAAAAGAATAATAATAATAAGAATATATTTAAATTTCATATTAATGAACCTATTAAGAAATAAATGAGAGAAAGACTAGTAGTTATGGATGTTAGGGTTGACTAATTTCAAAAGAAAAGTTGATATAGATATTTATCATCTTAAAACAAAATTTCAATGATCTCATTAAAATTTATTAATAGTAAATAAACCACCAAATTTATTAATAGTAAATAAACCACCAAATTAGTGACATGCAATAATCTTAAATAATATTTTTAAGGAAATCTATTTTAGATGCAGTCGTGACCCAACCGTAATCTCGAAAACCTCTTCTGTATCTCTCCATAATGTGTGTAGGACAAAGCGGATAATAAATTTTAAATAAAGCTCTTCTGTATCTCTCCATAATCTGTGTGGGATAAAGCGAATAATAAATTTTAATTATTTAATTTTTTTTGGCGATCACTCTGCTCGCCACGAAGGTCCACATGTTACAACGTTATATAATCTCAAGACATCACTAACATACCAGACACAAAATTGCATTCCAACGTCCGAAGAAACCTTTTACACTCAAAAACAATTCTCAAAATCTCAAAGTATTAGACATACGCCCCTCAGATACGTTTTTAGATTTTTATTTTTATCAAATACGTTTCTTTCAAATGTATTATACATTTGAAATATAAAACTATTTACTAATTATTGGTTAGAATAAAATGAAAAAAGGTAAAATATTGGACCCGAGTCCTTTAGTCTCTAAGTGTTAACCAACGACTACTCCAACTTCCATGTAACATCACCAAGTCTATGAGTTATCCCAAAGTCAAAGCGCCAAGCCAACGAAGGAAGGAGCTCACAGGCATTAGTTAACGAAGGAAGGAGGTCACAGGCATTAGTTTTTAATTTGGTTTTTAAGATATATAGATAGATTCAATTTATTGAAAAGTTTAAATATTTAAAATTCGAGTAATATATACTCATTATAAATTTAATATGATAACAATTATTTATCTCAAACATATAAAACAAACCCAATTAACTAACACATATTCTATAAAATTGTGAGCCGCTTAAATTTACTTTTGTTTTTTAATTTTTTATTAAGTATTAGGCTTTTATTTATATATATATATATATATATAAGTTTGAAAAACATTTTGAACATAAATTTGATTTACATAATGATATTTTTAAGTTAAAATTTGATGTAAGGAGTGAAATCATAATTATTGGAATAGGTATTTAATAGCAACCTAATTGTGAGTCTAGTAATTTTTTATGATTTTAGAATCTAAGCTGGATTGAAGGAGATTATATTAGTTCATTCAAGATGAACTTTTAAGTTAGCAAATTTATATGTTAGTTGTGGTTGTTGATTTCAATTTGTGTTTCATACATTAGGAAAAAAAGAAAATGAGCTAGAAAGATTATGTAGGAATTGAAAGAAGAATCGAGAATCAATTAATCAAATGCGAACTTTAGTAATTTGCACTCAACTTTCCCAATTAGATTAATGATATATTGAAACTTCATAACGTAAGAACTTCTATCAATAGCATTGAGAAAAGTCATTGCGAAGCAAATGAATCATATGCGCTATTTTATTTAATAATACAATCTCATCGTTATTATGATATCACATACATTATGTTAACATTAATAACATGCTTGTTAGGTTAACATTCATAACATCCTTATGACCTTTCTCACTTTTCATATAGCATATTTAATATCTCAATTTTAATTTCAACTTTTATGGTCGTTTAATGAAATTTAGGTTCATTTCAACACCAACGTAGTTAATATTATATATAAGATTTTATATGCATTTTTTATAGTGGTTGAAATGTCATTAAAATAACTAAAGGAATATTTTATGAAATATAAGTGTTTAAGAAAGTTGTATGATGGTGGAATAGTTTTAAGTAAATTTAACTTAGTTTTATATGTAAGTTCTAAGGGCTAATTTAATGAGTTTAACCATTTGTCTTAAGACAGATTAAGGAATTACAAGTTGTAAAAAGTCATAAGTCAAAGTTTAATAGTAGTTATTACAGAAAGGCTGAAGCGTGTTGACTTTATTGCACTATTGAGTTTCTTGATTTATATGGGATAATTTAGGATTATATTATTATTCCAAAAATAAATGTTTTGGAAATTAGTTTCATGGTTTAGTTATTAATATAAAAATATTATGTGTAACCTTCTAATATATTGAGTACTTAACTCAACGGTTATTTAGTAAAATAAATATTTAATTTAATAAATTTCTCATCAAGCTATGATTGAATATGTTTAGACGCATTTGCAATTTAGATTATTAAATTTGTTTTACATGAATATATGGAAAATATGATTTTGTGGGTGGTTGAAATTTTGTAAATGAAATTCATGTAGCAAATTAATGTTTAAATGATAATGTTATATTGCTTAAATATTATTGATACAATATGGTACTATTTATGAGGTTATGGTCTTAGTTATTGTTATGTCAACATAGAAATGTTGAAGTATGATGTTTCATGATATGATGGTATGAGGATAATGATGCACATGTGGTTCTTATTTATATAGTTGTTACAATAATGATGATGTATGCTTATGATGATTATGATATGCATAGGGATTATGATGTTATGTTGATGTATATTGACATGTGGTTCATTTATTATGTGATGATATGTTTTTTATGCATTGTTGAATGTTGATGTTATAACTTAGAAGGATACTAATGATGTAAAGCATGTGGTAATTGTATGTAGATTTATGACATGTGTAATTTTGCGATAACAACGATGTTATGTTCTCATTATGACATGCAAGACTTAGCATGTCGATTATTTTCTATGAGACTATGATGTTATAGCTAATGCATTGGATGTATGTTGAGATGTGGTCATTGACAGGAAATCCACAAATGGGTTGAGAGGGTCAGTTTATTCAACGATCTCATGGGAGCCCATACTTGCGAGGGAGAATATGTAACACCATATGGGCTTGGGACATACTCAATCATCACTACATATGCCAATTGTTCCTTTGTCTTGTATAGCTCTTGATGGATAACTCTTGAGGGGCTATGGGATCATCTTGAGCAGGCCAAGTGCCTGATATTGTAGGATAGGTGCCTGATAATGGATTTGGAGGCCAAAGTCTGGTGGCGGTGTAAGGACTTCAATGCCTGGGGTTGTGCACCTTAGTGAGTGTGGAGGGAGTGTGTCGGCCTTTCAGGATGCCTGGAGTACTACTACATGGAGTACTAAGTCGGATGCATGCCTTAGGGCATATCAATTCTAAGTCGAACACTAGCCAGGATAGCCTTTGGTTAGGATACGGGCCAATGAGGCTTGTGCCTGGTTCCGAAAGTGGGAAAAAGGACACAGATTCCTTGAGATTTCTCGGTTGTTGTGGAAACTTTTGATGCCCGCTGGTTATACTAGTTCAACAAAGCGTGTAGGGAAAACATGAAGTAATAAATAACTAAATAAATAAAATGTTAAATGATTCAATTAACTTCGAGACAAAGTTCCTTAAATAGGGGGAGTATGTAATGTCCCCTAATAATAATACAAATAAAAAATTAATAAATAATATAATATAATATTAAAATATAAGCAAATAAGTGATAAGCAATAAAGAAAAGATAATAATGATAAATAAATAACAGAAAATTAAAAAATATATAATAATAGTAAATAAAAAATAAGTAATGAAAAAATATAATAATAATAAATAAATAAAAAAGTAAATAATAGCACTGTAGTTCTAAACAAATATATATAAAAGTAAACTATAAAAATAGTTAAAATAAGTAAAGTTAACAAAAAGTAAAATAAAATAAGAAAGCGTTAAACTAAGAACACTATAAAAATAGTAAAAATAAGTAAAGTTAACAAAAAGTAAAAAGGAATAAAATAAGAAAGAATTAAATTAAGAGAAATGTTACATTAAGTAAAACTCAAAATAAAGAAATAAAAGTTTCATGTTGACACAGAAATGTGTGCATGAATGCCCCTTTCCATTGTTTGTTCTATTTAAAAGGCGATGATAAAGATGAGATTCATCATTCCTTCACCCATTCTCTGGGGTGAAAAGTGTTGTGAGACAAAGGATTCCCTGGTAGTAGTACGTCGATTGAAGGCTGAATGATGGCTAGCTGTAGAAATTTTATGTTCAACTGAGCCTATGATTGGGTGGAGAGTTGTCCCTAAAAATTTGTTGTGGTTAGCGAGATTCTAATAATGTTCAACTCCAAAATTACAAGGAACATCATTGCTACAGGTAAGTTATCTTTTCTCCTATTTCTAAAAAATTATATGCTAATTAGTTGAATAGAGGTGTGTTGATTGTAAATCGCATAATTAATCTTATTAGTTGAATATTTTAATTTTGTGGTTTTTACATTACCATAATAGTAAGTCAATAAGACTCAAGAATATCTTTAGTGTAAGTATATGAGTGAGTACATGAGACTGGGAATTGTGAAAACATCCCTCTTATTACTACTCTATGAAAAAATGAAATAAAGAGAAAAACCAAGTATCTAGCTAAATAGGACAAGAGGGAATTCATGTTCAGGAAACTTTATAAAAAGTTGAAAAGAGTAATAGAAAAATTGATAAGTATCTAGCTATATAGGATGAGAATAATTAACTACATAAACAACTACTCTATCAAAGGTCAAAAAAAGTAATAGAAAAAATACCAAGTCTCTAGCTAAATAAAACAAGGAGATGATTAACTACATAAGCAACCTTAAAACATAGTTTGGATATGGCTAGCCAGATCTTTAATCTCTAATAAGGCCATGAATAAATCATAACAATAAACTAAATAGATCTAGACAATATAGAGAAATGGATTAAAAAACCAACAAAAATGGCGGCATTGGGCAAGGAGATAAATTGTATGGAAAGCTTTAATGACAACTTACCACCTCATTGAATACCACTGACCTAAGATGCTAGGTAAATGGAAGAAACTACATTGATTAGATGTATATGTTATATGCAAGTAGACTATCAGAAAATCTCATTTACCATCTTCATTCAATAAAATTTCACTATCTTGGAAATGTTTATGACATGGAAGAACATGAACTGTGGGATACCATTTGGAAAAATGCAGAAAAATCAGGTATGGTAGGTGAATGGGAAGTGGAGTGGAATTCCGAAAAAGGATAGTTAGTCGATACCATGATTATATGGAGGCATTAACAAGATTCCCTAGCTTTAAACCCATTCAAAACTAGAACAAAATCTGTTTGGATTAAAAAAAACTATCCATAGAAGGCAAACATTTAGTCAGTTGTGTATAGTATTACATGATGTAGACAACCAAAATTTAACCATATTTGTTATGGGACATTTTTTCTCATCAAACTTAAATTCACTAATTCATGGCATCTGCTTTCATATAGAGAGATATATCTCTCACTCGAACATGTTTTCAATCCCCATATAGGGTACCACTCTTCTCACATCACTAAGGTCAAACTCCACTGATGGCTTCTGATGTTACAAAGAACCAATTTCTCTTATTGATAAATGTGAGAGGAGGTTGAACTAGGCCTGTAATGGCTAACTAACAATGGGAAAGAACTATAGGGTGGAGGATGGTATATTAAAATAACAGGAGTTAGGGAATATTGAGAAAATGATAAACTGTACATGAAGTTTGAATGTGGAGAAAAAGGTGTCTCAAAAAATATTTAACCTAAAAAGTAAATGAAAAAAATCCTCCATCTTGTTCTTGTTATTTGCCCTTATCTTGGGTTGATGAGGACATTGTCAAATAGTGAGTAAGCCAAAAGTATGAACGAAAGGAATGTTTTTATAAATAAGCACACTACAAGGCATAAGAAATGAATGACAATGAAGTAGGAGAAGCCATTGATCATGAGATTGATTTTTACTATTGCAATCCTTGTAGTGAGAGTAAGTTTGAGCTAAGTAGCACCCACTTGAACTTGTATTTTGTTCCTTCTTGTGGGCTACACCCAGAAATATAAATGAAAATAGATAAAGCTTTAGATTCATAAGATGGGAAATATTGAGGTATTCTTGTCGGTCAAGGCATTTCCACTAGCACCATAAAACCATCACATAAAGGCTAGATATGCAGACCTAATTGCATATATTTTAGAGATATAGAAGGAAGCTAGCCAATGTGGCATTTGTAAGATAAGTCCTTCAACATCCAAGGCACCCAAAAGGGTTGTCATTGCAAATATAAATTGTTGTTAGGGACAATTAGAGAGAAACAAAATTCAAAATGTCATACATATTGGTGGTATAAAAGGGTTGTTTTGGTTCTATCATTATAAGTGGAACACAAGCTTTTGGTATATCAGGTTCAATAATCCTCATAAAGGAGTTGTAGTTTAGGAGCTAGTATCCAAAGAGATGCATTGGAATTTGCAGAGCTTAGAAATGGTTGGGATCTGATTAAGTCAATTAGGAACTTATTATCAGATAGATAGTAAATCGTTTTAATCCCTTCCATTGTAGAAAAAAAATGATCCAAAAAATTATTTCATAAATGGGCTTATACATGTTGAAGATTCAAGGGATTAGTTCTTATAGAGAAAATTCAGTCATCTCCAAAGGCTCAAGGAAAAAGATAGTGAATCTTTTATACAACTCTGTAAGATCATTTCTAATTATAGTTCTTTCAAAAAAAGTCTAGACGCCAAGGGGCCTATTTAGAAAAATTGGAAATAGTCCCAAATGAGATTGTTCTTTAAGTACATCACCAAATAATTTTCTAATAAGAGCCAATCTTTGTTTTTCACCTGCACAGAGACTCAACAGAAGATGGTTTTTCTAGGGTAAGGAAATAAAGTGAATTCAAATATGTCATGGAAACTGGAAGCCTACTTTTTCAAAAAATCATGGTGTTGAGGTTGATGATTCCCAAGAATGGCATAACTTAGACAAAGATGGGCTTAATTATACAGGGATTTGGATGGTTGACATGAGCTAAAAGGAAAAGGCAGTCAAACATATTTTATGGAAACGCAAGACACAAAGGGCCTATCTGGAAATTTTGGAAATAGTGTTACAAGAAATCCTTCTTTGAGTACAGGATTAAAGGAACTTATGGTAAGACCTATTCCTTGATTTTTAAATTCCATATGGTTAATAGAAGATGGTTTGAATAGGACAAGGAAATCAAGTGAATTAAAATATTTCAGGGAAAATGGAAGGAAACCCTTCTATTAAAGCCATGGTGATTGGGTGACTAATTCTCAAGAATACCCTAGCACATAAAAACAGATAGATTTCAGCATATAAGAATTTTATATGGTTGTTAATGACATAAAAGAAATATTTCATGGAATTCA